>JAWWES010000081.1:67636345-67676307 GCA_035583135.1 Lophotriccus pileatus | reverse complement strand
CACACCTCCTCTGATTCCTGTGAAGGGAAGTTGTAAGTTCAAAAGTGAGGATCAGAGCAACTGAGGTGATTCTGCTGTGAATGCAGTATGTGATTGACATCTCTGGGCTGATTCAACATCCAGGCATGATACAAGGTGTGTTGAAGTTATTTTAAGGTGCTGTGGTTTGCCTTAGGGTATCCTGAAATTCTGACACCCTGCCAAATACTTGACTCCCTGGGGGATGGGGTGATCTTCTGATAGCCACACCCTCCTAATTGGCTGCCCAAATGCAATTACATTAAAAAAAAAATTTCTTGACAGCAAAAAATGAATAATTTCTACTGGAGGAACACATAGGTCATTGTTCCTCTTCTGCTGTGTGACTCATCCAGATCAAGTTGTCTGTTTAGTGTGTCTACTAATGCAGTAACTTGGAAAACCTAACCCATAAGTACTTCTTTTGTTTCCTAAAAAACAATCACTGGATGCCTTTTGAAACTTTTCAAAAATTTTTTTAAGCCCTGCCATGTTTTGGAACAAGAAGAGCACAGGCACTTTCTTGGCAAATCTTCCGTAACATTTTCTGTTCCACCCTTAGACAGTACCTTCTTTTACTGGGCTTGCAACAGAAGTGCTTTACACCTCTGAAGAGAGGAAACCTTAACGGCCTGCCTGTGAGCTGAGTGAGCCTGAAGGCTAGCACAGTGTCACGCCTTATCATTACATCAGCCCCGAAATATCTTCCTGAGGTCCAGACCCTGAGTGTGACCTCCCTTGACCCAATCCATCAGCACTCAGTAGCAACCTTCCTGGGGCAGGGACAAGATGCAAGCCTTTACCCCAGGCCCCCACTTTCCTCCCACAAATACATAACATTTGGCGCGCAGCTCCTTGAGCCATTGAGGTGGCTGTGGTGTCAGGACAGGAGCTTTGGGGATGCAGATCCATCCCCGCCACTCTTTTTCTGTCTATCCTCCTGTTGCACAAGTGAACAAGTTTGCAAGAGCACATTGCCTTCCCCAGCCATCCCCATGTGCAGCTGCTTGAGCCCTGCCCCTTTGGCACAGCAGAACTGCCCCATGTGTGATGCAGCTGGAGAGGGCTCTGCCTGCAGAGGAAACACAACGTTCATCCTGAAATGCAGGAAAGTTTCTGAGTGCCTTGTTCTGAATCAAAACCCTTGGGTTTTATTTTTTTGTTTTGCTTTGTTTAAGGTGGCTGTCTGTTAGGTTCTAAGTTCTTTCAGGTGAGGTATTAGTCAGAAATAAGCTAATATGCAAATAAATATACTACCCCCAATTAAAAAAAAAAAAAAAAAAGAACTTCAGAGCATGCACTTATCTCAGTATTGCTTGGGTAGTTGAAGCAGCTGCAAGAAAGCTAATAGCAGGGTTGAAACCAGACTTGCCAGCAATTTCATTCTTGGCCAGACAGTCAATTTTTTCATGCTTTTGTCTGGCTGTCTCTCGGTAGGGCTGCACGAGGAGAGCAATTTTACTTTCTTTCGTTATTATACATATATTTTTCTGCTGAATTCATCTATGACTGCCATAATAACTCAGTGGCACTCTGTTTCCAAGAAAGCTTGAGTGACTGAATAATGAAGATGAATCAGGATTCTAGAAAAAAAAGAAAATTCTTCTTTTCCATGCATCCCAAACCCAATAACCTGCTTTTGCCAACCTGTCCCTATGAAATAAAAAAAGAGGCATTCATTTGTACTGCCTCATTTTCCTGTATGTGCAGTGAAAGGATTTTTTTGTTGCAATCTGTCACCCTCATGTGCACTTTCTAAAGAGCCTGCACCCCCTTCTAGTCCAGGCAGTAAGGAGAGCAGTTATTTTTAATAGGAACTCATTTAACATACCTATGTGTTGGTTTGTAGCAGAGGTCACACTCTCTGGACTTCGCTGCAGCTGGGATCTTCCTCTGGACAAAGGTGATGTGTCTTAGGGCGTCTTTGGCTTGGCAGGAATGTTTATTAAAATACCACAAGTTCAGACAATGCTGGTTACGAGGAGTGCACAGTGTGTTATATGTGGGAGGACTGGCGCAGAGTTTCCAGTAAAAATGAAGTGACTTAGAAAACTCTTCTTCACCCTGGCACATCCCAGGGAGCGTATTCTGTGTCTGTGTGTCTGGTGAAGCCTGCTGGCACTCAGTGCACAAAGTGTGCTTGTACATGTCTCACAGAAAGTCTTGGGAATCGTTTAACTCCTAGTTTGCACACAGCACAGGTTTCAAAGTATCCCAAAGTGTATTTTTTTGTGTCCAATGAAAGCTTGTCTCAGATTTTAAGCATAGCAGGGGCCATAGTTTCAGCAGCTGTAAATCAATGAAGTCTCAGGGAAGCTGGTGGGGCTTCACCAATTTACACCAGCTGAAAGTTTCGTCCTTGACTATCCCCAATACTCTGCCCTGAAGATGTAGGCAGCATAGGCAGGAGGCAGTACCCCATGTAATGACAGCCTGTGGAGCTGGAGCACAATGCCCGGAGTGAGCCATGGAGCTAATGCAATGTGGTTTCATCATCTGTCCAGGCAATATGAGGACATTGATATTGCAAGACAATTTCAGGCTGTTGCCACAAGCTATTTTACATCTCTTAGAATCTTCAACTGTCACAGGAGTGGTAGTCTTTCCTCAGACTTCTTTGTTGGTGGTGAAAAAAATAGCTGTTTCTTATTTCTTTGCCTTTCTCTGCCTTTTCTGCATTTCACAGAATGGGGAAGGTTTCCTTTACCTTTTGTTTTTCATTTTTTTCAGTGCTACATTTGAGTTCCAGTCAGGCCCAGGAACTTTCTGTGATCCTGGCAGTGTGTTCCAAACAGGTCATGAGGGGCTTGAACAAAAACTGCCTCAGAAAGTGGAATTCAGTGGCTTCAAAGCATCAAAGTCAATTTGCACCAGCGGACCCTCTGGTCCTGGTCTTTTCAGCAGTTCCATAGGACTTGATTTCATGGCTGAACCTCTTTGGCTTTTGGTCTGTCTCTTGTCATCTTTGAATTCACTGTTTGACTGCTGGTTCAAAGTATATATCAGTTTTGAGTTAAAAAATAATACAAGTTAAAAGAAAAGGAGGAAAGTATTTTCAGCTTCATTTGTTAAAACTGATGATATAAAATTTTTTAAACTTCATAGACAACTGGGGCAAGTCTACAGGTAAGGTACCTAGTGAATAGTTAATGGAGCTATGCTTACTTGTTGAGCCAATTGCATTCCCCCAATTTTGTTCTTCCTGCTTTTGACCCACAAAACCCTAGGTGGGTTGGGATCTGACAGCCTGATAGATCAGATGTTCATCTGTGCTCCAGGGACCCACCTTTTGATAATCCCTACCTATCTGTTGAGACTATTATAAAGATAAAATATAGTCACCTTTTTGAGCTGCTCAGAAGTCAGGGTGACTAGTTTGTGGTTATAAGTATTGCCTGCTTTTGGTTGCATCTTATGGCTCTGTGTGACTTTTTTCTTCACTTAAGTGTCTATGGGACAGGACAGAGACATGGGTCAGAGAATTTAGACCTTCTGTCCCTATCCGCTATTGAAACCAAAGAAAACCCTGAGTGAGACCGTGGGTACAAGTGCTATTTTCATCTGGGATGCAAGTTCCTCAAGCACTTTGAAAATGCCATTCTGTGCCTGAGTCAGCAATGCAGCATTTGGCCGGTAGTGAGGTAACTACTCCCTGATCCTGTTGGCAGCAGTAAGTAGACAAACTCAAACCTTTCAGTCTGGGCTATGATTTCACTGATGTCATGTTACTCTGAAATACAGATAAATATGACTTTGTTTCAGATAGGGAGTTGTCTTCCAGCACCTGAAGATGTACATGGATCTTCAGCAGGAGTGGAGGATTTCAGTGACTAGGAGCACCTTTATTCATTTATGCCAGTTGTACTGGAAATAGTCGTGGATAAAGGCAAGCAAACTGGGTCCTGGCACCACAGTTACTGCCTTCCTGAGCTTATAAGCTACGTGAGCGATATAGATATCCCAAACAATAAATGGTGTGACAACAATAAATGGCAAAGCAGTGAGGAGTGTATTCTGGGGGGAGAGAAGTGCAGAAGTGCACTTGTAACATGGGCGCATCAGTTCACACTTACATCAGCCACTTCCCTCTCTAAGGGGTGAACTCAGCTCAAGGAGAATGCTTGGAAATAAATGTGTGAGAAGACAGATGTGTAAGGTGCTGTTTTGAGGTCTCAGGCTTGCTCATCTTCCCCTTTCCTCCCCTTTCTTTGAGTCTCTTAGAATTGCTCCCATTGCCGCCACCACCATGTGTCTTGCTTTCCTTTCCAGGATGAGCAGATGCCAGGGCTGCTGTGAGCAACCCGAGGAAAGTCTGAGGTAGCAGGTAGAAAGCGTCAGGTCCTAGGTGCATTTCCCTTCTCCCCCAGCTGCCTTATAGCCTTTTCTTCAGCCATTGCCACCACCTGAGCCACTACTCCCACTGGGGGAATGAGCAGGTCACCACCGTGTTATTTGTGCTGCCAAGAGCTACCAGTCCTGGGGCAGGAGTTGGGAGGAAGGAGAAAGCTGAGCCCTGCTTTTCTGGGCTCTGCTCTTGTCCTTCCCACATCCCTCACAGCCTCATCTCCCTTTGGAAGCAGCTGCCGTGGCATAAGAAGGCTCAGGTAGTGGAAGACAAGGTAAGCAGTATCTCTGAAAAGCCAGAGGACACTCTCAAAAGTGGCAAAGGGGATATGTGAGGGTGACAGGATTCAGGCACCGCTGTCTGTCCTGCACCTCCTCTCCTCACAACCTCCACCCACAGGTGGTAGGAAGGTGCAAGAGGCGCACCTTACCATGAAAGATGTTCTCCAGCTGGGGAGGACAGATCCTTAAGGCTAGATTGAGTAGGACTTTGTGAGAGAAGAACATTTGCCTGGAGATATTCAGAACTTGACAAGATACTGAGCACCTGAATCTGATTTTGAAGTCACCTTTGCCTTCAGCATGGAGTTGGACTAGAGTTCTCCACAGGTCACTTGCAGCTGAAGTTGTTCTGTGACTTGTCTTTTTTTGCCTTCTTTTCCACTTAATTTTTGACTGTGAACATCAAGTACTGAGGTTAGATCAGAGTCTGTGTTTGGAGCTGGAAAATAACAGTATAGCTATAGCTGGAGGGAATGTACCTAATTCAATCAATTTTGACTTTTAATGTCTTCACTTGACACAAGGCACATGCACATTATTCCTTCCTTAACATCTATTCCAAAGCTATTGCTCTGTCTTTACAACTAGGATGCTCAGCAAAGGATTGCATCTATGGGAGATGTTGCAATTATCTACCTTCTGAAGGTCCCTCCCAGTCTTCTGGAAGATTTGCTTAAGTAAAAGCTTCTTGAACTATTTCAGTCAAAATGAGCTGGTTTAGCCAAACCCCACACTTTAAATAATTTGAGCTACTCAAGTGCCATGTGCTAAGGATGTCTGAGGACTCTCTTGAGCTGAAAGACCAGTCACTGGTGGCAGTGGCAAGTAGGTAAGATGAGTGGAGATTGCACTTTGAGTGGATAGCACAGTTGGGTCTGGAAGAGTACATTTGGCCAGAATGGCCGTAAAGTCAGGGTCTATTGCTCCTCTTGTGATACTAGTGTTATGCTGGCAGATAATTCTGGTATTGAGAGAATCACTTCTGAATTATAATGAAGTAGGGAGGATGAGGGCAGTCATTTCTGTGTGCTATATATTTTGTTCCATGTGTAACTCTGTAGGCCTGAGAGGAAAGCTTTTTGTCCTTAAAATATATATATCCAAAGCTACATTCATATGTTTCTAAATTTCAGTGTGGTTTGTGAAGCAAATTCTGAATGTTATTTGTCAAAGCACGTTTGTAAAAGCATATTTACATTGAGGAAGATAATGAAGCAGTCTTGAAGAATCTGAGCAAATTTCAAAAGCAATCTTAAGACCAAAGAAATTCAACTGAAGAAGGTAATCAAGTGTATTTTCCTACCTATCCCAAAAAGACTGGATAAAGGAAAAAGTGCTGATGTATTTCATCTCACCTTGGGGAGATCAAGTGGGAAGGAAATACTCAGTATGTACCTTTCCACCTTCCCACATAGAAGATGCAATTCTTCTCTAACTCTGTGGTTGCCACATTCTGGGATGCTGTTGTATCATTATTCAGACGCAGGAAATTCAGATGCTGAGACTGAGCCTATGTTAGTAAATCCAAGCAGGCCTGGCAGCCTTCCTTGGCCCTGGAAGATGATTATCTATGCTAGTACACTGCTAGCACATTCTCTGGCACAAGCATAGCCCATTGCAACTGACATTCTGTCTGAACAATTTTTGGGTATGGTCTGGCAACTAGAGTGTGCCAGGAACCAATAGGTACCACTACCCAGTAGGTACTTTGCTTGCTGCCACCTCATTTAGGAAGCTCATTCAGTAGCATACTGTTCTCTGGCCTCTCTGCAGCTGGCCTGGAGGTTTGGTCCTAATGCCCTAGTGGTCTAGTTTACTGGTATGGATACACCCTGACTATAACCCAGCATGGGGTGTACGTGTGCCACACTGGAATTCAGCATGGAGCATGTTAGGTATTCAACGGCCTGTGCAGATACCCCAGTAAAACTCCTGAACATTCATACTTTGTTACCTTGGAGGAAGGAAAGATGGGACAATGGGAGCAAATTCTGCCACGCTGGGTCGTGGGAACACACTAACAAGGCAAGTGTAGAGGTGCCCAAAGCCCCAGCGTGTTCAGTTGGCCCTTGCCAACCTAGGATGCTTGCAAATGAGTACAAATTCTACCTGATTCACAGAATGATGAGAAGGAAAAAACAGAAAGGGAGTAAGTTTTCCATTGTACTATCTCATTCCTGGAGTTTTCCTACAGGCACGGACAGAGACAGGATACCTTGCCCGTGACACTAAGGTGGAGCCTTGTTTGTGCCATCTGTGCTTAAGCAACTTGGGACAGCTTCCTGAGAATATGCACCTAATGAGGCTAAACTCTAGACTTCTGTCCAAAATGTGCTGAGGCAGTTGAATCATGCCTTGACCCTCATAGCTGCATTCTGAAGTTTTGATGTGATTTTTGTACTTTCATCATCTTAACGTCTCCAGAGTTGTGTTGGTATATTTACTGCACAGGGTATGTTTGGGGCTGGAAAATAAAACACACTGTAGTATTCAGAGACGTGTTGGTTTCCAGGAAAACCTGTTTGATGATGCAGTGAATGTCTGGCACACGGATCTGAGAATGTTTCGGAGAAAAAGAGACATTGTAATTCCTTTTACTTTTGTCCTGCAGACTCAGAAAGCAGAAGGGGAAAGACCAGGATGTGCCCAGGGGTTGTGCCAGAGGCAGGGAGCCTGTCAAGCTGAAAGAAGAGGCAAAGGGAGTGAGTGTGGGACACTGGAAATGGAGGACTGGAAAGACAGGCAATTCTGAGCTGGTGATGGTGAGCCAGAGAAAAATAGTAGCCAGAGGAAGGAAGTTTCATGGGCAATTTATGGCTCAGACATTCATCTGATATCTGTCTGGTGGCCATCAAGCTGGGTATGGGACAGGGTCCGTTTCTTGTGCACACCAGCTGTGATATGCTGGATTCTCTCCAGTTAGGCAGTGACTCACAACGTTCACTGCCTCTCACCTAACGTCTGCAGGCTTCTGAGACCTTGCAATGGCTCATAGTGCAAGAGCTCATGGTGCTGAAGAAAGCTTTTCCATCAGGGAGGCTTAGTTCCACATTCAACACCTATACAGTCTGGGTTGTAAAACATACGGATTCCTCTGTGGATTGATGCTCCTGAGCTATCTTGCTGTGCATGATGGAAATCTTTGTCTTGCTATCTCCTCTTCTTTTGCACATGTAAATAATTCTGTGTTGCAGTGAACTGTACTTTATATACAGTGCAGTAAACTATAATTTATGTACAAAACAAACCATCACAGAGCATTGCAGATGATTTGTGGTCATTAAGTAGTTGAACTCAATTCTTCTCATTAGGCTAAATTGGTAAAATGCACATATAATAGCGGTTTAAATCTTTCCATCATTTGTATTTCTTTCCTGTTCAGTTGTAGGTACTTTCCCCCTGCTGTGTTCTCCACATCTCTTTGAATTTCTACGGCATTTAAAATACTGCATAAAAAATGGACAACCAATTTTCTGGGTGCAAGGTATTACCATTTTTCTTCTGTACAAAGTATCTTGGTGGTACTAGGTTATCCAAACATGATAAGAAAACAATCTGCTTATTGACATATTGTAATTATAAATTTGCATCATTTGGATAATGCTTGTCTAATTCTCAAATCCTTGTAAATTGATTTCCATTTTCCCTATAAACTTCTTGCCTTCCTTTGTCTCCCTCAATCTGGGTGTCAACTGCTAATATAATCAATGTTTTTTTTCTACTTATGCTTCCAGATAACTGCTGAAAATGTTAAACAAACCAGAGCTCTAGCAGGACCCTGCTAGACAATTAATCCAAACACATCATCTTACAACTCTGATAAAAGGATCTGTTGGATTTTCTTTCGGACGAGATAGTTCATTTGTATGCATTGCATGTTAATGTAAGTAGAAAACACTGAGATCTAAACTAGGTACATAAACCATTCCAATGGAGCAATTTTCAAGAAAGAGCGGTACGAAAAATGGAGAGCCACAGACAATCTGCATTGAGTGTGGATTTTATTTTGAACTGAGAGGTGCTAAGACTGTGTGTGCTTGCAAGTTATTGATTAACAGGCAGTAAGAACTGCTGCACCGTGAAGACTCTTGTATTGCCCTATTTATTGGTAAAGAGTTGGAAAGAATTACTCTAGGATGTCTCTTCCTGGGCTGACTGCTACATCCAAAAGAAAAAGGGGAATGAGAAGAACAATACCCACTTTTCCCCTCACAAAATTTGAATACAGGCTTTTATTTGGGTCTTTTTAGACTCTCCCAATACATTCAATTGACATATTTTCCACTGCCATTTAAAAATCATGCTTCGTAATAATAAGATTTATAAAGGGAATAAACAAGACAGCAAAAATATATTAAACAAATAAATCTGGTGGATTAAAAAAAGTGAGGCAGTGCCCATACTCTGTCTTCACCTCATAGTTCAAAGCCACTTGTGCTTAGTGCCTCAACACACTGCTTGAATGGAAGTCACGAAGAGCACAGATTGCTTGGCAGGGTATTCACCGCACAGAGGCTCATCTCTCAAAGGACTGCAAGTCTGACCCTCAAACACTCCTTTTCTCCGTGTAGGTCTCCCTGCATTTTGCCTGCTGGCAGGCAAGCTGCCTTTCGTTAGTGCCTCCGTTCCCATCTAATTGTGTCCCTCGCTTTGGGCCTGATCCAAGGCCAACGGGGAGAATTTGGCTGGCTCCAGTCAACTTCTGGAGCAGCTTCTTTGAAGGGAAAAGCTGGCAGAAAGGCCATGCAGAGAGCTACGAAGTGCTCATGCATGTTCTCTTTGAGCTTAATGGTGTTTTGTGCTGTGCAGTGTTCATGTATGAGTTTAGGGTAAAAAAGCTAAAAAAAAAAAAAATAAAAAAAATTGCTAAGCCAGGAGAAAGAGGGCAGGGGAACCTGATCCTGCATGAACTGGAGTGCAGCTGCATAGCCTTGAGCGTTACTGTGCATAGTAGCAAAAGTGAGGCCCAAAAGGGGAACGCTTAACTAAGTACCTCACCAGCACTACAAGATGCTTACACTAATGTCTCTTCAGACATGCCTGCTGTGAGGCTGGGTGGGAGTATTAAGGGATCCAGAGATTTAATGCTTTATGGTGAAAAGGACCAAAACAACCATTTAACTTGCACCTGCACATGAGCCCCTGCTGGGACTGGCATGAATACATTCCTAGCATGTGCGGTGCTGCATGGTCATGGCTTTTCATGGGCCAGTGGATATTTTCTAGGCTACCAAACTCCCTGTTTCTTGAGTTGTGGGGGTGATAAACAGCCTGAATTGCAATAAATTAAAAAGGCATTCCAAAAGAAGATAGAGAACATAACATGCTAAAGTCAAAAAATATGCTAGAAAAATATTACTTCTGTATCATCATCAGTGACAGAAAGCAACGAGACCTGAATGTGACTGACAATAAATTTTATGGAATCAGTATTAGAGAACTGAGAATTTGTGTGGAACCAGGAGATTTCAGTAGCATGATAAGCAGCAACATTTTTCCTGAAGTGCAGCTCAGTAATTTGAATAGCTCTTCAGGGATGCCATCTAACATTTTGCTCCTTTTCAAATTAGGAGATGCATCTACATACAGATGCAGAAGGAGAAGAGTGAAACACACTGCCAGACAGGACCGCTGTATCAGACTTAAGATGTATCTGGGTGTACTACGGCTGAGCATGACGCATCTCTATCTATGGCTGTGTCCCAATAAAGGGAACCTCTCTGCAAATGATAACTGAGGCCTCCTCAGTAATGGACACAGGACAGAAATTTTGAACAGCATGGCACATCCGAGAGGAGAACGAAATTTGCTCATGGACTGAACCTAAACTGAAGTTTTCCCTTTCTGGGTTCAAGAAACCCAGCTGGGATGCTTGAAGGCAGCTGTCATGGACAGCAGGAAGAGTGAACTTCCTTTCCCCAGACTGGGGACTCACATGGTCCTTAGCCCAAGGGTATAATGAAAGCTGGAGGAACTGCACTGAAAAACGTGATGATGTGGAAGGTTTCACTGACTAAGAAACATTTGACTGTGAATGAGCTCCATGGGGAACCCAGAGTTAGGCGCCACAGAAAATGAGAGGAAAGTCAAGCATATATGGAAAGGAGATATAAAGAAATAGCCAAAGATAGTATCTAAAAAAAAGAGGAAAAAATACAAGCGATAAATCAAAGGGAAGAAAAATGAATGAAGACCTGGAAAGGAAAGAACCCAGAATTAATGGTTACTCTTGGGTGCTGTCATTTTATTTCATTTTCAGTAGTTTTCAGTCAATTTATGTCATGCTGAATTGCCTGTCTCGTAAAAATGTACAGCTTTCAGGGACTTTTTTTTTCATATTAATGTATGTTTGAACTTGAAATTAAGAGGCTAACATGTTTTGTAGGCTCTATTATTTAGATGCTTATATTTGACACATTTTTTCAGGCATTGTTTTGTCAGTGGACATTAGGATAATGTTTTCATGATGTACAAAAATATGTGTGTGTATGTGTGTGACAGAGAGACAGAGAGGGAGGAGGAAGAGGAGAAAGCACAGCTTTTCCCAAATGGGGGTCGTGACCCACAAGCTTAGTAGGTCAGAGTGGAGAATTTAAAAAAAAAAAATTAATTTCCTTTCTTCCACAGAACAAGGACTGAAAGAAAGCATGGCTGGCACACAGTCTGCTTGCTGCCCTCACTTTTCCTGTTTTCAGGAGGGTTTTTTTACCATCTATGCTAAAATGAAAAATGTGAAAGCTGGTAGCTCGTTACAGTTTAGGAAATGAGATGAAGACATTTTTCCCAATGCCAAGAGACTTCATAAGGCAAACAGGTTGCTCCTTGATACATGCTTTTAGGTTGCTGCTGTGCCCCTCCATGGCTCAGTGCTGGCAACTCTACCATGTCTTTGCTTTGCAGCACAGGTGCCTTGATTACTAATTGTGCTGTGCTGGCACAAGGGCAACTGCATGAGCTCTTCTGCTCTGAAACCCCACAGACTGATCAGTGGTAGAAACTCTTAGAGCTCTGGTGGCAACAAGGTCAGTAGGGGCTTTCCAAATCCAGGGAGAGACACACACATGTTGTGAGCCCATCTGGCAGCCAGAGGGCAATTGCCACCCATGTCCTGGCCATTGCCTTCCCTCTGCTACTTGCTCCAGAAAATTCTGGTGCTTTTAAAAAATGCAGATTTTATGATGTTTGAAGTGAGGATTGAAATAAAAGTCTTGAGGCTGGACATTAAAAATGTTGTTGTTTGAATTGCCTAAATAAGGGTTCAGTTGCTTATTTCTGGCACATTATTAAGCTTTCTGGAGTAATCTAGCACAATCTCTGAGCCTGCAAGAAGTAATGTGGTTGTTGTTTGTTCAGAAGTATGTATGCAGCTTCCAAGAAAGCCAGCAGGGCCGCACACGTATATCTTCAGGAAAGAATTCCCATCTCCCATGTTAAACACAGAATTCTTATTATACTTTTGCTGGAGAGACAATCCACCATTCCGTATCCATCGAAATGTTTTGTGCTGAAGAGTGGGAAACTGTCTGAGGAATGGCAGGTGATTTGAAACTTCTTTGGTTGAAAAGTGATGGCTATTCCAACCTGGCAGCAGTCTGCATCTTGATGCAGGCCGTAAGCACCTGACCCATCTAATACATCTGAAAAGGATGCAATGTGACAGCCAGCAATGGCACCTCATGCCAACCTCAGCGGGCAGGCATTGTGTCCTACAGTGAAAGCCAAGTGTGCAGATCTGAACAGCCCTTTTCTGGGCTGACCGGTGGATAATGTGAAAAAGAAGTGCAGTGGGACAGGTTTGGCACTTCACATATATACTGAGGAAATTCACACTTCCTTGTGCAAATAGTTATCTACATTAGGCAGACTTGATGGTGGTTGGGTGCTTGCTTCATTGTAGGAGGGAGCTGCTAAAGTTTTGCCTAAATCCCACCTCCTCCCCTGCCCTCCTGCTGAGTTTGGATTTATTTAACTGATGCAAACCTCAATGACACCTTGAGTGAGCTTTAAGTGATTGCACCTTACTTTGCACTGCAATGGCCTGGAAGCACCATGACTCTGTAACTCAGCAGAAGGGAGTGGACCTTTTCCCTGGAGAGGCAGTAACCTCCACCCGAAGTGTGGTATCGTTTTATCTGCTCTTAACAGTTCTCTAACAACTGGTGAAATATATTCTTCTTTCAGTTTGAGTAGATGGTTTAAACTGATTTGCTTGTTTAAGCTAATTTATGCTAATTTGACTCAGCCATATTTCTACACAAAATAGCACATAACTTTTCCATAGGTTAAATGAAAACTCTTTATAAAATCAGACTGTAAATCAAATTAAAAATCCCCAGCAGCAAATAAGCACAAACCTGTCAATAACGCTGTTGCCTTTGTTGCCTTTCATAATACAAAACCAACATGCTCATGTTTAAAGAAATGCAACAAAATTGAAGGTTTCAGGATACAGCGGGTTGAAAAACAACCCCAATGCCTCTGAGAGGAAATACTTTTATTTCTTTAAATACAAGGGAGAATGAAAAATGTCATACAGCTTTTTTTTCATAGAAATTGTGAATAGAAGTTGCAGAAAATTACGACGAGAGTATATGCGTTTGTTGGTGTTGACTCAGAGAGGTCTTTTGGCTCTTCAGTGGCTCACAGCTGGAAAATGTTTAGAGATAGGGAGCCTTGTTAGCATGTTATTAGTTTCTCCTATCATGTCTCATGGGTAACATCAAAAATACAATATGGCTTTATTCCCCATTAGATTTCCATTTAAACTTCCATCTTGCCATGAGCTTTAAAACAGAGCCTTGATTTGCATATTCTCCTGTATTACAGCGAAAGCTGTAAGAACCACTACAAAAACACAAACATAGGTTTGAATTATGATAATTTTTAGATGATTCAATTAGCTGCTAATAGGTGTACACAGTGGTATGTTGTAATGGGAAGTCAGGTTGTAGTTAATGGTTACCATAAGTTAAAACTGTGTTAAAAACAGCCGTCCTGTTTGGCTCAGCCATACAATCAGAGCTCTGTCTTTAGAAATTAGCATGGTATACTGAATAGGCAGGAACCTGGGCTTTAGCTGGTAATTTTATTGCTTTTCCTCTAGTGCTCCGTCATATGAATAGGAGTGGCTCTGTGGAACTGTGCAAAGAAGAGCCCAATTAGCCCCTGATGAATCTCTGGAGGAATTTTACATCCCTGTAGGGTGCTTGTTACTGCAATTATGTTTTCCATTATGGATTTTCTTTGGAATGTGCACAAGAATCAGATAGCTGTGAGCATGACTTGTTCATCAAAAGCAAGAAGAATGAACTTATTGATGGTTTAGAATATTAAAACACAGGTAGCCACAGAAGAAAGTTAGAGAAGTGGAAAGGAGACTCATCATCTGATCTTTCCATCTGTGCTATATTTCAAAGATAATTTCACTATTCTGTCCAAACACGTGCTACTGTGTTACAGAATGTTCTGTATTAATCAGGATATTAAGTGACACATGATTACATGAAAAACACTGTGTGCAGACAAGTCAAATACATAGGGGTATTAACCATTGCAGGCACATTCACATATCAGCATGTGTAAATATAGTGGGGGTGTGACTTGCAATATGTCTCGTACTGAATCTGCTGATCTTACTAATTAATATTTATTTTTTGTATTACAACAGCATCCAGAGACCTCAATTAAGGTTCAGCTGAGATTAGTGCTGTACACCTACAGAAAAAGGAGGGCATTGGCCCAAAGAGCTTCCAGTCTTTCCATGTAGCATAAATTAACAGGGATAGAGACAGGAGCAAAAATTTAAACTTATCCAAGGGTGTGTTGAGCTGAAAGTGTGATCGTCAGCTCTGAGTGAGGTATCTGAGCTTCATAGATGATTCATAGAAAGAATAAGGCATTTAAGACAAGGACTGGCAGCAGCTAACATACTAAGCAGAATGCCACCTAGCTGGTAAAATGTGGGAAGGTTTATTCCTCAGACTGTCCTCTTTCCGCAGACAGGATTCAGAGCCTAGAGGCCTTTTCTGCAGCCATATATCACAACCATGTCCCTAGTTGTCAGCTCCAGCTGAGGCTAGGGGACAGCTGGCTGCATGCCCTACCACTGGTGGAGACCCTTTGAACTTGCAACTCTCAAATGAGCACCCAGTGGTGAGAGGGCATCTTCAGGAGTTGAGAAGTGATGTTGTCTCCCAGACCAGCTAGTGCATTTCACCTGCAACAGCATCATATGGAAGAGTTGGAGAGCAAAGAGAGAGGAGATTGGAAGTTCCAGCTTCCCATCCCTACCCAGCTGTGCTCCTTTTCTGTTGCTCCAGACATCTCCCACCTCCCGTTACTGGAGCAGAGTCCTTGGGGCAGCCTACTGAAAATGAGCAGAGGGCCTTACAAACTGGAAAACATGAATATTGAAATAAAAGTTAGCGAGTGAATATGCCAGAGGCAAGAGGAGGAAGACTGAGCAATGTGGCTGAGAGGCAATTTAGCAGGGAGGGGCGAGGCCTAATTAATCTCTAGGATGAGGAGGTGGGTCAAGCGACAAGTGTAGTACTGAGCAACCCTCAGGCTGAGCTTTGCTTTCAGCACCTGCTTTATTAATACTCAGAGAGCAGTGGCATGTGTATGGGGAAAGACTGGGTTTTGGGTGTGGTGGTGACCTTGTTCTCTTCTTCATTCCTTAAGCAAAGATGTCCCATGCAGCCAGACCACGATAGCTCTTCAGCTTAAGAGGCAATCATGGCAGAGGTTTTAGTTGCACCATTGCAGGCTATGAAGTTGCTTGTAAGGATTGACTGAATTAGGTGGGAGTGCTGCAATTAGGAACAGGGGGAAAAAGAGGAAAACTTAAATTCTGGATCACAGTCATGACATTCAAAGCAGAAGGATGGGTTATATTGCTAGTTGTAAGTCAATAAGGCTCTACCACAAAATAAGCTGAGACAAAATTGTCTGTTTCCAGTGGAAAACATAGGTTTGAGATGCATGTTTTTAGAAAAGTGCTGGCCTTTCTTTAATGCATGAATCCAAGGATATTGCAGCTGCAGATGTAGCTGCTATTTCTGCTGACTCTACTTGGCTGGATTGGTGTTTTGGGCATGAACAACCTATGTGTATGCAGACCTGCTTGCTTTTTGATTAAAAAGGAAAGCTGATCTGGAACACATTGGCCCTTTGAGTGGAAGATAGAAAGAAATGGGCTAAAACTCTGAAACAGCAACAGCAAAGCCCTGATGAGCTTGCAGCCACCAGCTCAGATGAGCAGACAGTTGTTGTGAAGGTCCATGCCCACATAAAGAAAGGAGAACAGCTGACAAATCATTCTGCTCACTTACTAGTCCTGCTGTGAGACTGCTTCTTTCTAAATTTTTTAATGTAGGGGTTCGAGGGCCTGTTGCTTCATCTTAATGTCACTTAAAATTACTTTGGTGTTGAAGATTTGGAAATGCTGTTGTAACTTTCAGGACTGGTCAAAATGCAGCCTGGAAGGATCTAATAAATGCATTTGGAAATTTTTGGAACAAAGCCTGAGGAGGTAGTTTAGCTCTGTGAATGTTGAGGGAACCGCTTACATTTCAGCAAGTTCCTCAAGTGGTTTCAAGGGGGATATTAAAAAATTGAGAAGGTACAGAGGAAAATTACAGAAGCAACCAAGTGAAAAGAAACAAAGCAAAAATACCCCCCTCATGACAGTAAAAGGCGTGAGGGAAGTTCTACTTATTTAGCTTTCAAACCAGTCCCTTAAATTCTGGATCACAGTCATGGCATTCAAAGCAGAAGGATGGGTTATATTGCTAGTTGTAAGTCAATAAGGCTTACAGGCTGAAGATACCTCAGTAGGGTCAGCAATTTCGGAAGGGTTCTGCAGTTCAGTAGACTTGTAACAACAATATGGTGCTGGCTGTGAGTTGAAACTAAGCACCTTCTCACTGAAAACTGGTCCACATTTTTAACAGTGAGGGTAATTTACCATTGGAACAGCTTACTATGGATTGTGGTAGATTTTCCACGATTGCATGTTTATTGCGGTTGTTGTTCAACCACAGCTATGGAACTTCAAACAAGAATTACTTAGCATAATCTTATAGTCCATGTTGCTCTAGATGCCAAAAAAAATTATCTCAGTAAGTCCCTCTGGCCTCAACATCCAAGAAGTTGTGTAGGATGGGGAAGTTTATTTCTGCATCCTAGAACAACAACAGCCACAGGCTCTGACATGGGTGCTGCTGATATGGAAAGGGAAGACTTGTAAGACTTTGAGTCTCCAGGCACGCCAGCTCAAATCCAAATAGGCCAACCAGATATGTGAGGGACTGTAGTGAATGTGGTGTTGAAATGCAGGCAGACTGCATTTAATCGATGTATTCCTGGATGGACATGCTACCTGCAAACTGAGTTATCAAGATCTCAAAAGAGACTCTTCAGTATTTGGAGAATAGGTTTAGTCTGGAAAATAGTTAAAAAAGGAGTGAAGTCCTCAGAGGTGATGTTTGCTTCACACAGTTCATGCTCTGTTTCACAAAACTGGTGCTGCTGAAATGAAGCTGCACAGCTGATGACAGGCAGGATGGGATGTTGAAGACTTTGATCAAAAAACAATTTCACATTTTGGTCCCACCCCTTTGGAACTGGTAGCAGAGTCAGAAGCACTCCTGAAGAGACTTAGATAGCAATTTTCTGCCTAGCTTGTCTTTCCAAGCCAGAATCTCATTTACCGTTTTCTAAGGAGAACCCTTTGAGCTTCTGACAGCCTTTGAGAGGACTAGAGGGTGACTTGAGACTGTGGCCCTCATGTTACCATCTCATTTTACATATACACATATCCTCAGAGGGGTAATATTTGAAAGGAAAAATGGTACAAAGTCTTTGAAAGCAACACTTCAGAAAAATTTTATCTTACAGGTCAAATCTGCCTTTGAAGCCAGAAAACTCCAGTCCACTATTGCACTGTGCAAACAGCATCTGATGTTTTTCTTCAGCTGACCACAAGTGTGAAGAGGGGCAGATTGTGCACAAATGGGCGTTGCTTGTAAAATTATACTCTCCTGTAAAATTATACTCATGTCAGCCTGCCTGCAACAGTGACAGTGGGTGCACGCTCCTATGAAAGTCTTCAGCTGTCCAGCTCCCCTGCCTCTCCAGACAAGTTGCTCTTCATGGTGGCAGTCTCAGCATGCTGCAGGGCTGCAGTAACAAAGCAGGGGTCAGTGAGCTAAAGCAAACAAGCCCGCACACGTCCATGCTCAGCAAACTGCCTGCCAGGACTTGAGGTACAGGCCAGCAGACAGTCCGTGTGCTGACAATTCCCTGCTTGATTCTGCTGCATTGCATGGAGTCAGAGTTTAAATGATGAGAGGGTGAGCGGCTTGTCTCCACACTGAAGTGTCTGCGGGTGAATTCAGAGAGTTTTCTGTATCTTGGGGTTTGTATCAAGAAGCAGGACAGCTGGAAAAGGAATTGGAGCAACTATATTCTAATCAAAATAGTGGTGCTCCTGAGGATGTTAAATCTTCTTATAATCATTTATGAAATCAAAGACTGACTTCCTCTCTAAATGGAAAGCCGCTTTCCACCATATGAGGGTGGGAAACAGGGGACTGAACCTGATTAAAAAAAGATCACCATTAAATGCCATTCTCCAGGAGAGAGACTTGCTGAAATGAGAGAGATTTATGTGTGAGATTTAAAGTGTCCTTGGTGTGGGAAGACTATGCCAGAGGAAAGTTTGTTTGATAATTACACTGGGAATACAGGAAGGAAAGTCTAATTCCTGTGCTATAAGGGAGGCACGAGTTGACAAGTATAAGAGAAGTGCAGGAATCCATATGTGATTATTTATTAAGGAGTCAAGACTAGGTGTGTATGGCTGTGTGCAGTACAGCACAAGAGAAACATGTGGAGATGTAGAGCACAAATTCCTGGTGCCTACAGGGAGGTAGAGAGGAAAGACTGATCATGTGCGATTAGGCACCGAACGCTGGCTCTCAGGAAACAGGGGGTCAGTTCCTGCCTTGGCTGCAGGCTTCCTAGGGCTAGACATTTAATATCTTTGGTCCTGTCTTCCCATCTGTAAAATGGGAATAACATTTCTTTTGGCCTTATTTGTTTAGGTTGTAAGATCAAGAAGAAAAGTCTCTCTTCCAGTGTGTGCATATGCACTGTCTAGCACGATGGGGGCCCCAGTTCTTCTTCGAGCTGCTGGGTATTATGTTGATACCAGTGTGAAAAGGGAAGGAAGAGACTGGGGAAAATGCTAGGTTGTCAAGAGATTTCTTTGCCATTGGCAAGACAAGGAGAGGTATGGCAGAAGATGGAAGTTGAAGGTAGGGGGAAGATAAAAAGTTGGGATGGGGAAGTAACTGAAGTTGAAGGTTGGACCTTCCAAGCTCGTTGAAGATTAATTTTGAGGGAGATTATTAAATTTGAGGGAGAATCTGAAGTCAGCACTTGCAGATTAATGTTGGTAATAGCTGTGTTGGCACAATTCTTATGAAGCCCTTGTCACTTAATATTAGGAGTAACAAGGGTGGGTTCACATACCGTGGGAAGCCTGGAGAGCACAGGAAGTACTATTCATTAGGAAGGGTCTTGGGACTAGGTTCAGTTTGATTGTCCTGCAATCGAACGCACCACAATATGACTCTTCCCCCTGATGTGACCCTTATTGTCACAGAAATAGTCCTTCAGGGCACCAGGACAGTAAGGCCTAGTGAAGTGCAGAAGGTGTCTGGGATGAAACACTCTTCCCATCCACAAAGAAACCAGGGAGGTCTTGTCCTAGTCAGATGTCTTGGGCTGTTTCCAGCCCCATGTCATTGTGGAGTTGACGGCTTCAAAAGGGAGTTATGTGATACTCTTGTGTGGAAAGATTGGTGTGGGAGGGACAGAAAGGAAGAAAGTTAACAACAGAGCTGCTTCCAGTGTGTCCGGACTGCTGTTCTCAGTAGCATGAGCTTCTCGCGATGCTTGTGGAGGGACAAAGAGAGTGTCATGTCAGATGCATGGTCCTAAAAAATGAACAATCCACTTCAGTTCATGCTCCAAACTGGAATCCCAAGACTGGCCTGCCTCTCAGGGCTCTGCCAATGCCATGCCTGACCCTGGAGACAGACTCCTCTCTGTCACTGGATTGTTGGTGATTGTTCTTTTTAATTTGTCTAAGAACAAGTGTATCGATGTCTCATCCAAATCTCAATTTGGAAATGAAAAACACCTTTCACTTGTAGGGAAAAAAATAATAAAAAAGAAAAACGAGGTACCCAGAAAAAAATTATTGCTCAGATATTTCAGGATTTACTAATTTCCTTTTTTTTTTTTTTTTTTCTTCCCTCTCTCTCTCTCCCTCTTTCTCTCTGAAAGACCTTCCTAGTTATGAGTTTGAGAGTCTCAGGTCTTGTCTACACAGGGAAATTTATCGGCCTAATTATGCTAGTGTAATCAGGCTGATAAATTTGCCTGTGTATACAAGCCTTAATTTTCAAAGCTCCATTGTCTGTGAGGGCCAGCCCAGTGAGAAGTTGTGTTTTAGGTCCCTGAACTGTGCTTGCCAGCTGTGGGCTGGCTGCCGAAGTCTTTGACCGCGTTTCCTCATTTCAAAGCAGTGGGGTTCTTTGGATACTAGAAGCCTGTATTAAATTAAACAGGAAAGTATCAAAGGAGTTGTATTTTGCTGAAGCGACTTGCCGTTTCTTTTGAAATGTATTGACAAGGGTATATAGGTCACTGCTGCCTCCTGCTTGGTGGAATGTCAAACCTATTTCTGTCTGCATCTCTCTCTGGTCGCTGGCTTAGCCACACAACTGACACCATAAGTGGAGATTCCTTTTTAGGTAAGGGATGGAAAATTTGTGGGTTTGAAGATGAATTTGCAAAGACCTATTCTGCTTGAGGTATAGGCGCATGGTAGAGGTGATACTCGTAGTCACAGACATTTACACTGCATGTGAATTTTGTCTTGTTATATATACTTTTCTTCTGTGCAACCACAGAAACATTGGCATGGAGGTGGGAAAACTGGGCAGTTCTGGAGAAGAAAAATATGTAAGGGTTGTGTATCTGATTATTTATTTCTCACTGTGGCTGTATACAAAAACACACTGTGGCTGTATACAAAAACATCTTAGTCTGCACATACAATTAGAGAGAAAGCTGTGAAGCTGGGTATTTACAAAGCAAACACACAATGTTGTCTTGTGGCTTAGGCATGATGACCTCCTCTGCTGTTTAAAAGAGTGAAAATCCAAATAAGTTAGACTCCATTACAAAATCACCTCTCCTCCCCCAAAACAGGCATTGTCCAAAATAAAGGGATCAGATGGCTTCCAGGTGCAGAGGAGCTTTGCTAGTGCATGCTGTGTGAAGATTTGCATTTTTCTTGCAGAAAAACAGAAGAGAGCTCCTCAGAAGCATGGGCAAAACCCCCAAGGTTCTAGAAAGTGATCTGCGTTTAAAATTGTCCTGAGAAAAGTGGGGAGGAAGGGCCTCTGACTGAAGGTCTGACCTCAAATAGGCTGAATTTGTTAGTGATGATCCACAGTTGTGTTTATTTTCCAGTATGGGAGACTCTTGGGTGTATCAGTGTGTATGTAGAATTACAGGATGTCACAGAGGGTTGCACATTGACACCTGGTGGTGCTTGCACAGAGCTGTGGATCCTCCTTTCAGAGAACTTTGTTGAATGTTTGCTCTGTTTTAATCCTACTGGAGATGTCTCCTGAATTCCTGGGAGTTTATCTGGGTTTAACAGATATTCACAGAAGCATTTTCCATTTCTAAGCCCATTTAAAATGGCTTTGTGTTAGGATGAAGCTTTGGGGTCTGGTTATGGTGTAGAGAGAGTGGATTTAGAGGGGAACAACCTAAACTTGTAGTCCTGGTGGGTAAGCTAAGCAGTAGCACAAGTCAGGCGGGAAGAAGGGGGATGCATGTCTCAGTTTCACCTCAAGGTTCCTCTAAGTCACACCAAGAGGCAAGTGTTAGCTCCCTTTTGCAGGAGTAGATACTTTCACATTTTGCAGCCCTGAATAGAGTAGGGTTACTGTGGGAATGGAAAGTGTGAGCCTGATCCTATCATTCATACACCCATAGGAAGGAAAGCACAATGTATATCCACACCACTCATGCACAAACACATTTTTCCTTGAATCAAGAATCTCCACAAGCTGCAGACCCAGTGAAACCTGTTTCCTATGGATTTGTGTTTGTGGGGTGTACTCTTGTCTTGTGAGAGCAGAGCTGGTCCTGCTGCCTTTCCTACATTTATATTCCCAATTCCTTCTATTTGGATGTCTGTTTTTCAGAACCTGTGGGAACTTTGTGTCTTAAGAGGTGTTTTCCCCACTGTCAAACTTAGTTGACATAGGAAAACAGGTTGTAAAATTACTAGGGAAACACAGGCGCCCATGCCTTGGACACAGCCTGTGTGCATGATTCATCCATTTAATTTTTATAGGTGGTGCTGAAAGATACCACTGAAATGCAGATCCAAATAGTTCACAAATGCCCTGGTGAGTGCAACAGGACAAGTGGAAGATGAGAAACAACATGTCACTGTAGCAGACAAGCGTAGGAGGGATGCACTGTGGGATGATGGGGATGGCTGTCAATGTGATTCTCTCAACGGGAAGCGCAACTTCTGTGCCCAGGAATTTGAGAGCTGTGGGATGTCTGCTTTTGCGAAAAAAAAAAAAAAAGGAAAAAAAAAGTGTTTTGCTACTGACAGGAGAGGGCATGTGCTTTTTGCAGTCTCATTCATCTTCCCAGTGTGAGAAACCATTTCGTAAAGGAAAGAGATTACCTAATCATGCTTTGGCGTTTTCCTTTGTCCGCTTATCTTGCATTTCCTAGCCACTGATGGATAGGTAAAATCTTCCAGTCATGACGGTATGAAGTCCTACGTATGTGGGTTGGTATGCAGAGCTGATACAACAGGACTTCTCTGTGCTTCAGCAACGTTAATATGCGGTAATGACAGAAGGGTCTAGCAGCAAGGTGGAGCACAACCTTTTTCAAGTGTGAAAGTGCTAAATAGAAGTTTTAAGATTTTTTTCACCACCACTTACAAGATTTTCCATTTCATCTGTTGCATACTGATAAGTTAAGTAAGATCCCGTTAATGATCTTTGGTTAAAACCCATTTTTTCTGACTAATTGTTACAGTTGTCATTGTCTTAACTTTTTTTTTCTTTAGAGCCATGTTAGTCACTGTAATGTGTGCAAAGTTGAACAAAATAAGAACCCAGAAAGACTGAAGGTTTTCTTGGTTGCCAGCTTCTTATATACCTAATGTAAATAATTTGGCTTTCTTTTTTTCTTCTTTTTATTGTTTTCCGTCTTAAATTAGCAGCGGGGGGAAAAAAAAAAAAGAAAAACAATTTCAGATGGGGCAGCACAATATTAAATATGCAGCTTTATAGTAAACCTTTACAGTGACACAGAATCACCTGCAAACCCAACTCCCAGCAAAGGCATTTAGTTTAATTTTACTATTTGTCTTTCATATTCCTATATCAGCCAGGTGCCCCAAACACATCAGGGTTTTTTTATGCTACAAATGATATAAATAGATAGTGAGAGGGAGCTCCAGGGCCAAACACATGATAGTATAAATATCCTGGTAATAGTTGTCCAGCACCTGTTTGTAGCCTTAAAACTTTTTAAGCTTTGTAACCTTAAAATCTCATCTTTCCTCTCATGGTAAGTTCAGTAATGATACTTCCCCAGATAGTTCCAGAAGTAAAATTACAGAATCAGTGTGCTGGTGCTTTACTGGAGAAGCATTTCAAACACTTATAGAGAATCCTGGTACTATAACTATCTTTTACTAAGTTGGTGCAATGGAGAGATTTATCTTTCTTCTAGATGGAACAGCAACTAAGAGCATTTGCTCTTTGAAAAAATATAGAGAAAAATGTGAGTTTTCACATTTTGGCTGCATGGGGCTCAAGACTATTTGCTGTGTTTGGTTGAAAAATCAATTTTGTGAATCTTTCACGCATGGTAAGGTATAAACTAAGGGGTCCTTTTTTCACAGTATTTTTGCAATGAATCAATTCTAAAAATCATAAGACATCCTGGGGATTTTAGTAAACTTTCTCAAACATTAAGTCTCATGAAAAATTTAATGGATTGTGTGATCTCGTATTTGATAGCATGCCCTGGGACCATTTTTAAGCCCCCTAAGAAGTCTAAAAATTTTAACCTCTTGGCAATAATGCTATATATTTACTTTTCCAAGCGAAATGTGCTGTTCTCTATAAAGTGTCCATAACAATTTACATCTGTTAATCTGAACTAGTTTAAAGTTATGGTTTTATCCAATTAGGTTATTTTCTAATAATGTGATTATTTATTTATAATTGTATTTGAAAGAAGATTTGAAACAGTTAAAACACAGTTCCTAGTGGTCTTCTAGAAAGAGTAAATATAATGGAAAATGGTACCTGCACTTTCTTACACTGTACAGTTTTGCTCTATTTTGGTACTTTTCCTCTAGTTTGTAGCTAATACCATTCCTCACAGAAAGTTTTCACCCTGTGTTTTCCTTGTAGATATAACATTTTATTTTATTTTGACATCTGTAGCATTTTCACTTCAGCTACACAGCTTTTCACTGCAGCCAATATGTCACATAACTTCTCTTACAGGTCTCCCAAAGTCCTGGGGGTCAGGCTGGAAAGTGAAA
The DNA here is from genome assembly GCA_035583135.1 of Lophotriccus pileatus. NCBI lineage: Eukaryota > Metazoa > Chordata > Aves > Passeriformes > Tyrannidae > Lophotriccus > Lophotriccus pileatus. The sequence goes on along the minus strand of JAWWES010000081.1, from coordinate 67,651,982 downwards.
AATGCAGAGATCTAGGAATGGCTCAGCCAGCTGAAAGTTACGGGAAGGGAGAGGCTCCAGTTTCACTGAAGGGGGAAAAAAAAAAGAAGAAGAATGGCTCCTTTCAATGCAGACGGAGGCAGTCTGGCTGAGAGTCAGTGAGGTTTAAAAATCCAAGTGGTCCAATAACTGAAAATCTGTAAAGATTCAAAGCAATATTTTAAATATTGAACAAGTGCAGATTAAAAAAAAAAAAAAAGCATGATGGTTTTTCCATTCTCCTGGTGCATATAGCCAACCACATTCCAAAACCAAGCAGTATTTCTTTTCCTCAAACCCTGAGCACATGTGGCTAAATCCAGTCCATGTCATCAAAGGATGCTGGTGAAAACATCCTGTTGAAGTGACTCCTTCACTCACGTTTCATTGGCATGGGAATGATAGCTGTTTGTTCCCAGTTGAAAATGCCTAAGATGTTACTCTTGTTATTTTGTTAAAATAGGATCACTGCTGTTAAGAAATGGATGCTGAGCTAGCAATCCCAGTGAGTTGCAGCCATGAGCCCCTCCAGGGGAATTGCTTCTGCTGACAAGGACAATTTGTGATTTCATTACAAAGAAAATGACATGAAAACCCAGGGCCGTGCAGTTTGCAGCACCTGGTTGTGGGCTTCTACAAGAAGCTGCCTCTTCTCCTCCATTTTCATCACTTTCCTATTCTTTGGGTGTCTTTGTCTGTTTGCCTGCCTTTCTCTTCTTTTCATGCCCTTATTCACTATTCCAGATCTTTTCCATCGTCCCAGACAGGCTCCAAAAAGTTGTACGAAAATGTAGGGAGAGGGCAAAAGATCAGTGAATAAAGCACTGAGTACTTACCTCTTAGAGCCTGTTATACTGTCAGCTCAAAGTTAAAGTGCAATAAATCTGGTGGTCTCACGTTGGTCCCCTGTGTGCTGCAGTCCACCTCATAAAACTACTACATAATTAAGTACAGTGCAGTACAATTGGCAGTCTCTACTCAGCCCAGGCCTAGCACTGAGCATATAAACCCGCTCCCAGTCCCTGAAGGTGAAGGCTGGAGGTGACGGGGAGGTGGGGGATGGCTTTGGCTGCCAGTGCAGCTCTCCTGCCTTCCTGTGGGAATGGGGGAGATGGTGTTCCTGGTGCTGATACACCCCAGTAATGTCTATATTCAAAGAAAGAGAAGATGAGACTTGACAGAGCAGGTGGCACCTGCAGAGGAATGATAGCAGCCTGGCGAAGGTGACTTGGGTGGCGTTGTATGTTGACTGGCAATGACAAATGGGGGATACTTCATGCTGGCTGGGGTGACTCCCTGGGATGAATCCAGAGGGTGAGCAGCCACCTCAGGCAGGCAACAGCATGGGAGGTTCCTGTGGAGAGCTGAGGAGTGCTGGCACAGGACTTTCTGGGCTGATCAGTCCTGCTGTCTGCGTGTGGGTATGGTGGGATGTCCAGTGCTATTGTCTCCCTAAAGCAGAGCAGTGGCCCTGCGTCCCAAGGGTGTCAGAGCAGAATCCACTGCAGATACTGAAGCATCTTCCAGGAGCAGAATGGGGAAAACTGGCTAACAGAGTTTCATCTTCTATCTTCTTTTGTTTCCTTGGTTGCCTTTCCTTACCTCCAGTTCTGAATATTACAACATTCAAATTTTGCTAAATAAGCAATTTTCCTTCTTTAGAAGGAATCCGTGCTCCCCAGACTGTCTGAAGTCCCCCTCATGCTCTGTGCCTCAGAGGTTTTTTGTGCTGCTCTGCAGAGCAGTGAGGACTTGCAAAATTTCTCTTAGGGTCTTGGGACCCAACTTTTCTCTTTAACAGAAGGATCCTCGTGAATGTACCAAAGAGACGCATGTGTTGATTTCTGGGAGTGAGCTAAATATCTTTAATTTTTTTTTTTTTTTTTAAAAAGGAGGAAAAAAGACAAGTGCTTAATCCCAGTGAGGCAGGTCGGTTAACTCCAACAGCTGGGGAACGGCTGCATCCTGCTGGTGCCCTCTAGTGCTGTGCTTTCTGGTTGCAGCCATCGAGCTCGAAAGTTGCCTATCAGGGAGGAGGCGATTTTTGAGCTGTATCTGCGTGCTTTGGGGCAGCAGAACCGCGAGGTGGGGTGGAGGGATGATGGGAGTTTGAACCTCTGAATACCAGTAATCCTCAGTTTTCATTTGCATTCGTGGTGCTGCTGTTGTTCCCTCTGTGGTTTTGCAGCCTGAGATGTGAGAATGTTACTTTTCCCATGCCCATGCCTATGAAGTGATCTGGAGTTGATTTGGTTTTATTTTGAACACTTGCACTGTGTGACTAGCTGACCCTGCTGTAATCCATACCTCAGATGAATTTTATTTTTCAGGCTATAACTCTTCACAGAATCAGAGGGGTTGATGTTGGAAGTGACCTCTGGAGATCAACTGGTCCAACCCAGCTGTAAGAGCACCTAGAGCCAGTTGCCCAGGACCATGTCCAGATGACTTTTGAATACCTCCAAGGATAGAGACACCACAAACTCATTCTTCACATGTTCCGCTACTCCACACTAAGAAAGTGTTTCCTAATGTTCAGAGGGAATCTCATGTGTTTCAGTTTGGGCCCATTCCCCTGGTCCTGTCACTGGACCACCCTGAGAAGAGCCTGGCTCCATCCTCTTTGTACCCCCTTATCAGGTATTCATATTCAATGATGGTATTTCCCCTGAGCCTGCTCTTCTGAAGGCTGAACTTCACTAAACCTTTCTTTTTCATGAAAGAAAAGTATGGAAATTGTCATTGATTGTCACTAAAACACTTTGGAAGGTCTTGATCTAAGAATTCTCAGTTCTGTGATGTGGTGCATAAATCTGAATTTTCCCAGATTGCCCTAGGATAGCATTAAACCTGATTAGAGCAAACAAGATCAAGTCACAGGATCAGTGCAATAGGTTTCCTTTTCAGATTACAGCAGCTTTATGCAGTTCTTGGATGAGACAATTAAACTGAGGCTGCTGAAGCAAAACTACATTCTGTCTGAAGCACAGCACTGTTGCAGTTTGGGACTTTAGCTAAGGCCCGTTTTGGTGGCTTCAGTCCCTTTTAGTCACATAGAGCAACTTCAGACCAAGTCAAAGAAGCAAAAAGACTCTGCCCTGTAGAGGTGCCTACTTTGGGGGTTTCTTGCTGCCCCTTTCTGCCATGATACAGAGAACATTGCTGTGGGAAAGGTTTATAGTAAAGGGTGCCCCAGGAAGCCAGGGACAAGCTACCTTTTGGTCCCAGGAAACCCTCTCTGGTAGTATGGTCTGGGCAACAGACAGGTCTCTTTTACGTCTGAAGACTGCCCTGGAAGACAGGATGAAATTTTATGTGCATACCTCTGGCCTGGGAGGATGCACAGAGGCTGGACTGAGCAATGCAACCTTTGATGTCCATTTGGATTTTGAGTTCATCTACATTACAGGTAAATGCAAAGGTGTCAGGCTAAAGTGCAATATTTATTAACTGTGCCTTTGATTTTGAGAGACAGTTCCTTGTTCTGGTGAGTATAATTCATTCCCCTAGTGGATTCCTGAGCAATTCTTCCTGAAAAGGTCCTGTAGAGGAATGCCCTTGACATATCAGTTTCTACTCTCCTATTCTCTGTGGCACAAAGAATCAATTACAGGCACATGGAGCTGACACCACTAGCCTGTAATTGCCAGGATGAATTTCTTGCTACCTAAAGTAAGAGAACACTCCCTGTAATGGGCCTAAAAGTTATGTGTGTATGTGTGTGTGGAGGGTGTTGGCTGAGTTTCGCTGTGATCCAGATCTTTTAAAGTTTGACTGCACAAAAACTCAGTTATCTCTTCACATCTACGGTAGCCATATCATTTCTACTTTTCATAATAATGCTGTGCTTTTTCTGGAAAATACCACTAAAATGGTAGTTCTCCCTGAGACAAGAACCCATTCATTGGCAGGAGATACAGGCAAGAGAGACAAGCACTTTTTAAAAACAGGTTTGAAGACATTTCGTATTTCCTTTCCCATTTGATAGGTGTCCATGTGGATACTAAATCAATCATAACCTCTTGGCTGGTGCTCTAAGAAGTCAATATGGCTGGCACAGAGATGATGGTGAAGAGCTGGTGCAGTCAGGATGAATACTTCCCTCCGGCTCATGGGTGGTAGAGCCTGGCACCTAAAACCTGCCCTAAAAGCCAGGCTGTTTAAGCCACAGCCAAGCATTAAAGACCCGAGCAGACATGGAGAGGTGGGAATGTGCCATCTTAATGTTGCCGTGCTCGGTACTGGAGTTTTCACGCCTAACCCTGAACCTCCTACCTCACTGGGTTGTTGGGTGTTTTTTTGACAGGGCTGTCCCACGACTTTAACATTCTTGTAATATGTTTTCTGTTGTGTGAATACTGCCACGCTGTCAGCTTAGCACTGAAATGCCATAAATCTGGTGGTCTCATGCCTGTCCCCTGTGTGCTGCAGTCCACCTCGTAAAACTGCTGCTTAATGAAGTACAGTGCAGTACAATTGGCAGTCTCTGCTTGGCGGCGAAGGCTAAGCACATAAACACACGCCTGCCAGGCTTGTGCCGGGAGGTGCAGCCAGGCACCTTCCGCTGCTGAAGTGGGGAGAAATTTCTAAGTAGAGGTGACTGAGAAATCTCTTTAAAACTGCAGAAAAATGTTTTATAAATTGTTAAAAACCTACCCATGTATCACGGGCCAGCGTTTCTGGGCCTGCTGGGGAGAGGGTACCTTTCTTTGAACAAAGGACTGCGCATATTCAGAAACATTTAAGAATTAATTGCAAAGGATTTGGGAAATGAAAATGAAAGAACATTAATAAATTGTTAGTATGCAATAAAAGCAATACCTTAAGGTTACCCAGAGGCCTTGCTTCCATCTATCTCACTCTCAGTAAGTAAGAGATCATTAAAATTTATATTTTAATTTACTGTAGAGCCAATATCTGAAGGAACTTTACAAGCATTAACGTATTGTGTCTCCTACTGCTCCTAATTCTTTTTTTTTCTTTCTAATTATGCAAACTGAGTGTTGGAGAAGGTAACCATCTGTAAGTTACATAGCAAATCACGGGAACAGCTTCAGTCTTTTGACTCCTGCTGGTGCTCTAAACTTGTAAAATGCCTTTATTATTGACCTACAAATTATAAGTATTTTAATTACAACATTTCCCCTCATCCCCCTTCAGTGCATTTTGCCTTCTACCTCGGTAGCATGGCCATCACTCTGTTGCCAGTACTTTTACTTACATCAGCTTGCAGTAAATCTCTGCAGGCTCTTTTCTACATGGAGGAAGTTACAATTGCTTCCCTCATGGTCTTCCCATTACGCAGTCTGAATCCATTCACACATGATTTAGGAGAGGTAGGCAGTATCCATGCCAGTCAGGGCAGCTTGGGTTGGAGCTGGCAAAACTTGGCTGCCTTGAAGCAGAGCTGGAGAAGGTACAGGTCTTTACAAGGGGCCCTGATGACTGATTTTGAGAACTGAAAAGAATAGACATACAGGCTTACTCTGGATATTTAGAAAGTCTGCATTTGGAGGCCAAGTTTAAAGCTCTGCCTTTTCTCTGAGCACAACCATAATTTGAGTAAAAACATTGCTGCTATTAAAATAATAAGATCTGAATAGTTGTGAAATCAGCTTTTTCTTTGCTTTTTAGTGATGTATAATAACTGTATAACTGCTGACATGTGATTCTTACCACAAGCTTTTTTTCCTGGCCTGATGTCCTCCATTCACTCAGTCACAAGCACTGTTACCAGTGTTTGTGCCATGCCCACCGTTGGAAGCTCTGAGCTCTAGTCACTTGTGAAATTCAAGAGCAAACAGCAAGGAAAGGCTAGTGTCACTGGGCTGGGGAAAGCATTGGTTGAACCACCAGGCCCTGGATCTGTGACAGCAGAATCGATGTAGGAATTGTGTACTGCTGTCATCTCAGCTTCTTTTCCAGACCCTTTTCCATTCACATGGAAGTCCTTCAGCATCAATGAAGATTTTGCTGTAACAATAACAGCGTAATTCCCAAAGTTGCTGGCATGAGAATTCTGTTTAGTTACAGCTTTGTTCTTTGTCAGGTCTCCAAGGAAGGCAATTGTTTTCTTCTGTCTGATGTTGGAGGTGGAGATCTAGGGACAGTCTGTGGATTTTCTCCACCTTCTGGTCTTGGTGGTGAAGAAGAGATCAAGGCCATTATCTTCCTTTCACTCTAGTTTCAGAGCTAACGCATTCAGAGCTTACTGAGTAAACAAAAAGCTTTAGTTTCCAGAGCTTGTTCACATGGATGCTTTTCAGAACAATACACACCAATGGAAGCAAAAAATACCTGGTATGAGTACAGTTGTAGACGTCCATAAAACCAAAGGAAAAAGAAGTAAATCTTTAATTCACTAAGTATGGTTTTGCACATTAAAGCTATTGCAATTCCCTTGTTACATATATATGGTAAATCTACAGTGGGAAAAGAAACTCAAGACCAGAGAGGTATTTACCATGAAGACTGTACAACATGTCAAAGGAGTCACTCAGAGCAATTCACGTTCCCCCTGTGTTGTACTGCGACTAGTGCAAAGGTGGTGAATCTCAAAAGGGAGAGCACTTTGCTTCAGATCTTGCAGGATGGGGGAGGGATGAGGAACAAATAGCACATCTACCAGCACTCAGATGGTAAACTGACACTGGAACTTGGCCTTTCTGTAAAATAACACTTGCTAATATGGCCACACTTTACAGAGATGGAAAATCAGATTAAGGCAATTGAGAGTAGCCACTCAGTGCTGTAATGTTTGCAAATGGTTTAGTGAAAAAATTATAAGGAAAATATGGTGGTTAGGATTTGTCTTGCCTTTTCATTAGAACGGAAAAATGAAACTGAAAAGTGGTTTTCTCCTGTGTTGTCTGGCGGGCATGAGTGCACAGGAACTGACACAGCTGATAAGGCCAAAGGCAAGGATAAAAACTGGAGTGCAGGTACAGTGAAGTGCTTTCCTGGGATGATGACTTCTGTGATCTTGTGTTTTGCCACTGAACATGTGGCAAAACATCTCAGCTAGACCCCAGGCACCTTGTGCCAGTCCTTATGCTGTTGATGAGCTGCCAGCATCTCACACAGGCCAAAAGCTGCAGTGCAGGCACAATAGTGCAAAGGCACTATCAGTCACCATCACTAACATCTGACCATGCAGGAGGAGGCGTGGAGTCTGGGAGAGAGCCACAGACGGCCTGCCAGCCCATGCTGGGATCAGGGTTGGTCACATAGTGAAGTGCCTGTGCTACATCTTGTGGGCAGTGGCTGAAGGGTGGCTGGATTCTGCTGGAAACTATTCCTCTGAATGTGAACAATTCCCTTGAACTTTCTGCTAGCTTAGTGTTTCTGCTGCTCCAGAAACACTGCTTCTGCCTCAAAAATGCCTAGGAGATGCTTCATAAGTAGCCTGGATGACAGAATTATCATCCTAATTTTCTTTCCTTGCAGTATCAGGCCCTGTCATAGGACAAATTCTGCCAGTGTAGAGACAAGCAGAATCCTTGCCTCATAATTTGATTACGAAAATGTAGTATCTAATCATCTGGGCCCAGCGTGACCTGTCAGTCTTCGCTCTGGCCAGGTTCCTGGTGGGTGCCTGCCTTTTGTTCACTGCTCCCACGCTCCTGTCCGAGTGGGTGGGTAAATGACTCAGATAAAATTTAACTGACTGGTAGGAACCTGGTGTAAGGGTAATTCAAGACAGGGACTTTGGGGAGTCTCTTCTCTTGGGGAATATCAGCAGATGTGGCAGACAGCTTCATGGGAATTCTCTTTCACCAGCTTGCTAATATCCTGGCTAGAATTCAGTACTCACTGACCTCATATTTCATTACTTAAGATTAATCTTGACCTTGGAAAAAGTTGTTGAAAAAGAATAGGTAGCTCTTCTTTCTAATGCTGTATAGGAAAAAATAATTCCACCACAGGAGCTAGATCTTCCACTGACAGCAGTCAGCATGAGTCTATTGTCCTAATTTATTGTTATGGTCTCAATACATCTGAGATGTGGAAGAATTTTTTTGTGTTCAATGGAAAAAGTTGAAGTCAGTGGCAGAATTCTTGTTGAAAAAAAAAAGTCACAACAAAAAACTCAAAACACATGTTCCAATTTACAGGTCAGTTGATATCCTCCCTGGAGGCTGCCTTAATTTCTAGTACGGGAATGTCAATAAATCAATGTCACAAGCCATCAGTGAGGCAGTATCCAGCAAGGCAACTGCCATGTGAACACCATGCTCACAATCCAAAAATTCGTAGCCAAAAATCTCTCAATACATTTTCTTACTTCACTAGTTTCTGCTTTACATAAAAATAGCTGTAGTTTTTGAAATGAATAATCATATTTGCCTTAAGATAGATATGTCTACGTGATATGTTTGTTAAATAAAGAAGAGGAAATAAGATCCTGTATGGAACCTGTCATGCAATTCTGAAATATGGGTAGGTTTTTTTGTTGTTGGGTTTTTTTTTGTTAATATATGTTTCATTCTTTAAGCACAGATTATGCGCTTGTTATATGTAGCTGCCGAGGCAGTAGATAAAACAGCATCGTTAAAACAAAAAAAAAAAAGTGATGATTTTATGCATGCACATGCCAGGAGATTACTATTGCTATGATTAACAGAGGGCTGTAACATAAGTAAGACACTCCAGAGAATAGACTTTCTGCCTCATACTATGTGCATTTTTCACTGCTATGCAGAGTGGCTATAAAATGCTCTCCTTATTGGATCCTTAAGGTTTCATTTTCCCATGATTTGTTCTGAATGCACATGAGCAGGTGAATACAAATCATTACCATAACTGGACCCCTACCATCCACTGAATCTGCAGAAAAGCAAATGACAGTATGATCTGCAAGGCCTGGTTTGTGCTGGCAGGGTGACCTGGGAAAGGGAAGTCCTCCAGTGCACTCCAAAGTGTTCTTGCCCCAAGAAGGTAAAAACGTCACAAAGACAAAAAGATGGTTGACAGAGAAGCATCAGACTTCCTTCAGCCCTCAAAAGTTAACACAGTACTCTCTCAAATCTCTCAAAAGACTTATAACTTTTGAAAACTGAAATGTCCAACTTCCATAAAGTACTTTGAGGCACTGCCTGCATGGTACATGTTATGTTGGATACTTCCCGTGAAGACTGTAAGCTAAACAAGTAGTTCCTGGAGCAGAGGAACTAACACAACCTGGTTTCCTGCTAACCTATCTCACAAAGTCTCTTCTCTGGATTCTGTCTCAGACAGAAAAAGCATATGATAGAATTCATCTCTTACGGGAGACATAAAGAACAACAAACACTTTTCTCCTCTTGGTCACTGAGGTGCAAAAAAAATGTTAAAGTAATGGAGACTGAGGCCCCCACTGTCAAATCTGGTCAAGACAATTAATGAACATTAGAAGTGGGGAACAGAAGCAGACAGACGCAGCATGACTGCATAGACCTTGCTTCCTTAGGAAACTGGGCTCAAAACAAAGCGCTCAAGTCTGGTGTATTTATAGCAAAAGAGGTGGGGGGCTTTCCTTTCCAGAGGAAATGCATTGCTTTCCTGGGCCTGATCCTCACTTTACTGGGAGCTACATCAGTTCATGCCTCCTGCAGATCTTGTCCTGCTTTTCTCAACCTGGAAACCTGTACAAGTTCTGAAAAAAGTTATCAGAAGATACCTCAAGCACTCCAAGGGAATATTTATATATGTATTAATGCTACATTTAAGATAATTCAAGGCAGTTATGATATAAAAAGGATCATATAATGGTTAGGGTTAGAAAGCACCTTAAAGATCATCTAGTTCTAATCCCGCTACCATTGGCTGAGACACCTTCCACTAGCCCAGATTGCTCAAAGGTCAGGCCTTGAACACTTCCAGGGATGGGGGCATCTGAAACTTCCCTGGGCGACCTGTTCCAGTGCCTCACCACCCTCACGTAAAGATTTTCTTCTATTACCCAGTGTAAACCCATTCTCTGTCTGTTTAAAGCCATTGCCTCTCGCCTTGTCACTACACACTTTTGTAAAAAGTCCCTCCCTGGCTCTCTTGTGGGCCCCGAGAGTCAGCCAGCTGACATAAAAATCAGCAAAAGAGAAAGAAACACACCGAAGACAACCTGCCCCAGCTCCATCCCATGTTGCAATTTAGCAGACATCACATGTTACCAAGTTCAAATTTGTACTTTTTGAGTGGTATGATGGTAGCTGCCTGTTAGAGTCTGGTGTTCTCTCTTGTAGTGAGAAATAAAGAAAGCAGAGGGCAAGACTGAAAGTCAACCCAGACCAGGTAAAGACCAAGCAAATTTTTTCTGCTCTCAGATTAGAAGATGCCTCCCAAGGGAGAGAAGAACTGTATGAGCTAGAAAAGGAAGTATTGTCAAGTGAGCTAAAGCACCTGGAAATCTAGAATTTTCTGCTCTACCACAAACTTGGAAGTCTCTACATGTCTCAAATGCAGCCCAGACTCTCAGAGAAGCCAAGACACGTGTAGATATGCGGATACTGAATACCGAAGACACCTATTAAACATGGTTCCTGACAATGAAACATTATTCTCAATTTTAAATTTCTTAGACTTCTTCTGTATTTCAGGTTCTTGTGTTTAAAATTGGCTGTGCAAAAGTTGTACTCTTAATACCCAAACCAGGCTTATGTTACTAGTTAAACATTATGAAATGTGTTTTAAAGACCTGTAAAATACAGAGTTTCTTGTTATATAGCTAAGTTTTTATTATTTGGTCTTTCATCCAGAGGTATTTGAAAAGCCAAAAATAAAATGTCTTTCCTCCTTGATACGCTGATCTCATGTCTACTGATCACAAATGCAGATTTGATTAAAACTGTCCACCCTAGATGATTCTGTATGTTTCTTGACAGCCCCCTGTAGCCCGGACTGCATAATTGCCTGTAGATTTTATTTCCAACATGTGGTTTCCAAGGGTAAAACAAAGCGTTCTAAGATATTTTTAATCTGCCACACCACCTTCCCTACTCCTGCTCTATAGATTCTTACAGGTGTGCCTTTCTGTCCCTTTCATGGAGCTCAATGTGAGACTGATTATTTCAGTTACTTCCAGGATGATTCAGACACGAGCTTAACTGTAAAACAGAGCAAAAGGATTGTTTGAATTTCTCACAGTTTGGTCTTGTGGTAGCACATGCAGGCCTATTTCCATGTTTTAAGGTAATCATTGTTTCTCAGTGACTCAATGACTAATATACATCCTTAACCAGAATTTGAGATTTCACCATCCATCTTGTCAAAGATTTACTGACTTGTACTGTCAACAGTACAATTATATTGTAGTGTTTAAAGAATGTCAGAGGAGTTACCCAATTTGCTATGAATAGCAGCAGATTATACAAGAGGAACTCTGTGGTTGTGAGCAAAATTTAATTAAAGGTGTATCTTCCTCTTCTCTTAGTAACTATTGTTTTTCCTGCCACTGACTTTTTGTTGCCTTTCATTAAGACTATTTAAGAATTAGCATTCTTATTGCCTTTCTTTACAAAATGCCATGCACTTTATGGCTTAGTGGGGAGTCATGCTGACTTTTAGCAGTGGAAGTGCCAACACATGGTAAGAATGGTGTCATAGAGGTAACTAAACAACATATTATCTGTTGTACCGGGTCTGAACACAGGTCTGTACACATCTCTATAAAACTCTTCAATGAAGATTAAATACAAAGTCTAATCCTTTTCTTGCTTCTGCTGGACTATGGGAAAGAAGCCTTGTAGGAGTCAATACATTTATATGAGTGCAAGTTAATCATAAGGCTCGGTCTTTTGAATTTTGCATAAAAGGTGTTTTCAATAGCCTTCAGTTTTCTTGGCATGAATTGCCTTCATGACTCAAGACATACATGGCGAGCTGAATTTCTGCTGCATGCTGGTTTCATCCAAGTGGGATTTAATGCATAACTTGTAAATGTTCACACATGTGTCCACTGACCTCTGCTGTGTAAGTGCCACTGAAGTCACAAATAAGACATTAGTATCTCTGAATGAAGCTGCTGTCTAAGACTATTAGTGTTGGCAAAGCCAAATACAGGAGCCTTGTACCACCACTTGCACAACACATGACTGGAAACATGCAATCCACACCACATTCAACCTCTCAAATTAGTGCTTGAGTGAGGGTGTGATTTATTGCATAGTGACCAGGTTACCGTGTATATCTGTACTCAGACTTGCAGTGAGAATAACAACATGTAGACAATAACTCTAAAGTTTCATTCACCGACAATAGTTTTAGAGCCTTTCAATAAAACACAGCACTGGGGATAAAAGGGGTATTTAGGAAGTTTCTGTGTATATGGTATTTTTGCTTTTGTCGCTGACTTACTTCCAATAAGACAAATAACAAGGAAATTACAGCGTTTTTATAACCAGTACAGTGAAATGGTATTTAAAACCCCTTTTATTTCAACATCAAAGCATACATAAAAGAATGATTTGTTCCCAATGGAATAATAAGACAAGACAGGACACTTTGCTGTCTTCTAAAGCAAGGGTTTTTTTCTTGCCAAGACTTGAAGAAAATAGATTTCCTCAAAATGGTGAATTGATGTTTTTCAGCCTGTTAGCAAACTAATGCCCTAAATATTAGGAAGAGTCAAACCAATTTTTTTTTTTTTGAGAGAATAAAGATTATTGCAGAATAAAGATAAATTACATGGAAAAGAACCAGAAATACTCACTTATCAAATGCATATTGAAATCATATTTGTTCCTTTGAAAGCTTAAAGGAGTACCAACATTCAATCAAAGAGGAAACCATAGCAATTTAAGAGCCAGGAATAATTTTGCTAATTAAATCAGCTCCAAATCTCACTGCAATCAGTACAGAGCCATTATTCCACTCCCCCCTTCTCCTTCCCCTCCACCAGTTTCCCTGCATTACAATGGTGGCACTGGGGAGTCTGTAGAAGCAGCATGCACCATATCTTGCCTGTGTGATGTCTTGCCTGTTGGTAGGAGCACTTTGATACAAGGTCCCATTCCACCCAGGCTGTACCTGAAGAGGCTTTGGAGGAGGCTTGGCTACAGGGGACCCAGGTAAGCCTGGTCCAAAGGGCTTAATAGGCAGTGTGGACCTGGGCTGGAAGAGAAAGACATCTCTGCTGCCCACTGTGCCCTGGAGTCTCAAAGGACCTTTCCTGCAGCAGGCAGTACGTGCAGCGTGTCAGCCACTGTGCTCCCGCTTGCACGTGTGGGCATCCATCACTATTCCCGGTGCTTTGAACAGGTACTTTGTAGACAAGTAGGGAAGAGGTAAACTGAGTGTGTGTGTGGAGGAGGTGGGGGGTGTGGGAGGGAGGGTGGGGAGGAAGGAAAAGATATGTGAGAAAGCTTTAGATGTAGTCCAAGTGTCCATCTGGTGGGTCCTTCTGATGTTCTCTTGCCGAAGCCCTCCCACTGAGAAGGATCCCTCCTTTCTCTGTCTCCTGCCAAAAACTGACTCAGAGGCTGGTTTTGTTAGAAAGGGGTCATGAAAGCTTTGTTCAGTCTCTCTCTGTAGGGGAATAGGGTGTTCATTTCTACAGGAGGATATTTAGGCTCTCTGAGACTTGGTTGTTCTTATCCACACTAAGCTGGGCAGCCTCAACCTGGGAAATCAGCTGGAAGGTCCCATACTGGAAAAGGCCTGGGATTGTTTCAGTTCATAAGCCAGCTGCTGAATCACAGGATACTTTTGATTGCTGATTAGTATTCCTAATTTCAGGTTACTCATTTATCCTGACTTAGTGAGGGAGAAGGAGTAGGGAGAAATGTCTGGTGTGGGCATAGCAGGTTGCCTTTTCACCCAGTGCTGTTCTGAGCGGAAGAAAATGCCTTGCTGCATACTTGGTCTTTTCTCAGCAGACCTGGTGAGGGATACAAATTCAGGCTTCATCTCTGCACCTCTTTCTCGCACTTTGTCCCCATGGCCTGTGTTTGCAACTGTGCTCCCTCTGGTCATGTATATGGCTTTTGCAAGAGCTTCAGAGAGATTCTTGTCTTCCATTCCTTCTAAACACAGTGGAGTTCCCAGTCGCTGCTGGGGCTGCAGGAACTAACTGTAGTATTATAGGGCTGCTTCTAGGTCACCACTTTGGAAAACGAGCTTTGTTGTTTACTCGGCTGGATTTTGAGTTTTAAAATTCAACACTTTTTTTTTTTTTTTTGAGAAGGTGGGAACTACATTTTACAGGTGTTCATTGGATGGGGGGATTAACATAATACACAGTGGGAAAATATATGGTGTAACAGAGCTCTAAGGAGCCATAGAGAAAAAGATAAAAGAAATTGAAATAGTGGAATGAAAGTAACAGATTTCAGAAAGACTTTCATGAGAGTCTGGGGGAATTAATAGTTACATAAGGGAATAAGAAATAGAAGAGAATTTTGCTATTCTACTTGCTTTAAAAAACATCCATTCCCCCCCCCCCCCCAAATTTAACTTTCAGTTTGGAACTTATAACTGCAAATTGAATTTAAACAGATGTGCACCAGCTATTTAGTTTCAAACTCCTGAAGAAAGAGCACATCTGCATTTCCACTGATATAAAAAAGTGACACAAAACCACTGCAAAATGAAAGACATTGTACAATAGAGCTATTTGTCTTGCTCATTTAAAATAGGGAAATGTTTTAAATGAAAATGTAAACAGGTAATTAAACCTGGCTATAGGAGGATGCCAAAAAGGTTACTTCTAAAATAAGCAGTAAGCCTTGGAATTGGAAAACAGAAAGTAAAAAATGAAGTACTGTGACTGTTAAGACCTCGTCACTGGCTGGGAGGGAAAATGCAAAGTGAGGATGGAAGGAGATAAAGTAGAGTTTGAAGAATCTTACATCCAGTAGTTATTTTAAAGACTTAAAAAGAAAATGTATGGAATTTTATATTACTGAATTTCTGGTGGGAGGTTTCTTTTGTTAATACTGTGCTTGGTCTGTTTCTTAGTGAAGGGTCTGGGCTCAAAGTCTTTTCACAGAAAAGAGCTATACACACTCTTTCCTGCAAATGATGGGAACACAGGGTCAGCTACTGAACGCTGCTGTAAGTCAAAGCATTTCCACTGATGTCTGTGGAGCTATGCCAGCTTATATGAACTGAAGACATGGACTAGAGTTTCTAGCCAAGTGAGAGGCTGTGCTGGAATCAATTTTATTTTGTTTTGCCAGTGCTTAGCAGCTTGCCTGTTGGTCATTTAGGACACACAGCCTCTGCCACAGTTCAGCTCCCAAGTAGAGTTGGGTGCGGACAGCACATACAGACAGGGGAATGGAAACAGACACCTGTATGTGCAGCCATTCCACCTCCCCATGCCCTTACAGTTTAGAGCATGGACTGCACCTAAGTGGCAGAGGGGAGGCAAGGTCTCATAAGCCTTTTCTAGTAACTCTTTTGCTGACATTCAAAAGGCCTTTCTCTTTTCCAAGGCCTTTTCTATGTATATATGTATCTTTTCTACTCTTAGCACCTTTCTGCACTTGATTTGAGCTCTTCTTACTCTGATGTTTCTGTTTTCTTATTTTCCTTCCCTTTAACGGCTAAGTGATATCATTCAGTGTGAGCTTTCTCTTTCCACTTCTTCTTCGACTGCTTTAAATGGTGTTTGCTTTCCCTCCTTAGTGCTCCAACAGGAATG
>JAWWES010000081.1:67594069-67636245 GCA_035583135.1 Lophotriccus pileatus | reverse complement strand
GAGCTTTCTCTTTCCACTTCTTCTTCGACTGCTTTAAATGGTGTTTGCTTTCCCTCCTTAGTGCTCCAACAGGAATGGTCTACTACTGTCCCCTCTGCCAACGCCTGAAGAATTTCTCTGATAATTTGTTACTTCAGTTATCACAACCAAGTCTCTGGGCTGAGCCAGTCCCTTGGTCTGTTCCAAATCCCTCTGGCAAGCTCACCACCTCATACCATTCGTTCCCTGTCTCCTTGGCTCTGCATCTTTATGATGTCTTCGTCTCTTCTTTTCCCTCCAGAAGTGTTTGAACCCCTTAAGCCCTTTGCATTTCATACCTTCCTGAAAATGGAGCTTTTATTTCTGCTTCATTCTTTCCTGCCCTTTGTGATCTGCCATGACTGTTCCTTTTGTTCTGCTTTCCCCAGTCCTGCCTCAGGGCCTCTTTCCATCCTGCCTTCTGATGAATATGTGTCAGTGCCCTCCATTTCCTTCTCCAAATCACTTCTTGAAAGCCCTCCTGCAAAAAAATGCAAATATAAAATTTGAAAGGTGCTCTTTGGGGCTGGTGAGGACCCACCTTATATGATGGCATGAAGCCAGTACAAAACCAGTGCAACCTTTGCTTTCACGCTTAATATAACCACTGTTATAGTATATGACCCTTTTTGCTTTGCACTACCAAGCTCTGTGGTGCTGATTTCTACCTGTGCTGTAGACATCCCTTAAAACATTGAGTAGCAAGGAAGGAAAAATGGCTTGATGGCTTCTCTCTCCCTAATTTCCTGGTCTTGCATGGGAAAGACTGGCTGCAGCTGGTTCACTGAGGTTTTGTACCACATGGGCTATTACCCCAGATGCCATAATCTCTTCTCATGCTCCCTACTTCTCTTCTAGACATGCTAGACATGCTTCATAGCAGAAAAGTTTGAAGGGTGTGAGTTCTTTGCACCACAGACACCTTGTACCAAGCAGGCATTTCGCTTACGTGGAGGAAGCCTTAGATGGTCCAAGCTGGGGAGTGTGTCTTTGAGCCAAGGCATCGCTTTTGATTTTTGCTTAGGATTGTGTTTCTCTACTGCAGCAGACAAAGTTTCAGTGCTTTATAAATAAGATTACTTCTAATAAGTCAATAATAACAATAATAAAGC
This sequence comes from Lophotriccus pileatus, assembly GCA_035583135.1. Taxonomy (NCBI): domain Eukaryota; kingdom Metazoa; phylum Chordata; class Aves; order Passeriformes; family Tyrannidae; genus Lophotriccus; species Lophotriccus pileatus. The sequence continues at coordinate 67,635,115 of JAWWES010000081.1, read as the reverse complement.
TTTTTTTAATTAATTTATTTTTATGAGAGTAAACATGTTACTCATATTTAATAATTCTTATTTAAAGACATGTCTTTGCAAAATTCTTCAAATTAAACTGCAATTATCCTTTTTCCTATGCAATTGTTTATGAGTATATATTGGATCTACTCTTACATTTTTTCTTCTCTCTGATCCAGCCAAACCCTTATAAGCACTCTTTTACTTATGGTAGAGCTGTGTCGCATTGATATTATGGGCAGTTCAACATGACTGTGTCTGGGGGTATTTATTTTGGCTGTTGCATCATCATATATTTAGATGAGAGGAAATAGCTATGTGCCTTTTAAATTGCTAACACTAAGGGGAGCACTTAATCTTTAGAATATCTAAAACTATAAAATCGTAACTATAAATCCAACATCAACACATGTGTCAGAAAACACTTGAATTCTTTGTGCTTAAATATTCAAGGATCATGATTAATGCTGTATGCAAAACCTACACGAAGTGCATGGAAATGGAATGTCAGTTGCTTTAGGTTCCATTAAAGAAACTCAAAATCTACATTTAACGATATTCCTGAAAAATCCTTTGTATATCTCCTGAGCTATTTCTGTTTCTTCATTGCTTACTTGCTGTAAACCTCATAGTGTCAAGTGCTCTGCCTTTTTGTCCACTCTTCAGCCTATGAATCAGTCACCCTTGGGAAACCCCTTCAACCTGGGAATGGAGACAGCAGGAGCAAAAGGAAGAGACTGTGACTTGCCAACAGCTCGCTGCCAGCTGAGTCAGCCAAGGGAACACAAGGGGATTTACACAAGCAGCAGGGCAAAGCAGCCCATCTCCCTGCTGTGGGTGAAGGCAAGACAAGGACTTATGAAGCCATTTCTTCAGTGCCTTCTTCCTGCTTGTTACAAGGTCCCTTCAGAAAGGCAGCTTCTCACAGGACCCGGTGCCCTGTGAATGTGTAAGTGCTGTGGCTGCACAGACAGCCTGGCTGTGCTGCTTGGGAGTCTGGACTCAGCAGTGCTTGGAGCAACTGCAGGTCCCCTCTGCCCTGGAACTGGTGAAGTACTGAGATTTCAGAAGAAACTGTAATGTGAAAAACTGAGCAGATTCAGCCCCAGATGTACAACAGCGCTCAACAAAACCTGCCTTTGGAAAGCAAGTCCCCCTTGACCCTTGTACTTGTAAATGAAGGTGGTTGAGAAAACTGTGGATGCTGAACTGCATGCCTCTGGTGATTCAGTGTGTGGCCTTGGCCCCTTCCCTTGAGAGTTACCTGGTGGTGTTGTATTTCCTTGGTGTAAAGCTTTTTATTGTAAATGTTGTTTCATCAGTTGTAGAAGCAATGCTTTCTCACTTTCACTGGTATGATAGAGATCGTTCTCGCCCATGGATTAGATCCTTAGATTTACTTGTGTTGTGTATACTTCACATTTTCTCTAAGTATGATGCACACATAGTATTCTCTAAAATGTACTATGAGCTGAAGGAGCAGTTTTTAGTTTACTCCTTGAACATATTTTACTGGGTCTGTAAGACCTCTTCAAAGAAAGCCACCTCAATAAATCCACAGCACTTTCTCTAGATCTCTTATTTATTCAGTAGAACAGAAGTATCCTCCATAACAGCAAGAGTTTGTATTTGGAATCTTTTACATACCTACACTAGAACGGACCTTTTCTATATTATTTATTTACTTTTTTTTTGGGCGTTGTAAGACAAAGTTTGGTGTCACTGAGGAAATGCCCAGAAAGTTCAATGTTATGTGATCTTAAAAGTCTTTGAAATCATAAACAACACTTGAAAACATTTTGACTACTTTGAGCAAAGCAACATCTGTCAGAAACCTGCAGCCACCAATGATGGAGCAGGTGGGGGGATGTTTATTCTGTATGAATTTTTTGTTGTTGTTGTTCCTGAGATAGCTTGACTGTAATATCCTATGGATAAACAGTTGATTGCACACCCACTTTTACTGTGGAGGATATATCTGCCATGACAGTATTGTGCTGACAGTCTAAATAGATAATGGAAAGGACTCACAGGTTGCCACTTTATCTGTTGATGAGGTGGGCAAGGACTTAACTATGACACTGCAAGTACCAGTAGATACAGCAGTTACACAGTTCTGTTGTCTCCGCAGTGATACTTTATAGTTCACTGTTCCTGAGAAACAACATCCTTAATCTCTTTTAAGTTGTGAAGGCAGCACTCATGAGCATTTTTGTGGGAATTTTGTAATCAGACCAAGAATAACAAACCATAAGAAACTGGAAGATGCCTTTATTTAAGGGCCCTTCAGTTCAGACCAGAAACTTTATGAACAGCTTTTCTTGGTTCAGAAGGAAAAGTGCAGTATTAAAGGCAGGCATTATGCTGCTGAAAGCTTAAAACTCACTCTCCTGGGCTTTGTCTTGTAGAGCAGTATGCCTGCATTATCCACCACTTGCAAACTCTGCAAAATCTTCCCTGACCTCGCAGGGAGAATACCAGACTGTGTGTAATGGGATCCATGGGAGACTTCTGTATAGCAAACAGAAAATCAAATTTAAATTGGGAAAGGGATGATGAACATCACCATCTATTAGGAAGTTCAGCTGTTTTTGCTGGTGCAATCAGAGAAAGGTAGTTGATGTCATGGTTCAAAGCATGTACCTTTGGCAAAAGAGAGTTAATGTTTCAGTTTTCTGACCAGAGGTAAATGGTCACTGACTACTTTTAGTAACTGATACACTGGGGAAAAAATGCTTAACTATGTAGGTGTGGCTGTTATAATATTTTTTGTGATTGTGGTGCGTGTGTAGATTACACAAGGAGGTAAGCTGATTTTGGAACTTAGCAGCGTGTTATTACTTACCAGTCTTACAGCTGAGGAACACCTGTAATGGCAACTGTCTTTCTCTCACGTCTTTTCCAGGTCCACTTTTCTTTATTTCCATTATACTTGATGTTATTTGTGTTTCTTGTTTTGTGTCTCTTGTTTTGTTTTCACTCAACAGTGAGTCTTGCAGCGGTTCAGCTCCACTCCTGACTGTTTTCAAGTACAAATTTAGACATGGTGTCAACCACTCTAGGTCCCATAACCAGAAATAACTCACAGAGAATTTAAATTGTCGGTCACAAGTACATGATGAATAGAGACTTGGGTGAGAAGGTCCCATCTGGACAGTCCTGCTCCCCTAGCTGCATGGCCCTGCACTGGTATTCAGAGCCGTGGGAACCTAAGTTGCTGTGCAGAGAGCTGGGAAAGCTGCAAATTCTGGCACCTATCATGAGTTTGCTCTAACCAACAAGTCCAAAGCATATTTTTTTGGTAAATATTGGAGTAAATGAAGCCTAAAATATGATTTTGCTTGAAAAATACAGGATAAAGCAAAGTATGAAGTAATGGCTTCCCATTCCTTCCCTTTGCCATCATTCTGTTTATATAGCCTAGGTAGCGGTGCCTCATTTTAGAGGAAAAACTGCATTACTGATAACAGGCATATGCCACTTGCATCTTTTGGATCTCAGTCAGTGGTATGCATCATGGAGCCCAGTCATTCTGGAGTCTCTCCTGTTTACATGGGACTGGGCATGTTTCAATACAATGTGATTCATACTGCGCAGATTTTCAGTAGTCAGGTGCTATTTTAAATAAACAAGCACATCTTACATCCCACTTAAAGAATCTTTCCTATTCCTGGGCCCATACAGTCACTGTGCTTCCTTATGATGCAATTTCCCTCAGTGCTTGTGCACTTGCAACAGTGCTTGGATTAAACTTAACCTTGGAAAAAATTTAGACCTTCTTTCAAAACACACCAGCTGAGTAGTATGGGAACATCACATCCATCCTAAATTTTTTGAAGCAGTACTGGCAGTATACTTTGTGACAGGCTCTCATTTGACCAAACAGAAGAGCTGCGGTAGGTAGACAAACTGGATGGGCTACTGTTTACTTACCATTATCATTAGGCTGCATTAAGACTGCCAAAAAGTGCCTAACCCATCTCTCAAAATTATTAGTTTTCCCACACCAAAATGTGCTGTTGTTGCAAATTTTGCCAGGTGCTATTGATAAATACAGACTTTTTTCTTAATTTCGCTAGTGTATGAGGAAATGTTTGGTTTTGGAAAAAGATGCTGTGTGGTTAGCAGGTTTTCCAGTTCAGAATTATGTGAAGAGGCAGCAGTCCAAAGCGGACAAGGTAAGCAAAGAACATTTGCTGCTTGCCTGGTTCTCTGATTAGAGGAAACCTTTGAGTCAGCTCTGACCTGCTCTGTGCCAAGACTGGCCTAGATAAGTAAATAAAACTGTTGATGTTTTGAGGCTAGCTAGGCTCAATATCACTGGGGTTTTCTTCCACCTCTGCAGAAAATCAAATGGTCCTGCCATTCAGACCCAGAAGAGAGTTATCATGTAGCAGAAGAGGTGAACTATCAATCGCATCATTAATAGCAGTATGCTTGATGTGCAGTGCATACCTCCCAGGTCACAACCTGGCTAGTATGCTTAACTGATTTCATTACTCCCATCTGATCTTAAGGCCTCAGCATATTCATACACCTCTTTTCAGTGGAGACAGGAGCTGATATTCTAGCCCCATACAAACAAAGTTGCTCTCAGTGAACCACAGAGTGCCATATCACCATCTGGAGTGCATTTCTGAGAGCAATCAGTGCTGTTGTCTATCACGTCTCTCTACCAGCAGCTGTTTCCTGCCAAGCTCCTTGCCTCCAGGTCTCTGCTCCTGTCTGCTGAGCTGGGTCTTTCTAGGCTATGAAGATCATGAGTAGCCAACCTGGGACAGCAGTAAACCAATCACTAAACAGAGTTTAACAATATATCTGTTTCTGATTTTTTCCTGGTTCCCTATGATCTTGATTACAAACATAAATTAAAATATACTGCAAATATTGCATTACTTAATTGTCCCTTGGGAATTCTGTGGAAGAAAAGCACAGTGGTGACAACTGATGGTTTTCTGGCACCTAGATGGATAGGTATTGTCCATATAGCTTCTGTCTTCTTACAAGGTGCAACACTGATGTAGAAAAGCATAGGCTGGGACTGTATCAATGACCAGGAATTTATACTACCCCTTTCATAAGAAAAAGATTCAGCAGTAGCATCCTGTTCAAAATCCTAAACGCCTTGGGAAAAAAAAAAAGAAAAACCCCTCCTTTAGATAAACTACAAAACTGTTTTAGCTGCTACACAGTCTCCATCACAACTCATCATAAAATGAATACTGAGAAGCTCAGTACTTATACATGCTATGACCATAAGATGGAGATATTGGGCTACAAAAGAAATAATGTTCTTCATACCCTCACCACTTTGGTTAGGGTGGGTTTAGTTAAAGAAAAATTATGATGATTAGCTAAAATAAGTACTGCAGTAGGGATTAGAGACCGGCCAAACCAGGGTGGCAGAGTGCTAGAAGTACGAAGTGTTGGTTTTAAAGTGAACTATTAAAAGTGAAAATGCGGGCTGCTGTTATAAAGATCTCAATAATGTGTCACATGTGCCTTTGTTTCATAAAAATAGGTTGAAACATCATGCTCCAAATTAACAGAGGTACCCTCCTTTCTGATAAGTGGGAAACTACATATAGTTCTCAAGGCAGGTAAAATGGCTTGTGTATTACACAATCTATACAGTTATTTTCTAATCTTCAAGGAAATCATAACAGCACAGGGTCTAACTGGTATTTCAGTCTCTGCAAGAGGCTCTGGGTCTGCAATAACTGAGTGGAAGAAATTTTGGTGGCATTAAGGAGAGGGAGGAAGGGTTTTCAGGGGAAACTGGGACGGAGGAGTTTCAGTCAGCCACTTTTGAGGTGCATGTCAAACAGGAAACCTTTGTTAACATCTAGGTAGTAATTTTACTGAAGAGGGCATACTTTTACTTTTAAAAGCATCTTTTTATGCAGCTGATCCACTTCTCTCTTCAGACTGACAGTCCATTGTCCTCTTCTCAACTTGCCTCAGTTGGAAAGAGCTAGTTAGCCCCAATTCTTTGTCATGTGTCACCCTCAGAAGTGTCTGGAAAGTTTAAGTCAGCTGTACTTGGACTGAACTCACTGAATGCAGTATTTTTGCTCAAGCAGAAATGAGGGTCTTATTATGTTGATGGAAGTGTTCAGTTATTAGCTGTTACATATTAATGCTAGAAGATGATGATTAGATAAGGTGAAGGGTATTTTCTTAATAGCAAAGGTAATATAACCTCATGAAGGGCATACTGGATTCCCCATCAGTTAAAATCTTACACCCCATTACAGACAGCTGCCTAAAAATGATGCTCTGTTCAGTTAGCATGTCTGACTTGTGTGGGTGAGGAAGTCAAGACTGAACTTCTGTGGCCTGTGTATGGCAAGAGATTAGACAAAATGCTCACAGGGGTCACAAGATCACAGAACAGCTGAAGTGGGAACGCAGCTCTGGAGACTTAGTCTAGTTCAAAGCAGTGTCAGCTACAGCAAATTTCTCAGGGCTGTGTGCTTTTGGGTCTTGAGTATCTCCAAGGACAGAGACTCTACTACCACTCTGTACAGCCTGTGCCAGTGCCTGACCACTATCACCGTAAAAAAAAAACAAAAACAAAAACAAAAACAAAAGGTTTCCATCTTGTGTTTAAATGGAGTTTCTTGTATTTCAGCTTGTGCCCATTTTCTCTTGCCCTGTCACTGGGCAACACTGAGAAGGGTCTTCCCTCCTTTCAGGTATTTATACAGATTGAGAAGATTCCTCTGAGCTTTCTTTACTCCAGAATGTACAGTCACAGCTCTCTCAGCTTCTCCTCATATGAAAGAGAGTCCAATTCCTTTGCTGTCTTCATGGCCCCCTGATGAACCTGTTCCACTATGTCCATGTATCTCTGGTATTGTGGAACCCGGATCTAGACCCAGCACTCCACACGTGTTTCACCAGCGCTGAATAGAGGAAAAGGATCACATCTCTTGACCTGCTAGTAACAGTTTTCCTAGTGCAGCCCAGGATGCTCCTGACCTTCTTTGCCTTCTGGGTTCATGGCTGGGTCATGGACAACTGTGGGACCACCAGGATTCCCTGGATCCTTTTCTGCAAAGCTGATATCCAGCTGGCCAGCCTCCATCCTGTACTGGTGCATGGGGTTATTCTTCTCCACAGGCAGGACTTTGCAGTTACCTTTATTGAATATCATGGTGCTCATGTTGGCCTACTTATCCAGCCTGGGAAAATCATCACACCCACCTGGTATATCAGCCACCATTAATATCATCTGCAGATTTGCTGAGGGTGCACTTTGTCTCCCATCATCAAGGTTATTAGTGAACATGTTTAACAGTATTGGACTGAGTATTTACTGGTGTGGCACACCTCTAGTCACTAGACTCCAGGTGGACTTTGTGCTGCTAACTACAAACCTTTGGGCCTGGCAGTTCAGCAAGTTTTCACTCCACCTCTTCGTCTACTTACCTAGCCCATACTTCATCAGTTTGTCAATGGGGATGTCACAGGCAACAATGCCAAAAGCCTCAGTGAAGTCACTATAAGAAAAAAATCCACCATTCTCCCCTCATCCACTGACCTAGTCACTTTGTTGTAGAAGGCCATAAGGTCAGTCAGGCATGATTTCCCCTTCATAAATCCACAATGAATACTCTCAATCACCTTCTTGTTTTTAGTGCATTAAGAAATGATTTCTACAATATTTTGCTTTGTCACTTGCACAGAGATTGAGGTGAGGCTGACTAGCCAGTGGTCTGCAAAATCACCCTTGTTGCCCCTCTTGAAGGCAGTGGCACTTAGTTTTGTTCAGTCCTGAAGACTTCCCCAGTTGCCATGATTTTTCAAAGGTTATTGAGTGTCCTCACAATCATATCTGCCAGATCCCTTGGCACTTATGGGTCAATCCCATAAGAGCCCATAGACTTGTGGGGATCCAATTTGCTTAAATAATGCCTAACCAGATTCTCCTTCACTGGGGCTAAGTTTTCCTTACTCCAGACTTTCTCATCAGTCTTGGGGTTCTTGCACTGCTGAAGGCCAACCATACTGGTAAAGGCTGAGGCAGCGAAGGCAGTCCATGCCTTCTCCTTTTCCATGTCTTTTACCACCATGTCCCCCAGTCTGCTCAGCAGCATGCCCACATTTCCCCACATCTTTCTTTTGCTGTTCATATACTTGTAGAAGCTCTGTTGCTCCTCATGTCCCTCACCAGATTTAAATCCAGATGGGCTTTGTCTTTCCTAAGCCCCCTTCTGTGCACTAGAACTGGGTTCTGTCTCTGTATCTTCCTTGGTTGGATTATCTGCCACCTCATCCACCTCTTTTATGCTTACTTTTTCTTACTGATGTTTAGTGAGGAGTTTCTTGTTCATCCATACAGGTATCCTGCTCCTTTTGCTATGACTTGTTGGGGTGGACCATTCTTGAATTTGGAGAAGATGGTCTTTAAAAATCAACAGCTCTTCTGGACTCCTTCTCTCTTAAGGACCATCCCCTGTGGTCTTCTTCCGAACATGTCCCTGAATATGCCTAAGTCTGCTTTTCTGAAGTCCAAAGTTCTGATGTTGCTTTTTGGCTTGTTCCCTTCTTTCAGGATCTCGAACTCCAGCATCTCATGGTCACTCAGACAAAGCCACACCCAGATTTCACATCCATGACCTAATCTTCCTTGCTTTTCAGTAACAGGTTGAACAGAGCATCTCCCTTCATTAGTTCCTCAGCCACCTGTATCATAAAGATTCACTTGTGACCATAAAGATTCATGAATTCCTGAACAGGGACATTGATTTTCAGCTCTGGCCTGAATTTTCCATATCAGCAATAGGTAAAAACATGTACGCTGGTAAGTGGATGACAGTTTATGGGGAGAACAATGACAGTGAAACTCAGAATTCTACTTTCGCATTTATTCTTTTGACTAGAACCACATTTTAGCAACTCTGTTTCACAAAGCAATCTTAAATTTTCTTTCCTTTTCCATGTTAATAGCAGTAAATAAATTTGAGCCAAGTAATGATATACCTGTGGAACAGAATTTAAAGAGAAATGCTCTGAGTAATTAATTTATGACAAAGTGGAAGGATGTTGAACTTAATAAGGCCAAAGCATATGCTTCGAGTTTAAAAAGTGCATAAAAATGCTCTTATAAGAAGTCTGAATGCCGTAATATTTTTACATGATTGCTTCTCTAAGTGTAGTCACGGAAGTTAAACTAGGAGTTCACTAAAAGAATTTTGGTGGTTTTTTCTAATATAATACAAGAAGTCAGAGGGAATGCTGCTCAAAAAAACTTCTAGAACATACCACATAATTTGGGGTATGGAAATACTCTATAGGTACCAAAGGTAGAATCCTAGTGTCCCTAGCCTGTGTATGGGAGCAGCAGGAAGAAACTTGGGGAAGCCAAGTTTGTATCTGCTCTGGGTAACTCTGTAGTGCCGTCTGGTTTTCTGTATGTGTGTGGATCACCCATATTAAACACAAAGTGAGAGCCCCCCTTAATCCTCAATGCTTCCTTCCCGTGATCTGTTTTCCACAAGAAAGTAGCCTAGGCAAGGAGAAGTGAGAGCCCATTACAGTGAGCAGCCTGGATGATTAGGGCACTGGGAACAGGGGGTCCTCCAAGAACCAAACTGCATTTCCTACCGTGAAACTCCTTCAAAGACCCTCTCTCCTTACCCAGACCCTCTAAAACCATGCAAGTTAGGCAACACAGATATGCAAACAGGTACAGCACCATGCACTGACCTCGTGGGAGCTTAGTTCTGCAAATCACAGTGCTTATTTCTGCCTGTCAGTCTGGACTTAGGTGTCTAGATGCAGTTACTTTTTCTTCTGTGTGAAGATAAACAGTACTATTGACGTTGGAAATTACTCTTACCGAAGAGATTTTGAACTTTAGTCAGCCAGTTTGGGGAGTATTGGTGTCAGCAACCCATCTGGAGTCATATGATAGATGGGAACACAGTCAGGAAAGCACCCGGGTGCCCTGACATTGGGCCCATACCTCCTCCCCTCTTCAGCCACTGCACTCCTTAAGGTATTTTATTGCTTATGTCTTTCAGGACATGTGAAAAAGGCTTAAAATACACAAGACAAATTATCCAACATGATTCTCTGGAAAATGTTGTGTATCTTAAATGCAGCCAAAGTGCAGAGTGTATGCCAGTTGTAACAGTAATCACTCATTTTCTGTTTTGACCTAGCTGAGAAATTACAGACTTGGAAAGAAGTAATTTGAATGTAAGAATCTTTGCTGTTTCAAAGGTTTTCCTTCTTTTTTTTCCCTTCTGGGAGCAGCATATACTGTGTGAGTTTTTTCTTCACTTGTTCAGAGCACATCCTACTTCATCTGGCCCTATTTTCCTGAGGTAGTTAATCTATTGGAGATACATAATTATATCTTACTTTCTGCCACTCAAGCTCTGTCTCAAACATTCATGAAGAAGCCAGAAGTGAAACTGGTAAGGGTTAAATATTAGATGATCAGTGAATTGCAGAAGAATTTCTCACTGTTTCCAGGTCAAGTATTCACAGGTTGTTTTGTTTTGAGCTGTGACTTTTAGACTTGGATCATGTCAACATACAGAGCAGGGCTGACACTGAGACATCCCTTTAATAAATATTTACTTTTATGTGTGTGTGTGTGTGTGTGTGTGTGTGTAGGCTTGCGTGCCTATGTGTGTTCACTGAGCTCACATCTAGTGTCCATCCTCAGTAGATGGATTCATCCCACTCTCTGACTTGCCCACAAGACCAGCCCAGGACACATATTTACTAGCAACAACACTCTGGAATGCATTTGTGGTTGTAGAGTGCATTTCATGGTATCTTGCTTTGAACTTGTAATAGTACTACTATTTTTAAGAGCAGAGAAGCTACATCGCTCAACTGTTGGCACAATGAACTGAAATAGAAAAAAATGCTCTTTACACTACAGTCTCCACTGATAAAGTAAGTCACATTAAAAATAGTTCCTCACATTTATTGTCTCCTTAGAAATTAAATTAAAACATTTGAAGGTTTTCATCCTTCCACTAGTTTGTTTTGAAAAGTTTGTTAATTTTGTGAGCTAAAAAAGGAAGCTGAGATTTTTTTTTAACTATGGGTACAAAACCAATTGTTATGTCAGTGTGCAGGGATTAAAATGACATACAAAGGCACAGGCAATAAAAGACACTTACTTTCAAGAACATGTGAAAAATCATATTTAATATGAGGCTTAAAATACATGTTGGGATAGTGCATGTAGAACACAATCAGCGTGCAAGAGTATTTGTAACTTATGTTTCTCTGAAACAATCTTGTTTCTGAAAATCCGAACAAGTCCCTTCAAAATTTCACAATCATTTTTCATGGTCAGAGCATTTCCAAGTCCATCAGATTCCTTGGATCAGATTTTAAGTTTGTCTTATTTATGTATCGCAAATTTAATCTATTGCTCTTTGTATTGATCTGTATATTCTAAATTTGAACTGTAGTGTCCAAATGCAATTAGTGAAGACAAGTGATCTTTCATGTTTGGCAGCTCTTTCTAGCATGAATGCTGCCAATTCTTTTGAACATTTCTGTATACAATTCTTTATTATTAATATATTCTATAGACCTCATCTATCTTTGGATGAAGCCGGGAAAAGCATGGCTTGTATGTGACTGACTTTTCATATTTTATGAAAAGTCCCTGGATATTAATTTTATTTATTTATTCATCTGTGGTATAACTCATTATTCTTCTGAGTGACACATTTGTCTGCCATGAAGTGTCTTTTTCTGATCCTTGCCTTTTAATAGCAGCTATATTGCACCTCTGCCCAGGCCACGCCTAGTGGTAGTCAGGCCACAAGGTGTTTGCTGGTAGAAAGTTAAGAGTAACTGGCAACAGAGTTTTAACTTCATGGAGCAAAAGGAGGAAGGTTTCTCTTTCTGTTAGGGTTTCTTGGGCAACTGCTTTGTATGACGCTCACTGTAAACTGACTGACTCCGATTCTCAGACTTGTGTAATTCATCCAACAGCCATTCGATGCTTTACATATAGCACAAAAATGAAATTTTCTTCTTGATTATGATCCTTTAATGTAAACAAACCTGCCATCATTCATAACAGCCGCTAGTATTTAAACCTCTCCAAACTACAAAAAAATCACTCTTCAAACCATCCTGATTCAGAAAGTTATGAATTTGTTGTGATCATGTCAAACTGGCAGGCTTTTTAGGTAGAACAAGCTTCACCTGAATTACTAGAGTTAAAATCTTTTCCTCCAGGGAAAAGTAACCTACAGAAATGTTTTGCATTATCCCAGGAAAAAGAACCATGCTGAAAAGATTAGAAGCCATCCCATGCACACATGCACACATATGCTTACATGCACGCACACTCTCCAACCCTTAGCAGTACTGTGGGTAGCAGAAGGAGCAGTGCCCTTTCACAGACTCCTGCCTTGTGCTCAAAGGAAATGCAGCAGACATTTAAATATTTCCAAACCAAACAAGACATCCTGAAGGATTCTCCTCCTGTGGCCTCATTATCTGCTTACATCTGTGTTTTTAAAATCAAAAGAAAGGGTGAAGCCATCAGAGTCACCCTAGACGGGAACAGAAAGGGGAAGCAAAGAAGCAAGAAGAAAAAGTATATGACCTTAACTCAGGCAGCCCTCACTTTCTGAGGAGAGTGGGTTTAAAATATGATGGTTAAAAATTAAAATAGTCTTGAAGAAAAGCATCTTTCTTTTCTATGGTGTCACATCTAAGTGTATAGCTTTAAAATGTATAGGAAGGCTGATCTTGCAAAGACAAGACCTCGTGGTCTGTACCTGCTCATTCCTCTACAGCTTAGGGGCCAATTCTTCTCTAAACCTCCACCTTTGCATTTGCTTTCCAACAGGAAGATCTGATGCAACAACTCTTCCTATGTGACCCTGGGGCCCCAGCAAGACCTGAGGCTGATGTGATGAGGAAGCTGTTGACATGAGTAATAGGCTGATTCAGACAAGATCTTCTTCAGTGAGTGCCAAATGTCATCTGAACCCCTTCCAAGCCTGAGAAGTGCCTTCCAAAGGGCTCCCCACACTGCGTACCTTCATAATGTCTCCTCTTGTCTCTAATATTGCCTGGATTTTGGCTTTAGTTTTGGACATCTTTACACCAAAGAAAAATACAGCTTGCCCAGTTCTCTCTGAAGGTCTTGTGCACTTACTAAAATGAAAGAGTACTCACTGAAAAATTTCCAATTGTTTTCAGTTTGTGGGGAAGGAACTGCAATAGTGTCTGAGCATCTTGGACTTACTGCCTGTAAACATTCAGCTTTGGGGAAAAAAGGAGTAATCAGTGAGGAATTTGGCTTCAAAGTCAATAGCATGATACTGCATGGTCAGGCTGCATTCTCCAAAGCTGGCTGAGTAGCCCTGAAGGGAGGGATTGTGCCTTGCTCTTGCAAAGAGTCTGGTAAGCATCTCCAGAATCTTTGCTCCAAACATGCCATCTCACCTGTGAATCAGGTTAGCCACAACCCATGAGCTGGGCCAGCTGGAATGGCAGAGCCACCACCAGCATCACCCTGGGAAAGGGTTGTGGGTTGCATGTGTGGGCCAGCCCCATTTTTCGTCCCTTCCCATCACTGTTGGGAAACTGTAGTGTAGGGACTGGGTACAGGGCTTCCAAAGAAAGTAAATAGAAGGAAGGATTTCTAATTTGCTGAGTGTGAGGTGGAGAGAGAAAGAGAAGCAGCAAAGGAAACGAGAAATGAGAAAATAAGGAAAAGAATAGCATCATTGTTCCTTGCTCCAGACATGCTCCTCCCACTGGATATGTGCTGTTTTTTCACTTTGAGAATGTGGTCAATCTGTAAATAAACTACATAAAAAACATCTCTACTTATGACATGTCTGTAGATATTTACTTTAGCAAAACTATGAGCAGCTCTTAATGCTGCAATATCATGGCCTTCCTTGATAGATGTGTGGATATAAGTCAGCCAAGGTAGGCTTTTTGGCAGGTTGTATTAAGTGCATTACAAACATTACAGGCTGGACCAATTTTGGTTGTTGCTTTATGTCATGAATAACCTCCTGCCTTGCATGTGAATTACGCTGCTGCATAGGCAAAGGATGTATCAGGCATGCCAGAGAACAGGCTGAGATAAAGGAAGAGGCAGAGGTAAGGAGAAAGGGAAGAAAGTGGCCATGGGCACAAGAACTCTGCTCCCTTAGGCTGGAGAAAGCAGGGGTGAAACAGGTTGGCCTAATCAAATAAAAAAATAAACCACACAAGGAATCAGCCCAAGGGCAGAAACTGACTTCTTGCTTCAAAATTCTGCTTGACTTTGCCCTGCTATTCTTCCTGCACCTCTGCTCCCATCAGTCAAGTTGGATTCAAAGGACCCTGTTGGATTCAAAGGTGTTGAATTCAAAGAACTCCTCTTCTCCAAACTCGGTTCCTCAAGGTATTGTGGATCCCAAAAGCCCTGAGAGTGATTAGTGACAAACAACTCATAATTTTCATGCAACTGGCTTCTGCTGTCTTATTGAAGTGGCACATGATTTCCAGAGTAAAGGTGTCTTGGGTTTCCTAGATGAAAAATGAAGTTCATCTTGAGAAACAACACACAGTGTCCTGTGCCAACCACCCTGCTGTGCTGCTCTTCATGCTGTTGTTGGGAATCTGTCACACTTGAGTCTCTATTGCTGGCAGGCAGTTTCTGGGTACTGGCTGTCCAGAGGCTACAGATGAGCATTTTTATAGCCTCAAACTAAACACTGCATCTTTCCTACTAGGAGAGCTGCCATCACTGAAGTCCAGGATCTATTGGTTGCTGACATTTACATGAGAATTTATGGCTGTAATAAATTATGCTTCAGATTTCCCTTATTTGGAATCATTTTAGAGTATCTTTTCCCCACATTTTTTATGGCAATATGAGAGACTACTTTCTAAAGGACCAGGAAGATGTTAATGTTACCTTCACTGCATAAGGACCTTGGATACAAAGCTTTCCAAGAAAGGAGTTTTTGGACAATGCAATGTTATTTATTTACTTAAGCCATTTTATAATAACCTGGCAGTGTAAGCCAATGATGAGGTCCCAGGGAACTTGTCTTTCTTAATTTTTTTTAGTCTCTGTGCACAGGATGTACTTATTTCACTGATAAGACAAAAATAAGGCTTTTCTGAAGAAGCAAATCTACATTCTTTCTTAGTGACTTTATCTCTGCAGACAGGCTACAGGTATAAGGGAAACAGGAATACTGAGGCAGTTATGACACCTAAAGATCATCTTTGAAGGAATCTGCAAATGTTACCCATATGCAAGCTAAGTACATTTTCATGTGGTAGCAAAAAATACTTTGGATAGGAGATACCATATATTGAGATCCCCACATCCCTTTGTGCAGAGAAATCATGTGAGCTTCAGTAAGGATCTGATACATTTGTGGTCAAGTGATATGCTTGTAATAACCTAGAAATGTCTTAGAGAGAGGGAAATAAAAAGTCCAAGGGGACTAGCAGCAGGATAAATGAAAGATCATTTTCATCCCAATGCAGATTTGTCTTTTTCCCCATCCCCTCCTCCTTTCCATTGTATGCACTTTGGTGTTTCCTTTCCCAGACTGAGTTTTCAGGGACTGATGGCCGTTCCTCTCTTGTAGTGTACCAAACTGGAAGGACATCCCCACACTGCGGGTTAACCATCTCAGCTTCCCTATCATTTGTAAAGGCCTTCCTAGCATCATCATTTTATTCACCCCTTCCAGCCTCCTGAGGTTCCCCCTGTCCTAGCCTGCCTTTTGCCTAATGTTGCTTTCCTTTGTTTGTGTTTTCCCACTCTCTTTCCTCATCAGAGTGACTACTTTTCTTTTGTCATTTTTTATTCATACCTGTTTACCAGCCCTAACTCCATATGTGTTTCCCCATCCTATTGGTCAAAAGTCTTTCTTTGTAGGCTCACTTTTTGTAAAGCCACTCTCCTTCTCTTGTCATCTCTCAAGGCTTTCCTGCTTTCCAGACACATTTTTGGTGACATATGTCCTAGGTGTTACCTCTCAGGACTACGTGGATATCATGCTTTCCCCAAGCCAGTTCTCCAGGTGATTTTGGGTCTGCAGAATGTAAAATCACAAGTGAAAAAGGTAAAATCCCTGTCAGCTGTGATGGGCTTCGTCACATCACTGTGCCACAGCACCAGGTTACGAGGAGAACCTGTATCCATCTGCCCATGTCAACATGACCCCTCCATGGTCGATGTGCCTGCTGCTCTCCCATGCCTGTGCAGCCTCTCCACAGGCATCCCTTCCCTGTGCCTTCCATCAGTTCAGATTGGGAATACCCCTTTCAGACTAGATCTCTGGATTCAAACCTCTGTGTCTCCCCATGACTCATTTTGCTGAGCTGGTTTGTCTTGGACATTGGCTGGAAGTTCCTAGCTCTTGGAAGCTCTGTAACCAGACAATGCATCCAGTGACGCAGTTTGGCCTTTTCAAAACAAAATAGGGCTTAAAAATCAACAGGAACACATTGCGTCGATAACTGGGTTAAAATAACAAAAGAAGGCCTGCATGCGCGAATATGACTTAAGCTTCATTTCTCCCTTCCAAATTTTGGGTGAGTTCCATGTTGTCTTGGCACCTCTGCGCTTGGACTGGGAGAGGCAGGACACAACCCTCTGTCTTTCTGCTGGAAACGTTGTTAGATGGGAATGTCTGTGAGCTCTGAGTCCGGATGGGGCTGGTGACATGCGAGCTCCTTCTCTAAACAGGGCAGTGCTGGGATGATGATGAGCTGCTTCCCCATTCCCTGGGCGCTGCTCACTATTTCTGGGGACATCTTACAACCCCCCCCCTTATTTCATTTCCTGCACATTTCCTCCTACCCACCTTCTCTGTTTTGCACTGTACAGAAAAATAACAGCAAGGAAAGTCACGGTGATAACAATTTTTTTTCCTCTGAGGTCTTCATATTTGCTGGTTTTCCTTCTCATCCTCACTTCTTCTTACTGGGTTCTCCAAATCACTGTTAGTGCATTTAACATGTGCAAAATCCTGATATCTGCAAGTATATAATTGGACTTGTGCATTGGATTAGGTGATTTTATAAATAAAATTGTTGTTGATCAAACTAGATTATTATATTTATAATACAGTATCTCATCAGACTGTAAATTTCTCAAAACTTTTGTACTAGGTTTTTCTTTCATTTACACCAAGTCTCTCAAAGTAATCAGCCAAAACTAATGAAGCTTTTGCTTGCTTGCTTAGTTTGCACTGGTGCAACCAAGATGAGAAGAAGTTTATTCGTGGGCCTGAAAAGCATTGCCTACATTCTGGAAACTGATCTTCCAATTTTAACTGCATATTTCCAACCTGATTTCTGTACCAAAAAATATTGAAAACAAACAAACAAACAAAACAAAACAAAACCAAAATAAAAAACACCAAACCAAAACTCCAGCATCTAACATCCTTCCATTAAAATATTTGGTAAGATCTTGGTTAAGTGTTTGCTATAGAAATTAATCCTGTCACATAATGAGAAGCTGTGAACCAAAACCTGTGTAAGAAATTGGAGCCAATAAACAGGAAAAAAATGACAAATCTTTGTCTCTGAAAAAACATTGATAGCCAAGTGCCAAGGTCTGGTATGGTTTAACATAGATACTGGCAGCCTGGAAAAGGGAATGGGAGCAAGGAATTGAAATTTATAAAGTTATTTATTTTTCTCAAGGCCTGGTGCTTCAATGGGTGCAGCATATTAGTGGGACTTCACCAAAGTGGGTGAAGGCCCGATACAACAGCAGATAAAGCTAAATTGGTGGCACATGCAAAATAAAACATACTAGAGGGGAAGCCAAAGTATTCTTGTGACTGTGAACACTTGATATGAGCTCTGAAAAAAAGGCTTGGGTCTTACTGAGGGCAGCTTAATAGAAACTTCTGCTCCTGTGCAGCTGTAAGGTGCACTAGGAGAGTGGTGGGGACTATACAACATCATGCTAGAGGACAGCAGTTCAGTCTTGTCTATTACTTGTTGGTCAGGACCTGACATCTTGGCCAGGATTCATCTCACTTGACTACAAAAAAGCCATCTTCACCTGAGCCCATCTTCTGAACTCTTTCACCGTAACGAGAAAAAAAATGCATGAAGAAGTTGAGTCTGTTTCTAAAGAAGAGATCTGCAACTGATCCCATCATTCTTTCTCTGATGCCTATTTTGACTACTTCTTCTGTAAAAGGAGTTTTGACAACTAGCTTTAATAGGTATGCTATAGAAAAACGCAGTCTCCTGCCTAAGCAGTTTTCACTTCTTGTGAGGTGGGGATTAGATGAATCCCAATAAGACACTCAGGACAGAATATCTGAAGATAGTGGTTAGCTGCCTCAGGAAGCAGACAAGTGCAGATGTTGTAAAATCACTTAAAAATAATTTTTAAGAGTTAAGATGAATCAAGAGCTTCTGTCTTGGAATTAAGGTTGAAATAAACACACACAAAATGCACAGAAAAAAAGGTGACTTTAAAATACCTCCTTAACAGCCTCTGGTATCCCCCAGCACAGGATGCTAGAAAGGCTGAGAGCTAATTTCAAATCTGAGTGCAAATTTCACCCTCAGAGTGGTTGGTGTGGATGCATACTTGCCTGCCGCAAAATTTCTTTTGAAGCGCCTGGGGCTGGTGGAGTAGGCTAAACAGGTTGAAAGAATACCTTATGTTTCTGCAGCATTTACCTATGGGCTTAGAAAAGAAATCAGTGCTGAGTTTGGTAGGCAGTTCTTAGACTGCCGAGTGGGTATCTTGGAAAATGAATGCCCTGGCAAAACTAGGTGCGATGACTGATCTTCTTAAAACAAGGAATGACATTCAGGATATAGATCACACCCTCCAGAGACACTTCACCACCTGGAAGAACATGAAAGCATGTGCACTTTATGGACAGATGCTTTTTTTATAGGCTTCTATCCACTGCCTGTGACTATAAGGATGTGAGAGAGCTATGTCAGGTCCTCTTTTTGGTGGGAAGAAAGCAACCTTGTGAATGACAGCTGTGCAGACAAGAGACAAATTTATTAACATCTCCGCAGAGCAGACTACGCAGAACATGTGCTATAAGTTGGGGTTTTCCCAGCTCTGGGGGGTCCTCTACTTGCTCTCCCTGTGCTCAAGTGCCTCCTGAAATGCTGAGCTTGGGACTTTTGCTAGCTGCAAACTTCTTCTTCTGTTTTTATTTTACTCTCATTCAGAGGACTAAATACTGAGAAAGGGCTCTGGCTGCTTCAAACGGCGTACAGGAAATGAACAAGCTGAATAGCATGTTTTCCAGCACATGGATCTTTTTGGCACACTTAGAGCCTATCTGGACTATGGATTTGTCTCATTTTCAGCCATTACTAGCCAACCATCAAAGGCTTTTCCATATAGAAAGAGAGCCATGTTTTGCTGTGGTGCATGCTCCTGACTAATAAATATGTCCTGAGATGCCCCTAGATGGGATGGTCTGTTTCACATGACCATCTGTTTTCTGTTTCTTACCCTTGGAGTGTGGCTTCTGCCTGGGGATCCTGGGGGTACGTAAATCCAGAAACAACTTTGGGCAGGTGGAAACATCTCAGATGTCTCATGCCCTTCTCTATTGTTTTTTGACAGGTCCCTGGGGAGGCAGCCAGCCCCCAGGTGTTGGGCAGTGGTGGTTGCAAAGAAAGACAGGGCTCTCCTGAAAGAGATAATTGTCAGCTGCTTACAGCTCATGCTTTTCTACTCAATGAGAACACAGCCTTTTGATCATATTTGCCTCCAAGGCTGAAGGATGGGGCCAAGAAGGAGCTAACTAAACATGGTACTGGCTGGTAGGAGA
Source organism: Lophotriccus pileatus (assembly GCA_035583135.1). NCBI lineage: Eukaryota > Metazoa > Chordata > Aves > Passeriformes > Tyrannidae > Lophotriccus > Lophotriccus pileatus. The sequence goes on along the minus strand of JAWWES010000081.1, from coordinate 67,615,313 downwards.
ACTAGCCCACTTCTGCTGGGCTAAATTTCACATTTGTCCTTCTTTTCTCTGCTTATGCCTCCTGTAGGTCTGATCTCCATAGTTACTATGAGTCTGCCCTCATCTATTCTGTCTGTCTTCTTGTTTGACCTCTTCCTTCAGAAACTGAGTTGGAGAGTTCCTGGTATTTCCTTTAGGGAGTGGGAACTTAGGGAATCAGAGAATTCAGAATCAGCAGGCTACAGTTAAAAAAAAAAAAAATAAAAAAATTGGGAATCCTAGTTCTTCTCTTTGGATTTGGGAAAAAAGTACACATGGATGTCTTTTCTTCTACTGCGGGATGTCTTTATACCCTGGTCCTCTAGTAAAACTGCCGTGCAAACAATTCGTCAGTAACAATAAGGAGGAAATCAGTGGGAAAAAGTAGAGGAAATGTCAAGGGCTTGCAGAGGTCTGCATATCTGGTGTTATAATATTAGAACAGAAACAGTAATGTATGAAACACTCACAGTCATTCCTTACCCTCATGGTTTTGGTAACAAAGGCCATTGTCTGAAGTAGTATGGGAGCAAGGTTTGTGTCCCAGGGCTGAAATAAAGCTCACTTGGCAGACAAAGAAATCATCTGGGGTAATCAACAGGCATGGAAAGGTGAGAGGGGACAGCAAAAGAAGGTTGAAAGATCAGAGTTCTAAGGCTTAAGCATGCTGGGGGAATACCACTCTGTACTCTGTTGGCCATATTAGGCCCTTGCTGCTGTCATCACCTTCCTGGGCACTCACTTATGTTACCATCATAAACACATTGATGTCAGGGATGAGGTGCTCCAGCTGAGATCCATCCTTATCCTTGTTATGATCTTGCTGAAGGCAAGCACCGAGCTATGGTCCTTTCCTCTCTTGGGTGCGAGAGCAGGCTTCACTGTCTGGAGGCTGCAGTGGGATGCAGTGTACCCACTGTGTTTCCCAGGATGGCTGCAGGGCTGAGCATTTGCCATCCTTGGGGAAGCCTGTAATTGCAAGTATCCAGGGATAAAGTGGTCTTCTGAAATTCAGGCTGTTAGTCTCCTGAAATTCAGACTGTTGGTTGATTTCCATGGAAGAAATAATGCTTTTAGAAAGAAGATATTTAAAAAATTACCAGCTCTGCACATCTCTCCATACTTCCTACTACTGCTGGGAGCTTGAGCAAGGCTGGGCTGCTTCTCATATGCCTGTGTCTAAGATAGGTTTTGCTAAATAGTTTCTACCGCTTTATTGACAGAGCCTGTGAGCCTGCTGAGTAACTTGGCCCAGTCCTGCACCCTGGTTGTGCTTTTTCAGACTACTTTGGACACTTTCAAAGGGTAGTCAAGCCAAAATCCTCCTATCCCCTGCTCTTCTACTGTCCTGGAACAAGCCTCTGTTTGTTTACTGGAGGTCACTTATTTTGAGCTATTGCTTTTTTCCTGTCTGCTTCCCCTTGCTGCCTCACCTTAAGCAAAACCAATATAATGATATATTCAAGGGTTCCTGTTTCCTGGCACAACTTTTTTTCTGCTTCAGAAAGGAAAAAGGGGTGCAGTGCAATGAGTGGAGCTTCTCATGTGCGAAAGCAGGATTTCGTGCACAATATGAGGAGTGGTACTTGGCACTTATTGAAGGGACTTAGTAAATTTGCCTTTCATAACGACATGGTGGAACGTCCCACGACAGCTGCAGAAGTTACTCCTGTTCTTGAACCTCTTTTATCAGTGACTACCCTGGCTTGATAACATTCACATCACTCCCCTCCTCTTTATTATGGCTCTGCCTGTTAAGTCACAAAGTGCGCTCCCTCCAGTGCTTTTCTGATGCCCATTGTTCCTCCCTAGTGAACAAATTTGCTTTCCCTGAACTAATGGACAAGAGACCATCTGGCTTTACGAGCACTAAGAGATCATGTACCAAAGGACAGATGGCAGAATCTGGAAACATTTCTGTGCTATGCGGTTTTAACATTGAAGGCTCTTTATTCCATTTTTTAAAAAGAGTGAACCATGCTCCTGACTCTAATCTTCACTGCATCTTCCTGCTCCCGTTTGCTACTGTTCTCTCCAGCACAAAGCATGAGAGGCACTGTCCTGTAACCAAATAGCTTTCTCTAAGCCACTGGCAAATGCTCTGCAAGCCACCAGTGGTCAACAGATCTCTGGCAGGGAAACCTCCATGACGAAAAAAAAACAAACCATGAATTCAAGAAGGCCCAAGGCGTGACTTTAAGGTCTGGATTCCACAAGTAAAGTTCTCCAGGAAATTCTAGTATTGATCATGCTTTAGGTCCAGTTTCTAACGTTCAACTGTCTCACAGGAAAAAAATACAGCCCTTTAGCGTAAGGATTTCCTAGTCACAGACACTGCTCTGTTTAGTTTCAATCAGCTTTGGGGAGCTGATACCACTTTAAAGTTTGTTGCATTGGCACAGCTTGCAGCTGTACATGTATAAACGAGGGATTACAGTGATGGAGTGTCCATAAATACCAGTTATGCAGTTTGAACTAAATCACACTTTTCATCATATCAGAAAACTGTTGTGTAGGAGACCCAGTCTCAGAGAATAACTTTAAACTAGTTTGAACTGATCCAAAAATAAAACTGAGATATTTTTCACCAAGTAAAATGTGTTTGGTGTATGGTAATGGGGGCAGGTATAAACCAATCCAAAGAGGATCTCTGAAAATGAGATAAGATTGTGTACATAAGGGATTTCAGTAGCTCAACTAAATCAGTTATAAAACTTCTAATTTAAACTAATGCTACCTATATTTGGACAGTAAGAATTAATGGGCTGCAACTCTACCGCAAGGAAAACGTTACCAGTGGGGATCCAGTCCAAGAAATCCTGTTCCTCAAAAGCAGCTCAGTCTCTTTGAATTACCCTGAAAACTTCAAATTACCTCTGAACCTAATGGTTCTTTGTACAACACCAAAAATTCATTTTGCAATGCTTAAAATAATCGATGTAATGCAGTTAACATTACTGCATAATCTCCTAAATAAATCTAAATCCACTGTTAAAATACCTCTAATTTCCAGCTGCAGTTTGGTAGCGGTGTCCCAACAAATTTTAAAACCTCTTCCTCCTCTCTGCATATTTCTTTTCAGAAAAGACCAGTGGAGAAGCCAATAGATTTCTATAAATCACTGGTGGATGAAAACAAGCATAAAAAGGAGGCTTGAAGTTGTTTAATATTACAGATGTTTTGGAGCTCTATTCAGTAGTTGGCAAGTCACACGAAGCTGCTCTGAATTCTTTATAATCTAGACACAAAGATCATTGAACTCTGAAAGAACCTCTGGGCTTTTATTCAAAAATATGTTGGCTTCTATTTACCTCTTTCTTCATTTGTATCTATCAAATGGCTCAATATATAAATAAAGCCCGGGTGTTCTTATTAGCTAAGGCAGTATTTCATGCAGATTAATGCCAGCAGGTTTTGTAAAATACATCTCTATTCAAAACTGGAGTATGTGTTGAATTAATTTTTATCCTGTATATGAATCAGGTATATTCTACTCCTTTTCTTATACAGAGCTCAGCTGCAGCATTATAGGAGGAACCTGTAGTGTTTAATTCTAGTCCCATCATCCGTCTTTTAACCCTAAGCGTCTGCATAATCCCACTGACTTTAATGGGAGTACTCAGGGGCTCAGGTATATTAAAATTATAATTGAAAACAGCACCTTGCTTTCTTGGGGCCTAAGTGACATACCTAGCATTTTATTGAACAGTATTATTTAAATATTACCTCATGTATATGTTATGAGCAAATCTTTCTAGTTCAATAAAATCAGGGTTATTGTTATTGAGTTAAAAAATAATAATAATAAAAAAACCCTTTAATTTTCTTTACCTCCGAAGCAGGTTAACACTCTCACACTAAACTGAAAATACTGTATTGGCTAAAAGTGCTTTGCCAGCTCAGCCAAAACACAGCAAGATATTAATCTGATGTTGGTCTTAATAGAATAATGGGCAAGAAGATTTAATGGGGTTGATAAACGGACTGTTTTAAAGAATGTTTTGGTCAACTACCAACTATAAATTTGACATCCCATGTAAGATATCAGCATCTGGTTAATTTTGCCAATGTTAAAATGATTGTTCAAATGATCCCAGCTTTCAAGTGGTTGAGTGGGGGTTTTTCTGCATAATATAAACACCCTCACAAGCAAAATCCCTCCACTGAGGCAGTAAGACTGTGATGAAACCAGAGAATGGAGAAAATATATATGTAAGATTATAGTGGATCACATGCAAACTGTTTGAGGCGCTCCAGCGTGATTTCATTCCTATCCCACGGAGACTCTGACTAGTGTGCTCTAATAATGGAAATGTTTGGATTAGCCTATGTTCAATCCATTTGCTTCAGCACCTCACTAAATGTGAGCTATGCCATCAGTCTGGATGACTAAGTATTTGTAATTTAATTGTAGCTTTCTTGTAGCTGTGGCAGTCCAAGGTCATTATGGAGGCGAGGTTTGCAGGAGACACATTACTAATGCGTTAGACCAACTGATCTGGTTGGAAAAGCTAATGCAGCTTTCTGGATACTCAAGTTTTTCATTGGGATAGACCAGAAGTGTACCTAGAAGCTCTCTGCTCTCATCCTCCTTTGTGCTCAGCCATAAGGACAAAGTGATTGTAAGAGCTGAAGCCCTAGGCTGAAAGTCAGCAGTGACCATGTTTTCAGACACGGTGGATGTGTGTGACTTGTTGGGTGCTACTTGGACTATAGCACTGCAAAAATAAAAAAAAACCCTCCCACTTAGGTGTCTTACAATCTAAACATAGAGAACAAAGCAGTCAGGAACATGTTAGCAGGCAAAGAATGAAGATACAAAGAGGAAGAGAATAGACTATTGTCAAAGAAAAGAGCAATAACCAGGAGCTATAGAGACACAGACCTTCCCGTGTTTTGTACCACCTGAAGCTCATTTCAGCGTAGTAGCAACCACAGGTTTCCCTACAGGGTGACTAGTAAATACATGCTCAACTACAGGTCTGCCCTCCTGGATCTTTTACAATGCTCAGACTAAATATACACATCTAGATTTCTGCTTTTGTTATAACACTAGAAATTTCAGAGATGAGTACTGCATCACTATTGCTATGATTAGAAGTCTCAGTCTCAGTGCTGCATCTCTAACAGAGAATTTCTTTTTCTGAAATGTGAAGTACTTGGACATGTTCAATGACTGTTAACAAATGTTAAAAGATGCAGAGAATTTTTAACTGTATGGCTAAAATGTAAATACCTCATTCTTGCAGTGGCATAGCTCTTGGTCTTGACTCTCACTGGTTCTGCAGCCACTGGAGTTCTTTAGACTAAACAAGAGCTGAATTCCTAGGGTAGAAGGTACTACAATAAAATCAAATATCAAAACAAAATCAGATCAAATTAACTTAAAAATCTGTCCACTTTTTTTTCCCTCCCTGAAATTTAAGTCACCCTTACATTCAGAATAAAGAGGCTGAGTTCATTTTACTGGCGGCACCCAGAAACATACTGATATCTAAAGAGTACTACTTCTGAAACGTCCTTTGTTTGGGAAGGTTTAACGGGAAAAAGGGAACCTTGGTAGTCTTAAATCACCAAAGCAGATAACAGCCACCGTGAGCATTACTCACGTTTTCTGGAATATAATAGCACTCAAAAGGTGCGGAAAAATATAATTAAAAAAAAATTAAAATCGCCATGACAACATCGGGCGAAGCCGCGGAGCTGAGGGGATTGCCCTCAGCCCGGCGGCCGGGGCGCCTCTGCGGGCAGAGGCCGCTGGAGGGCACTGGAGCCCCACGCCCGGCCGCCGGGGAGGGAAAGGCAGTTTTTTTCTCTTTGAGGTCCTGTCATTCCTGTGTAAACAAGTTACGTTCAAGTGTTTAGGATATAAATTACGACCATGCAGGCTTGCCTCGGAAAGAATGTAAACACAGCACTGTGGTCGGAGCAAACTCTGAAACTGACTTTATAATTTATCACAGGCCCTGAGAAGCTCGGGGAAGAAAAGGGCATGTCTGAGCATACATGTGTATTTAAAGAGATGAAGGGTCTTATCTCTATGTATAATTACATAGATATAATTTTATATATATGTGTGTACGCATATATATATATATGCGTACGTATATATATGTATATATACGTACGCATATACGCGCACACACACACGTGTGCACATATGCATATAGCATTTTACTGAAACTTTCCCTCTTTTCAGCGTCCGAGCGCGGGGCCGGTCAGAGTCGGGGCACGTCGGGGCGACTGTCCCCGCCGTAGGAGGGGACGGGCTGCGCGGGGCCAGGCTGCGGGCGGCACCCGACGGTGAGGTCGGGCAGGGCTGCCTCCGGGCCGTGCTCCTGGTCACTCGCTGGGCCGAAGCGGGGTGGGTTCCGTGGGCATTCCCCAGCCGTGGGGTCGGCGCGGCCATGGGCGTCTGTGGGATGCAGGGGCCAGCCGTTCCCGGCTCCGGCTCTTGGCCGCTCGTCACCCACAGGGCACGTTGGCATCATGGGGACAAGGGTTATTTTGCCTGCGGTGCTTCGGGGGCCTGTTTTTATTTTCGTTTGTTACTTTTTTATAAGTTTCTCTCCCTTCCGGCCCAATTGGCTGGCCACACCGTGCTCGGTGCTTTCTCGAGCCCTTATCAAGCCACGATTTTACCGCAGATCCCTCTCACCGCGCACCCGTGACATGCCCTTCCGGGTCCCACCCCGCATTGCACAGAGGCTCTTGCCCCCCGCACCTGTCAAAGTCCCTTCGGGCACAGAAACTTCGAGGGGCCTATGTGGGACAGGGACACAGGGACGCCTGGAAACATCCCTAAAGAGCAAAGAGGACGTTTACGACCTGGCCGGGTCCTCGAAGAGAGGAGCATGCAGTGCGGACCCTCCTGCTTTTGTGTCCTCTACTCCAGTTAACTCAAAGTCTATCCAGCAGCGAGCCAAAACAGGGTGCGAAGTGGGTGAGGGCAGGAGGTGCAGTCCAGAAATCATGGCACTGGCCTCCTAGGGTCAAACACTGGCTCTCTTCTTCCAGCGGCTGAGTGATTTGGGCCCGCATCTTTAACGGTCTCGGATGCTGGGGTAGAAGAGTTTTCTCAGAGGGAGCCGAGGGAACATAAGTGCATAAGTGTCCAGTGATAGTCGTTTATATACATTTTATTGGAAAAATTTTTTACATCAAAATATTTTGGCAAACTGTAAAAAGTATACATAAGTGCAAATATATTCTCCTTTTAAAGCAATAGTGTGTGAGTATACACGAGATTTATTTAAAATAATTTTTTAAAAATATTGTGGTAGAAAACAACTTTTGTAAAAATAAAAAACAAAACGTTGTATTGCTGCAATACTGGAAAAAAATGAACTTTTCTTAAAGTCTATACACGAAACGGCTAAACAATACTGTTTTAATAATATCAATTGGTTGGTGCTGAAGTCCATACAAAGTGTCCTTGGTGGGGCTCGGGGAGAAAAGAAAATAAAGAAGCAAATTTCCTGCTAACGCAGTAACGGAAGGGGGAGTCCTCGCAGGTGCTGAGCTGAGAGATTTATTCTTCCTATTCAAATACACTTTCAGGTATAAAAATATAACGAATTGTTCCCTTTCCCAATGCTTGATACTTTAGATCACAGAAAGGCAGTTTATGATTAAGGTGGCATAAGGATACTTACGTCTCCCCTAACGCAAAACATCACACAAGGCATTTTTCTTTCAGTAAGAGCTTTGGAGCATTATATCGGCTGCACGTGTCCTTCAAGGGATGGAGTGGGACCGAAAACACTGCTTCCTTCGGTAATTTTGCTAAGTGACTCGTGTACTATCAATGCTATCAGAGTGCACAATATATTTAATCTTCTGTGGTCCGTCTATACCTCGGCTCTGTTCAATGCCACCTGATTGTCTCTGTTGGAGCGCTGCCTTCACATCACGCAGGGCTTGATGTCTTGACAGACGCTTTGGTGGTGGTGATGGTGGTAGTAAGATCCACTAGCGGATGGGTGAAAAGAAGAAATGCCATTAAAATTGAGGACAAAATCTTTCCTGTCACACACTGGGGACGGATGATGCTGGTAGCGAGGCAGTCCCACTGCAAGAGAAGGAAATAACAAGAGCTGCTCAGAAGTCGGAGAGCTCTGCCCGGGCGGAGCGCCCTTTCTCCCACAGCCGCAGGGAGGAGAGGCTGCCTGCATAGGGAGACTGGCACACCGCTTCCTTACCCCCGGTCTCTGCTCCCCCCTGCAAGGTCTGGTAACTCCTCTTTGGCTTTCCTGGCAGTTGACTTGGCAGAGCCTGCCCCGTTTGCAGGGCAGAGTCCCGACCGAGCAGGGGACGTGGGTTGCCCGGAGTCCCCCATCGCCCGCGGGTGCGCTCGGGGCTGCACCCGTGCTCCTACGAGCCCGCGTGCCTACTCTACAAGGAGGTTCTGAACTACACAACCGTGTGGCACGCAGGCTGAGGGGAGGAAGGCATGCGGAGGTGGGTGCCCACGGACACGTGCCCGGCCGCGTCCCAGGCGCACGTGTATCTCAGAGCATCCCTCTTGCGTGGACACACACGCAGTGCTGTCTGTCTGCCCTTCTGCCCGCGTAGTTACCAGCGTGTAGGGTTAATACAACCTCTGTGTGTGGGGTAGATGAAGGAGTGTGTGTGTCTGTGTGTGTCTGTGTGCCTGAGGAGACAATGCCACTTGCGTGTTTTCCTGCACGCGTCGCAGCAATTTGAACCTGATTCCCATCTTTCCTCACTCTCCACCCTTCCTATCTCGTTCCTGGGAGGTTTTTGCTTTTGACCTGAACCGTTGAGGATTGAGTTCCAATCACGATCCATTTGTGTATTGATACAGTATGTATTTATTTATGTATGTGTGTGTAAGAGTGTGCACGCCTTTTCGCCTGCGTATTTTCATAAACATAAGATACACCCTGCGGTTCATCAATAACAACAAGCAAAATACATCCGTGGCACCGACATGTAAATGACCTTGCAAATTCCCATTTTAATTTCCCACAGCCTAAGGCAGCCTTTCGGGGACCGCATGGGAAACATCACCCCACCCCCAACACTCCGCGTCGTAGGACCGTGCTGGGATCTTTAATCTGGCAGGGTTCCTAGTGGATCCGGCTTGAGCAAGGCCCGCAGGGCAGAGCCAGAGAGGGGTTTGGTTTGGCGTGTGGATGTCAAACTCGGCTAGCAGCATCCTGTCAAGTATGACCGAAGGTCAAGGGAAGAAGAAAAAAAAAAAAAAAAGCGGCAAAAGTAGGAGAAGGAGAAGTAGGGGGTAGGAGGAGAAAAAAAAAAAAAAAAAAGGGGAAGAAAGAAAGAAAGAAAACAGGAGGTAAACGTCCCCGGTTTTCCTCAGGATGGCGGAGCCGAACTCTTTGGCGGCGGCGGCGGCCAGCGGCGCGCACAGCCCGTCTCCTCCGGCATTGTCCCTTCCTTCACCCCGCAGAGCTCACTTTATAAAAGTGATTATTTCGCTGGATTTCCTCGGCTTTCTAATAACCCTGCTGGTATGCTCACCATAAACTGGGGCACTTTATTACAATCCTGATTCAATAATTTAGCAGGATTTAATAGTGTGCAAAAAAAATCCGGCTCCCCCCACTCCCCAGCTTCAAAATCCTTTTAGCAGAACCAAGCCTCCTGTTTCCAATTTTTTCCTCTCTTATACTTGGATCTGATGTAGTTCGAGGTTTTAAGTCCGCCCTGACGCGGATTATTGACCGATCAACAGAGAGTGCCACCTAATTTGCTTTGCTTTTGACTAAGAGAAAGGGAAAGGCGAAATTCACTTGATACTGCTTTTGTGAGGAGAGGAAGAGAAAGATTATTGCTGGTTATAATTACAAATGAAAGAGCTCGGATCCTTTATCCGCTTCTCCTTTCACTTTTCTAAAATGTTTACGCCACAGAGATTTCATGTATCACGCACTAATAAGAACTGGGTCGCCGAAAAAAAAAAAAAAAAAGGCTTGTTTTTTTTTAGCGAATCAAGTACTGGAGGTGGCTTGCACTAAATTCCTGGGCCCATATGCTGAAGATGTAGAAAATAACCAGAGAAACCCAGTTTTGCAAAGTGGTGGCATTAAATCTGAGCTGCTAGAAACGGACACTCGGCGTCGGCGTTAAGAAAGTGTCCAATGGTCCGTCTGCATCTATATCAGTTCTTGAACAGAAACAACTGCGATTTAAACCGCCCCGGCCTCGGAAACCAGAGTAGAAGGTCCAGAGGGACCAGAACCCTTGCGCTCTCTCACTCTGCATTTTGTTTCGAAAGGGTATTCTTGGGCAGATTCTGGATGAAAATTTCTCTTCCAGGAATGGGCTTTCTTACCTCAGGTGTCTGGCAGGAGGAGGAGGCAGCTGCCTCCCAGCTCCACTCCCCGTGCCAGTCCCACTCCCGCACCACGCGTGGGCCCCATTGGGCACAGCGTAGCGGACTGTGCAGCCGCAAAGAGTAAAACAAACAGAGGGAAACAGACCCAAAGAAAGGAAAAGAAAAGAAAACAAAAATCCAAGCAAAAACAACAAACCAAAGTAGAAATTCCTGACGGTGAAAGTACGTAATTCGGTGGGGGATGCCCTTGTGAACCCGCTGGCCTCTCGCCCTGGCCCTAAAAAGCACGTGGAAGGACGGCCTATATCTCTGAAAAGTTGGTTTAAACCTCAGCAGGAAAGTGCTGTAGGCACGGAGAAGCCCACCTGGGGACGCCTGTCGTCCCCGCACTCCTCTGTGCCGAAACGCCGGTAGGACAGTGATCCGCTTGGCAGCCGCCTCTCCCCAGAAGCCACATCAGGTCTATTTAGGGCTTTGAGTCTTTTTTTATTATTAGTTTTTAAGGGAGAAAAATTTGCAACGCTTAATCTGCCCTGTCAGCCCATGCCGCTTCTGCGATGATGGCAAAGTGATTTGCCCGTCGGCTCGCCCTCCCCAAGGCGACAGCAGACTGTGAGGAGGCCAGGGCAGACTACGGCGCTCGCAGAAGGACAGGAAAGTGATTGACAGGAGTCCAGAGAGGGGGCGGGAGGGGACCCAGAGCTGAGGGTCGCCTGTATTTGTTACTTGTTGAAATTCCCATAAAATTGAACAAGACCCCGCTCTCATAGGGGTTAAGTCAGGCTAAAATCCTCTTCGGTGTGGTCCAGCCCAGACTGTCTTTGTTTGCTTAACCTCTGGGACCCACGTTTAAAAGGGCTATTTGGAAAAATTCCCCGTAAGAGCCCAACATCTTTTACCCATTTTTGTGCTCGGATATTTCTGAGCAGACTTTGTCTGTAATCACCGGCCGGGGCGGGGTGGGGGGATGAGGGGGTGGGAGACAGAGACCAGAAAACTCTTTCCCTCCGCTTGCAGAAATATACTCGATCCTCTTTAATCTCTCTATAGCATTTTTTTTAAGATAAGCGGGTGGTTTCGGTGTCAGTGGTTTGTTTTTTGGTTTTGTTTTGTTGGGTTTTTTTTACTTTCTTTCTTTTTTTTTTTTTTTCCACCCGCAGGGTTTAGAGGGTAATATTTGACGCCTTTATTTGATTACTCCCGCGACGCGTCTCCGCGGAGCGCGGTTTACCAAGGCGGCAGCGATGCCCTGCGGCGCTCTCCGCGAAGTGAAGCCGCAGCCCGGGGCGAACCCCGCTCTCACCGCCGCGCACATGACGCTGGCACCGGGACGGGGACGTGCGAGCCGGGACCGAGCCGGCACGAGGCCGGCACGGAACAGGGCTTTCCTCGGACTGCTCCTTCTTGGCTCTGGGCAAGAAGGAGGGGTGCTCGCAGCCTTACCCGCCGCCACCCCCCAGACAGCCCCCCTGTCCCGAAGCAGAACAGCTCCAACCCACGCGTATTTTTTTGCTTCTCTCAGACAATGCACCTCTTTTTCCGACACCGTGGTGGTCTGGGGTTCCCCGCCCGTAACCTTTGTCGCCAGCGAAAACTACCGCCGGCGCCGCACTCCCCGCCGCCCCCGCCGCCCCTCCGGGTTCCTACCTGAGAGGTCGTCGCGGGGGCTCTGGTGCAGGTATCCCTGCTCCAGGGAGTAGGAGGGCACACTGGAGTGGATGCCGGAGGAGGCGGCGTTGGCGGCGGGGAGACCCTGCTGCTTTATGTAGGGCGAGGCCCCCGAGGCTGTCCAGTGAGCCGAAGGGCTCGTGTAAGGAGAGTGGCACTCGATAGCGCTCGCCATGGCCGGCGAGGAGGGCACGGGGCTGCTGCTGCTATCGGGGCCGTAGTCCCCGTTGGCAGTCACCGGGCAGCTGGCCATGTAGGTCGAGCCGGGGTTGGGAGACATGTGTGGGACGTGGTGGCCGCCGCTGAGTCCCTCGTAGCCGCTGGCCATGGCGTTGGGCATCATGTCGAGGTTGTAGCCGTTGGAGTGGCAGGCGAGGGAGGCGGGGGGCGCCTGGAAGTCGAAGCCCTGTGGGAGGATGGAGGCGCCGAAGCCCAGCCCGTTCATCATGCGGTACATGGGCTTCAGCGCCTGGCATTTCCTCCTGAAGCCGCGAGGCCGCCGTCGGAAGGAACCCTCCTCAAACATGAACTCGCTGGCCGGGTCGATGGTCCAGTAGTGGCCCTTGCCCGGGCGGCCCAGGCCCTTGGGCAGCTTGATGAAGCACTCGTTGAGGGAGAGGTTGTGGCGCACGGAGTTCTTCCAGCCCTGGTAGGAGCCGCGGAAGAAGGGGAAGCGGGCCTGCAGGAACTGGTAGATCTCGCTGAGGGTCAGGCGCTTGGAGGGTGAGCTCTGGATGGCCATGACGATGAGGGCGATATAGGAGTACGGAGGCTTTTCGGGCCGCCGCAGCCCCGAGCTGGCCTTCTTGCTTTTGGAGGACGCTGCCGCCGCCGAGGAGGAGGAGGAGGAGGTGGAGGTGGAGGAAGAGGAGGTGGAGGTCTCCAGGGCGGAGGAGGGCGGCCGGCTCATCTGGAGAGCTCCGGGAGCCGGGCTGCAGGAGCGGAGAGGGACGGGGGGCTCCAGCCGCTGCTGCCCGCTCTCGGTGGTCATCTGGCGGAGGGAGGGGAATGGGGCAGGGTGGGGTGAGGCTGGGAGGGAAGGGGGGGAGCCGGGCGGGGTGGGTACCGGGGCGGGGGTGCCCCGCAGGGGGAGAAGGGGGGGGGCGGGTGGGAGCCGCTGTCCTCCGGGCACCTCCTCAGCGCGGCGGGCGGCGGTGGGGCGGTGGTAGCGCCCTGCGCATCCCTCCCCACGGTCCCTTGCGCAATGGCTCCTCTGCTTTCCGCCGGAGCCAGGCACTGGGCGGGATGGACCGGCCCGGCCCCGGCTCTGGTCCGGCCCCCTCCCTCGCTGCGCCGCGCCGCCTGCGGAGGCTCCGCTTAGCGCCGCTCCGCTTCCTCCTCTGACCCCCACCTGGGGACCATCCCGCTGCCTAATCCGGCAAGGAGAGGAAGCGCAAGAGCCCCCCTCTCCAATCCCTTCCGCACTGTTACTCTTTAATATATACTTTTTTCTTGCGTAAAAGGCACAGCGCGACCGCCTATCAGTTCCTTCAATCTTGCTATTATTTTTTTTCCTTTCCCCCGCAACCCCCCCTGATTCCGGCAGAGAAATCAGCAGAGATAGAGAGAGGGAGAGGGGGAGCGAGAGGGGGAGAAAGAGACCACCCCCTTTCCAGCTGGCTTCTGTCCACCCGTCATCTGGGCAGGAGGCGCTGCTGCTGCTGCGGCTGCCGCTGCTGCTGCGGCACCATCCCCGGCTCACTCCGCTGCCGGCCCCGCACCGGTCCCGCTTACTGACTCCCCGGGTTTCCCGCGTCCCCACAGACACTTCTTTGCCCGCTGATCCCCTGCACGGCCCCGGGGCGAGTCGAGCGGCTGCCAGCCCGAAGCTTCGCCGGTGCACCCCGGGACACATGGGCACTGATGCAGCCGTGTGCCGGCGTAGATGCGTATGAGGGGGTCACCCATCCTCCGGAGCCCGAGGCAGCAGTGTTTGCTGCTCCTCAAGCCTGCTAGACATCTGTTTTTTAAGACTTTTCGCTACCCCCTGCCACAGCCCTATAAAACGCCATTCATTTTACAGAGCAGCAGGAGTAGAGTGCGAGCATCAGAGATGCGCCCTCCCTCCGCCCCCAGGGGACGTCTCCCCGGTGCAACGGGTGGGTCACGCGTGCTGGCAAACGCCGTTTGTCGAAGAAAACGGGGCGCCGGAGGGGGCTGGGAGGAGAGGGGCCGGTGGAGGCACAGGCCTGCTCCCGGATGATGGAGTAGGCTCCAGGATCAAACTGGAGACGCAAGGAGGACGGCGGCAGGACGAGAGGCAGAGCAGACAGGGATGCTGGACCAAAGGCACGGGGGTGGGAAGGACGCGGACAGAGCGGGACGCCGTGTCAGTGTGCCTGCAGTGCTCTGTGTGTGTGTCTGTGTGTCCGTCTGTCTCCAGCGCAGCTCCGTGCTGAGAGCTCGCTGGTGGGTACGGGCAGGGAGGGGGTGGGGCTGGTCCCAGACAGTGACCTGCAGTTGAGTGGAAGCAGGCTTTTTCCATCAAACTTTGCCTGGATACCACACACAGAGCCCAAGTGTCAGTTTACTGCCCTGAGCCCGGCTCCTTTTCCCTAAGCTCCACAGTAATTAGACAAAGAAAACCTAAATTAACTGAACAGGCGTCGACAGCTTCCTCCAGATCACCACTGCTACATACATGGGAATGTGTCCGAAAATGGCTTGATTGTATCTGAGGATCAGCTAAGAAAAACACTACCAAGCCCGGCAATGTTTACGACACATTTTTAATAGAAAAAATAATCGCCCGGTCGATAGACCATGTTTACCTTCCTTGAGGCATCAATTTAAATTGTTTCCATCGTATAAAAAAAATAGAAGAAATAAAACAAACAAACAAACAAACAAAAAGTAAGAAGAATAATATCTGTCTGTGTATCTATCTATCTGTGTATCTGTCTATTTTATTTCTTTTTTCTCTGTTGTTGTCTCGAAGGGCAGGGAGGCCAACATGCGATTTCTGATCTCGTTGTAACAACCTATTTTTTTTTTTTTTAATATTCGTGTTTTTAAATACAAACACATTTCCTTGCTCCAGATCGGCGAGCGAGGGTGCTTTTTCGCCTTTCTCGGAGGGATGTCACCTTTGGATGACATGTCCAAGTAATTTCTGCCATCTTCGGGAGACCGAAGGCATTAAAGACAAGGGGAAAGGTCGTTGCCTGTAAATCATTCTAACCTGCCCCCGTTTCAGACAGTTCGTTTCGATCATTAATAATAGTGGAGCAGGAATAATAATTTACTCCTAGGACAAGCTGTCACGATATACTAGGGTGTCATTTGTTTCTCAGCGATGCGAGATGGACACACAATGAAACAAAGCCGGGAAGAGCAGCCCTATGGCAGAGAGACGAGTGCTGCTTCAATCGCGACTTGACAGAGTCCTGATACGAGAACAGGGGGTAACACATTCAATCAGTAACCTTCTACCTGTTAGCAATGTCCTCTTCCTCGCAGCAGATGCTTGTTTGAAACACAGCGTTAGGAAGTCTCCTAAACATGATCCTGAGACTTTAAAAGATGGTTTAAATTGCCTATGATTAAACAGAAGTGCATTTGCTGTTTGGTGGAGATGTTTATTTTGGTTGGTGTATCCATTTCTGAGCTGATCCCAGTTTCAGAGCACAACTGGTTTGTTTTACCAGAGTATACGGAAATTAAACTTTTTGGCAGATTTGGTTACTCAGATGTTGTTCTATAATCATAGTTTTTATTCTAGGAAATCTCTTCATTATTGCGGTTTCAGTTTCATGTTCATAACACAGTCCCCTCTGCTTCGTGGGCTAAATGAAATAAGTGAAACTAAAGCAGTTAAGAAAATGGGAGGCAAATATGAAAGATAAATGTTTACGGTTATCTTGGAGTCCTTTTTTTCGCCCTTCTTTTTGTTCTTTTTCTGTCCTTTTCCTCTCTTTTTTTAACTGCGTGCTTCAGGCTCTTTCCTCTCCTCTGAGGTCCTGCAGATGAGAAGCGTTTTTTCAATTAAAGCCGAGACTGAAACTTAAACAAATCCCTCCAGTATTGTAAAAGTGCGTTTCCTTAAGCCCTGGAGGATTTTCCTTCAACTGTCAGTTTCAGGGTGCCTGGATTTAGATCTCGATCTCCAGCGGCTGACAGAGATCCCTTTCCGCATGAGGGGCATGTGGGCATTTTAACAAGCTGGAAGGAGCCGAGCGGCCGCAGAGGAAAGCCCGGGACCCGTCCCCGGCGGCTCGGAGCCACCACCCTAGGGGCGGGGGGGGGGGGCGGGCTGGCAGTCCCGCTGCGGCAGAGGGAGCAGAAAGGCCAGGATGGGAAGGGACTCGCAGCGGTCTTGTCCCGTCCTTTGTACTGCTCCCGGGACCTCTTGACTTCTCGGGACCTCTGGCAGTAGCCGTGCGATCCCGATGTTTGTTTGGAGAGGTTTTTCCGCTTTTTTCACGCCCCCCCCCTTTTCTTTTTTTTTTCTTTGCGTACTCAATGGGCAGCAGGCGTGACTTTTTTTATAGACGTCTCCCTGACGGCTACCATCACGACCCTTCTTCCCAGCTCCTATTGAAGAGTCGGTCTTTCCCTCCTTTCCCGAGGCAGAGGAAAAGGGGAGATGATTACAGCAGTGCGAGGGGTCGAGACACCTCAAGGGCAGACAAGGACATTCAGTGCAAACGCAGAGGCCTACCTTGCCTTGTGGGGAAAAAAACCCCAGCCTGACCCCAAAAGCATCACCAGATATGCTCCCTGTGCATACAACAGGCACCTCTCATGACATTTTCGAGTGAGTTACCTGGGGTATCTCCACATCGGTTTGGATGGCTTTCCGTGAGGATACTTTCTTCCTGATGATTTTTCATCAATGTCTGGATGTGGGGCAAAGCTAATTCTGGGTCAGGACACCTCCATGAATGTGGTCATCGTAAACTAGTAGGGCCGCACCTTTCCTCTGGCTACACAGCTCTCACGGTCGGGAGAGCTTTGTTCAGTGCCCGAGGATGGAGAGAAAGACTAGGAGAGAAACAAAGTTTGGGCGAGAAGCCAGCTGAAGGGCAGACTCTACTTGCCTTTAGGGAAGTGTTTGCCGGGCGAAAATCGGTCTCAGCAGGTGGGAGAAGAGTCTCCACTCAACTCTCCCACGCTGGACAAGCAGAACCTTGGCTCCTGGGGGCGTCCCGCAGGGAACCGGTACTCCGTGGGCTTCAAGGGCCGGAGGACCCCGCGGAGGGGAAGTGCGAGCGCTGAACACCGGGGACGCGAAGATATCCGCCCCCCGCCGCCCCCTCCCCCTTTCTCCGGGCAGGTTCCGCTTTCACAGCCATTTGGTCTCTTCAACGGGCTGCAGGAGAGTTTCTCAGTGTTTAGACTTTGCGGGGATCACCTACACCTAAGGTTTTATTGCAGTGTTAACCCCTCAGCCCTCCCAGCCCTCCGCCCCCAAGACTGCCTGCAGCCCCTGTGTCCCACCCCAGCCTCATCATTGCACAGGAACCATGACAGACGGACACCCTGAGAGCCTGAGGTGCCCGCGCTCCGTCCGAGTTCCTTAAACGCGGGGTCGATATCCACCCAGCCGCAGGGCTGTGCTGGGGGTACCGACGATGGTTTGCCGGGGCCCAGTGGGCAGCCTGTCCCGAGCGCCCTTCTGTGCTTTCTCCCCGGTCTCGGGTTGATTGGACACAGAAGAAAGGGGATCTCCAGATGTGGGATGGGATAAAGCAGGGGCTCCTACTGATGGAGTGCACCTGGACGCCCTGCTGATATCATGGGTGTTGCAGCAGCCCGCCGGATCTGTGCGGACATCGCGGCGATTAAACCTGCACAAAGACACTCTCCGTGTGTAACAGCGTCGGTTTTGTAAATGTCAGCTCAGGCCCCGAGTACT
This sequence comes from Lophotriccus pileatus, assembly GCA_035583135.1. Lineage (NCBI taxonomy): Eukaryota > Metazoa > Chordata > Aves > Passeriformes > Tyrannidae > Lophotriccus > Lophotriccus pileatus. The sequence goes on along the minus strand of JAWWES010000081.1, from coordinate 67,597,449 downwards.
TCCACCAAGTGTTTTTGTGGGTAGACTTTGCGTTTCCTATACCAGATGACAATGTTAAAGATTTTATCCCCTCCCATCTCTGCACAGCTCCAACTGAACTTCCCGGAGCATCAAAATAAACCCCCTACAGCGGTCAGGATATAGGTCATCTCTTTAAAAGGAAACACAACCCTTCCAAAAATATAAAACATCTTTGACGTAGAGAAAAAAAAATACTCTTTTGTCTCCGAGCATCCTCTGTCGGTGTAAATAAAACGTGACAAGCGCGGGGTAAAATAAGAAGCGGGATGTTTCGAGATCAGAACAGAGGCGAAGTCCCGACGCAGTACGGGCAGCCGGGCGGCGGCAGAGGAGCAGGCGGCTCCGGCCGGGCAGGTGGAGGTTCTGCCGCGCTCCCGGGAAAGAAGCAGGCTGAGGGCTCGGGCAGACTTCCGAGGGGAGGCTGCAAAAGAGATGGGTGTCGGAGCCGATACCCTCCGCCCCTGCACATCCCGACCTCTGCACATCCTTTTACACATCTCAGTGTAAAAGGTCGCGCAAGTGCCAGCAGCGCCAATGCAAAAATAACAGCGGCAGCCCTTGTAGGGATTCATCGTGTCTCTGCAAGGCTGTAGGAAAAGCCCCTCCGTCTCCCAACCCTGCTCTGCATACCCCATTGACAGCCGCGAATAAGGGCAAACAAGCTTTGGCCCGAGATCTGAACACACGGTACCTTTTTGACTGGCTTCTCCCCCGCCCAAGTTTACATTCCGATCAAATGAGATTTCTGACTTTACACATTGTCAATAATTTTCATACGTGCGCCGACCTTAATTACTTTCCATACCATTTGCAGCAGACAAATAGTTTCAGTGGGGCGAGGGAGACAGCGGTGCCCCCGGCTCTGGTGGAGGGCTACGCTTTTCTCCCCGCCACCCCGCCGGGAATACACCTCGAGCCCTCCGGCCGCCGGCACCTCCGGCAGGGCAGCATCCCCTTCCCGCAGAAACCCGCGTGGAAAGCTCCGCGGGACGCCCTCTCGCCAGACAGCGGGACTCGTCGGGTGGGCAGCGGGGGGGGAGCCTTCGCAAGGGCTGACTGTGACGACAGGCATATCGGTAGCGTCGGAGGGTGTGTGGGTTTGTTTGAATTTCGGAAGAAGAAGGATTCGTAGCGATGCGCGCAGCTACCAGCGCGGCCCCGCCGGGAGACCCTGCTCGCTTCTCACCCACGGGCCGGGGAGTGGGGCTCGCCCGCAGCTCCAGCCCCGCTGCCGGGGAAGGCACTAATCAAGAGCAGGTTTCACCGCTCGCTCCTTTCCTCCTCCCCGCCTCCCCCCTCGGTACTCCCCTCTCTTTTCGTGAGAGGTTTGCATTAATTTTTAAGTAAAGCCCATAAAACATAACGACCCAGTGAAAGGTAGGGCCGAGTTACTGAATACCGGATTATTACATGATTTACGAACATAGTTTGGAAAAAAGTAATAATCCAAGATCGCACCTCAGCAGCGAGCCTGCCAGGGCCGGGCATGGCTGCTACGGCCGCAGTCCCGCCACCTCCCGCCTCGGCGACCTTCAGTAGGTCCGGTTCGAGGTGCGCGGGCAGGAAACCGTAAAGCCTATTTTAAACTTTTTTTTTTTTTTTTAATTCCCCTGGTGTGTGTGTGGTTTTACAGGCTGCATCTCCCCGCCTCTCCTGCTCCATACACACCTTTTTACACCGGTACCTCCAAAACCTTGTGTCTGCTACGATTCCCCACAAGATCAAAAGGGAAGGGGGGAGCGGTGGTGCTCCCGGGTCCATGTCCCCCCCCGCTCCCATTCCTATCACCCTTTCTCTTTTTCCCTCCTCCATCCGGGAGGCTTTTATTGATGAGCTGCCTCCAAGCCCCCGCAAGAAACGTCCCTGAAGGGTTTAGACAATTCATCAGCCATCACTTTCGGTATCTGTTTCCTCCCTTTCAAATACAATCCTCGCACACCACGCTGGGAGGGGAGGGAGCAGACTTGAGACCAGAACCTCTACATAATCAACGTCAAAGTGATACCATTGACCTTTCGGAATCATGGAGTCCGGGCCAAAAAACCCTCCTCATGATTTTTTTTTTTTTTTTAAACTTTCACTACCACGGCACATGCACCATTATTGCTTGCTTTCCAAGATTCATTATGACTTTACGACATGGTAGATTCAGCTCTTCCACCGCAGCAGAGGTGCAAAAAAAGGAAAAGAAAAAAAAGTGAGGGTTTTAAAACGATGGCCCTTGCAAGCTGTCCACCTCCTCTCCGGGAGAGGAGGGGAGATCCGAGCTCCTGCCTTGGGTGCCGGTCCGCCCCGGCTGGGGTCTCCTGGCCCCTGCGGTGCAGGCCAGGCCTCTCCGCTTGGTGGCGCTGGGATCCTGGGAATGGGGGCTCCGGCGGCGCCTCACCTGCCGGGAGCCCCGCCACTCCCTACACCCACTTTCACCCCCACTGTGTGCCTTTCCCCAACAGTTCCGGAGAAGGACAGTTTTAAGGATACTTCTATATACTTCGATATTTTTCGCTTCCTATTCAGATGAACTATGTCACTGCTTGAGAGGAGACCCCTCCGATTTCAAAGGCCCCCTTGTTTGGCTCTCGTGTCATCCCTACTGATAACGCCAGCCATGCCTGCTTCTTGCCACGAAAATAAATTTCCAGCCTGACAGGCGGAGAGGGGCGGCCCCGCCCCCATTCTCAGTCCTCCCCGCCAGAAGGGTGGGTTTAAACATCACTCCAGAAGCTAAAACTTTCACCTAGGATTTGTCCCAGAGCAGAGTAATATCCTCTGCTTATAAAGACCTGTGATACCTTTTAAATGCGAGGCTGACATCACACTTATATGTTCGTCTTTATTAAAACTTCGAGGAGAGGTTTTTATTGTTTGAACCAAAGGGAGAGAGAGGAAGGGTGAAATTTGCTGTGGGGGATGGTGCAGGTTACGTGGACTTAAAGAAACCCCTTGCTCTGGGCCTGGGCAGTAAAAAGGGAGCCAGGGGCTCCTTCTGACATCGCCGAAAGGGGAACTTAGAAGCCAGACTCTCCCGGGGCGGTGCACGGCCTGGGTGCAGGCTGCTTCTCCCACGAGGTCTCTCCAAGGCAGCCTTGTACCGTTTCAAATGCTTGCGGCTGTTTGGGTGTGAAAAGCCGTTTGAGCAGCACAGAAGAGGTAGAAAAATGTCCAAGTTGATGCAGTCACGAAGTCGTTTTACTCCTCCTCTTCTGCAAACCTTAACAGCCTTTAAGCCTGTATGTGACACGCAAAGCAATGGATCTCTTCCAGTATTAGATATAGTTAAATCCCCTTCTCTTCCTTGTCTTCAGTCTTCAGGAAAACAAAAATGCAGATAAAAATAGAATAAAGTGGATTTGAGGGAGAAA
>JAWWES010000081.1:67569739-67591279 GCA_035583135.1 Lophotriccus pileatus | reverse complement strand
ACCCTTGATCCAACCCCACTGTGATTACTAGATCATGGCACTCAGTGCCACATCCAGCCTCATCTTAAACACCTTCAGGGACGGTGAATCCACCACGTCTCTGGGCAGGTCATTCCAATGCCTGATCACTCTCTCTGTGAAGAACTTCCCTCTAATATCCAACCTAAACCTCCCCTGGCAGAGCTTAAGCCCATGCCCTCTTGTCCTGCTGATGGGTGATGCCTTTGGTTTACAGAGCTGGAGGGATGTGAGAGCATCTTGCCTGAATTCTGCCTTGATCACCTTCTCCATACATACCTTTTGGGACTTGCATGTTGTGATGTCGCTGAGAAATTCTCAGATTTGAAGGACTTTTGTCATCTTGACATTTGTTATCAGCTGCCATCTGAGGAGATCACTAAGTACCATGAATTGCTGACAAATTGTCTGCTGTGCCGGGCTAGATCTGGTGAAGAAGCAAGCCCAGCAGCAGAAGGAGGGAGGAGAGATGAAAGACTGAGAGAAGAATGAACTCACCAAAATGGCTGCGGAAACCAAGGAAAGGTGACCAAAGAAGCCAATGCTGAAACTAAACCTCAGCTTTAAAACCAGAGCAATCTTGCTGGACAGGATAACAGTATTATTTCTTATTCCTTTGGTCTTGATTTTCTACTCACTTCCTCTGTGATAAACAAGGACTAATTCAGGAAAGTTAATGAAACTGTGTTAGTGCTTGTCTGTTATACAGAGTTTATTGAACCCAATGGAAATTTTACTGTGAACATGAGTAAAAACAGGAAAAAAACCCCAGCAACTTAAAGCTTTCCTCCATTCTGCATGTTATTTGTATAACACCCTTAATCAGTAGTAATATCTCAGGGCTGGTGGAACAATGTGGGCGCACTGAAAAAAGTGGAAGTGTTGCGGTTATTTTTGGGCTTGTGCCATTGGGTGAAGCCCATTTCTGGGGCTGTGAGCTGGTTCCCCATGAAACCACAATGAGAGGGTATTTGATTGGCCTTGCTGTCAGGAGTTGGGGTGGAGTTTGAAGTAGCTGACAAGTGCATTAGAAAAAAATAAATATAACTGGAATGCTTGGGAAGTTAGCTCATCCGGAGCTGGAAAATCATTTGGACTGCTGTGAGAAGAAATATTTGAAAAAAAGTGATTTATTAGGTAAATGCTTTGATTGCTTATTAATCCCCAGTGATGAGCAAATCTTTCTATATTTTTGTAATTATATTATTGCCAGCTACTGTGGGACAATTGACAAATAACATCTGGTCACAAAGCCTTTCAGGGTGACAGAAAAATCACTGTAGCAGCAATTAAAATGCTTAGGGCCAAAGAATGAAAACAGTATGCAGCAATCAAGTGAAACAGAGCATACTCTACAGTCAACAGTTTTTCTCCCCTAATTTTAAATAAAGTACTGCAGCCAGTCTTGGTTGCAACAGACCCAGAATAACTGCTTTCTCAAGTGGTTCCTGCAGACTCTCCTGACCCATTAAACTAAGCAGCACTTTGGCATCAAATTTTGCTCGATCCTAGATGAGGCTTCATGCATCCTCAGCTGTTCTGCTAAAAAAAATACATTTTTTCACTAATGCTTCAGTCTTTTTGATAAAATACCTTTAGATTTAGAAAGCTGAAAATACATTTGCTCATTTCTATATTTAGTTCTTTGCTGTCTCCCTTTTTTCTTAATTTTCCTTCTCTCTTTTTTTTTTTTTTCCTTTGAGTATCTGAATGGGAAGTGAAAAGGGGGCAGTGAAAATTGCTTTCAGTCTGTTTTATTTCTGAACACCTTATGCATACGCTTAATTTATAAGTTTACACAGATAACTTTTGAATAAAAATAAAGACCCCACATTTACCCCCATACATATATATAATTCTACACCCAACACATATGAAGAAACAGGACTGGATGTTTACAAGTCAAGCCATATGACTTTTCCAGTTTACACGGAACTGTTTAAAAGATCTGTTCACTAGCTGAGGTGTATACATCAGTAGAATGATTACCTTTAAACTTTTGAAACAATATTTCAGCAACAATTTCCTCGTCTACAACTTTATAAGGCTGTAAATAGCCCCTGTGTGCATAATGAATTCTGACATCATAGGCCAGGGCTCTTATACACAGCAGGTTTTCCAGAACTTTTATGAGCAAGTTACACCTTGAGGCAAAACTAAACCCCCCAACTTCTATTACAAATGTTACAATAAAATGTTCCTTTGAGTTTTCCTAGAGCTCAATGTTCCGTCTTTCTTCCCGTTCCAAGTCATTCTTTCTGTGCTGTATATGGATTCAATACAGTTAGATTACATGAAAAATGTGTTTTGCTGCAGACATACTGGATATTAGGTATTGTTACAAGGTGTTTTTTATGGCTAGGCTTGCAGGACCAATGTAACAAGGTGATAAAGAACAAAATCTCTTGCTCTTACAATACTGTGATCACTGCTGTTGCTATTCCTGTGCGGTGCATGTGGGGTGATTTTATTTATGTAAGTGCTGGGTGTAGTGAAGCTGCAGTATGGCACAACCAATGACTAGGAGGAGAAAGAGTCAAATGATTTTTTTCAAAAGATTGAATAGAGATGGGCAGGGATAGGCTTGCAATGAAACTACTCCTTGTAGCCTGCCTGCGTTTCTTTTTGCCCACTGCTGTTCTAAGTTCCTACATATTCCACCACAAAACTGATGCAGCTGTAAAGGTCTTTCTCTTCAGTTTTCCCACAATAAGTCCAGGCTTTCAGAACACAAACATATTGACCTAGATAAAATACTGATGCACATGTGATTTCCTTTTGATCACTAGAGCCATTCCTAGCAGCTAAAAGTGATCCTGATCAGAGAAAGTGAAGAGGCACCGCTCCTGTCCTCTACACTGCCACTGAGCAAGTAATTTCAATGTAGTTTTCTGGGCAATATACTAGCTAAGGTGATGGGGAACTTGAATTAGTCAAAAAAGCACTTGAAAAGACACTGGCAGGCTGCATGCCTAGGTGAAAAATGCAAATGGTATCATATCCTCACTGTGCAACCTCCCCTCACAGCTCCTCCTGTACAGGAAGGATTTACTGACAGTGTGACCAACACCTGACTGTGCACTAGGAAAAGAAGTCTCGGCAAGGTGAATTGAAGATATTTATACAGGCAGCTGCTTACTGAGCATGTGATGCTGTTAAATAGCCATATGAACAGCTCCCATTCCTGTTTTTGATCTGAATTTACCCTTCATTTTCAATCCTGTGTCTGTGCTTTTATTTCTGGGTCTCCGTTCGTATAAGTTACCTTATTCTACAATTAGACTATGTATCTAAGGCAAAGGAGCTCAATTTTGCACAGTCCCTCTGTGCCTTCAGGTTGAAAAACCTGCACAATGTTTTGTGCAAGCTACTTTCGCTTTGGATTCCGTTTCACCCCAGTCTGTGGAAAAGAAGAGTTCTCAGGCAAGAGGATCAAGGCAAGTGTAGGCAGCACCATGTCTCGGTGCTAGTGCTTGGATTCCTATGTGGCAGCAAAATTCATTGCAAATCTCTGTCAGGAAACAGTTTTTCCAGCAAGCCGATACTCTTCTCCTTTTACAGACTCATCAAACGGACATCAAAATGATGACAGTTTTCCTTGGCCCATTTCCTATGGCAGCAAAGCATCTTCCCAGAGTTGCCCCTCCACCTCCCCAGCATACTGTAAGTTTCATTGTTGTTGAAGTAGGTTATCTAGAGGTCAGTAGGCTAACAGGGTGTTTGGATTTCCTAAAATTGTGCCTGTCCTTAAATGTGGCAAATTGGATTGTTTACACACCACTCCGTGAACCTGGACTGCATACTGAAGGCTGCATACAATGCTGCTATTTCTGCTTCTCTGCTCCCTTCCCCCTCAGTGCAGGTATTTCAGTTTTGGGTGGGGAACACACACACACACACACACACACACACACACACGTCATTAAGGTTCATAAAATACAGTAAAGAAGCTGGCTGGAGACACTCATGATTCTACGGGTCCACCGTGTTGGTTATGCAATTAAAAAAATTGCATAGCTAGAAAAAGATGTCCTCAATAAAAGACTTAATTGAAAGCGGCTCTGATGGTCAAAATGGTATCAAGAGGAAGGAACTACCATGACACTCAGGTTTGTATTTGTTTCCTCTGACACTGATTTCCTGTATGGCTTTGAGCAAGCACTTAATTTCTTCAGAGGTCTGTTTCCTACCCATAAATCAGGAATAAGAAGATTGCTTTTTATTTTATTGCGTTGCATTTTATCTTACCTATTTGGACTGTGAGTCCTTCTGCACAGAATCTGTCTCTAACTAACACTATCTGTTTGGATGGCTGTTTAAGGTACCAGCATTACGTTGTCAAAAGCCAGGCAATATCTCTGTCCTCTTCTGCTGTTTTGGGGTTTAAGAGGGTTTTATTATGAAGAGCAGGAGTTCGTGTTACATTCTGTTCTTCCTAGTCCAGTAAAAAAGCTCCTTTGCAAGAGCTCACTTGAATTACTGAGGGTCCTTTTGGGGCTTAATTAAGAACCACTTTATTCTTATTTACCCCAGTGTACTTCACTGAGATAATTTCACTGGTTTCATAGTTTTTTTACCTTCTGTTGTTTTTCAATAAAAATATATTTGCGAAAGATTGGCCCAATTCATATTCTAAACTGGAAAGTTTTCACTAATGCCAACAGCTTTGGACTGAGTATGAGAAACAAGAAAGAATTTCCAAAAATAATTTTTGATTTTTAAAGTAGTAATAATCATAAAAAAGTCCTAGTTGCAGGTAGTGACATTTCTATGGCTTTTTGCTCTTCTTAAACTCAGTATTCAAACTCTATCTTAAATTTTCCTCCTGTTCCTTGAGAATACAGAATAGCATCAACACAGTACTCCGACTATGTTTTCTTGCCCATTGGTGTCATATGGATAACATTAGAAATCACACATTACTTCACTTACAGATTGAGGCTCAAACATTATGTGTTTGAGGTAAGGCCTTAGGTGCAGGGTGAAGTATTGGGACAGAAGAGGACAGTTTTGGAGATGCTGAAAAATCACAGGAATTTAAAAAACTTCTATGTCTACCTCAGGGGAACAGGAGGTCAAAGAACTCTTACTGAAATACTGAAACATACATAATACATTGAACTTCTGAGGTTCACACCATTCTGTCTTTTTGTCATGTCTGCGTATTTTTTCCCTCCGTCTGTGCATGCCTGGTACCCAGCTGGGAACCATTCAGGGTCACTGTGGTGAGCAGCAAGTACTGCAAGGGATCCATCTACATGTAGAAGAAGTAGACAAAAAGGTAAAGTAGAAACCATTCCAGTAGCTAATACCCATCACATCACTTCTAATTGTGCCTGTGTGAGACGGGTGCAGGGGAGATACTATGACATTAGGAACTACACTGGGGCAAAGGACCTAACATCCACCCCAAACTCATGCCTGTATAAACATAAAAGACCACTTGAAGGATGACCACCACCTGCCTCCTGTTCTGAAGAGACTGGTCTGAGGGAATGTAAAGCCAGCGTGACTGCATGCAAATTCTCTGAGCCTGAGCAGCACAATTCTTTTCCATATGTTGCTGATTAAGGCAACCATAAAAATGAGGATGGCCCATAGGCTGTGGCAGTGATCATAAGGGGGTGTTCTCTGTGGTTTGCAAACAGGAAGATCACTGTAACACTTAAGTGTGTGTTTTAGAACAATTAAATGTCTGATAAGAATACGCAGTGTGAGTTGTTCCAACCCCCTTTGGTTAATCTGAGAGAGACCGAAGAAAAGGAGTTGTCATCTTTAACAGAAAGTGGTCTAATGTATGTTTGAACATCGTAGCTGTTTGGCCTTTGAAGAAGAGGGTCATTGGTGGTCAGAGAGATTGTTGGTGATAGGTGGCTGACTTCTGAAGGGCACAGAAATGGTCCTCAGACTGTTTCCCCTGTTGTTCTGTGTAGTAGGATGTGTTTAAGCCACAGGTGGAGATATCATGGGAGGATGAACTGTGACAGTGTCTCTCTGACTTCTTTTTCTTATGTCAATGCAGAGATTCCACAGCCAGTGGACCTGCCAGTGACCCTGCCCAGACTGGAAATAAGTTTGGGGCTTTGGGGGAGTCACAGCTCCTGTCATTGCCCTAAGTAGAGATTCAGGCAGAGATAGGTAGGTGCCAGAGGGGAAGGTGTAGCTGAGCAAAGGGATCTGATAGAGTTGCTCTGTGTCTGCTGGTCATAAACTTTGTGTGCTTTGAGAAAGAAAAAAAAAAAAAAAGATGATGTCCAGTCAGTTAAGCAGGAGAAAAAGATTTCTAGACAGAAGACTGAACTAGGCTTGAAGCGACAAGTGATAAGAGTACACAGATAAATGAGTATCCTGACACCTGTTAAAAGGAGAATGGGCAGCTGTACAAAAGCCATCATAGAAACAGGACTGAGAATAACAGGGCAGCGAGCTGAGAACTTGGCATCTCTCTACACTAATGCCAAGGGTATGGCAATAAACAAGAAGTACTCAAAGTCTTAGAACACAGCCAAAGCTATGTTATAAGAGGTACTGCAGAAACCTGGCAGATGGATTGTATGACTGCTATGTCAGAATAAGTTGCATTGGAAGGGAGACAAGGAAACAGAAGGGAAGGACTGCATCATGTGCCAAGAATGTATATACTTTCTCCAGAGAAGAAGGGATGAGCAGCTAGTTTACTGGATGCTTCTGGGCAATAAAAGTAAAGATTCAGAAGCCTTCTGAGGTCACAAAACTGAGTGGAGGAGTTAGAGCAGAATCTGTTTTTGAGTAACTACTAGAAAGACTTAAAAGGCGGGTCATGGAGGAGTTTTAATAAAAGATATAACAGGACAAAACTAAATAAAATCTTGGAGTATGCTGAGAATATTTAACTATATGAATGTGGAGAAAGCGGTAAAAGTAAATGCTATTTCTGATTCTTTTTTTTGAGAAACTGACAAGGGATCTGAAGTTCTGAGGTAATTTAAGTGAAGAGGATCACCCGAAATAGCTTGAAAATGGTGCTGGTAAAGCACCTGAACTTCAAGGAAAGGAATATGTTAAAGCAATGGAAAGGGACAATAGACTTGAAAAAAGTTGCCTCAACAGGCTGCTGAGTGGGGAGTTAGGAAGGTGTCTTTCTTATGAATCAAAGAGGGCAATGAGAGTGTTAGCTGATTTGGTCCCCACTTGTGTGTTTCTTTTTGGTTTTAAGACTCCATTTCTCTCTTATGTTTCCATTTCTGCATGCAATTGCATTTATTGTTCACCATCTTGAAGTTTTTAGCATTTCCCATACAGATAAACATCCAAAGTTAAATAAAGAATTCTACAAATAACCTTCACAAATAACCTTCACAAAGTTATTCCATTATTGAGACTGGGGGGGGTGGGGGGTGGGGAGGGGACAGGAAAGGTAAATCATAATTTCCTTCTACTTTTGAACACAGCCTGAATAATTTATTTTGGTCCGCTTAATACACAGCCCATTAAAGTGACTTCAGAAGATTCTATAGTTTGTCACTGCCAGTGTGCTGTCTGTCCTCCGGTATTGGAGAACAGAGGAGTATCCAGGTGTGTCCTGGTGTTATCTTAAAAGACACCTGCAGGCTGCAGTGTTGCCTTGATTATCTGCGCAACTCTACAAATGCTCTGCTTCGTTTTTGTTCTTAATGGGCATGCTGATCACCAGTTGAAGAAACCTGAGTCAAGAGAAAGCCAGCAAACTGGTTTTCTCCAGCAAACTAAGAAGATAATACTTACACACTTTGATCAGTGTCTCTCAGGCTAAGGGGAAGAAAGAATAATGTCAGTTCTAATAGTAATGTGTTTGTTCTTACCAAGTAGATCTAAGAAACACAAGGTTTGAAAGGACTGCTGATGTTACTATTGAAAGGTAAACCCATCTTGGCTTAGAAAGTGTCTTTTCCTACAAGTATCTCCATGTTCCCTTTGATTGAAAGATGTTTAGCTTTGTGTCCGAGAAGTAATATCAAATTCTGTCTTATCCTTTCATTTGAAAGCATGTGTCTGAAGAATAGCATGAGGGCCAAATATGCTCTGCAGGAATAGTTCCTCCTTTTGCAAGGGTGGATGATAAGAGGCAGTTTTGAATCTGAGATTCCCAGCCTGTGTAAAAAAGTGTTAGCACATCCAGAGGCTGCTGCTGAAGAACATGGAAGACTGAGTATCCTAGGAAAGGCACACTGACACACTAATAACTTGGGCAGGGGGAAGAGAAGAATCCCCTTTTAACTGGGGGGGGGGGGGGGTGGGGGTGGTGTGGTGTGTGAAGTTTATTGTTCCAATCCTTGACTGCAGTGTGATTTTGCCTTGTGCATGGCACAAGTATCACAGTTGCTGGGTCAGATTTGGAAATCACAGGTCCAGAAGATGGGGCATCTCCAGTGTCTCTATGGAGGTGAGCTCCTGGGCAAGTCCTTGGTAGATTCTGTCCCCAAACCTAGTGCAGGCATAAATCAAGGCATGCAGACCAACATCTCACTGCGCTTCTGGTCTCTGCTCTGCTGAGTGTGAACCAAAAGGATTTAGAAATGGTGTTTGGATGCTTTGGCAAGACCCTAGGCTGCTCAGCACCACGAATCCTTCTATCTGGAAAGCAGCTGAACAAAAAGAAATTGTGCTTTACTGAGAGGTGCCTCCTGTTACTGTTGACCTGATTAATTTGCCAGACAGTGTGTCTGTGTTCCGCAAGACAAAGCTTATGCTGGAGAAGCACAGTGCAGCCCGCAGTTGAAGCCAGGCTTAGGCCTTTCAAATTACATTGAGTGAATTGTGGGCTAAAGAAGTTATGCATCTGCAGAGGTCAAGGGTGCTCTATAAGTCCTGTGTAGTGTTACTGTCAGATGGGGGTCTGGAGATACGGGTGTTCTAACCAAGTTAGAGGTCCAGAAACAAAGCAAAATCCCATTTTAGTCTACCCAGTCCTGCTCACATGCAAGGAGACTTCTCTGGGAATAGAAAATTTGTTTTTTTTTCCTGGAACAAAACAAAGAATCTGGATCCTACAAAGTTTCATTTAGCGGCCCTTAGGCTATTAGAAAAAGGCAATTAATATCTGGGCCCTGTCTACATTCAGCCCAATATTCAAGATTCTGTAGATTTCTATTGTATTCTGAGGTGATTTTTCTCCTCCAGCCCCTGTATGTTGACTCTGGCTGTATTATGGTTAGCTGCTGCAGAACAGCAGTTCCACAATGAGGTATTTTTTAACCTGATCCTGCAGATTGTTCCCAGGTGAGTCAATTTGAAGTCTTTGTTTCACTTCTTACGCAGGAGTCTTGTGTTCTTTAGGTCAATATATATATGATCATATATAGGTAACATTTTTTTCTTTCTGCTCACAGTACATCCCCACTGAGTTGTGTGTTCTCCACAACTCTTAACATAAAGGAAGGGAAGAAGTAGAGTCTTTGTCTGCAAGCTTACAGATTAACTATCTCACTAGGGTATCCACTCCTATCCAAAAGGACTTCCTGATGGACAGAGCTGGACTTACAGCTAAGGATGCTATTTCCATGCTGCAGATGTCATTTTTCTGTTATAACAGTACAGCTGGCCATGTGTTTTGCATTTTTCTTGACATAAAAATGCATAAGGATAGATATATCCAGTTGGATCTGAACTGCTTCAGATACTGCCTGCAACTCTAGAGCTGTCTGCATAGGTCAGTGTTTCCGGAACTGAAATACCTAGAAAGCATTTGAATCCATATTTGGGAATCTGAATTGGTGGCCAGCTCTTTTTTTTTCCTGAGAGGATGTAAAACAGATGCTACTACCATCAAAATCAGTGCCAGCTTTGATTTCTCAGCTCTGATGGGAACACATGCCTGCTTTTATTTCCTCCACAACTCCAGTCCTTTAGTTCCAGAAGAAAAACCAAAAAAATAATAAAAAAAAATCCAAAAGGGAAAATGCTGAGTTTCTGATCCAAAGCATGTTGAAATGTATCACCATCATGGGCTTTGGATCAGGTCCTAAGTAAACTAATTCTTGGATTGTCACCTCTGGTCATAATGACCCTTTGTTCTGTCTTTTAAATGATAAATGTTATAAAATAAATGTTATAAAAAGCCTTATGTAATTTCTGGCATTAGACATCATATCTGAGGTATGTAATCTTAGAAATGCTCTAGCTAGTTTCTTGGGTTGTGTAACAAATAATTATGGAATCTCGCTGAGTTGTGCTTTATTATTATACAGCTCCAGGCTCTCACCCCCAGTGGCTTTACATGCTTGTTAATATTTAAGCTATCTTGTAGCTTGGGTAATTTGTAAAGAGGTTTTTTTTTTCTTTTTTTTCTTTTTTTTTTTGTTGTTACTGAAGCTAATATTAATATTGGGGGAAAGAGGGAAAGGTGTGATGGATGTTTTGTTCTTCTGAAAGTGCTTTTCCTTGTTTTAATAGCTTTTGACTGATTCACAAATACAAATGTGAAATAGAAAGCTCTTCCAAAGCCTTCCTTATGTGCTTTTCTACCTAATCAGGAACACACAGAATGGTTCTTCTCAGCAGATTGGGCAGTGGTGAGCATGTAGGTTTGCCATGAAGAATACTTTATAAAACACAGGTCACTCTTAAGGATGGAGGTTTTGTCTACTAAGACTAAAGATCTAGCCAAAGCCTATTAAAATAGAGAAGGTCTTCTGACTACAGAAAATATCCAGGTCCCTAGAAAGGACCCAAAAAATTTGACCAACCTTTGCTGTGAAAAATGTGTACAAGATATCTCTTGTTCCTGATGGTTATGTCCCATTCTGCTAAACCATGAAATCATTTTTTACCTGCTCTCATTAAAAAATAAGAATTTTCAAGTTATAAAATCAAGACATCTTTGTTCTGTCTTCAGGGTCAGTAGAACAGGTCAAAACCAGAAAATTTTTGTGTAAAATTTGAGTTAGTCTTTGGCAGGCCAGTGCTTTTTCTTACAGAGGCAGTAGGTGAGGTTTCAAGAATAGAATGTGCAACTATGAATGATCCTGGTATGGATGGTGCAGTGGAAGATCACCTGGAGGAGTTTCAAGCATGATTTATTGTTAACCTCACCCTGAGAACAGTGTGTGCTGCAAGATTTACAAAATCCTATGCTGCTTACTTAAAGACAAAGGGATAGAGCTATGCACCTAACACTGATCACATACACAGGTCCAAACTTACCCACCAAAGCTGGAGTATATCTGGCTTTTTGATATATAGCAACTTTAATGGTAAAAAAACACTTCAGATAGGCTCTGAAACAAAACTTACCACACTTACTGCTTTGACTTTTCTAATGAAAACCAAAAACTCCATATTGAGTTGCAATTGGAGAAAACAGTAGCAACAAGTAAAGATGTAAAAAAGTTCATTACTACCAGTTCACTTCTATTTGGATTATATGGATCCATAGCATACTCAGCTCTGAAATCCTGTATTGGCTGTACACTCCTGTACAATTGCTACCACCTCTACCCATGTCCTGGGGGGCATCAGGCAAAGCACTGCAAGCCCATCGAGGGAGGGGATTGTCCTGCTCTGCTCTGCACTGGGGTGGCTTCGTATTGTGGCAGTTTTGAGCACCACAATATAAGAAAGATATTAAGCTAATAGAGAGTATCCGAAGGAGAGCAATGAAAATGGGGAAGGGCCTTTAGGGGAAGCTGAATGAAGCGCAGCTGAGATCACTTGGTCTGTTCAGCGTGGAGAAGAGGAGATTGAGGAGAGACCTCATTGCAGTCTACAACTTTCTTGTGAGGGGAAGAGGAAGGGCAGGCACTGATCTATTCTTTGTGGTGACCAGGTACTGGACATGAGGAAATGGTCTGAAGCTGTGCCAGGGGAGGTTTAGGTTGGATATTAGAAAGAGGTTCTTCACCCAGAAGGTGGTTGGGCACTGGAACAGGCTCCCCAGGGAAGAGGTCACAGCACCAAGCCCAACAGAGTTCAAGAAGCATTCGGTTCATACCCTCAGGCCCACGGCATGACTCTTGAGGATGGAACTGTGAAGGGCCAAGAGCTGGACTCCATGATCCCTGTGGTTCCCTTCCAACTCAGCATATTCTGTGATTCTGTGAAAGAAGGTACAATAAAGACAGAACAGGTTCATAATTATGATGAAGATAAGGAATGAATTGATTATAGCTCTTCAAGACACTTCTTATAAGGGGATTTAACATAGTCTCAAGTTGTGAGAGAAGCGCTTAGGGGAATGGTTGCAAATCCCTCTCAGATGGCAACTGTTGATCCTGTGGTCTGTTATCAGGTGGTACTTTCAGAGCAAAATAGCAAGAGATGCTTCTTTACATGAAACAAATCTGACTGTGAAATTGAACTGAAAAAGTTGGCATCGGCTCAAAAAAGTGACAGAAGAAATTTATGAAGGAAAAGTTCTTCAAGGTTATTAAGCACAAGGATCCTGGTTTGACTCAGGAATATCCTAATCTTCATGCAGGATTAGGAAATACTTTGGGACTATGTTTAACTGCTGTTGACCATTTGCTAAGCTATTGAGAATATGTGTACTGGAGACAGGACCTTGGGCTAACCAAACCTTTGCTTTGACATAGATCAGGTGGATTTTTATATTGGACATATCTGAAGGGATTTGGGAATTCCATGGCTTCCTATGAAAAGATGCATAACAATTCTAACAATCTACCTTGGTGTTTAGCATGACATTTTCCACCTTACAGGTCAGTTGGAAAGATCTATATAAGTTATATGTAAAATTGGCCTTTAAGTAAGGTGTATTTGAACTGCATGACATGGGCTGGAGTTCTCTTGTACAGAGCTGCCAGGCAAGAGCTAATTCACCTGGCAGGACATGCTGGTCATAGTCTAGCAAACTTGTTTGCCCTGCTTGGGTCTTTCAGCATCCCGTAGAGGTACAGGCTGGGAGATGTTGCCAGAACTCGCAGGCTGAAATGAAACATATGGGACCCTGGGGTGATGAACAGTGTAGCGACCTGCGCCACTCACAGTGCAGGTGCAAGCTTCTGTCCAGAAAGAGACGTTCCCTTGCTTTCCCACATCAAAAGGACGGATTCCTTCTTCATACTGTGTGGGCCTTTCTCTGATTGCAGAATGAGAAACTGGCTCTACAAGTCTTTTTTTCATACAAAACCTTTATTTTTCATGGTCCCATTTACGTCAGTGAAACTTGGAGGTTTAAGATCTAATGTTTTTGTAGCTATGAGCCCTGTGTTCGTAGTTCAAATGTGACCAAATTTAACCCATATTTCTACTTTGTCATATTATGTGGCTTTTAACAAGACAAACTTGTTTTTTCAGTTAATGCAAATATGTATTTATTTGTGCAGCCATGAAAACATGGTATTCATGCTTTTTTGTCATGTAAGTGTAAAAGGTTCTGTGAGTTGCCAAATAATTGAGCCTTTTATTTGTAGATAAAATTTTGATGTATTACTCAGATTGTGTGTGTTGATGGGACCGTTGCTATTACTTTCATCAGATGATATTTGTAAAAGTTTCTGGTGTTTTTTTGAATCCTTATTTTGTGGAGTGTTACTAAGTAAAGCAGGTACTGGAGTAAAAAAGCAAATGAAAATCAGCACTATGTCTGTCAGTGTTGCTCAGGTATCTGAAAAATGAACCAAATGAAAGTTGAAATGTGAATTATTTCAAATAAGATTTCCCCCCTCTCCAAATTGAAAGTAAGATTCTGGATCTGTTCTTCCTATTATTCTATATAAATGAAAAAGAATCTGATTTCTATTTAAATATTAAGTTTTTCTGTATGTTCAGTCTGTAGAACTAATACAGTAAGGAGAGAGAGACTTATGCAAATAGGGCCACCAGTCAAACTACTAGTCTGTACATATAAACATCTGAGTTCAGGTATGTTTTCAACCCAATATGGATGATCAACACTGTATAGTTATCACATATCAGTGTAGCTTGAACAGTACTTCAGTTTACATGATAGAAAATGATGATAACATATCTTGTATTGATGGGTAGAAGGGAACCCTCAGGGCAGTAAGCTCAAAGCTGCACATGGTGATAAGAGTATTTGGGTTGGAAACTTGCAAACCTCTTGACTTGTGAGTGATACAGTGTCAGGCAGAGCTGCAACTAAGTCGTTTCATCCTCCTTTCCCTGACTTCTTCCAGTTGCTGCTGTGTTTGGTAACTGATCGTCCCGAGAAGCAGGAGTGGTTGGTAGGGCTTGGGCAAAGCTGGTATCTCTGCAGATATCCCATGGAGTAGCTTTGATTAGAAAAACAGAAATCCATGACTCTGAACCTCAGGATTGCCTCCAAGATCTCAGTCCTCATATATGAGGGAGCAACTTTCCCCTATTTTGCTAAAGAATGATGAGTCCCTGTCCATTGGTATCTGACTAACTCCTGCTTATCATGACTGTACCTCAAGAATGAATGTGTATTTTGAAGCATTAGGGGGTTTTGTTCTGCCTATTAAAGGTATGTGCCTTTGGAAGACCTGGTCTGTTAGATCTTCCTGGTGTTGGTCATTGAATTCACCTCTCAGTTGAGTCAAAGTGCGTCTTTTATTTATGGTAAGGGTGCCATTGCATGGGACTCCGGGTGGCATTGTGTGAGATGGAGACTTTTTCTTTCTGGTTTGGGGTAAAACTTTGCAGAGTCTGAGGGATGGGCTGTCAATGCACAAAAGTAGTCATGCTTGGTTGCTTAACCTATTCATTGTTGCATGCTGAGAACCTCAGAAGAATTGGATGTACCCTGAAATCCCACTGATTCCTCACAACCTACTGCAATTGTGGCCTTAAGCTTCCTTGAAATAAGATGAAGATCTAGGAAAACCACTACTGTGCAAGCAATCAGCTTGTTCAGCATCTTAAAATCTCAATTTTGGCTCTTATAAGACAAGTTTAAAGAAATGCAGCAGAGAAATGTCACAACATATAAAAAACTATCAGATGAAAATGAGTTTTATGATTTTTTTTTTTGGCTTTATGCCAAAATGAGCCTCTTGCTCAAAATAAAGTTTGACGCTAGTGTTTGAGCCTTCTAATGTGAACACTTATGTGGCCTTTTAATAACTCAGGGGACACAAAAATACCCCTTCTTGACACTGGTTGCTCAATTTGGCTGGGGTTTCCCATTACCTTCTTTCCCGGACTATTTATAGAATAGCAATTAAGATTAATGTATAGCTGTTCACATTTAGTTCGTGGCTCAGCTGGGTTTTGAGCCACTCCCAACACGAGCTTAATGACTGAGATATTTAGTGTCCATGAGAACTCCTGCTGAAATCATCTGGAACTATCTGTCATGTAGATGTGTGTATACCTTGAAAACAAATGGATTCTTCTTTTTGTAGCATCAACTTTTATTTCCCCGTTGTGAAATGAAAATTTTGAAGCTGAAGTCAAACAGAACATAATTCTCAGTCAATAAATGGAAATACATTTTCAGTTTTTCTCAGTCTGTTCTTGCCACTGAATGGGAAACCCATCAAATATTATGTGCATCCAGTCCTAACAGTCCTAACAGTCCTTTTGAGGGGAAATATCCATACAGTTCAAATGTTTTACACTGGTTATGAAGTGATGAAACACAGTGATTCATTTGTGAAGTTCATAATTGCTTGCCAGCTTTTGTGTTGTGTGTATATGGGCTCTGATGTAACTTGTATCAGTAGAAACTGTGTACACACAGCAGGCATGGTCTGAGCACTGTATGTGCCATTTTGAGGAATGTACTACAGTGATAAGTTTACCTTCTTTTTGTGTTGCAGATCCCTGTGATAGTCCTGTGCTGCACTTTGTATAGTGATGGCTAATAGATCCAGGCTACAGACACAATCTCTGGTCGTAGGATGCTCCTTGTTGGCCTTGTGTCAGAGGATATGGATAGATGATGCTTACAAAAGCAGCCAACCAAAAAAAATTGAACTCAAGCAGTGTTCAATCCTGTTTTGCAAGCAATTAAATAAGAATGAGTATGACAATACATTTTTGTCAGACACCATCACATCTGACAGACCTATAGGCACCAGCCTGTTAAGCCAGGCTTCTTGTTCCGGTGAGGAAGATCAGAACCATGCCAAAGGGAAGGGTCCCACGGCTTAGATTATTATCTGAGTTAGATTCAAGTCTGGGTGCATGTGACTGCTCAGAAATTGCAAAACCTCATTTCTTAAAGGATACTATGACAGGGTGTGCAAGACACCACAAGCAGCCTGGCTTTTTGATTGCAGTGTCCCCTCTACTAGAATAGATTCTGGTAAAGTAACAACCGCCTTTGTTCCTAATAAAACTAACTACCAGAAGTACTCCAATTGCAAAAAAACAGTATGGCTTAGTTTATAATAGTTTAAAATATATCCTGATAACAAGCTGGCTGAAAAGACTGAATAATTTTAGTTCGCCTGCATACATGCACATCTATAACACTATGACTTAAATATTTAAATCACCCATTCTTTTCTAGAGGTTCCTTTTCTCACTTGGAATAAACCTCCTGATTTCCATTGAGTCAGATCCCTGAAAACGATATTCCTTTCAATTGCACAAGACTGTTACCTTTACACAACAATTAGTTATATTGGACAATGCAGGAATCTCATAGGAAGAAAAATAGTGTAGTCCTTTAATTTAAACAGTGCACTACAATGTGTACTGAATTAAAAGGTGCTACAATAATGATGTACAACTGTTCAGTTTTTGAATTATTAGCTTTAAGATGTTTTATTGTAGGGATTTTTTTTAATGTAATACACATATATATGAAACTAAAATAGTTCCTAATTGCTGGTATCACACCATGACCTGAAAAGAAAAAGGCTTTTATGGTATCTCAGAGTAAGACAGTAAACTGCCACTTCCGTTAATTAGCACAAACACTAGAGCTAGAACAGTATCCCATGCTCCTCTCTTTTACATAGACTCACTCATCGAATTAACAGGCTTTTGGGACCATTCCAGTATCCACAAACTTGTAGGTGACCCAACTGATTTCCAGCTGCTTCAGCCATTTCCCAGTTTGAGGACTCATCTCTACCCTGTAGGAAAACCCAGAATAATTCCCCGACATTTAAATCAAGCTAGGAAAAGGTACACATTCCACTTCTTTTCAGGCTAGTTAGATGAACTTTTGGTCTTGAGATTTCAGCTGTACAAGGAACAAAATGGTGTCTAACATAAATTTTACTGGTACAAACATTAATTAAAATTCAGGTTTTACAGAGTTTGGGAAGTCTTACAATTCTTGCCCTGGTTTTTTTCAGTGGAGAGGAAGAAATTATGATAACAAGATGATAGGATATGCTAAGCCTGTCAGGTCACCTGGTCAGATTTGAACCTTTCATCTGTGGTGATAGCAACACTAATGCACAGAGGAAATTCTCCCTTGCAGGTACCAGGAACAGTACAGGGTGGGAAAACTTATCCCCAGCAAAGTATAAAACCAATCTCATTTGTACATAGTAAAGAAATGGGAAGCAATGTCTTGTCCCTGTGGAATAGAAAAATTCTAGTCTGACTGTTCCTGCAGGGCTCTGACAAGTGTTTTACTTTCCTAGCTGTAGAAGAGCCAGTAATCTATATTTCCTTGGGAACTGTCATGATCAGTGGCATACTTTAATTTTGCTTTGGTCAAGGTCTCAGCAGTGACTTTGCTACAGGATGGGTGGGCTTTGGTTTAGGAGATCTGATCAGGCAAAATAGAGGTTATGTGCCTTATTTTCCCAATTCAGGGTCTGGAAGGAGAGATACTCTCTATAAGAGACATGGGACAAAGTCATCTTAGCGAATGATGCTAAGGCATCAGAAGAGCCTATGGCAAGTTCTCTCTTTTTCTGCTCAATGTTTTGTGGACTAGAATCAAGGGCAATATTGCTTCTGCTTCCTTAAGGATAGGCTTGGATAAGGGTGAGTAAGATCAGGGAGCAGAGGGAGGTGAAAGGGGAAGACTGTTTCTCTAACTGAACAAGACTACTGAAATGTTATACTTGAAGGGGTTTTTTTTTGTGGTTATTATTGAGAAGACTGAGTAGCTGCCATCTATAATCTGTTGTCACATGTTAGCCTGGCTGCTTGGAATATAATTTATAACTTCTTTGTCCTTCCTTAACTTGCTTCTTCTGGAGCTGGGGGGCGTGGGAAGAACCTGACATGACTCCAGGTATTGTGACACAGAAAGCTATGCCTTTGCCATGTTCTTATGATTAGTCAGAAAGAGGTGCTCCAGAGAAGTTCTGGGAAACACAGAAATGACTAGGGGGCTTCCTGGGCTGACTGACGAGGCATAAATTGAGAAAGTTGCTGCCGTACATCTGTACAGTTCTGCTAAATGATTAATGGGGAATGTGATGATAACATGCAACTAATTGAGGCTTGTACATGCCAAAGCAAGGGGAATTACTGCGGTGTTGTATGAGGATAAGTAATGAGCACATACCACTGTATTGAAGATGGCTGTGTGAAGTACCCAGAGCAACTGCATTTGCCTGACACTCGTTTCAGGAATAATGCTAAAAATCTATTACCTGGTCATGCAGCTTTACTCTTCTCACAAAGAAAACCATATCTTTGTGGGATTTCTTCTTCATTGCTTGAGATTTTTTAAACAAAACTACTGGATACTGCCTTCTTCATAAGTTATTAAAAATAAACTGGAAGAAACTGCACTGAAGGGAAAGTAAATTGGGCAATT
Organism: Lophotriccus pileatus; assembly: GCA_035583135.1. Lineage (NCBI taxonomy): Eukaryota > Metazoa > Chordata > Aves > Passeriformes > Tyrannidae > Lophotriccus > Lophotriccus pileatus. The sequence continues at coordinate 67,572,621 of JAWWES010000081.1, read as the reverse complement.
TTAGAAGACTTTCATGTCCACATTTTGTAGATCTTTATTAGAAACCTAGTGACATTATTTCTGTAGTAAGATACTACAGAGTAAGTAGTAGTAAGACTTTCAACAGTAAATGTGATGGAAGGAATTGACATAAACAGTTTGGTGTCATATGTCTGGTTTGAAAGACCATAAGTAATCTCTGAAGTTTTACAGCAAATCATCTTTTCAAAACACTCAAGTAAGATTGATAACTTCTGCTTGGAATACTGAAGTTTATCTGCCTTTTTGTAACAGCTACCAATAAAAATACCAGGTTAGGAAATTCGAGTCCCAGGCTTCTGCTGAAATTTTAAGATCTCTTAGACAGGTAACTAAGAGATCTATCAGAAAAAAAAATTAATTTCCTAGATGTAGCCTTACTTAAGAGTCTTCTGTCCAGTGAGGTAGACTGGATACCTCATGGAGCCACATGATGCCAGTAGTTAAGCCCAGTTTGACTTTGGTATGGTACTCATTAACATTGTTTCTCTACAGTGGACTAAAAATACTTTAGTAATAGTAAGAATAAACATGAAATACACACTATTTATGTGAAGGGTTACTGGCTGACTGTCAGATGTTATTGGAGTTACACTCCAGTACCAAATTATTACTTAAAATAACAACAGCAATTCAAACAGCTAAAATAAACCCATTGGACCCTAAACCAGCTAAATTATACTTATTAAAACATTTATGAAGACATACATACTGCTTACAAATATGCACTCCATGAATAGTTATGATCAGGAAGCAACCACAGCAGAATTTGAAAAATTAGGTGTCAGCCTATTTTTCTTATTTTTTTCCCTCTCACGTGTTTTTCTACCTCGTGATCCTTGGTCCCACATATGCTGCTCAAAATGTTGTATTGAAGAGTAGAGTTGTATTGCTCCATCTTGAATATTCTCTGCTATTAAGGAGAGGAAAGAACCACAAAAGCATTGCTTTTCCCCATAGCAAAGGAGGTTATTAGTATGCCATGCTGCTTGAAAGAGCTCTGAAATTTTGAAATAGGTCATAACAAAGAAAACAACACTATGGTGCAAGAGCACAAATATAATAACAGTGTGTTCTCTCAATTTTTCCTCATACTTTCCCCCTCTGGCTCTGGAAAAGAGGACAAAGGCCTAGTCCACCCAGATCTATGGAGGCATAACTTTCTGAAAGCAATAGCAGTATTTGGCTACTATGCAGGGCTGAGACTATGCAAATTACTGGCTTTCTGAAGCTGACAATATATATCCTAAACAGTGATGCAGTAATACAGGTTTGAGTGTTTAGAAAGGATTTGGTTCTCTGTAGCTATTTGTCTGGTTTTATTATGGGGTATTTCGGCTTCGTAGATGTCTTCCCTGGAGCTGGTTTTGAGGCTTTGGAGAGTGTCAATGAAGACAGGAGAATTTATCCAAGAGGAAAATATTTCCTCTCCAGGATGTAAATGAAAGATGGAACCATATTCACCCCATCATTAAAGAGCTACTGTACTGCTCATCAAAGCTGCAATAGGATACAAGCACCCTTGCCAAAATCACAACTCTGTGCCTTGAATTTAGCTGGAGGTGGATTTCAACTTTGTTTTTATGTCTTCTTCAGACTTAAAAGGCAAAAAGCCTGGCACAACAAATGGACTGACTCTCTTGCCTGTTATTAAATGAAAGACCTCCCCCAGCTCAATGAAGAGTTGTGCAAAATCTGGACTTTGGTTCAGAGGCACTATCCTTGTATGTAGGGCTGTGGTTGTCCTCCTTGCTCTTGTGTAGGAAATTTCACTTTGGGCTACTTAAGACGTAGTGTGAAAGGTCGAAGGACCTATGAAGCTAAGTCCTTTGTATGTGCCTTTTTCTGGGGTGAAATTTCTTTTTGCTAAGGGTCTTCTGTGCCTGATACATCCTTCCCTTAAGAATCACCTTTTCAAATGATTTTGGGGTAGAAAAAGCTGACAAGGTCCCAAGATGGAATTCCATTCAACCTCTTTCAGTCCTCTCAGCACCTAGTGTGACACCAAGGGCCACAAGTTTTGCTTAGAAGCTTTCACTAAAGATCTCTGTTGAACTGAGTCCTGTAGCTAGCACTGCTGGGCTGAGGTGGCTCTTGAATAAAATGACAGATTTCAGTGGATTTCTTCCTGAGTAAGGGTTAGGGATACTGGTGGGGTATGTATGACATCTTATTGGGAGGGTAAGCTGAAAGCAAGTTTCAGGCTTCATCAGATCTGTTTGGTGAAAAATCAGGTTAATTAATATGATGGGAAAATAATACAAAGTGCTGCCCCGCTGGCCTAGCTCCACTAAGATACAAGAGTAAAACACTTATTCCACTACGGAGGAGAGTAGGCACAGTATTACTGCACCATCCTGCTGCATGGACTCTATGTAATATAGGCAAGGAGTTACCTACTGATCACTTTTGCAAGCTTACTTCTTCTGTGATTTCATGCTTGACAGTAATTAATTTCTGTAGTGCTCAAACTTCTCCTTAGACATCTCTTTGGTATTAATTTGGTCTTAATCCACAAAGGAGAAGTTTATGCACTTCTTTTGCTTGGTATGTTAAAATTTGAAGAGATTTAGAAGAGTGGTTAGGACTTACGTTATTCAGGGTAACCACTTTTATTGCTATCTGCCATGGAGTGTGTATGTGTATATGTGGGAGGAGGGCAGGATAGGGAGAAGCTGCCCAAAGTATTTGGTAAAAATCTTTTGATCGTCAGGTATGAATAATTTTTCTCTTTAAAGCAAGTTAAAACATTCCAAGCCTGAAAGAGATGAAACAGTCATGGGGGTGGGGGGGGGGGGAAGTCTCATGAACAAAATATATTTATTTTGAAAGCCAAAACTATTTTCAAAAAAGCAATTAAAAAC
>JAWWES010000081.1:67401759-67569639 GCA_035583135.1 Lophotriccus pileatus | reverse complement strand
CCCCCCCCCCCCCCCCCCCCCCCCCCCCCCCCCCCCCCCCCCCCCCCCCCCCCCCCCCCCCCCCCCCCCCAAGTCTCAGGAACAAAATATATTTATTTGGAAAGCCAAATCTCTTTTCAAAAATGCACTTAAAACCAGGGTCCAGTCTGACTCTGAATTCGTGTGCAATCCTGATCAGGCTGGGATTTCCATCAAGTGCAAAAAGAAACTGCAGAGGAGTTGGAGCAGCCATCATGGGATTTTTTCAGGTGCTCTCACATGCTGCTAAAGAGACTATTTTGTTCCCTGTTCCAGCCAGGCTTTCTGTGCCACTGTCCTAATTTTCGCCTGCGCAACATGTAAAAATCTCTCAAGTACCACAAACTGCACCTATTCAACAGATGCAGCAGACACTAGTAGGGCTGAAAGAGCAGCATGCCGAAGTATTGGCTTGCTGCTGATGTGTCAAATATCACAAGGACAAAGGCTTTGTCTCTCTTCTGTCATCCTGATTTATTAGACGTTAAGAAAGACAAAGCACCCAGATATACAAACATCGCTGTTTTGGGAAGGTTTGCGAAACGGTTAATGCGCTTGTTCTACACAAAAATGTAAAGTGTCAGTTCTCTGATTACCTACTGCTGGAAAGTGTTTGGACAGGTGCTGTGTTTCACCAGCCGTCTGTCACGGCTGACAGCTCGGATTTATGGCTGTACACCAGGGCCGGCCATCCCCCTCCGTTGGCTCCACTCCGGGTGCCAGGCGGCGGCTGCAGGCCGGTCCCTCCCGCCGCTCTGCCCGCTCGGGAGCTGCGTGCGGCTGCCTCTGCCGCGTGTGACAACAGAGACACCGACGGGTTCTTCCTTCCCGTACGTTCACTTGCGTGTGGAAGCGCGGGCGTGGTCAGAGCAGTATCGCGAATGGGGTGATTTTCACCCGAAGGTGAACAGGAGGAAATTCGTCCCTTGCCTCCTCTTTGGAGGATGATGCTCAAACAGGAGGAGGCGGAGAAGACCCTACCTTTCAACAGGCGAAAGCCCCCCCAGTTCCGCCGCAGAGCGGTCTTCCGACAGCGGGACCTCATGTCGACCTTCTGGGGAAATCCAAATAAGTATTAAGAAAGACCTGCGAGGACACAGATATACCTGATACTGTACTCTTGACGAACGTTTCTCGATATATCAAAAAAATCGAGTTTCATAGAAGATAAATATAGAATACTTATTAATAAGGCACATCTTGAACTCTGTGGGCTTTTCTTTTTATTTTAAGTGCTCTTATTTTTTTAATGAAAAATGGACTTTTCTAAAATTTAAAAGTCCAATGCCATCCTATTAAGCATATATTTACACACAAATTCAACCCTACTCACACTTAAATACATCCGATTAAAATACATATTTGTGGCTGTACTAACAAATTCCATTTTCCACCAAGGTGCTTTTAGCATACCCTGAAATACGACCTTTATGGATCGACAAAATCAGAAGATAGTAGTAGTTGTATACTGACAGGTCATGTGGACTCCTATGTATATATATATAAAAAAAAAAAGAAAGGTAAAATACAAGCCAGAGGAAAGAGTAGATTATAGAAGGGTAGACTGATATTTGCACAGAGCCTTGAAGGCAGAATGATGTCGAAATACTGTGTGTCTGTATATGTGCATGCATGTGTGTACATAAAAACCAATTCCTTCAAGGGTTGGATTACTTCATACATTAGTCACTAATCTCTCAATGTACTATTGAATGTTATGGTCTGAGCTAAACACACCGTGAAATCTGCTTGAGCTGTATTGAAACAAGTCGGTTTTTCGGCCGCAGATTGTTCTGTTTGAAGCTTTCCTTTCACAACACACCTTCACTATTTTTTTGCGATTAGTGTAGAAGCCATTCAGCAGCTGAACCTCTGAGTAAAGAAGAGGAGGGAGAAAAAGTCCAAGGTCCGAAACTAGTGTAATTTAAAAAAAAAGAACAACCAGCACCCAAAATTCTGCTTGTCATGGTTTTAGGTGATCTGTGCTTACAGAAGACTTGAAGGGGAAACAGCTTGCCAATTTTCATACCTTATAAAGGCTTAATTAAAACCAACAAACAAATGAGCCCCGAATTATCATTTGGGCACTTGTATAAACTCTTCGAGTGCGGGGACGCCACTAATTTGTAATTCAGTACCACGGGCAGTTAGACCCCTAACTTTCTTTTTTCAGACTTAGCTTTTCTTAAGCTTTCCTGATCACTTCTGACAATACGAAGCAGCCTGTCTGGAGAAGGCAATGCGTGCAAACTGCTTATTGCCAGTAAATACCCCCTCGTCTTCACCCCGCTGAGGTTTTAGCCGCTTCAGGTGCCTCTACCAGAAGCAGCCGAAGCCCGGTAGTGTCAGTGACCTTCCTGAAGAGAGTTTTCTTTGGACCGAAAGAAGAGAACAGCATTACACGTCGTCTGCCGTCCTTCGTGGGGAAAAAAAAAAAAAAAAAGGAGGGGAAGAAAAAGAAGGCAGGCAGATGATCAGGATTTCCCTAGGCTGCCCCCAAGTCGGGCAGCCCGCCGTACAAATCTACCTGCCTGCAAATCGCCAGCCTTTCTGGAGAGCTGAGCTGCGGCGCGAAAATCTGATCTGACTCGAGGAATTGAAGAGGGCTTTCAAACCTGGCGGCAGCTCAAGAGGAGAACCTCTCATCTCCCGTGACCGAAATAAGGCGGGTCCGTACGTGGCATCTCTACCACCTGGCAGGGATGGGGATGAAAAGGCGGGCTGCCCGGCTGCCCCCGCAACCCGAGCCAAGCTTCTCGGCCAAGGTTGTCTCACGACAGGCTTCCCTCCCTCCACGCCAGTACAGACATCACGCTCTTCTCCTTATTACCTTTATTTATTGGGCAGCTTTTATTCGGGGGAAAGGAAAAAGGAAAAAAAAAAAGGAAAAATCATGGTGGCCGAGTGTCAATAAAATGCACACGCACATATATTATATACAAACACAGAAATAAAATATGAAAAAAATTACTCTTTCCAGTAGCAGCGGTCTTGGTCATAAACGTAGAATGCCAGCCACTACAGGAGACAACCCCTGACGTTTCCTTGAGCCTTTTCCCCTCTCTCGCCCCGCCCATCCCTCCCCCCCAATAATTAAAAAGCTGCACTCTCTTTGTGTTAAAAACACTACTTTTATAAATAATTTAATGTCCTCCCTTCCCACGAAATGCTAGTTGCCGTAGAGGAGAAAAGATTTACTTTTTGGCACAGTGATGCATTGCTCCGCAGTACAGACCCACAGCTCCACAGCAGCCCCCGGCCCTCTCCCCCTCTCCCTACTCTTCCCGGCAGGCTCCCCCGGCCCCGTTCCCCCACCCCGCCCTGACAAGCGCACAGCGCATTCCCCTGCGGCAGCCACCGCACCCATCCGCGGGGCGCTCCCCGCTCTGCTGTCCAAGGCTTCGGTAGCAGGAGATGTGGGAACAAGACAGGGGGGATAGGAAGGAGGTGGCGAGGGACTGGCTGAAGTCAAGTAGTCTCAACGAACAGTAAGAAGCACTTGAGGCTGATGGCTATGTCCAAACCGACAGTTGTTTGATTTTTTTTTTCTCCTTTTTTTTTTTTTTTTTTTTTTTTTCGTTTAAGTTAAACCCACTGTCTTTTCACTAAGGCACAGTCACCGAGGCTTTTGCTTGGAGGCTTTGGTCGCCTCTGGAGGTAAAGTGCGGGATCCAGAGCCTCCTCCTTTCCCCCCTCCACGCCTCCCCGGGCAGGTCCCTCGCAGGGGAGGAGGGGGCCTCCGTTAAGCCAGGGGGGTCTCCACGGCGTACGTCTGGAACGATGCCGAGCCCCCCGCCGCCGGCGGCAGCGGCCCGGCCAGCCGGAGGGGCCCGTAGAGCGGGGAGCCGGGCGGCAGACCCCGCCCGCCCTTGGCGAGGGCGGCGGGGAAGAGCGGTACCCGCGGTCGCTCCGCCGGCGGCGGCGGCGGCGGCTCCCCCGGGGTCAGCGCCTGCCGTCCGCCCCCCAGCAGCAGCGGCGGCGGCGGCGACGGCTCCCCCAGCCCGTAGGCGCAGAGCTGCAGGAGGCCGCCGCCGTAGAGGGCGGCGGCGGGCGGGGGCTGCGCGGCAGGTGGGTAGGGGAGCAGCGGGTAGGGGCCGGGCAGCAGGTGCGGGGGCGCGGGCGGCGCCGGCCAGAGGAGGCGGGCGTGCGGTGTCGGCGGCAGCTGCGGGGCGGCGCGGGGTCCTGCCGGCCGCTGGAGGAGGCTCTCGATGGCGAAGGAGCTGGAGAACTTGGCGCTGCCGCCCGGCGCCCTCGCCCCGCCGCCCCCCGCCGCTGCCTCCTTGGCGCCCTGCGCGCAGTTGCAGGGCGAGGAGGCGCAGCAGCACCGCGGGGAACCGCCGGGGGACGCGGCTCTCGCTCCGGCCGCCTCCTGCGGCGCTTGCGGCGGGGCGGCGGCGGAGCGGGCGGGCTGCGGCGGCGGGGCGGCGCGGCTGAGGCGCTTGCGGCGGCGGCGGAAGACACCGTCGGCGAAGGTGTACTCGCTGCTGGGGTTGAGCATCCAGTAGTTGTCCTTGCCCCAGGGCCGCGCCGGGTCGCGCAGCACCTTGACGAAGCAGTCATTGAGGGAGAGGTTGTGGCGCACCGAGTTGCGCCAGCCGGTGTAGGCGCCGCGGAAGAAGGGGAAGCGGCTCATCAGGTAGTCGTTGATCTCGGCCAGGGTCAGGCGGCCGCCGGCCGAGTCGCGGATGGCCATAGCGATCAGCGCAATGTAGGAGTAGGGCGGCTTCGGCCGCCGCGTGTAGGGTTTCCCCTTGGCGCTCTCGGCCGGCGGTGGCGGCGGCTGCGGGGTCGGGGTCGCCGGCGGGGGGTGCCCCGGTCGCCCGGCCCCGCCGCCCGGGCTGTTGGCCGCGCAGTCGCCGTCCGAGCCTAGCTCGCTGTCAGCCGGAGCCGGGGAGAGCGAGCCGCTGCCTTCCTGGTCACTGCCGGCGTTCAGCTTGTCCTCATAGTGCTGCGAGAACACCTCCAGCTTCATGGCGGCGGCGCGGCGGCCCCCCCGCACCCCGCGGCTCCGCTGGGCGGGCGCGACCCCCGCCCCTCAGCGCGGCCTCACGGGAGGCGGCGAGGCGACCCAGAGGCTTTCTGCCCGCGTCGGCTTGGACAGCTCCGCGTCGGCTGGCAAGGCGAGCAGGGCACGGCAGGGCAGCGGGGCTCCGCGCCGGCCTTAGCCAGCTGGCCCGGGGTCGCTGGCAGGGGGCTGCCCCTTCCCGGCTGGTGGGCAGCCGAGGACGGGCGGCGGTGCCCTGCCGCCCGATTCCTCCGGCTTCCACCTCCTTCTCCTGTACCGTTGCGCTCGCTCTCTTTTCGCCCCACTTTTTTGTCCTTCTCGCTCTTTACTCTCGCTGCTCCATGGGGTTGAAGGAGAGGGGCGAGGTGATCCCACTGGAGCCGGTGCGAGAGGACGGGCAGGCGGCTGCCGGAGCCGGCTCTTCTCCGCGTCCGCCTGAGCCCGGTTCTTCTCGGGGGCGCTGCCGCTGTTACCGTTCGGCGCTCCCCGGGCGCGGGGAGAAGCTCTCGAGGGCCGTCGGCGTTACTCCGCTCTCTCCGGCTTCGACTCCCGTCAGTGCCGGGACGCCGGGCTGCCTCCTCTCTGCGACGCGGGCAGCAGCCGGGTTATTAGGGTTATTAGTGTTATTGTCATTATCTCTCCCTTCCCCTGTGGTTCTGTGTCTCTCCACCACTTTCAGACCAGCCCATTATAACGCCGGCGAGAGGCGGAGCCAGGACAAAGATCTGAAAGGGTGGTGGGTGGAGAAGCAAGGTAGCAAAGGTGGGTATGCCCTAATAAGCCGTATCAGAGCCGTAATTAGCCAAGATGACAGCGAGGTCTTGTTGGAAAGTTATTTTACGCAACTTGTTTGTATTTTCTCCTGCCAGGTCCCTCCCCTTCCCGGGTATTTCGAACGAAGCCGCAGTTCGGCGCGACTTCTCAGAGCCGGCCCGCCTCCCAGGTGTAAAATGCAAAATGACTTATAGGTGGCAGAGCTGAACCTGTTACGTGCAGTGATTTATTTTAATAGCGCCGTATACAGCAACAAGTTGTAATATGACAGCTCAACAACCTGTTGGAAAATAGTACATGGCTTCGCAATTGTGAATTCCTAATGATTTATGTAGTCTGACAAAATAGTTTCAGTCCGGGTCCCTCTTTCCTTCTGTCACAAGCACATCTGGTGCAGAGGTAGAATGGGAACAGGTAGGCAATTCTTTGGGGTTTTGCTACAAGAGATTTAGTCAAAACCTTAACCTTAGTTTTAGGTGTGTTACTCTGCATATAGTAGTGTTGGTTGATCTCTTTTGCGTGATGTGTTTGTAACCTCTCTCTTACAACTGTCACACTCCAGTAAAATCTTTTTGTGTGTTTGTTTGTTGGTTTGTTTTGTTTTTTTTTTTTTTTGTGATGCTGGTGTTTTTGTTGGTTTGTTGGTTTTGTTTTTTTGTTGTTGTTTTTTTTTTTTAATAGTAGCTTTAACATTTTTTTAAAACACTGTGAATCTATTCCATAAATCCTGATAGAAAAAATATTCTGTAATTTGACCCAGACACTTTTCTTTCTAGAAAAATTAGTTGTTGGTTTGGGGTTTATTTTTAGTTTTAATTTGTCAGGGTCTTGCCCTCTTTCAGAGTTTTTTTGTCCCTCAGCATTATGCTAGACAGAACAACTCAATGAAGAGAGCTATATGGCAGTAGCTTCTCTGAAAATTCCTTGTTCTGCTCACTGTTCAGAGTTAATTGCAAAATGCCATTAGACTTCACAGGGCAGTAGCGCTAGCATCTGCAAAACAGTAAGAAAAACATCAGCAGAAATCTGCTGAGGTGCTTATGTTTTATTTTTCGTATGTACACTTTGAATTTTGTGTCCTGGAGTAAGAGTTGGATTGCTCCATATTTTCCAAAAGCAGTCTTTCCAAATCCAACATTATTTTAGTCTAAATACATAATGCAGAGTCACTCTGGTTAGGACAATGCTGTTCTGGTCTGGCTCTCAAAAAATGTTGAAGATGAAAAAAAGGCAGGTTTAAAAGACTAAGAGGAGAAACAAGCAGTGCTACTTTCTATCTTGATTTTTCTTGAATAGAATGTACGTTCCCACACACACCTGCATTTCGTTTCGAAGCATTGCCATTTTTTCAGTCTGTATGAGTCTTGCATGGTAAATATTGAACAGTGACGGGTTCTTCTCTCCCTCTGGTTGCACTTTTGACAACTTTATTAGTAATCGTACATTTGATGTCTTGCTGTTTTCACTAAAGCTGTACCAGTTCAGAAAAACAGGCAATTCAGTGATTTGAAAGACAAAAATAAGAGGAGGGAGACCTCTCTTGGTTCCTTGTTGTTGTTGTTGTCTCCATGTAATGTAAACCAAAATCTTTCAGTAAAGTGTTGCCTTAGCTGTAGGTGCCAATGCTTGTATTTCAGGGTATGGGAAAAAAGTATCATTCCTTCCAAAACTCGTATTTTCTACGATGATGCCAATGGTAAGGGTAGTTTTTTTTCCTCTTCCTGCTTTTGTTGTAAATAGCACTGAAGTAGCGATGATTTGCTAGCTTGCCTTTGATGTTTATTTTATTACTGTTCCACTATTTGTGTGGAAAATGTACACATTGTCTCTTATCTTTATTCAAAGAACTTAAAAAGTCATTCAAATGCTGTAGGTAAACACATCAGACATAACAGAAGCTTTTTCACAGCCATACTTCAAGACTAGGAGTGGATGGCAAAGCTGGTTTTGCAAGATTTAAGAGGGGACAGAAGCTTGTACTCAAAATAATACAAAGATAGCTATTAATGACTGTGAGGAGGGAACCTTTCTAAGATCAGCACTGCTTCTTGTTGCGGCTCAAGGCCTCTTTGGTATCTTTGAGCCAGTGCACGGTGTAAACTGAACCTTGAAATCTGTGGTGGCTCTTACCTGAGAAAACATACAAAGGTGGTTGTGAAAGGGCCATGCATGGTTTAAGTAGAGCCTTCTTGGCCTGAGTGAGAGCAATGTCAAGCTCATTGCTGTTACTGTCTGTGAAACAACGAGCAAAGTTGTAAGAAGTGGTGAAATAGTCCGACTACTCCTGTCTCTCACCACTGAGAGTATATGTAACCTCAAGCCTTTTCCTGCTATAGTTTTTTAAAAGGCACAGTATCGCCTTCAGGTTTATAAAGATTAACACAATCATCGGAAAAACTGATTCTGTTAAGTAAACTTCACATCAAAAGCACTTTGATGTGCTGTATTATAGCAAAGCCAAACACCCCACCCCCATCACCCCAAGACAAACCTCCAAAAACCTCCAGTGAAGCAATGTAAAAAAAATATTCTAATTCTTTGTTCTAAAATGAAATGTCTCTTCCTCTTTAGATCAACAGAGCAAGACTTTTTGATGTATGACCCCCTCTTTTCCTACCCAAAACAGTACCCAGTCAAAGACAAATGAAGAAATGAGAATGGTTGCTTGAAAATCACACGCTCAGCTTTGTGTCCCATTTTCTATAGTATCTGACTAATTTATTTCAGAAATAGTAAGAGTGTTCTGATGGGTATTTGGAGATAAGGTAGTGTAGCCCTTTGCAGTTTGCTCAAACTACAAATTATAAAAATGTTTGTTACTAAATGTAGCAAAATGCTACACTCGCTGGTAGTTGTGGATATATTTTTGGTTGACCCAGTTCTGTTGTCTCCATGGTATTTTAAACCATGGAGACATGGGTTTTTCAGTTCAGCAAACATCATGCAAAGGTGTGTCATAATATAGTCTTGCTTTTAAATCTTTTTTTTTTTTTTTTTTTTTTTTTTTTATTGTTTTCATGAAGTCCTTTCTTACCATCTTTTCTCCCTCCTGTCTGTCCAGACCACTGACTAGATTAGAGAGATTTTCCAAGTAATATCCTATGGGCACAACTGGTAAACAAAGGTCTCTCTGGTGACTGGGAAAGTCTTATAGTTAGTGGTAGGCAAGTGTATTTGTGCATCTGAGATGTCCAGCACACCAGCTGGACAAAGTGCTTCATCATCTCTTCTCCTCCTCCTGTGGCAAAGCTGCAGGAGTGCACTGCCTTGCCAGGAATGATGAAATTGGACAATGCTATACTCTACATGAGCAACAATAGACCAGTTCAAAGAGTTCGTTTTGGATGGACTGCTCACAGCAGGAGATGTTCCTAGCATGCATAAATGAACTACAGAGTCTGTGAAGGTTGGCTAATTGCACTATGTATATTTTTATAGTTGAAGGAAATCCAGCTGGAGACTGAGCTCTAAGAAGGGAGGTTAGTGGAAATTCCTTTAGACCTTGAGAGGAAAAGTTTGATCACTGAGGCAGAATGTATGTCTGTGTGAATTCCCTCATTGGGAAAGATTGGCACTTTTTCACAAGGACAGTCATTCCCCATGGGCAGAGATTTTCTCATGTCTTTGGCAGGTACTAAGAGCTGAATTTACAATGGGGAGTTCCATTTCAACTTTGTTTCATGCAGTCTTTATTTTCTTGGGAGCCGTTGCTCAGAATAAAATTTTCCCATGCTCAGAGTTTAGTATCACTTCCTCCCTATGTGCACTTCATGTTCCACAAAAAAAGTGCATCTAAGCAAATTTTTTTTATCCAGAGTCCTGGATTGTGACAGAATGAGCAGGGGCAGATTTTCTCCTGTGAAGACAGTGGCATTATTGCGCCAGTTACTAATGCTTAGTGCTGGAGAAATAGTTCCAGGTTCCCACACCATCATTTTCATGCAGAGATCTCAGACCTCTCCCATCTTACAGGCAATGAAGAGTGAAGGGGAGTCCTTTTGAAAATAATTTGGTAAGTTTGTTGCCACCCTGTCTGTAGAGCTGAGCTCTTTGGAGCCCTTGTCCTGCACTATGTCCATTGAGGTATCCACCACAAGGCCTCATCAGAAAGGGTTGTACCATTTGAAAGGACCTGTCAAAATGGAGATTGTTCTGTCCTGAGACTCAGATAATTTACAGCTAATTCTCTCTTTTTACTAGTGCTGTGTTAAGCCTCAGGGGCTTGAATGGAGTTCCACACCAGCACAGGATGAACCTCTCTGGATATATTGCAGGTTTGCAGTCTGAGAAAGTACGTGACATAAAAGAGTGCAGGGTGAGGTTAAATCAACACAGTATTTACGACATATTTTGTGATGACTTAATTCATTAACTGTCCCCATAGGCTTTTCTTATAGCTGATTACTAGCTTTCATGTAACTGCACCAAGAGAGAGAAAATCCAAATGGTGTTGGACTTACAGGCTTGTGGGTCTCTTCAAGAGGATTTTCCTTACAGCAAGAAAGAACTGGTGTTGGAAAGGCAGTACACATATTGATAAGTCTGGGTGTAATTGTCAGGGCAGAATTGCTTGTGAAGAGACAGACTCCACCGCAATTAGAAGTTACGCTGTGTTATGTTTGTTGTGAAGTTATGATGCAGAAGCCATTTGGTGAATTCTGTGGCTCTCTGCCAAGAATAGTGAATATTTTTTTGCTACTGGTGCCAAACAAACTTAAAAAGAAATCATCATAGCTTGTTATTGTTGGTGCCAGACCAAATATCTGCTGGCGCCAAACTTGGTATTGATGCCAGAGGCTTGCTATCACTGGCCCATGATATGAGGAAACACCAGCTGAGCTGTTACAATAGCCTCTTATTGCCTTCAAATCCATGCATCGATGGCATAGAGCGAACAACTTTGTAAGAGAAGTACAGCAGAATTAACCAAGAAATGAAGAGCCTCAGATATGTGGAGAGTTGATGAACTTTGCTAGCCCTTTCTGGAGTACACCTAAGCCAGCTCAAAGCCACATATATTTTACGTGGGTAAACAGTGACTGGAGATATGAAGGATATGTTTCAATTCAACTAAAACTATTTTTAGCACTGTGGATCAACAAGTTAATCATATTGCAAATAATGTTCCAGTTGAACAGCAATAAGTATTTACCATTCTTACTTCTGTGTTGGATTTCTGTTGTTGTTTCTTTGTTTTCAAAAAGCTATTTCTAGGTGGAGTCTTATGATTTATATAAGCACTAGCCAAATCCATAAATAAATAATGGTGTTAAAATCTTCTTGATTTTTTTTTTTTCCCCACCCAAGACCAAGTCAACTGCATTGTAATGGAGCTATTTGGGAGCAAGGTGCTGATAGCCAGACCGTCCTGTGGCAGGCAGGATTTTGCAGTAATGCCCTCAAATTATATCTCTCTTGTGTGTCTTCTCTCCCCCATTTTCCGTGTTCCGTCTTCCTTCCCTGCAGCTGCCCTGGACAGCTCCAGAGCACTATTGGCGTCTTCGAAAATCTGGTCCATGCTGCTGCTTTCTTACTCCTGGAAAATGTTGCGTAGTTACAGGGTGCATCCATTACAGTACCTCAGCTGGTGGAGGTGGGGATTTATATTCTCCAAACTGTGTTCCAGAAATTGGATATGTTTTCACTATTTTTGGATCGCAAAGAAATGCAGTAAAAGCTTGGGGAGTTGGTTCTTCAGTTGCTGCAGATCTAACTAAATCGTTAGTTTGTTGAGTTGTGTGCATTGTGTATCTGATTTCCAGCTCCTAGGTGAGTTCTTAAGGGATTAGCCGAGTTTCAGTCTCTTGAAGGTGTGAATAAACATCCTGTTGCCTCACACCCATGAAATTTCTTCCCTAAAGATGTCAAAGTGCTTTGTGCAGAGTGTAGCTATTTTGGTTCTGTAAGTCAAGGTTCGCAGGTTCCGAATGTCTTGGCCAAACTTAAATGATCTAAGATGGGAATAGGACATTAGGACATTTCCTAATTTCTCCACTACTGTTCTACCCACTAGCCCTGTTGTTTCCCTGAACCTTTACATATACTAGAGTAGATTAATAATTAACCTCCAAGTGGGGCACTTTGAGGCAAATGTAAAATGAAACCAAACACTTGTCATGGTTTTTAGTCATACCAGATTTGCAAGTAGGGTGTGTTTAAATGATGCAGGTAGATAAAGTCTTGTTAATTTAGATTAGAGTAAAAGTCAGTGCCTTATCAAAGCAAGTGACTAATTAGGAAAACTATTACCTTTTGGAAAAGAAACAGTTCAACTATCATTCAAAATTATTTTAACTAATTGAGCAGTACTAGTATTTATGCTGAATAAAGGCTCATGCAACTGCTGGGAAAGGAGAAATACCAAGAGATTTTCCCAGGAATTGCCGGTGTTTTGGTGGGGTTTTTTGATAATTTTGCTTTTAGAAACTTAACAGTACTTGTCATCATTGTGTAAACATGGGGAAGGGAGGAGAGTCCTGTGAGTCATGAGGGAGCCAAACTTACAGAATTTAAGTGAAGAGCTGGAGCATTTGTATTAAAATATAATGCCTTCAGTCTCTTCACCTAACCAAGCCCACAGGACAGCAAAGTTCTCGTGAATGGTTTGAAATGATGCAGTGAATCTCATATCTGTAATAACAGACATTGGGCATTTGACAACCTGCAAGGGTGGAAACACTAGGGCAAATTCATGGTGTGAAAAGAAAGATTACGATCAGACTGTATTTATGTTCAGACAGATACATGCAATTGTGAAGAATCATTAAATAACTGTTAACCACACCTGCACAGAGCCTCTGGCAATGCTGGCTTATACAGAATCTCAAGAACTGCCATGTGCCTGACATCATACCTTTGCAAGGAAAGAAAAGTTCTGGGTGTTAGCCCAAGACTGGTAAGTAAAACATAGTCCACGGACTTGCGCCAGTTTAATGTCTGTAAGTGATTTTCTGATGTATCACACCCAGTACCTTCTGCCCTGTAAACCTGTCACTAGTCCTGATTTGTTTGCTTATGACCAGGTCTTACTAAACACCTCCAAATCTGCTTTAATGCAATTGCTACTTACCTCTAAGTCAGTCAGGACCGTGAGGAGGGAGTAAGTATGCATGTACATAGGGAGTCTAACACAAACAACATCTTGACTTCTCTGGGATTGTAATTGCTGCTGTGACACACAGCTGCTTGTTTGGGTTTGTTTTTACATGGATCATTTTCCTTTTTAAAAACCTTGGGAGGTTTTGACATCTTTTCGTGGTGGTAATGACATTTCAGAACCTTTTTACTGTTAAAAAATAATTAAGTGGAAGCCTATGGGGAAGGGAGCAGGGCAAAGGTAGCAGAGGAAAAGGGGACTGGAGCAAAGCTGAGATGAAGAGGTGGAGATAGGGACAAAGTTGAAGTAAATAGCTCCAACTGAGAACACATTACAGAGCAGTTCCTTTCAGACTGTAGAATATTTTCAGGATGCCCAACAATCTCCAATTTGACTGCTTTTACTGGTGGAATTTTTTTGATTGCTCACCTCGACAACTTTCCTCAGGCTAGGGAGTTCTCTAGCTTTTCATTTCCCATGGTTCTTTTGGAAGCAATTGTTTTTCATCTGCATTTTCTCTCTTTCAGTATACTTTTCCTGTCTTTCATGGCTAGAGGTGGTTGAGGAGTGGGGTTTCTTTGTGGTGGTTTTTTGTTTTGTTTTAAATTGAATAAAAATTATAAAAAAAATGCAAAAGTGAAGGTTGTACATCAGTGTGTAATTCCTGAAAGGGGCTGGGTGCATCACTTTGATATCTCTTTCTACTTGCAATTTCTGTACAAAATATTTCTGCTATAAATTTTTTTTCCTAATGAAAATCTCTAGCAACTCTGAAAAGGAGGAGACTATGAAACAGAAACAGAGCGTAACTATGCACAAAGGGATTCAAAGATTTGCAGACTTCAGTATCCATATCTGAGATATTTAAGCTCTGGCACTTGACGTTGATGGATCAGACAATGGAGATATTTACTCATCGCTTATGAGAGTCCTTATTCATAACTTGATTTATTTATGCCATAAGGCTTTGAAAGACAGCCCATTTTTAATTTCTCTAGCTGACATGGAATCAATGCTGAGAAACTTAGCAAAACCCAACATATATTTTTGCTTTTTTAAGATTTATCAAAGTGTTGTGGGAAAAATGGCTTCCCTCAGTTCTACTTTAAAAAATAGTAATCTCTCTATAAGTAAATCTTGGTGATTTGGACAGATTTTATTATGAAGACAGGATGTGGCACCTTGTACCGTCTTACCTCTACTTTGGCCTTTAAATGTACTATCATTAGAGGTTGGCCCCTCAAGGAAGATGGGTGTAGTCAGATGCAGAGGCAAACTGAATAGATAGGGCTTTCACTCCAGTGGGCTTGCATTCAAACCTTCAAAACTTTGGCCAGACTCATGACTATTCCCATTTGAGACTTTTAATTAAATGGTGTTGGATGTGAGTGTTAAATGTGGAAACTGTGTTCTATTATACTAGCTTGTGTTGCTGAAAGAAATAGAGCCATGCTTCTTGATTGAAGAGACAGAGTTAAGTGAAAATTCGCAACAAATAATTAATCTAAATGTTTCTAAATTATTTCTTACAGAATCTGATTATGGTTGAGAAAGATCCCTATTTATTAATGCCATGGGATTCCCTTTCACAAGGGGAAAGTTTATTTATATAAGATGAATGAGTTAAGGTATAGACTTGCAAGTTCTTCCTGAGTCATCAGACCCAGAAAACATGTCTTTTATATTAAGGTTAATACAATCTTTCAAACAAAAACATTTATGAGTGTACTTTTACTGATGTGTATATGATGACTGACATTCCAAAACCTCTTCTGCGCACACCTACGCTGGCATTCTTTTATACATAGGAGTAATCCTAATTAATTTGAGAAAATTACTCTTGTGCATGAATGTATTCATTAGTATTTGAAACATCACAGTATGGCGAGTGTTCTAGATACAATCTTGACCTTACACTTAAAAGATGCCCACAACATCCCATCCGGTCTTTATGGCTACCTTAGCCCTAGAAAAACAGGCCAGCACCCAGTCCTTGCCCCTGAGGGCTTGTGTCCACATGGCCAAATTCTCTTCCTTACAAAGAAGTGGCCTCACCTGTACTGTCTAGAGGCAACTGTCCTTTGTCTATGTTATATTCTGAATATAGGCATCTGTGTTGCATGAGAAAATACTAGGTACAGGGGAAAGCCCACGCTGGGAAGCTTGTTGCTAGTTAAACAGTGTGGACAATCACGTGCCTGAGTCCTTGTCCTGGCTCTTTTTAAGTTGCAAGTGCAAAATGTAACGAACACGAATATCTGTGTTCATTTCGCATCTGGAAGCTTTAATAAGGTATTATTGCTCTCATCTGTTCTTTACAGGAAAGAGCAGCACTGTTGTTCTCTTCAGCAATATACTTTTGGGGATGTGCTGGCTGGGTTTCTGTCCCAGTAGCGCTGAAGAGTTCTGCTCAAGAACATTGCAGGGAATCTGTCTTTCTCAGTGTGTTGTGAGTCTTCCCTTTTGGAAGTAAGATTTGATGCAGCCTAAATAATTTTTTTTTTTTTTTATATAAATACCATTTCAATTTGTCACAAGGAAACTACTGGCTAGGGCATTGAAGGATTGGAAAGGTACAGCATGAAGGAGAGTGGCTTTATTTAGACTAGTGGAGAAGGTTGAGAATTTCAAAAGCAATAAGAAAATAAAATGTATGAACCAAAGACATAATAAGGAGTTTGAACTGAAAACTTGTACCTTTAAAAATTTTCAAGTATGTAGATTCTGTTTTGCAGATAGTGGAGTTCTGTGAGCTGCTGCCTGAAATTTTAATGCCTGCACATGTTGTCACACCAGGGAATTGTTACAATCTCATCCCAAAACAGGTGCCTGTAGTATGTGAAGTGGCTTTCACCTTGTAGTGTACGTTTCTGTTAGCTGAAAGGAAGCCTGAGGCTCCCCAAGTGATCACATGGAATGTATTACAGAGCTCTAAAAGTAAGGTGAATTCAACTCTGTCTTCTCTTAGGAAGCACGTAAAAGCAGTTGCCCCAGTTTTTAGTGTTTGAGACAGTGGTTATTTATATAAGATAATTGACTGTGTAAAGAAAAGCTACTTTCATCATTAATCAAAATTAATCCTGAAGTTAAGATAGGATTTAACATAGTGAGCTAGACCAAAACATTGTGTAAGTTGAGAGAGATTGCCTCTCCAAAATTTATTTACTGTTAAAAGCTTCACACTGCGTTCTACCTCAAGCTTTGTAGTTACTCTCTTGCTTTACCTGGCTACTGCTCACTTATTGTCCTTCTGATATGACTTGAGCAGAAGGATGTTTCACATTAGGCTGTTTTGTAACATCTTTCTGCAAAATGCTGGAACATTAGTGCTTGCTCCAGGAAAAGGTGAGTTAGTATGTGGTTTTGTGAGCCCTGATAGTTGCATTGCTTAATCAATACTGGAAAGGATGTCTTTATTGACACTGAGTGCTTTCCAAAAGTGTTCTTTCCACTGTTAGTGATATGTTGCTTAACAGAGCCAGCTTAAGCTTGCCACACTGAGTTTTGTGTTGTTTGCATTGCATTGGTTGGTTACCTCTTTCTGTTAACTTTCCATGTACAATTTAATTAAGCTGTGAATAATAGGATGTGTTATCAGATGGTATGGAATTATTAACTTCAGTGAAGTGTTGTGTGATGAACCAGCTAAGGATCTGGACAATAATTTATACATTCTTCATATTTAACTGTCTGTGCATTTTGGATGAAGATAGCTACCATCATAACTGATTGCAACCCTGCTGCCGAAAGAGGTGTGTCTGTTTATGCCAGTGAAGTGCTTGACTGTTGTTATAAATATAATGGCATGGTAATTACTGGTTATAGATACAATAAAGATCAAACTGTTTGGGTTTTGTTTGGTTTTTGTTTTGTTGTTGTTTTTTTTTGTTGTTGTTCGTTTGTTTGTTTTGTGTGGGTTTTTTTCTTTTTTTTTGGTGGTTGTTGTTTTTTTTGTGTGGTTTTTTTTTGTTTTGTTTTGTTTTTTAATTCAGAATGCCTTTATTGTCCTGGAAGCGTGCTTCCTATCTTTTCACATAAAGAAAGAGTATGACATTTCAAAGTTAGAAAACGAAGTGAAAGAAGTCGTAGTGATTTATTTCTGCAAATAATTTTGTGTGTATTAATTGCCCATGAGCTGTGAACAGTATTCTCAGGTGTCCTATTACACAAATTTGTCATACTTATTTTGGCCAAAAAAACAACAACAACTAAAAGAACCCCTTTGTAATGCCTGTAATGCTCATACTTGCTATTTGTATAAGAAAAATGGTATGGTTTCTTTTCTCTGATTAGATAACTTATGGAATAAATTAATCTAATGCATATGTGAATAATAGGGAAAATTGTAAATATGCCAAAAATAGTTTTAAAGTTGCTTTTCTTCTGTATCTGAAAATTTAAATAAATCTAGTCTGATTTCTTAGCAAAGCAAATAAAATGTTTGTATTTATAGAAATCAAACTGTTCACAAATGTTTTTGGATGGAAGTTGGCTTTCATCAGCAAATGGTAATCCAAAGTCTTCCTGCTCTATTCAGTTCACACTTCTCACTGAAAGGTGTATTCAGTGTGACACAACATGTTGTGACTCCTCAGCAAAATGTTGCAATTCATACTGGTCAAAGTATGTAGTATTTCAGAGCTATGCATAATTTGTGATTGCAACAATCTCAAATAGGATTCAAGCAATGGGAGCATAAAATGTGTTTGGTGTTTCCATCTAATGCGTAATTTTGACTCAGCAGTTCCAGCTGATTATTAGCAGTCTCTCCAACTAGCCTGGATTGACTAAGGGAATTCATGTTAACATCCTGAAGTGTTTTCATTAACCTTGGCCTATGCAAAAGTGGCTTTCTAAATTGGAATCACTGCACTAAGCTTGGTGCCTGTGATATTGTCTATTGCATCAAGCAACAAAATAAGCAAGAAACAAAGTGGTAAAAAATAGTATTTAAACTGGAAGCAAGGCAGAATTCATTAAAAGGAGAATATGGACCATGATCATTATAGGATTTGCTAATGCTCACTAGTTCTGCCAGCTAAATTTAATGTATGCAAATGATTATTTACGAGCAGTTATTATCAACAATACTAATAACTTCAATAGTACTAATAATAGCAATCTGGACTAATTAACTGTTTTAAATAGAATTTTGTAATATTTGCAAATTTTCTCAGATTTATGGGAACTAAATAAAATCAGCCCCATTGCTTAACATAAAACTCCATCTCATACAATATGATTCTGGTTTTGGAGACAAGATTTGAAGCAGAATGAAGTGGTGGTGAAGAAAGTTTCTGCTTGTGCCAACAAAACAGATAGAGGAATAAATGCAACATAAATACACTGAGCATGTTTTCTCTGTTTGTATGAAACCAATTCATTTTAGTCAAGTGCAAAAGGCTCACTTGAGAGTTTTGTATTGGAAACACTGTGTTTAGATGGTTACAAATAGGGCGGGGGAATGCTGTTCTTGTGTTGGTTCTGTTCTGGTTTTTCTGGTTAGAAAATTACTTTATGATCTATAAGAATGGGGATTTTTTTATTCTTTCCTGGTTGTGAGGGGAAAAAAAAAAAAAAGACCTTGCTATAAACAGAAAGTAGAAGGCAAGTTCATGGGAGTACAGAAAAGGGGATCTCCTAGCTTTTACAATGACCTGTTCAAAATGGTTTAAGGATGGCAATATTGTGCATTAGTCTGCAGATTCCATGGGACCTTGTTCTGTCTGCTTGGGCAGTGAGGTACCATGCATATGAGCCCTATGCAAGGCATAAAAATAAGTGTGAATGATAGCAATGCAGATAATATTGCTTCTTATAAATAATAATTAATGCTAATTAATGTTGACTCTATATGTTGTGGCTTGGATGAAACTCTGGCAGGAATTGGCAGACATGCTGATATGAAATCTCCACCCACAAAGATCTGCTGAAAGAGCAGTATCTGGTGTAAGGGGATCTACCCTTGTAAGTGCAAAGAATACAAAGTTTTTCTAATTGTTTTTCCTGTCTGCAGAGAAAACAGGCTTATAGCTATAGAGTCAGTCTGTGTGCATGTCTCTACAGACGTAGTACAAATGCAAGATCAAATCCTGTTCCTTATGTAAGTTTATAAATAGTGTTTCATGTTCACTGAAAATAGCACATGTAATGTGATGTTCTCCAGTATTACTGGCCCCTTCCTGTGTGAAGCTGTAGATGCTAATGCATTTGTTCAGGACTGGCAATGCCCTTTCCTGAGTCAGATGGGAGGCTACTGAGCCCTTCTGCTGTGTGGCTCCACCACAAAGTGCAGGAAGGCATGCTACACAACCTGGTGCTGATAGGGAGGCTGACGCCTCCTCACTAGGCTTTGGTAAATCTGTATGTGTGTCCGCATATATGCATACGATTTTTCCTCTGCCACTTCCCTCCCACTCTGAGCTGCCTTCCTTTCCACACTGCCCTTGAACCAAGAGGTCAGTGCTACCACTTCTTTTTTGCCAGTCATGATTTTCTTTCTGTATGTTATCCTCTAGTTGTTACTTCCCTTCTTATCAGTGGAGGGGCAGCAAGAGCAATTTGGCTGATTTAATGTTTTTTCTGCGAAGGAAAGGATAAGACTTAGAAAAATAAGTTGCTGATTTTTGCCTTCAGGCAAAATATGTAGGGGGGGATATTCTTTCTCTTAAGGGAGGAGATTTTTATTACAAGGGAGAGAATTCACCCCAACAGAGCAGTTTTACCTGCATTCATCTGAGACGTAGGAGTTGGGAGTCTGTGTGCTGTTGATGTCACAGGGGATCAGGGGCTGAATGACCAGTTGCCATCACAAAATAATCCAGCTTCCCAGAGGGAGAGAAAGGGGTTGCGTGTGGCCTTGAAAACAGGAAGGAAAAGGAGAGGAGGAAGTGCCTGGTTGTTCCTGTCTTGGTGGGGAGAGTTGCAGGGTCCCTGGTCACTGTGTGACCAGCAAACATCCTTGCTGAGAGCTGTAGAGCGGGCCATTTGTTAGAGCTCCTTTGTGACTCCATCAGCTGCCTCAAGGGGAGTATATGCTAGAGAAGAATAGGGAGCTGTATTAACTGGCGTTTCAAAGGTGAGACATTCTGTTTTCTTGTTTGTTTATTTGCTTCCCACTGGGGGATCAGTTATATGTTGAGATGACTTGACTGGATATACACCTCCTTATCAAACACGTTGATTCAGCATTTAGAGGATCATGTTTCTTTGTGGTGCAGAGTTATTTATTACAATATTTGTGGTAGGCTGATGACACTTGTGATGATCAAAAAGAATAAGTTGTGCATTTTTTTAAGAATGTGTTAAACTAGTTCTGTCAAAATAGAGATAATAAATACCAGTAATCGTTTAGTCAGTTGAATAATTCCCCAAAATTTTTGAAAACTCTGTGGATAATGATTTGGCTGACTGTGTATGAAGAACCTATACTTACCTCTACATTTCTGGAACTGAGCATAGAGTACTGTACTTGTTTTGTATGATTCTGGAATCTGAAAAACTAGATTTTTTTCCCTGATCATGAAAAAGAATGTATGCGTAAGGTAGGCTAACTTTAAATGTTCAGATTTTATCCGCTAAACTGCTTTGGCAGGAATGAAACGCTACGATAGCAAAGATAGACTACACCTTCCTTCTTAAAGTGAGGAAGGTTGTAGGAAGGTGGGCAGGGACCAGAGAGATGGCACAGGTTCTGCCAGTTTGGTGGAAGGTTATTAGTGGAAATCCTAACAGACCAGCCTGGGACTGATCTTACTTAACATTTTTCTTAATGCCTTGGGTGTAGAAGGTTGGAACTGACTGATAAAATTCTCTGCTGACACAGGACAAGGAGGGTTTACCAAAGTAGAAACGATGTCCAATTCTTCCCATACTGGGAGTGTGAGGGCAGGAACGATGAAAAAAGACTAAATGTTTAATAGCTGAGGGCTTCTGCCTGTTAACAGAAGTTGTTGATCCCTAGAAGACTGCACAAGGTGGGAAAGAAAGTGGTAGAGAAAGATTTGGATATGATAACTGACTACAGAATAACTGTGAGCTTCTGGTGCAATCTGGGAAAAGTCAAATGGAAACAGAGTGGTCATTAATGGATTACCTTTGCACTTGCAAGGTTACTAAAAAGGAGATGTCTAATAACCTTCCAGCATGAGTAGGAAGAGCAGCAAATCTAACTGGAATTTCCTGAACTAATGAACAGGACTTTGGATGCAGAAGTTAACAGTATCAAGGGATAGTCTAATGACACAAAGCTAACTCAGACCTTATTTCCAATCAAAAAGGCATGTGTGCTTTTTTTAGCAATATAATGCATATAGAAAGGGAAATTATTGTAGACATTACTGATTAAAATTCTGCAATCCAACAAATAATATTGAATGGTGGCGATGATGATGATGTACCATTTTATTCATCCTAATTTTCATTAATTTCTCCATGTATGACATATTTTAGACTTTATGGAACTCATTATTTATAAATGAGTCCTGTGTCAACAAGCAGCGAAGATCAGGCTGTCTGCCTTTACTGACAGTTGGCTTAATTTAGTAATAGTACTTAGCAGTTATGTGGTGCTGTAAAATTTAAAATATTAGCTAATTAGTCATCACACCAATTGCTTTAAATATTATCAGCCTTCTATAAAGATAGAAGATATAAAGATTCTATTCTATAAAGATACAAAAATAGCTGTTGTTATCCGTATTTCAGAGATGAGCAAATTGAGACACAGATGGGCTAGTTATGTCCCTGTGCATATTTATGTATAGGTATTTCAAAGGCACATATCGTTTCAAGGTCCAACAAGTCTATCAACTTGTTAGACCTGATTTGGCATCCACTGGAGCCAAGGGAAATGATTCTAGCAACTTCAAAGGTTCCCTTTGCTGCCTAATTGAATTACCCTACAAAATTCAGCTTCCTAATATTATCTAACTGGTATGGTACCTTTTGAGATTGGTTGATGAAAAGCAAATCTGTCCTGGCAGTCAGCGCCCTCATTGTGGCTGTAAGGGACAAACGAGCACCAAAAACAATGAGGTTTGCTCAGCACCCAGTGAGTGAGTCCCAGAGGTGATTCCTGGATCCTTGGGGGCTCTGTTTTCTAGGAAAATTATTTAAGAGCTTGAAAATATTGATTATAAAATGATGAGATTTTTCAAATATTCCTAAGGAAGCATCACCTGTTGAATTTTGGAAGAAGTAGCCACTTATTTTGAAAGTCCCAACATATATTTCTCAGTCTATTCAGACATCCAAATGAGTTTAAAAACCGATCCCTACACTTCAGTGCTATGTGGGAGTTAAAACTTAGATAGACACGTGGGTTGAGCTTTTCCTGAAAACTCCAAAACTCAGCAACATGTTTTTTATATTGCTTTTTAAAACCTGAAATTCTAAGGAGAAGCAAAAAGGAAAACGAAGGAAAAAAATCTTCACCTTAAGCTGAAGGATTATAGAAATCCTTTACTGTAGCTTTGTAGTGCCACATAAATGTGACATACCTGGTCAAAGTTTGACCAGTTATGTGTAGCCTTATGGTTCAGCTGTGTTCGTTGAAAGACAGAAATAACCTTTCACAGATTCAGGAACACATCAGATCTGGTTTTCATTGCTTGAACATTTATTATGCTTTACATAAGAACTACTTGTTTCTGCAAATGTTCCTGCCCTTAAACTTGTTAGTATTTTTGCCAGATTGAATAAAACAAGAGTAAAAGCATATGGAAAACAGGCTTTTACCAAAATATATTAATTTATTTTAATGTTGACATTTACTTGAGCCTGCTAGTCAATAGTGTAGTGTAGCCCAAGCTTTGAAAGATAAGCTTAGGGAAAGTAGCATGGGCAAAATTTTCTTTGCTATGCTGCCACATGCTGCTAAATACATGCTTCTTTTTCCTGCCTTCCCAGCCAGGAATGTCTTGGTATATGAGAAATATTGCAGTAACAAGAACATACAGAACAATCTTCTCTCTGGGTGCAAGCCCTATGCTGTGCTCCTAAACAAAGCTTTTCATGTTGGTTTCTTGTTACTCAACAGCGATTGGGAAATGACAGACATTGTAAAGAAACCCCCTCCTTAGGCTTATTTCTGTAGAGAAAAAAGTTATGAGAATGTCATGTTCCTCCCCATGCTTCAAGGTGTCAGATATTATTGGGGCATTGTGGTCAAAACAGTGCATTTATAGCAGATCGAAGAGGTGAAATGAGCCAGAGAGATGAAGGCTGCTGGACCAAATTCCTGCCTGCTGCATTGTACTTGGCAATGTGCAATTGATACTAATGCAGCAACAGGGTAGCTGTTGTATTCAGTTTCTGTTTCCAGGTACCCGTCAGTATACAAGGCGTTGTTTCTTTCTGACCTTGTGAATCTTGTTAAGAATAATAGAATCATAGGATTGGAAGGGACCTTAAAGACCACCTAGTTGCAACCCCCCTGGCATGGGCAGGAATACCTTCCGCTAGACGAGGTTGCTCAACATCCCATCTAGTCTGTTCTTGAACACTTCTGGGGATGGGGCATCCACATGTCTCTGACCAACCTGTTTCAGTGCTTCATCATCCTCGCAGTAAAGATTTCCCCCTTAACATCTAATCTAAACCTCTCTCAGTTTGAGGCCATTCCCCCTCACCCTGTCACTATATGCCCTTGTAAAACGTCCTTCTCCGTCTGTCTTGTAGGTTCCCT
Source organism: Lophotriccus pileatus (assembly GCA_035583135.1). Lineage (NCBI taxonomy): Eukaryota > Metazoa > Chordata > Aves > Passeriformes > Tyrannidae > Lophotriccus > Lophotriccus pileatus. The sequence goes on along the minus strand of JAWWES010000081.1, from coordinate 67,546,059 downwards.
TCAGGTACTGGAAGGCTGCAATTAGCTCACCCCTAAACCTTCTCTTCTTCAGACTGAACAATCCCAATTCTCTTAGGCTTTCCTCATAGGATAGGTGCTCCATTCCTCTGGTCCTCCTTTGTGGCCCTCCTCTGGACTCACTCCAGCAGGTTGTTGTACTTCCTGTGCTGGGGACCCCAGATCTGGTGCAGTACTCTAGGTAGGGTCTCACCAGAGCAGAGTAGAGGGACAGAGTCACCTCCCTAGACCTGCTGGCCACACTTTTGATGCAGCCTAGGATTTGGCTGCAAGCACACATTGCTGGGTCATGTCCATCTTCTCATCTGCCAGCACTCCCAAGTCCTTCTTGTCAGGCCTTCTCTCAATCAGTTCATACCCCAGCTTGTATTGATACTGGGGATTGCCCTAACACAGTTGCAGCACCTTGCACTTGGTCTTGTTAAACCTCATGGGATTCTGGTGGGACACTTCTTGAGCTTATCGAGGTCCCTTTGGATGGCATCCCATCCTTTAGGTGTGTCAACCACATCACTCAGCTTGGTGTCACCTGCAAACTTGCTGAGGGTGCACTCAGTCCCTCTGTCTATGTAATTAATGAAGATATTAAACAGTACTGGTCCCCATATGGATCCCTGAGGGACAACACTTGTCAGGGTCTGTATGGCCACTGGCATCAGCCTCCAGCATGGGAGCAGAGGAAGGCCTGGATCTCTTCATTAGGATGGCTGTTCTTCAGAGCAGCTGCTTTCCCTGTTTCTCTTTACTTCTGTGTATGATGTTCCTGTGTCTTGGTTGGTGTTCCAGAGGGGATCGTGGAAATTCAGAATGACAGATATTTTACACTGTCTGATAGAAGAGTGGCAGTTCAGGTCTGGCGTTGCTGGCAGTTTTATTGGCTGCTTTATCACTTCTCCCCCTGTTCTTCTTGTTCTAAGCCCTGGAGGGGAGGTCGCACTTCATCCTTTTGGGTCCACTCAATACCAAATTCCTCCACATATCTTTGCATTCTTTCCTTGTAACTTATATCTGTTTAAGTATTTTTTCTGAATGGTTCAGAAATAAATTAGATTAAGGTTTCATTTCCTCACTCCTCCATTCTGCTTTTTCTAAGCCACGTGGGATTTGTTTTTCCTCCTTATGTGTTTTCTCCATTAGCAATATTGTTGCTTTTTGATGAAAAGATATTTAGGAGGACAATCTCACTCCTGCCACCCAGATACAGTATGTTTCAGACACCATAACCTTCTTCCACAGTTCCCCTCTCCCCTTGTGTGCCTGCCCCTGTGATAAAAGATTTGTCCTGACAGAACACCAGAAAGTAGTTTTAGCGGAGAGACTATTTTTAGTTTGACAGTGTGACAGAGTACACGCCACACAGGGGAAAAGCATGACTTCAGAACATGGCTAGGGCACAAAAATTTGTTTCCTAAATCTGACTTGTTTCTCCCAGTCCTTGATCTGAGCACATTGTTTAACTCTGTGCCCCATTTATCCAACATGCAACCTGAGGATAATTGTAAGGATTCAGATGTCCCATAAGGCTTAGAATGAAAGCGCAATATAGGTGGCTCCTTTTTCAAATGAAAAGGAGATCCCAATCATCTGATCTTTCTAAAAGCCAATCTTATGACATGAGAAACTATTAAAATAAGGTTGATTTTTTACTATGAGACCAAAGTCACATCATGAATTGTAGGGAGATGCATGAAAAATCAGGTGGAGTTGTTGTCTGGGAATATTGTGCAGTTTGCAAAATTGTTTTTTAAAAAGCTTGGCTATTATTCCAAATTGTCCAAAAACTGTAAAGGGGTAATAATTTCTAGGTTTCCTTGGAATGAAACTTGCTAAGGGCAGTCTCCAGCTGTCTTCTGTAGTCAAGCAAATTTCTTATTGAGAAAATGAATAGGGGTTTATTGAAATTATTAGATTGGAGTCATCAATTCTTTCTTTTCTGGTAGTCCTTCAATTCCTCTCCCACAATGCCTGAAGCCATACCTAAATTTCATGAATCTACATATGCATAGAGAGAAATGAGATTATTGTGCAAAAGATCTCCATAGAAGACAAAGAATTCACACACGCATACACATACTCTGAGATTCATGTGCATAAAGAAAGAAAAGATAATGGCTTACTGTAAATTAGTGTAGCTTAATTGAAGTCAATCAAACTGCTAATTTGATTTAGTCAAACTGTACTAATTTACACCAGCAGCTGAGATTTTGGCCTTTACTGGTTTAATTTCATACTAATCTGTTTATAGCTTTCAAATATTTGGAGCCAGTTGATTGCTAAACTGTTTATTGGGTGTGGTTCCAGGATTACAACACTAATTATTTTACTGAAGCCCTTTATTTTCAAAAATGCGTGTTTCAGATCTACATAATAGGACTAGACAATGACTAAGGGGCAAATTATACCAAGATTATTGCATGCACTTAGTCATGTGTTATGTTTTTATGACTCAGAATGGAACTTGTTTGTGTTCCACCTTTGGACAGAGGTCTCTTAGTGGTGGTGGGGGACAGCATTGTAGAGCACAGAATTACAAAAGAGTCTCAGCCTGTGGAATTCTGTGCCAAGACACGATGCTAGACGATAAAATATTACTTAAGTGTGAAGGTGGGGGACTTGGTTATGAAATGCCAAATGGTTTTCCACAGCTCTGCTCCCTCAATATGGTGTTTATTCCATCCTGAGAGCTGAGGCCTTCAGTGCTGATCCTGACTGCAACACACCTCTCTTTGCTACCCGATTTCAAGTGCTGCCAGAGGAGCATTCAGAATGGTATTTTGCGTGGTGTTTGCCTGGAATTACCTGATCTGAGTGCCTTTCCCCATGCCAGGGGATTGTGTTGATAAGGATGGTGGCATGGTGCTTTGAACAGGCTTTGAAACAGTTTTCTCTCTTTTTCTTTGATATGCTTCACAGAATAGTTTGCATCCATTTGATATGCAGGAAAGCTGCCAGCAATCTCGTCTGGAGAACCATCACAGCAAGAGCTGCAGTTCAGTACAGATCCCAGTGCCTAGTGTACTGATGGATCCCACTGCTCCCTCCCTGTGTGGTGATCAGGCTTACTCCTGCACTTCCCTGTGGAGCCTTGTCAGTCAGTGAGCCAGTTACCAGTTACTAGGGTTGATGGATCCTGATAATGGTGAGAAGACTTTATTGTAGGCTGGGTACTCGAATGAACCTGTTTAGCCTGGTTGGTGGTAGGATCCACAGTCTGAAGCTGAAAGGCTTTAGACTTTTATCTTTTGAGCTCTGCAGCTTCTCTCCTGGCTTCTTGGTGTTTACAAAAATTACCTTAATGAAACCATTGTCCGTCATCTGCTTGATGTCATCAAGTGTGTAAAATGGAGAGTTCAGGTCTGCAAGATTTGCTTTCTTGCAGTCAAGAAAGAAATTAATGAAAACACTGCTCTAATAATCACCATCCCTGACCTCTTTAATGCATCCTCAAAACTAAATGCATATAAATAATTATCTAGGTTTTGTAAACAGAGCTAAGTAGAAAGATACAACCCACTTTAGGTTCACCAACTTTGACAGCACTTCTTAAAAAAAGAATTGTGTGTGAAACAACTTACTGTAACTCTTATAAGTTTGCAAAATGACCTCAATCTTCATAAATGCTTGTTAAAGGATTTTCTAAAAAGAGCAGCAACACCTGGAGACTCATTTATCACTGTCTCTGCCTACTGGCGATCCCACCTACATGCTGAAGAATGACTGCTAACATAATATTTATGCAATAAACCAGCTGAAATGTGTAAAAAGAAAAGTCTTCTATAGGCATGGTAGAGATTAAAGAACTATTTGAAGTCATTGGTTATTTTTTGCTGCTTGATAAACAGGGAGGATTCTTTTGGTTTCATGGCACAGTTCTCTTGGAAAGAAAAAACTTCTTGGTATTCATTCTGACACAGGAAGGCCACCTAAGACTAAGAAGATTTTCCTGTTATGAATACGGTTCTTTTTTCCCCCTCATCTTCATGCTTGTAAACTGTACTTTCATCTTCTGTAACTCAGCTATGGAACAGGGCCACTGAAAATTTCTTGAAGCCATTTGTTTTGTCTCAAGCCTCTTCAATAACATCCAAAAGCATCCACCATGCAAATACCAGTGTCGTAAATCCTAGTGATCTTAAACTTCTGTAACTGAAAAATGCTGTGAAGATTCCACCTAAGACCCACGTGTTTAAATTGTCCAGTAAAAGAGGTGCAAGGCTTATAGAGGAGTCAGAGCCACGGGCAGAACTGAAGCCCTGGAGGTGCATTTAGCAAGCACAAGCTCAGCCTGAAACCTACAGACTTGAGTGGAATGGTGGTGTGTTTAACTTCACACAGTCAGTCCAGTAGCTTTGGTTATGAAAGACAACTGGCTCTCTAAAGTAGTTCTGTCTTTCTGCTTGCAAGCATAAGGCCTCTCCTAGGCTTCTATCTCTCCTGCACAGTGGGCCTGTGTATTGAAATTCAGGAATGTCCATGGAAACCAAATTTTATCTTAAATCAACCATCAACCCCTGGAGTTCTTAAACAATGAGTCTGTTGGTGGTAGTACAAAATATACAGTAGCTATGTTGGTCAGTATAAATGAAGGGGACTATCACTTTAGATCACATTGGTCAGTCTAAGTAAAAAGGACTTTCTCTTCAGATCTAGGAAACTAGTCACCACAGGACTATCACTTTAAAACCATGTGTGATAACTCTATTGAGTCATATGGTCATGCCCAGTGCAAGTATCTGAATTGTACAAAGGAGGAGCAATTTGTATGCAAGTGATCAGCAAAGAATGGCTCTGTCAGAGCACAGGGCACATTGCCACTGAAGATGAGCTGAGGGACACAGTCCTCATGGTCTCATTAAATTGTTAATGACTGACCACATACCAGCTGTGGAAGTATGTTGTAGTCAGTAAGAACACTTAACGAATGGCATAATCCTTGTTCTATATGTATCTTCTCCCTGCCCACCAGCCTGGTTTCAAACAAACAAACAAACAAACAAGCCAATAAAACTAAAACAAAGCACAAACAAAACCAAACAAAAATAAGCAAAGAAACTTCGCAGAACACACAGAAGTAACATGTTATATCTCTGCATCAAGATTTTGACCAGGGGTAGTTTGCCCTTTAGTTATGTCACTTTTGTAGTGTTTGTTAGTGAAGAACATCGTCAAGTCATCAGCTGGCATGAATAAGTATCTGGGAAATACTTCTTCAGAAAAAAGCCTTGCAGAGGATCACATGTGTGAACATGAGTTGGGAATGTTGTTTAAAAAGGAAAAATAAAAATAATTGCCAACCTGGGACATACAAACAGGAATACAGCTGACAAGACACATGAAGTAATCCTGCTTCACTCAGTGCTGATAAGGCATCAACTGGAGCACTGGAACTGATTCTGGGCTGTGCCTTCCTAATTAATAGGATGACTGGAGAGAATCCAAAGCGAACAAGGGAATGATCGGAAATCTGCAAAACCTAGTGGTAAGAAGAGATTGAATTAATTGATTGGCCCAAAGAATGGAGGATTTCAAGGGGAGAGAGAGTTTAATAAGGGTCCTCAAATACATAAAAAGCTCTGGCAAAGAGGGGACTAATCAGAATATAATTGTGTCTGGTATAATCCTATGCTGTTATGGTTCATATCAGGCTAACTGGCTCTAATTGCAGTATATTAAGCAGTAGAGTAGATATTCAGGAATACTTTGTAGCAATAAGGATAGTGATTGCCTGGAGAAGTAGCGGACTTTTTCCATAAGTGCAAGGAAATATTTTAGAAAAGGTGGGTAAATATCTTTGAAGAAGGATGTAGAAGCAGATGCTTTTGCCTTGGAGCACCAAAATGAAGACATTTATTAGGTTGTTTTTAGTGCTATTTTTTCTATTATTTTATGGGAAAGTGAAAAAGCAGAGAACAAGACTGCCAAAGGCTTATGATGATTGGTGCAAGTGTTAAGGTGCAATTCTAGTGCAGTGCCATGTACATAGACAGCTGCATCATCACAAATGGCAATCCACATAGACCTATCTCCTTGATATACCCAGCTGTCTGTATGGGGTTAAGGAGGAGTATCGCAGGGTGGTACCTGGCACAGCACAGAAGATGTGGTTTAGGTTAATGGAAGACTGTTGTAGCTCAGCCAGTTTTGTCTAGAACGTCTCCATGTGGTATAACTCAAGGGATTTACTTTTTCCATGTAAGAAAATAGATAAGGATTCAAGTGAAACTGGTAGAGAAGAGATTGACTAGATACTGGCCCTGTGTTGTGCCTAAGATGCTACTTGCAAGTGCTACTGGGAACTTGTGTTAAATACACAGAAGCCATCAATTTAATGCTTAGTGCCAGCAAAAAAGGGAAAGGCAGAACCTGAAACTAAGCAGCCTTCTTGGCAGTTGGCATTTAACTGAGACTGTCCTTTGGAAAGTTCTCTTTTTTCTTTTTTTTTTGTTGCAAGACCAAGGAAGAAGAAGGTGATAAAAGTTAGGTTTTGACTAAAAATAATTTGAAAATTTTCAGAAAAAAAACCATATTTAAAAAAAAAAATTACTAAGAGTCTATTAGTTTTCATTTTCAGATAATAACAGCAGATTGACTGAATGTGGAAAATATTATGTCACAGTCCTCAAGAAATGTGAGGACAGGTACCTTAATGTGCCCTATTATACATCAGAATTGAAGTTTATTGGACAAATGTTTCTCTCCTATAATGAACTACTGTATGTCAACAGCAAGTGAGACCATCAGGTGTTACAAGAGAGGGAGGCTGGTCAGACAATCTGATTGGTAAAGGGGAACACATACAAGTACCAGGAAGTATAACCATAAAGCTCAATGTCAGTAAGTCAAAATCTTCAGGATTCAGACACAAGTTGAAAAGTTTTTGAAAGATCTTATTTCCTTTAAGGAAACATTTTTCTGATGAGCTCTACTTGAGAAGAGAAAGTGCAGATTATGTAGCTGTTTGTAGGGCAAAAGACTCTTCCTACATGTCTGACCAAATCTAGTTTTCTTTGGGAGACAGTAAAATGGACACAGTGCTGCACAAGAGTTTTCCACTGTTTTGTTTATCTCGAAAAGCGTGCAGAGGTGAGAGCGAGCTGTTCAATTCTTTCAAGTTTTTAACTCATTCTGTATCACGCACTACTGACGGTGAGAAATAACTAGATATCACCTTTAGGTGTCTACTTTGCCGTCCTAAGGGGATGCATTTGCCTAGCCTAAGAGAAAATGTCAGATGGATCACGCCTATAACATGGGACCCTGTGGTGGGTCAACCCTGGCCAGCAGCCCAATAGTCACCCTGCCTCTTGCTCACTGCTCTCTCCTATGTTATGGGAATAAAAATGAAAGAAGGGGAAAAGACTTGTACATTGATATAACGACAGCTTAATAAGGAAAGCAAAAGCTGAGTGTGCAGTCAAAGGAGAGAGGAATTAATTCACTACTTCCCATCCAGTATTTTCCTAGGAAGCAGAGCCTCAGCATGAGTAACAGTTGCTTGAGAAGGCAAATACCATAATAGTGAATGACCCCTTTCCTCCTCCTTTTCCCTGAGCTTTTATATGCTGACCACGACGTCATGTGTACGGAACATCCCTTTGTTCACTTGATGTCAGCTGTCCTGTCTACATTCCTTCCCAATCTTATGCCCACCCCCAGCCTACTTGCTTTGTGTGGAAGAGAAAAGGCTTTTATACTGTGTAAGCACAGCCAAAACGCTGGTCTAGATGCAAAAGCACAGCACCATGAGAGCAGCTGTGAAGGAATTTGTCTCCATCCCATCCAGAATCTAAGAGCCACTGCTTCTGTGTCTATATAGCTCCTTTGCATCAGTGTTTCAGTTGTTCGGTACCTTTTAATTTTATCTCTCTTTTCTTTTCTTTTCTTTTCTTTTTTTTTTTTTTTTTTTTTACAAGATGTGGGTGGAGAGGCCTTGAATGCATGCTAAAAATCTACACTTAGAGTTGTGTATACAAAATTCATTTACAGGAAGCTCCAAATGTGATGAAATGACAGACAAAAGAAAACCTGCTGCAGAACTTGTCCTTTAAATAAACAACTGGGAAATGCCAGATATTTAAACACTCCTACTTTCTTCAGAGATTGGAATAACTTTTTAAAATACAGAGATTTGGATTTATTTTTTTTTTAATAATGAAACAGTTTGTCTTTCAATTATCTTTGTGTAAAAGGAGAAAGGAGCTTAGTTTTAACCTCAGTTTCTCTAGCAACACTGCTAAGTTTTCAAATTGCTTGAGCTCTGAACATCATGAAATACAATTATCCAAGGAGAAGTAAAATCATTCCAGGAAAGGTGATGTGTAAATGTTTCCACTCAAATGACAGAATGGAAGTATACACAGCCTCAAACAACAGCAATATCATGATGTTATCCTCTATAATTAGGGTTATTGTGCTAAATGCAAGGATTTACAGTTTTGTTTCTTTTTTGGCTTCTCTAAACCAACTTCACTACTGGGCTGACATGAACCAATTTATCATATTTTGCCAAAAATCAGCAGAAACAGCCACATTTCCCCCAAAAGACAGGTTTCAGTAAAACACCAGAGCATTTCAAATGTTTTTTTCTTTCATTTCTTCACCTAACCTTTCTGTGAATATACAGCATGTATTTAGCTTTTGTCTACAGTTTTCGAAAATCAGTTACAAAATAGGACATCTTTCAGTAAAATCTGAGACCTACACGCAGAGGGGAGAAAAAGGCTGGTGGATGCTTAAGGAGCTAACACAGGACTTCACAGCCTCAAAGCAGAGCCACTGCTCTGCCACAAGCTTCACCTGAGAGCTCTGTCAGGGAGTTTAATTTTCCCATGCCTCTGTGCTCCATCAGTAGATTGGATAACAGCTTTGTTGCCTCACAATCATCATTACTTGAGCGTTTCAAGGGGTGATGACTAGAAAATCTCACTTGTCCCCCTGAATCTGCTACATTGCACGTAATATCAAAACAGTGGAAATATTTAAAGACTCTACTCACCTGTGTGACAAAATGGGATCCTTCTTTTAGAGCAATTTCAGTTTGATAATTGGCCTTTTTTTCATTGCATGATTTACAATTTGCAGCAATAACAATGGGTATTCTTAGGCCATTATTTCTGATGGAAGTATAAATGAGGATATAATTTTAATCTCATAATGAAATGATGACAGATATACATAAACACATAGTAACACATTAAAAATTCCCACAGAATTGTAAGTCAAGTGTCATCTAGAAGAGGCTGAGCTATCGTGTTATTACAGACAGACATGGTAATGACACAGACAATTAAGACTGACTAACTTTTTTCATTATATGATTTTTGTTGCAGTTGCTGATAACACTGCCAAAGTCTAAGCCACTTGGACTCAGAATTTCTCATCCAGCTGTTTGGCCCAGATTAATTTTTGTTGTAATTTTTGAGGAACATTTTGTAAAAATGATTCAAATATTTCTGAGAATAAGGTAAAGAGGAAAATATACTGATTTTGAGCTAAAGCTTAAATCTTGAGAAGCTGGCCTGAGCTGAGATATATGCCTTTAACTGACTTTGTAAGAAGACCAAATAGAACAATATGTATTAAGACAATCTGCAGTTAAGGCTAGAGACCCTGAAGAGAAAGAAATGGAAAGAAAAGTTCTTAAAAATTCGATTCTGCTAAACTTGTCATAGTCCTCTGTTGTCCTTCAGTAACTGCATAATGTGCCTGCAGAGGGATGCCTAGACCAGCCCATACTGAGGACAACAACCAGCTGTCAGTTATCCATTGTAAAGGTTGCTGCTGGTTTGTTGTTGTTTGTTTGTTTGTTTGTTTGGGTTTGTTGGTTGGTTTTGGGTTTTTTTGTGTTTGTGGTTTTTTCCCCCTATGGAAGCACTAAGGTGCTCAAATGACAAATATAACAGAGAAGCCTGTGAATCCATTCATGAATGCTGGTTTTAGTTGTGCTTTAAGAAGTTATGCAGGCAGTTCTGGGTGCTGAATGAGGCAGAGGTCCTGGGGACAATCAGGTACCATCATGTCTTTGCAGAATACACACATGCAAGGAAGGCTTACATAAATTTGCACAAGCAACCATTAAGCCTGGTGCTTTCAATGCTATTCATTTTTGCACCCTCATCTTTTCTTTAATGCATTTTATCATGCATTGTACGGGGGTTATGTGAAATTTTCAGCATAAGGCTGGACAAAGGAAAATAAAAATCTAAAAGTTTTTTCTCATGTTTAGTGTTAATAGAATAATGTTAATATAGCCTCAATGAGGCTTCTCAGCCTGCAAGTTAGTTATCCAGCTATGACTAAACTACAATTTGAATTGCATGTGATGAGGAGGTAGGGGATGGACTTTTGGAGCATCTCTGCTGATTCCACTTATTTCATACAGTGGCTCTGAACTACATTATGCAACGCATTAGATGCATATTTGGTTATAATGCACCCACTGGTGGATTCCCATCCACGTATGTGAGATAGAATAAAGCCTCACAGAAAGTTTATGAAAGCCATTCAAAGCCCTGTCTCTACTCACTGCCTTTATTACTGCAGTTTGCTCCAGTGGCTTGTGCTATGCATGGTAGGAAAACAGCAAAAGGCAGTCCTTTACTCAAAGATTTTACAATAGAAGCAAAAGGCAAAGGAAAACAGATGGACACAGATCACATGAAAAGGGAGGAGTATAACCAGAAAATAACTCAATATTGGCTAATATGGTAGGTAGTTTGAAGGCAGTTTGGTAGCATCACTAACAAACATTATCAATGTTTTTGATAGTTTTTGCAAGCAATTGAACAGCAGAGGACAGCTGTGGAGAAAGACACTGGAGAGATACTCTTAGAAAAATGCAGCAATGTGAGAAAGCCCTAAATTACTCATTTGAAAACTTACCTGATAACATGATGGAGTCCCATCTCCTAGGCTAATGTCAGGCAGAGTCCCTTTGCATGAGGGTGGCGAAAAATCTGTGGTGAAGCTTTCACAGTCCACTAGGAGCTTGTTCCACGAAAAAAAAGCATCTCTGAGACAAACAGCTTTTCTATTTCCTTTTGGAGTTTTTTGAGCTTGCTGCAGCAAGGCTAAATCCTTCTGTTGGTATGAAACATGTAATAGTGGCACTGCTTTTCAGGAGCAATGATATGGCATACCTTGAACTCTGTAGGTTTTGAGGCGGTGCACCACTGAATTGTGTTCCAAGAGAAATGGAGAAGTTTGCAAAAGAGGTGCCAAACAGAAAAATATTTAGAAAATATGTGAAAAAGGAACAAACATAGAAAGATAATAAAGGAGAAACTGGAAAGAGAAAAAGGAGTGTATCAGATCTTCAAAGAGTACCATGCATTGTGGAAGATTATTTTCTGGATGTTAACAGGTATTTACTTTGATGTCTTTCATTCACATAGAAAAATGTTGATTTTTCTCTTCCCCTTTTAATTCAACCACCTTTGCAAAAAATACAGGATTAAGTTACAAAATTAAGGCCTATTGTAGTCAAACAAGTTTTGCAGACACAAAGATTACTCAGAAGCTTGCAAAACCTGGAACTGTGAAAGATTCTTATGTTCTAAGTGAGGACTTCTGCAGTATCTGTTTTGCCTTCTGAATAGTTTCAACTCCTCTACATAGTTTTATTCTGATTATCCTAGAAACAGAGAAGTCTCTTTGTACATTGTCTCAAGTGATGATAAACTTACTTTTTTGATCATTCACCTGCCCTGTCTACTCTGAAATAGTTGCAAGTATTATAAATAATTTTAATGAGCACTAGCTTTAGCAGCCCTGAGCTGCATGGGTTGCTTGGTGTCTTAGACCTTTTTTTTGCAGCCCCAACTATTCCTTTACTGTTCCTCTGTTTTGAATAGCCTGAGTGAATCAGGCTCATGTCAATTATTAGGCACTCAACATTTATGAATATCAGGGTGATTTAGTTTCCTATGTAATTCTGAGATCAGCAGCCTTTTCTGCACCCGGGAGGACTGACAGGTGTTTGTAAATATGTTAAATTGAGTTGACCCTGCTTCTGTTGCACAGAAATCAGTGGCCAATCTCATGACTTTCATGCACTCAGGTGCTCACATGAAAAGTTTGTGTTTGATTTACTTCTGTGTCCCATATACTGGCTAGAGGCAAATAAAACATGAAAGCTGATGCAAGTGACTTGTGCCACCCATCTGCTTGTGGAGTTGTCAGAACTACCAGAGCTGCCAAAAGTACTGACTCTTAATACAGTGTGTCTGTTTAGAGGTTCAAAGGGTGAATCTGAGGACATATATGAATTGTTTCATAAGCAGTCTCAAAAATTTCTCATAGAAGATGGCCAGACTTTCCTTCTCCCTTTCTCAGTGTTGTCTATCACTGACCTGTATTCTGTTGTGCAAGTATTCATTTGTCCCTTTAGCACACTCTTTCAACTTGACATACACCCAAACTTCTGGAGTACTGCAAAAATTAACTGTTAAAATGTTGTAGGATGAGAGCTGAAGCAAGAGGTTTGTGCTTCTGTTTGAGGCTGAAATAGAAGAGGGTAAAAGAGGGAAGGTGATTTGATTAAAATTAGGTCTCATTTTTATTAAATTTTACATGTAATTTAATTAACTGTAATGCGAGAGAATGGGAAGTGAAAAAGCGTCATTTCTTGTTTAACTTCTTGTGCTTTTAAATTGGTATATGGAATTCTATATGTACAATCTCTAGTATAATTTAAAAAAATTATCAAACCAGATAAATATGTCATATTGCCATGATAGGTGTAACCAGAATATTATACTGAATGAGAATTAACTGGAGTAGTCATAGGTAAGAAGTAAGTTCAAGAGCTGGGAGCAGAGCTAAATAGAAGGATGGAAGGAGGCACCTCGTGAAGATGCAAGAGAGAAGAGGCAGTGGAATTATGAATCTGTCCATCCACAGTGATGATCTCACACCTTCCCTAATAATACACCTTTGTTTTTCTCTTTAAATATGTCATCACCAACAATAGAACAAACGTGGTATCAGTCAACAGGGTTGGAGGGGTTTTTTTCTCACCATTCTTTCTGCCAACGCATCTTTGCATATGGCTTATTTTGTAGGAACATGGGGAGTGAAGCATTCTGAATCTAATTCATCCCAACTATAAATCTGGTTGACATTAAGTGATTTACAGTATGGGTGTTCTTGAGCCAGTATAGCTACTGGAAGGAAATTATTTTTTTATTTTAGACTTATTTTTCTAAGTGCTACAAAAATGCAACAACCTGATCCTGACAGGGGGAGTTGAAAGCACGATTCTCTACCCACGAGTCAAATGGCTGGTTTGGTTTTAGTGGGTACTAACTTGTATTTAATTTCTTAGGGGAAGAAATTCCTTAGTAACCTAGGTTTGTTCATTGGTTTGCTCAGGGGAAAGGTTTTTTAAAAAAGAAATGCTGTCTGCTTTCCTTCTCCAATGTGCTCTGCTATATCTTTAAGCAGTTCTTTAATTTCAACCATCTGTTCTTCTGTCACTACATCAACAGACAAGGAAAATTACTTCAGATTTTCAGCTATATATATATTTTGATTAGTATGTCCATGTAGGCAGCTATTAAAAGCAAAAAAAAAATATAAAAATATGTAAAGATACTAATACAATTTAACTAGGTCATCAAGAGAGATGAGTTTTCCCTTAGCCACAAAACTGCCTAAAAGTCCTATTTCATTTTAGAAGGAAAGAAGTGTAAGTTGTTCATGTTTGACTTCATGAAACATTAATATCCTGTATATGAAGAATGGGTTTAAAGATATTTATTTATACCCAAAGAGGCTAGGTACTTGCACAATAGAAACTTCAACTGATGTTAGAACATTTCATATGTGCTACTTAGCTTCCGAGAGATCATTTGATTATTATTATCACCAAATTGTATATTCTTTTTTTATTATTTCCATGTGAATGTAAAGTACATGTGTAGAATCTCATGCTGCCCAGAGGAGGCAAATAAATGGAATCAAATGAGTGTGTGAGCTCTATGAACAGTCAGGATGTGCAGTGATGCCAGTTGCTTCCTTTGGCAGTAGGCTTTCCTAGCAATTTCTCAGTGCATATGTTAATTAATCAAGACTTTTGTCTTCCCCCTGGAGTCTCATCTGAAGTCAGTAGCTTTTAGTTTGGTTCTGCATGCCCACGCTCCACATTGACTCTAATGGAGGTTACTGGTAGTTAGTTTGGGGGACCAGTATTAGGAAGCAAATTTAGTGATTTCAACTGATGTGTGAAAACTAAATTTTATTTGGGTTTATTTCAGAAACTCAACAGGTTTTCCTGCCTGGCCCATAGATCAGTCGACTCTTTGTCATCTATTTCTGCTGCGGAAAGTGCAGGTTAAACGATTTCAACTGTGACTACTGGTAGTTATTCCTATTAGACTTGTGAATTCATTGGTTTTGCTCATAGGTCTGTGGGGAGAAACAAAAAGGCAGAAGACCATACTTTTTCAAGGCACCTTACAAAAATTTTTGGAGTTCGCTAAGCAATATTACCTCACTAAGTTTTGAAGGTGAAGTAAGGTGAACCTCAGAGCCAAATGTCTTGCATACACAATTAAGGCGAAGTGTTTGCAGCCAAAAATAAAGGGTGTCGTCTGTGGTGACTAGCACAATATACCAATATACATGCAGAGTCAGTTTAGGAGATGAGCAACCAGAAGAGTTGCTGAAGGCCCTGAAACCTGAGGACATCCCTTCAGGTTGAGTTAAGAAATTATAAGTCATCTAATGTGGGAATGAAAAGAAGGGTAGCCTAGCCTCTGCCTTGAGCCCTAACAGGTAAATGGCTCTGCATAAATGTCTGGATCAATTAAATTGCTTAACAATAACTATTGTGGCATTGCTGCTTTTGTTAGACTAGAGTCAGTTGTTACAGTAATGAGCATCACATACGATTTTAAATCCTGACATTATAAATTACCTCTTATAGCAGCCTCAGGCTTGATCCAAAGTGAGACTTTGATGCTGCAACACTGAGTGTTATATTGCCGACCTTTTATGTGGCTGGCCCAAGGTAAGCAGACACCTCTCTTAAGTGCCTTGGCCCCATACAGGTATGTGGGAAGAGTGAGGTGCATCAGGATCAAGTAGTCAGCTTTCTATTAGGAAATGCTGAGGATACTGTGGGATCTTCACCAGCACGTAGCTACCTGTTGCACCCTTTGTTCCAAAAACAGAGCTTGTCTCTCTCTTCTAAAAACATGGCAGAAGAGTAGGTGGGGGTGGCCTTTTGAACAGCAGCCTAGTGATTAAAGCACTCCCCCAGGTTGCGGGAAATCTCTCTCTGTTATTGCTTTTGCCTGAGGGAACTCAAACTCACCTCCCAGAGAGTTTCCTAAATAGTATGTCTATCTGCTGTCTGCAGTGCAGATACTGACCCTGCTGTGGAATTAAAGAGAACTCGAGGTGAACTAGGCTAGAAACCAAAAATAGGACAATTCTTCCAAGGAGCTCAGTGACATCCCTCTCCAAGGGCCATTTCAACTAAAATGGCTTTGCCATGCATAGAGTAGGAATCCAACTTCAAAATTTTCTGCCTGTAAGAGAAAAGTGAGGGCTTTCACTTCTGGACTGTGAAACAACTCCAGTGAGAGAAAAGGAGAATACCAAATACTTCAGAGGCTGGGGGTGTATCAAGGCAGATGCTTAATGCATGTTTGAACTCTCCAGGGCTGGCTGCAGCATGGTGGTGGCAGGCAAGTTTCTTCCATGCTAGCAGAGTGATCTGAAAATTGAACTAAGAATGATATGGTGGCTGTATCAAGAAAGAAAACAGTAGCTGCTGCTGCATCTTATGTGATGCCTTGTGTGTAGGGATGCTCTGCAGATGGATCAAAGCAGTGAGGAAAGAGAAGCAGAAGAATGAACAACGTTTGGATTTTGCTTGGTTTAGGTAGGAGATACTCAGGGCTGTCAAGGCTGGACTGCTTCATGGCACATGGAAAAGCAGAGCTGTAGGTGTCCTGACAACTGGAAGTTTATATGTGGAGGCACTCGTAGAATACAGGTAGAGTACTGGTAGCATCTGAATTAGGGGTTATGGATTCACAGTCTTGAATATGGGTGGAATTTAGGTCTTTTGGTCCTTTTTGGATCTATATTCTTGTCCTGTATCTGATAATTTTAGTTATCCTTACTATTATACAAACAAAATGGATATTCCATGAGTGAATTTGTACCATAGTATTTGGGCCACATAAAGCAGCGTAAGCTAACATTTGCTCATGATGTATTTCTACACACACTCTGGGGTCCTCAGAGCAGCAAGTGTTGACAGTGGTAAATGTAAACACAACAACAGTTACTAGATGAACATGATTTTGGGCAGTTTTGGCAGGATGATTACATTTGCCTTTAATTCAGGTAGTTCAGTAATTTTCAGCTCAAAGTCCACTGAAAGTTGTACCACGCTGGTGCCATGAATTAGCATTCTGTCCTCATCAACTGCCTGTGTTAAGGCATTACCACTGCTTTCAATCCAATATCTGAACACAACCCAAGTGAAGGCAATGAGATCTCCAAAGAGAATGGGATGGTCACTATATTTAATATTGAATAGTGTTATAGACAGAACCAAACAGCAAAGGCTAAATCCACACCTTTGGCCCTGTCCGTATGTTGTTATGTGATAACGTGTCATCAGGTATTTTACTTCCTACTACAGTGGGATATTGAGAAGTAGAGTAACTTAGATCATGTTCCAAATACCAATTCTATCTGGAAGAACTTATTCTTCATTTCAGCAACTAGAAATTTGTACTGATTTTATAAGGTGAAACCTTTAAATGACCTTCAAAGCATAGCTGGACCAAAAATTGTTTATAAGTAGGGCTGAGCAAAGATAGTATAGTTTCTCGTGAAAATTTACATTTAGGCTGAGCTGGGGCAAAATAACAAATATTCACAAGTTCTCAAGGAACAAAAAGATCCAGGAAAAAACAGTTCAAAATGTTATGTTGCTGAAATTACAATTTTTCAAGTGCTGAAAGGACACGAAGTTGTAGTGCATTCATCTGTCTGGACTTCAACGGATGATCTGATCTTATGATGTAGACAACCCCACCTGAGTATGTCACTCTGGGAAACCTTTTAGTGACTGTACAGAGACATTTCTACTATGGCATTCTTGTCATACTAAAGCAAACTTTTAAATAGGTCAGATGAATCACACTCCAGAAGTATAGTTGTCCAAAGTGATCTGAAATGGATCCTACCTCATGTATATTTGCTTTTATCCCATAGCCAAGGAGAAGTACTGCTCTTGTGGTATAGGTGCTGTTATGGCTCCAATAGCTCAGTCAGAGGGAGGGACTACGTTTTCTTGTTGGAAAGAAAATAAATCTGATATGACAAAAAGTCCAGATCAACTGCAGTTACAGATAAGATAGTAAGTACAAGGTCATCTTCTCTTAGAAAAGCACTCCTAAATCCACCTACCCCATCAACTGACCATACTAATTGTCGGACTACAGGCCAGTAATGAAGATCCTGTTCAAACTATTGCTCTTTACATTACCTGGTTTTTTTTGCTTTTATTTGTTTGTTTGTTTGTTTGTTTAAAGGATAACAATGAATAGCAAATAAGACAGTTTTGGTGAAAATTTTCTGAGAAACTGTCATTCATGCAACGTACATGAAACCTTTTAAAAAATACTTGGCAGTTGTCCAAATACTCTAAGGAAGGTAAAAAAAGGAGTAAAATGGTCTCTCAAATCACTGTTGAACTAAAGTCAGCATTCTAGACTTGATTGGATTTTTTTTTTTCCTCACCAAAATTATTAGACCTACACTACCTTGCATCTACTTGTGGTAAAGGCTCAAACTCCCTTCTTTCTAGCGATTTCTACATTTCAAATTTGTGAACAGATGCCAGGCACACGTATGTGTGTTTGCATGAGTCTTTGATAACTAAAATCAACACATATATTTGAAATATAGAATAAATCCATCAACAAATATCCTACTAGTTCTGTTAGGTCCTTTTAACCCACGAATTGCTTTGGTTGGATCTTCTTTAATATAATACTGTTTGTGAGCTTATAAATATTTAGATGTGAATGCATGTTGGACAAGTTTATGATTATGCCTTACATCCTTGGAATGGTGGCTTTACATTCACTTGAATAAAAACCTTGGATTAGAAGTAAGTCTTTGAATGATCTGCACGCTGATAATATACAGACAATTACAGTGGTGTTTCTTGTCCATACTACATAGTCAGGAATATTCAGGTACAAATTTAACAGTGGAGAGACTACCACCTCCTGGCACTGTAGACAAACAGACAGAATCATCCAGTCTGGGTGGCTTAAGTTAGCTGGGGCCATATGTAGACTACTCTTGATCAAATGCATCATTATTCAAAATAACAAAATACAAATGCATTTTTATGGGATGCTTGTATGTAAAAGCCTTTGGGCGTTTCACAAAATACAACCAAACACAAGAGTTGTTTTCCATTAAAAACAGCAACATACCCTAGTGAAATTGGAAACTGGCAAGAGAGCAAAAAATGCCTACTAAACAGATAACAAAGCACAAACGATAGAGAAATCACCCACAATTCATTAGATTTCTCTACATGCCAACCCCTCCTGGCCATACTGATATCAGAGAGAGATTTTTCATTACATCAGTGAGAGAAAGATCAAGCCCAAAGTGAACTGTAGGAGAGGTCTCAATGATGGAATACAGAGAGCAGTGCACTCAGCTGTTCGTGCACAGATTGAACTGAAAGGTATCTTTCTTGGAGCCAGGATTGACTTGAATAATGATATTGCCACCTTTTAGAATTTAAGCTTCCTTTTGCTGGAGGATGATGACGAGATGGGAGCACTCTGTGTCAATGTTTAGACCTGGGTTGAAGACTGAGATCTCTATTTGAAATATCTTGTGGTGTAAAAGAATTCTGTACCACCTCTTTAAGGTTTTCCTTGATGTTTTGCTCTTTGTACAGAGTTCTGGCAAACTCTTCTTATCTCAGCCAAAAGGTGATCAAAATAAGCTTTGATTTTTTAAGGGAGTTCTTTTCAAATCTGCAGAGTTGATAAAAATTATGGTTTTTCAAAAGGGTTGGCACAACTGAGATGCAACTGCCTTTTGGGTTGGATTGAAAGGGGACTAAACTGCTCAGAAAATGTTGTGTTATTTTTAAAATGTCTGCAATTCTTCCTTAGGCTTGTAAATCCTCATTTACCTAAACCACAGTCTTTTGTGGTGAAACTGCTCTCGAACAGAGATTTTCAGCTTTGTAATACGCTGTTTCTCTCACAGTTGTTTTGGGTAAGGATATGGTCTGAATTACCATGTTATCAAAAAACACCCCCACAAATAGCTTTCACTTCCAGCAATCATAAACTGAATAGTTTTTCCTATTTTGGCAGGCAGTACCTTCACAACATTGCATACTGGATCAGATCAAAGCTAAAAAACCTCATTGCCGCCATGGAATGAAAAGGAACAGATATCACAAAGCTTGCATTTGTTCAATTCAGGAAGGGAGAATAAAGATTCCAAATGAATTGGAGAAATAAAAGCATGATCATTAAGAAGGGTGGCCTTTGGTGTGGTCACCTCTGTTAGCATTCAGTCTAACAGAACCTTGTTGTTGCCTCTACTTGTTCTGTAATGGCCCCACCCTATTCATTTCTGTAGAAGAATGGATCAAAGTGTGCTTGAAGATAGACAAAGTTTATGAAAACAGAAAACTCATTTTCTCATACGTACTTCAGTGCCTGAGGCAAAGGTATTGATTGTAAGGCAACCGAAACAAACTAAGCTATTCCTGCCTCCTATATGTTTGAACACTTGTAGTTGCGCAACATGCAGTGAAACAACCCAGAGTGACGCACAAAGTGTAGTACAAATGAGAGACAAAAGGAGCTGAATTGTTTAAATAAGTCAAGGCTGTGGAACCAAGATTCAGATGGGATTTCGCCTTGTAGATGCTTCACAGAAAGGAAAAAAATCATTAACTTGCTGAATGTTTTTTTCTTAACTGTCAGTTCATATGGCAACTCTATACTATATAAATACAAGTATGTTTGGGGTTTTACTGTAATGTGAAAAGTCAGTGTGCTTTGCACAGGCCCATTAACTTGTTTATTACAAAACTGGCTTGTGCTAGATCCAGGTGTAGAAGGTTAAGGAGAAAATGAAAGGGATCTTTCGTAATAGAATGTGACTATTTTGCTCTGGTTAGGGCCAGTGTGAGTCTCTTAGGCACAACTCAAGGCTAAAAGAGGGACTTCGGTGATTTCAGGGGACTTTAAATAAATAGGTTCTCTGTATTGGGTAATTTTATTTCCCTTCAGGAGGTGTAGTTCAAGGTTGTTTGCAGAATCAGTTGAACTTAAAATTTATGGGGCTGACCTATTATGTGTGTATTGCCTAATCCTAATTGATTTTTGCAGTTTGCCTGCACACCATCTTAACTGTGGCAGCACGTGTCTACTGCTCATCCCATGTCCACAGGACTGGTTTGTGGACAGCCTGTCAGACATGTTTGACAGTCTGCTAACCTCCTTCATGTGTCCAGGCATGCTCAGGTCTGTGTGTTTCAGCTGTGTCAGCGCCTCTGTGTACTGGTTTGCTGCTTGTATGGTCACGAAGCTGGTTTTGAAGAGGGCTTTGAGGTCACCCTCTGTGGGGTGAATAGTATACACATGGTGGACAGATCTGTCCAGAGATGAAAGTGCTTCTCCAGGGGTATCTTATTCTGTTTGAGGGAGTGGAATAAGTTCTGCGTGTGTGAGATGCCCTGATTGTGGTGTAACTGTATCCTTGCTAGGACTGGTGTGCTTCTGCCGCTGGTTTTATGGTACTGACCAACAGTATAGTGACTTGTATTGCTGTGGCAGCACAGAGAAACCCCAGTGAGGGAATAAATGCTGTTTACACCCATCTGAAGGTTTCTGTTTAATCCTAACACAGCAGAGAGCAGTCAGAGCATAAGGAGAAAAAACACTCCCAACTTGTGCAAAGAAGGGTTCATTGCCAAGCCTCTCCAGATCCTCCCTTGGATTCACCTGGACACGTGCTTCTTCAGTAAGATAAATTGTGTTCACTTTCCAATGTGCTGACTTTGGGGTAAGGGGGAAAAATAGTCAAATCAGATATGTTCTTTTTTATTGTAATTAAGTCATCTGTATTTGAAGGTGGTGACAACTCAGCTTCAGGCTCCTCTTGCTCATCCCGTACTCTGGGAAAAGTTCCAGTCTGATTTTAGCTTTGCTCATAACAGAAAGTTTGTATTGGTTTCTTAGCCCTATAATAAATTGTGAATTCTGTCATCAGCTCTAATGGTATAATGAAATTTCAACGGTTACACAATGTGCAATTTCTTGTCTTCTAAGGTCCCCAGCTAAATGGCCAGCTACTGATGGGGAGGGGGAGAGCTTCATACAACATGGATACTTTCCTTTGGATAAGAATGGGTTTGCTGTTATTGAGAATTCCCATTATGCCTCAAGGGGCTTTGCCCTGCTCTTTGTTTTCCCTAGCAATGTGAATTCTGCCACGTCAGTGCTGATCGTTAAGAATTCAAGCCTGGTATCCCACCTATAGATAAATTTAAGGCACTGTGGTTTATAGACAGCAAAAGTCTCACTGATTCAATCTTCCACACCTCTGCTGTCGTTAACTTTGCCAATGTGTTCTCCACTCCTCCCTGGCCACTGAATGTTCAGGGAATGCTGATTCAAGTGTTCCTGAGAATAAGGGCAGGAATATGCATCTTAATTGTTCATGACTGTGAACAGGAGGACCAACCCTTTCCAAGCTTTTTTGACGGGTAATTTCTTTACACCCTTGGACAAGAAGCCTAAATTCTCTCTGCAGATCCCATCTGTAGAATGATTCGTCCCTTTCTTAAATCCCATCAGTAGCATTTGTCTTCACATTTATGACTTTAGTGAGCACGATGACAAACTCTGGGTTAAATTACCTATTGCATTTTACTGTCTTGTGTTTCCCAGCCATGTCACTGAATTAATCTTGTCATTAAGTTGTTTAATACAACAGGATGATCAGATTTTGTATCTTGATGCTTTTACTAGGGATTAACAGCAAGAGGCACCAAACTCTCTTACAGTTTTGTCACCTTATGGCGCTGTGAAATGCAATGTAAAGTTGGCTAAGGAAAAGTTATTCCCTCGTAGGTGGATGTAGATATATATTCCATTTCTGTGGAGCATCTCAGGAGATACAGAGAAGATAGTCACAGCCTTACACTCCAGTGGTGCTCAGATACTGGAGTAGCAGTAACTTTAACAGTTGTTCAAGTAACTTAATCCTGCATTGTGAATCAAGCCAACAAAATTCCATAGCTGCAGTGAAAATATAAAGGCCTTTCTATTCTTTTACCCATATTATGCAGCTAAGAATCTAAACTATCTTTGTGTTGACTTTTCTTAAAGTTGTCCCTGCATTTCATTGCTGATATTTAATGAAATCCCTTTGATTTGTGGAAATCATGTAGTCAACATTGCATTACTGCTTATTAGGACAAGCAAAAGGTAATGTGGATAGATAAAGTGAAATACAAACTGTAGTGAACTAGATGGTTGAAAACATATTAGACTTGCTTCAGCCTTCAGAGTTTCTACCTAAGTTTATGGGCACAAGAAGTAGGATTAAGTCAAGATTTGCCACTGTAACAACATTACCGGGAAATATTTATTGCCACAAAGAACGAAGAGTGTAGCACAAATGTCCTTAGTCTGAAAAACTGGAGAACCTTTTATTCTGATGGAGATGTCTGTAAACTTTGATAATCTGAGTTTGCAGCCATTCTGTGCTCTTCTCTGATGATGCATATGCTGTATGTAATACATTAGTACCTAGAAACTGGATTTCATTGTGCTGGATACTGTATAGAAAGCAATAAAAACAACAGAAGGTAATAAATTGAAACCTCCAAGTATCTTTCTGCTGCTGATTTAGAGACTGCTAGAATTCTGGTTTGTCACCTTCCATTTTTATACTTTCTATAGGGGATATTCTAGCAAGAAATTCACAGTTGTCTTTTAAAGAAACTTGGTCTGTGGAGTTTCTGATGGGTGGTGCAGATCATGTTGGATCCTGTCAAATTTGTGGGTGCAAAGCACCTTCCTCACTTAAATCCTTGCTGACTAGGTCTTCTCCGGTTTTTTCCTTGCCATCTGGAAAGTGCTGTGCATGATGCTCAGTCAGAAAAAAATGCACTTTTTCTCTAACACTTGGCAGGGAGCTGGCAACAAGAAACTTTTGTTGCCAGAATCCATGTTCTCTGTGGGGGTGGCTCAGATGGCACTGAATTAACTGAGAGACTTAAAAATGAAAAGTATTTATGATAATTTTTATTGATGGTAAGTAACTAACTCTACCTCTGGGGCAAGTAAACAAATTAGCTTTGAGAACAGGAAAATGGGCTTCTCTGAATGGCCCTTATATTTTGGTTTTATGAAGACATTCATTTGTCCATCCCACAGCAATTCTTCTTCAGCTCATATAATGTATGGTTCTTAGGAATCAAGACTTTATGACAAAGGACCTATCTCTATTTCTTCTATTAAATTTTTTAATTCCTTAGTCTAATTAGATAGGAGATAAAATCTTGGGGCAATAGACAAAAGGATTGTAGGTTTCTATAGTTTTAATGAGTGTCGATAGCTGCTTGAAGAAGGACTCCTATTAATGCCTTATTCCTACTATAATGCTTTATTCCTTCCTATAAAAGTGAAAGAATAGCATCAATGATCAATCTCTTACCTAGCCTGAACCACAGCCCACTGACCAGTCAGCGTGTGTAGGTTCACATCAGATGCAACATGCACTCCTGCTTGTGCAGGCTAACAGATGACCTGATGGAGAGGAACTGAGGGGTACTGTGATTACAGAGGAAAGTGATTTAAGTGGGGAACATGGAGCCTACATCTGCGGGAAACTCAACTTCATCAGTTGCACTGCTCATAGAACAGCTCATTGACCTTATGCCTATTAGCTCCCTAATTCTCCACCCCCTTCTGTGAGGGCTTGAAGAAAAATAGGGAGAATATCAACCTAGTGAATCACTGTTGACTGTGTCCTCCACAGTTCCCTTATTTGGGCAGCCATTTTTGCTCAGGTATGCTGAACATCCACAAAGTGGCTAGGTGCTAAGCCCTCAGACACTCAGACAGGTGTCTCAAAAGATGTTTAGAAGACTTAGTCCAAGGTTCATGAACTAGATTTTTAAATAAGTCTAAAGAATTTGGATGTGGGATTTGGGACCAAACTACCTTAGGCTTCTTTACTCTCTAAAGGCAAGATATTCAAATAAACTTGTCCAAATTAGGATAATTAGAGTTCTTCATCTTACCCCTGCAGCGTATCTATTATACTTGTCTAGTGAGTGTACTATTAGACCGTGTCAGGGATCTTAGTTAATTTGGTGGGAATAAAGAATTAATCATCAGTATCTATGCTAAGAAGTTTGTGTTTACCGTCAACATGCCCAATAGATGTGCAGATGCTAGTCTGATGTGAAATTATAGCTAGACATCATCTTCCACTTGGCCAGTTCATTAACCCGTGTTTTATAGGCCTCTGTGACTGCATTTGGCATAGGGTTAGAGATTTCAAGATGTGTTAATATTTGTTTACTGTATGTGTTTGGGATAATGTACCAAAGAGAGAAGCATAATTTGTGCTTCACTTTATTTATGGGCTCGTAGCTTTTAGATGCCCTTTAGGTACAAGTGTTTTCTTGAGTACCTTTCACAGATATATTTGGGACAAAATCCTGTGTCAGATGATGCAGCATTGCCAGACAGCTCTCCCTGTTGAAGAACTGGGTAAACTGGGATTCCTTTGTTTACTTTTTGAGTTATTTAACAGCCATAAGGACCTTATAGTCTGAAGTTCACTGGGGCATCCTTTTTGTCTTTTTTGCAGTAAGACTTGAAAAAATCAGAGGACTGCTTGTTTTCCTCATTTGTCATTGTGATTCCCACATCCAACTGACAGAGCAGGAATACAAAGTGAAGTGCCAAATTGGACAAAGCAGTTGCTTTTAGTGTGTGTGCATGTGTTATATTACACACTCTAAAAAAGCACAAGAAACAAACTAAACCCAAAACATCTCCTCAGTTCTATGCTCCATGTTTGTCTTTGGGGGAGTGTATGAATGAATTACATTGTTGACTTTCCACTCAGCTCTTTTTGAGTGGATTATATTTGAAAAGCTTTTTGGAAGAGATACTTCTATTTCGTTTAATTGTTTGTGTTGTTCTCCTTTTGTTCATCAAGTGCCAACATCTCAATCAGATCCAACAAGAGGCTAATAAACAAATCCTGACTACTCTGTGGCAAGAGCTCCAAGATGAGCAAAAGACAAGGAAGCCTTGAAACTATTAGCAGTGTTTAACAGTGCTTTCAACACCTTTTTCAATTGGGTAAGTCAACTGAGAAGATTTATATGGTGGTTTATGAGAAATTATGGTAGTTGGTAGTTTGCAACTGAATATATAGCTTTTGATTTGAGGAGAAAAAGGCACAGAACACCTGACCTAACAACCAATCAGTGAATATTTGCCCAGGGAGGTATTATATGAAACACAGAGATGCTATATGCATTTTTTTTTGTCCCCCCCCAAGGTTTTTTTTCATCAGTAGCATCATACTCATGGGTATTGAAGCAGTATTTTGGAACAACATAATCTAGAGATAGATAATACATCAGATTAATGAAAAGGTTAAGGGTGTAAAACCTCTCTGCTGCTTTGAAATATCATTTACAGGACACTGGGAGCTGTGCCCCTCATGCTGTTTGGGCTTTAGACTGGCTCTATATGAACTAAATAAAAGACTCAGATATTGCCAGCCTTGGGTGGTCAGTCACATATGTCTCAGGTCTTACACTTACGTTCCTCAGGATTAATTTACTAATCTCAGTGGGATTACAGTGCTGTGAGGTGAAAGGGTACAAGAGCTGATTCAGGTCTGACGTGTGCAGAGCACAGGTTCGGTCACAAAAATCGTCACTTCAGTTTCAGAAACAAACTCCTCTCTCCCCATATTTTATTTGTTACTGCTCCATTGAGCATTAATTCATGAAAGATCTTTAGATTTGTAAACCAGTTTGCTTCTGGTGTAGCGATATAGTTACACCAAGAAGAGACTTGGGACATTTTAACTGTACTCAGTCACATGAGCCATGTAAAGACAGCCTTCCCACGCAGAGTATTTGCACAATGCTTTCCTGGAATTTGAGGATGAAACACATCTTGCCTGTTATGCTTCAGGCATTTCACCCAATGAGACAGAGCCCTGCGTGCTCGATCGCATTAGTTGGAGTAGATCAGGAGTGACAGTCCTTCAACTGTATTGCCGCAAGTTTGTCTTCATCTTGTACCTGTTGACCATCATCCAAGAAAAGTTATTGGTCTGGGTGTACTTTTGCTTGCCCAGATAAACTATTTTAATATTTTTTTGAGCAGCTGGTATGCTTGCAAAGAGAACAGTTGAGGATATGCCAGGAAAATTGATTTGGAGGTGTCTGAAAAGGATTGTGAAGAAAATTCCTGAAATGCAACTGCTGCTGCTAACTTGTGACGACAATTATCCCCGTCTCAGTAATGTTGCTGTGATCAGTTTTTATGTGGTCCATTAGGCTGAGTGGAACTAAGCAGTTTTTCCCCTAGCTATGTCTCCCAAGCTTTCTTTTACTGGCCCCTATTTTTCCCTGAGTTGACTCAGGTTGCTGAAGGATTGCTGCGTCCATTTGCTTTTGTCTTTGACGTGTGTGATGCTAGAGCTGTTTCCACAGAAGTGTGGTAGGGGGGCTCATCCACTTCCTTCCTTGGTGTAGAACTTAGCTTGGAAGCTCCCCAGAGGTTTTGCCTATTTGTTGTTGAGGTCACAGGGGAACAAAAAATTTGTAGCTATCAGCTGTTTAAATCAGGACTGATCCACAACATAAACAAGGATAAAGGCTCTTCATCCCAAGAAGTGGAGGACTACTATTTTTTTAATAGACTGTTCCTCCGTAGTTTGAAAGCTGTAATTGATTTATAACCTTTTTTTTTTTTTCATCGCACCTATTCTGCACTCTGGGAAGCCATACCCTGGGGGATTTGTTTTCCACTGTGTTGTTTCCCTGAATATTTTAAATACATGCCTTCATTCTAAATAATCTAGCAAAGGGAATTTCATCTTCCTCGTTCCTCCTGATGTCAAGTTCCATCTTTGTCCTTTTGTAGTCAGATGCTGAAACAAAACCTATTTGGACGCTGACAGGGAGCTTTTCAGTTTGAGGCATAGTTGAGGGAAATTAGTATCCAGAAAAGAAATAAATGGCTCATGAGCATAAAACACACTCAACCCTCTTAATATGTTTCAGTTATCTGAGTTATGTGAAAGCATATGAGAGAATCACAACACAAACTGCTGACAAATAGAGATGATAAATGATGAAGTGTTTATTTATCCAATACCTGATTTATCTATTGACTTGCTTCATCCCTGTAGAAGATATATTTTGGTGATAAATTCAGCTAAAACTTCCCCAGCTATCTCTGTTGATCAGTATCCAGTGGCTTGCTGGTGGTGACCAAAATTTTTTAGGCCCTGGATAAAGTCAGTGGAATAAATAAAACAGGGGTTATTTTGTTTGGTTGTGGTTTTTTTTGTTGTTGTTGTTGTTGTTTGTTTGTTGGTTTGGGTTTTTTTCCACACTAGGTTGTGGCAGTGAAAATAGTACAGGTTACTACATTTCAGTGGTGTTAGTTGATCAGCTTCATGGATCCTACTTCTCTGCATAGCGCTCTTGCTAATGTGTGTGGTTAGACAGAGCACCTCTCCTTGATATAAACTATACTTTCTCTCTCATAGAGTATTATTTTTGCTTATAAAATGTACGCAGTCACACAATTTATACTGGATTTCATGCTTCACTTCCTAGCATTCTCATTTTTTTTCTCCCCAGTGAAACTATGAGTTTATTTGCTTTTTGGTTAGTTAGGCTTAAAACTATGAAACTCACGAGATTGTCTGTTTATACAGGCCTATCTTTAGTTCTGCTTTAACTTTTTGGGAAAAAACACAGCTGTAAGTACCCATTGCAAACTGCAAAAAGCATAGGAATAGGCCTGCTATCCTGGAATGAGCACCTACTCTTCTTTGAAGTGTTTTGAAGTATCCAGCTGGATTATTAAATACATCAATCAGTATGATGAGTTTTAAGCAGATTTGCTTGTTGTGATATTTGGTCAATCTTTAAACAGAGGGAGAATTCTATTAAAAAAAGTTCTCTGATAAACTAGAGCTAGCAGGTGTACATATGAGTCTGAGCTGGAGTGTAGAGCTCTGAACGACATTGGTAAAAAATATTTTAACAACTTCATTTGAAAAAATACGTTTAATTGCACTCATAATCAGTGGAGGAAGAAACATCCCTACCTAATATTTATGAATTAAAGACACGTGCTGGAAATATTCATATCTCACTCATGAAAGAAAACACAGACATCAGTAGAGGGAAAGAACAGCAAGTAGTCATCTTAATACAGGCTGCATTAGAATGGCTAGTGTTCAAGAGGAGTGCATTAACATTGCACTGGTATTATTTAAGACCCTAAACTTGACTTTACCAACTGAAAATATTTATTTGTTTTTAACATCAAGAATTACAGTAAAAAGTTGGCTTGTATTTTGTGATAGAATAAAGAAACAAAAATGCTTTAATGTGATATTAGAATGATTCTCTCATGCAGCTAACCCAGGATGACTCCATATCCTGGCCTTTGTTGCCACATGCATCTCACCTCCCAGTGTTCTACATCCCCTCCTTTTCTCCACCACTGACTGGTTCCTTGTTCTGGCCCCTGACCATCTGGTGTGATCTCTCCTCCTCCATTGTGTTCAATGTAGCACATTCCTTCTACCAGCTAACCTGATTCTGGTCAGGCCTTTTTTTTTTACTGTATTCCAACTCCAGTCTCTTTGCCCAAATGCTCACAGTTTCCCTCTCTCTCACTCTTCTGCTATTTCTTTTCCTCCCCTCTAGTTTGTTTTATTTGGGTACCGTTTTATTTGGGTACTTTCCCCCTCCCCATGTTCTTGTCCAAAAGCTGCTTCTTCCAAAACTGCCTGGCAGTGAGCAACCACTAACATGGATAATGGAGGATGCCGTGTCTGATGCTATGCCTATCCATGTTCCCAAGTAGCCAGGAGTTTCAGCTGTGGAGGAAAAAAAGAAAAAAAAAATATCTGCATTTTTCCTGTGTACCTGGGCTGAAGGATTTTCATTTGTTCTTTGTGACACGGTCATGAACAACCTGAACATAATAGGACTCCATTAGGTTGGAAGATGCTTGATGAATTGCATCAGAGGGATATAATTATTCAGTGTGTTCAGCTAGCAGCTTTACTAAAAATACAGGAAAGATAGAAGGCAAAATTAATTATGTAGAGCACAGTAAATCTTCTCTTACTCAACACCTCCATAGCCTATATATGGCTCCCTTTTTAGGATTCAGCGTGGGCTTATTATAAAGCTTAATGGCCAAGTTACCCAATCATAATGAGCCACTCTGTGCAACAGCAGAGCATGATAAAGCACTCCTAATGCGTCTACAATGCAAGGTATTTTAATTCTGACATGAGTGCTGCAGGAAGACACGACACTCTTCCACACAAACACATGGACAGACTTATGTGGGTGGTAGTGTGCTGTTGGTGGAATAAAACTCCTCACAACTGATTTTCTCACTGGTCCTAAATATAATATCTGAAAAACCTAATTTATGTTTGTCTGGTTTTATAAAAGTGTCAGTTTTTATTTATATTAGAAAATATGTTAAATACATTTTTATTCCTTTAGCAAAATACATAATTCTTTGCTCCTTTTTAGGGTCTCTCAGTGAAGAAAATGTTTCTGTTCCGCTTACAAGCTAAGAACTGCAAACTTACAGCATGCGTCAATTCTTCGAAGTAAGTACTAAGGCACCTGTTTAATTTTGGTCATGCAGAGCAGCTTCTCAGATTTCCATGACGTGAGATCAGACTCTT
This sequence comes from Lophotriccus pileatus, assembly GCA_035583135.1. Lineage (NCBI taxonomy): Eukaryota > Metazoa > Chordata > Aves > Passeriformes > Tyrannidae > Lophotriccus > Lophotriccus pileatus. Next base: position 67,516,017 of record JAWWES010000081.1, on the reverse strand, counting down.
GACTCCAGAACTATTCACGTGTCTTACCTCATTTTGACCCCTTTATGTTTGTAAGGATCCTACTTTTACCAGCTACTTTCTAATTCACTCTTCCCAGGAAGAGCATACATCTGCAGCACAGGTCTACCTTCTTTCAGTATATCTGGGCCACATCTCTTCTGGCACTCTTTTTGTCTCTTCTTTTCCTACCCAATTGTCATCCTTCTGGGTCTCAGGCATTGGAGACAGCCAAAGTACTGCCAGGAAGAATTATTACAGAAGTGGGTTTAGGACCTCATTCCCCCAGGTGTATAAGCCTAGAATAAAACCCGTTGCTGTCCAGCAGGGCTGGTCTAGCTTCTGAAAGGTATTTCTTCTGTACTCACCACTGCAATATCTGTGTGTTAGCAGTTAGAAGAAAGAGGGAAACAAGACATGGAGGAAGCTCAGGAGCAACAAATTGGCATAGTTTCCCAAATCATGCAGTTGTGACAAACCCGTTGGGTTGTTTAGACTGAGTCTTGCGGAAGTGAGAACTGAAAGGATGCTGGGAAGAATAGTCACAGATCATTGTCTGTCTGGGTGCAGTTGCTGGCACCATCCTTGGCTCAAGGAATGACTTTCCATCTCTGCTCTTTATACATGTCTGGCTTCTTTCACAATCTTCTTCTGCCTAGCCATAAATTTAAAGATTGTTCTAGGAAAGGAGACATATATATTTTTTTGGCTTCTGTACCTCTAAGGTTATCTCAAACCTCTGTCCATTACTTCTGGTGCTCCTTTGCCCTGTGGTAGCACTTTTTTAGCAACATGTAAATACCTATACATTTGTAAAGGTTCTATTTCTCTGCCTTATAGTTTATAGTGTAAAATGGGGGTGCAAAGGGGATGCAAAGGGAGTAGTGGTTATCACCCATCATGGTGAGCTTGCTGGAGGGGGGGCCTGTGATCCAGGCCAGGCAGAGTGAAATGTGTGCAACTTTTTATGAGGGAACCCTCCTGGGCAGCATGAGGCTGAGATTACCACAGATGTATCCCTCAGTAAATGTAATCCCATGTTCACAAATTCATTACTGTTTACATGCATGGCAAATATGTTCTCTCAGGAGTTGGGGGGAGGGGGGCAAAATCCATGCTTACTGATAAAGAAGTGCAGACCAGTGTTGGCACAATGATTTCTGAATCTATTTGGCAGTCCTATCATGCACTGTTATAATAAGATAACAGGAGATAATAATTTTGCATTTGATGGAAAAACAAATTGAAGAGCTTAATGAAATTTCATCATGCACTTTTAATTGATTTCAGCAAGGGAGACCTTTACAAAGCAAATATAGCTATTAATCTAATTAGTGTTTCAGCTAATATACTGAAATTATATTTGTATATCAATATATCAGACAAATATTTGTATGAGATAGGCATTTCAATGACTACACAGCTGAAATGAACAAATTAATTTCTTCATTTATAAGGGCCTTGTTTCCTACAGGTGTACTTTACAGTTCGTTTTCCACTGTGGATGCTTAAATTAGGCTTGTTAAATCCACAGTTAATCTGCAATAATTGGCTTTTCATTTTTAACCTAAGTGATCTATGCAGTGGGAGAACTGAGCAATATTGCTTGTTGACTCTGCAGCCTGGTTTTCATGAGGGCTGTGCTAATGGGTCTGTGTCACTGGGTCAATGCAGAGTATGGCGAGAGCCTTTTGGAATGGGGCGTTGGCTGATGTCATACAATCCTTTCTGGAAAAGATGAAGCTGAGCGCACAGCATGACATGCTCTGTTATGCTGTTCTTCTGACTGTCTGGCATGTGAAACAAATATTTTCTTCTTTGAAGCAACCATGATGGTGTTAGGTGGTGGGTATTGTTCCTAGATAGGGCCAGGATGATGCTGAGACCTGGATGATCAAAAGGATTCCAGGGTTTGCTGCTTTGGCCACAGTATCTGTTTCTGCCAGTCTCAACTGCTGCTGGACAGCTTTCAGTGGACACAAATACAAGGGAAAATAATCACACACAGTCAAACACAGTCCTTACTTGGTTACTGTGTTGACCTCTGTGGTGTGTACTAAGAGGTTCATTAAGGCTAGAATGAGTTTGGTTCCATGCCCATTCAAATCTATGGCAAAGCTTTCAGTGGAGTGCAGGATCAGGCACAGAATCACCCTGAGTGCAATTCAGACCTTTGGTGTCTGGTGTTTCAGAGCCCTATATAGTAATTAAGGACAGTTAGACTCTTCAATATGAGATTCAAAACAGACAGCAGGCTTAAGATGTGCCAGGTACCAGCTAAAAGAAACATTGAAGATAAGAATATGTCTGAAATCTTATCAGTCTCTTGGTCTAGGCATGAGACACAGTATTCTGATTAAACATGACTCCGTGGACCCAATTGATATCCTGAAGAAATAGGTCTGGAGACCTGAAGTCTCTCTTGCTGATGGGTATTCACAGTTTTGGTCCAAACTTGCTGAACAAGACTCATTCCTATCTCTTATACAGCTCTTTCAGTAAAATTTTTCACACCACAGTGGCTGGAGCTGATCCAAGATCTGTCAGAACCAAGTCCAGTTTCCCCCTTTGATATGTTCTTACTGTTGTCTCCCATCTCCAGGGGAAGTGTGGGAATGTTCTCTACTGCTCCTGCAAAAACTGTTCCACTACTCAGGCAGTAATTCAAGGGACGTAGTGAAGTTTGTCTATGTAGCCTCAAAGTTACGGAACTCATATGAGGAGGAATCTAGGATTTCGAACTCCAGTCTAGGACTGTTCATGTGTTTTATTGCTTAATGTAAAACTTCGGAGCAAAGGCCAAATCTCAGTGCTCCCCTTCTCAGGAAAGTAAATTCCTTCCATGTCCCACCTTTGATACCCAAATCCCTTATCAGAGCTCTAACAATTTTGGAGTTCAAAGATTTTCACAAGGCTGTGGATCTTCCCTGTACCTCTGCCAGGTGTACCTCCTGGAAATTAAAGGGTTCTATCTTTAGACAGACTACCTAAATTTTTCTACACAAACTCAAACTTTATTTTGAATCTTCCTTTGAGTTCTGTGTGAAGTCATTCTACCTCAGAGGGCATTAACTGTTATGTTGAACTTTAGTGTAGTTACGGCAGTTCTCATGGGTCCTCCATTATGACTCACAGTATCATGTTCTTTCTTTTGTGTCTAGTAAGTAGTTGGCAAATTCTCCTCAGCTACAGCATATAGAAACCTTTAATGCTTTACCTAAGCTGGGCAGAATTTAAGATCTACAGCTGCTCGGGACTGAGCTTACTGCCATCACAAAATACACTGGGTAGGACTGTGTAAAGGGGAATACCTGATGCCAGTGTTGGATAGAAACTGGAATGAAAGTAAATTAATAAAAGGGATGGAAAGACAAATGTGAAATGAACATATCTGTACAGAAGCCTAAAAGAAACAAGCCATGCTGAGTCTTCTATTTCTTTTTCATTGTGACAGCTTATTTGTTATTTTTGCTGAGAAAGGTTAGAGACACAATTTTCAGGAGTGATGAAAATACAGGAACTTCTCTGTGTAATGAGGGTCTTGCAGTGGTGTTACAGGTAGCAGTTGCTTGAATTATCAATATCATAACTTTTGCATTGGTCTATGTTATAGAAAAGAGAGATCACAAGAAAGAAAATGTACATTAGCCAACTGATTTTATGATAAGTTCTGACACCATAGAATGCTTTTTATTTTTAGCAATGTCAAATTACATTTATCTGTAGGTTTTCTTGCTGCCCTCATTTCAGCATGTGAAGCAAAAGGTAATATCAGTACCAGCTTTCACTCCCTGTGTGGTAGAGATGCAATTCTGAAGTCATAGAAGATTTAAAGGCTCTTTATTTTGTTTCTTGAGAAAAAAGTCTTTGCAGTTGGAGAAAAGGGATGGAAATATTTTTCTGGTCTTATATTTTGCTGGTTTCATAAAAGCCTCCATTTTGACTTGAGGATATGGACCTTTAAATTGAGTAAACTACTGCCATTATTAAAAACACCTTCCTGGAAAGAATTCAGAGATGTTCAAGACTATTCTTTTTTTTTTCCCCTAGCACTGTATTCTAATTAAATCTCAACCGTTTCTTGTGTAATGTTTTTAAGGTCACTAGCTTGGCTGGGTATTTGGTAATAAAAATTACACGCCATGTCTGCAATAGGACCACTAATTTAAAATAGCCATTTGATTCAAACTGACCTGTTTGCCAGCATAACTAATGAAGTGTCACTTTAATATTTAAAGTACTGTTCTTTCAAGGTAATTGCTATTTACTGGTAATTCTTCTTCATTTGATGGTTTATTAGGTACCTATAAGAATTTAAATTGGGCAACTGAAAAACTGTAATTGTCTAACTAGTGTAATTCTTTGCTATAAATAAGTCTGGGCACCTGTTTAAGGAAGGTCTTCTGTTTCTGTTTTTAAGGAAGTTTTTTGGTTCTCTTTTTTTACACCATGAAAGAATGGGAAAGGCTGATTTAGGAAAGAGATTTGATGTATTAATAAGATATTAGGAAAGAGCCAGCAGAAGGTGCTGACATCCAAAGGAATGCAGGGACTTGTTTTGGCTAATTCTGTACCCACCCACATGGGCGTCAACATTCCACTCAAACTTGGCAGGGCTTTGCCACTCCTTGTGGCAGGGGGCATAGATTTAGGGGAGGAGGAAGAGAGAGAACAGCCAGGAAAGAGTTGATCTTAAAAGTAATGGCAGAAAAAGCATAAAACCAGCATTCTCTTAGAAAAGAAAAATTGTAGTTGGAAAGAAAGTGTGGCTGGTAAAATAAATACATCACTTACTTGTTCCTTTTCTGTTCTAGCTTGTTAGTGAATGTCTTCTTTTACTCTCAATGCATCATAATGCTTTATTTTGTCCAAAGAATATAGATATTTAAATTTACTTTCTTACTAGTTGTGGAGTTTTGCCCTCCACAATCTGACAAATGCAAAAACGCAAGAGGAAACACCTCTTTCTGAGAAACTCGTGCTTACTTTTGTTGATACTTGCCTCTTAACAAAAGAGCTTTCTAAGTGGGCATTGCCAGTTAGTCTTGTTAACCCTTCCTTTCTTCCTACTTTCAATTGGTTCTTTTTGTTGAAGGTAGAATCCCCAGCTTAGTGTTCTGTAATAATTTTTTTGATTGTTTCTTTGACACCTGTGTTTTGTTGTTAGCCTTTACTAGTAATAGATGTTGAACAATGTTTAGATTACATGACCCTAAAAGCAGAGTTCTTGTATCTTACCCTCGTATTTTTGTGTTATGTGCTTAATTTATTTGTGAATTTATTATTTTTGTATCTGTAGATTGGGAAGAACCAAAGGAGCCTGCGTTTCATTAGCCTATGCAGATTTTTTTCATAAAGTGGGTATCTCTGCTTCCCATGATTAGAAGATGATTTGTTTGTACCATCTTAATTTCAAAAGAAAAAAAAGTTGGAAACAGATCCTGCGTGGAAATTTCAGACCTGATAGCTTAGTCAATTTATAGTAGACCAAAAAGGAAGTACTTAGAATGGGAAATGCTGGGCAACCCTATATTTTGGTAGCTTTACCAGTACTTTTTTTTTCTGCTAGAATTTGAAGTTAAGAAAGATAGCAATAGTGTTCCCTCCTCCACAGATACAGGTGTTAGGCTTGATTTGTGGCTTGTCCATGCTTGGGCAATGAGGATCATTGAAATGTCTGTCTGCACCTGAATTCCAGTCCAGTGGTGTATCCAGTGGGTGGTGTGAATATGCTATGTCATTTGCTCCTAGGTGCATCACCCTGTGGAGATTTGCCAGATGACTTCATCATCCCACTCAATCGTGCTACTGTATTCTATATTTTTGTAGCAAGGAGACAGCACAATATCCTGGCAATCTGTGTATGCATTAATGAAGTGTCTGCCCACACTTCTTAAAGTAGGGTTAGTAACGATGATTGCTAACATAATGCACTATTTAAATGGCCTGTACTGTCTAATGTAGCTATATGCATGCATAAACCACAAATTATTTTGTCATGGTTGCTATACTTTGTGCAAACATTTAATGAAAAGCACTGTTGCAATACATTGAATACTGACATATATTTTTCGTGACTGAAGAATTTAATTCTTCATAGTCTTGTTACTACTGTTTTGGTCCACAAGTTTCATGAGTTAATACTGGAAGGCTTTGATATATGACAGATCCATGAAAAGCCACAGTACATTTGTGGTCAGATTCAGGAGAGGATTGAATTTGAATTCAGATTTTCTGCTTAGGCCTATTATTAATTTAGATCCAGTACTTGTGAATGTTCTTACTGAAAAGTGCTGTTCTCAAAAGTATAGAAGAAACTCCCCTAGAAAGTGTGGTAGTCACTGCCTCTGGGCATGTGCATACGTGAACGAATATGAGTGTTTGTGTACATGTTCATGCATGTATTTGAACACACATTGCTTTTGTGTGATGGGTCTCATGTTGATTCACAGCAAAAGCTGTATACTTTGTTTCTCCGATACAGAAGCTTTTCTGTATGCTAATAGTCAATCTGAAGAATTGGAAGAGATTTTCTTGGCACTATAAAACTGTTTTTCCCCCTCTTCCCCACTCGTCTACATCAGAAAAACCCTCTTTCAGAATAAGAGGGAAACTGACGTAAAGTGAACTGCTGTGGAAGGAGCCCATGATATCCAAAGCTGCTGTGGTGTTTGTTTTTTCTCCTGTCATGGCGTGAGCTCACAAATACCATTCTGAGCTCTTGCGGTTCTCTTTCTTTGTCGACTTGGCTTTTTTTTTTTTTTTTAATGTGCAGAGTCAATGGAAAACCTTGTGAATGCTTAAATAAATACATATATTCAAACTGAGACCAAGCTGGCTTCCAACAGTCAGGGTTCCTATTATCTCATCTTGTTTCAGTCAAAACGTTTGTATGAAGCAATCCAATTGTATCAGAGTAAACACAGTTGCATACAAATTTATAAATACTCTGCCTTGCCCTAAACCGTTCTATGCTTGAATAAGGGGCTTGCCTGCCTTGAATGGATACTGTGTCCCAGAGTACTGAGTAGGTGCCGTTGCTCTCATGTAGGTAGTTTTATCAGCTGTGGAAGCTACTGGGGGAAGGTCCTGAGAGATATCACTTCTGTCCATCCTTGGTTGATATGATGTCTGTGTTTAGAGAAAGACAAGTTGAAGGATATTCAATAGGGTGACAAATCCTAGTATGGTGGGCTACTGGAAGGTGGTTCCTGGGGGCATATTATTCTTGTGCTGAATAGTGCAATTGTCAGGGTTTCTCTCTTGAGAGGGAGTGAGTTCATGAAGGAAATTTGTCTTTACCTTTCCTTTTTCTCTTATAGACACATGGAGTTTTGTACCAGTTCCTAATGGCTTCCCTTTATGTAATCTCATGTATCAGAGGTCTGCGCAATCTCATCTCATAACATGGAAGACTGGCACAGCTACATTCCTGCAACACGTAGTTTCTAGTAAGTGGAAAGCTGAGATGTGGAAGGCCTAGTAAACAGGAGGTTGCACCAGGGGTCTGCTGATCACAGAGACTGGCGTCAATAGTTTTCCTGATAGTAGCTCCCAAGGAAAGTTTGTGCTCTGCACTCATCCACTGGAGTCTAAATACGTGCTGGAAGGAGAGAGGACATGCTTGGTGCTTGCTGTGCATTTAGTGTTGTACATTCTCCTGCTAAGCACCTGTTGCCTTCTGCTTTCTAATTACTTTCTAGTTCTGGGCTTCTCTAGTCTCATGCAGAGGGAATAAAAGGAGCTATATATGTTGGTAAGCCATTGCTTAATTGTACTTTTCTTTCGCCCAAGCACCTGGACCCTTTTTTTACTGGATTTCCATGCTTTGATTTCTCACCATTACTCACACTTGTAGGAGTCAAACTGTGTGTCTCAGATATTCGGCACATCTTTGTGTCCTGCCATCTCCCTCTAATCCTGCTCAGGTGCTTTTAAATGTCAGCTCCAGTTCCCCAAACTCAATATCAAATTAACTCAACTTGAAAGATTTTGAGGTTTCTTGGCTTGTACACAGAGCACCATCTCTCAAACCTGTGAAGCAGGCAAGTTTTCGTTGCAGTGTTTGCTCACAGCAGGAGCATATGAAAGGAACAAGTTTGGAGAATGACTAAACATCAGAGTGGTTCTAGGTGAGCTGTCCTGAGAAGTGTAATGCTTATCCTGGAAGATGGAAGAAGTGTTTATGTTATGTTAATGGCCAGAGGTCTCAATTCACTTTTAGTTTCCTCTCTACCACAGTTAATAGAAATAGAGATGATAAACCTTTCTTATGCAGACACAGATTTGTTGATCTCTCCCCGCTTAATTACAATAAAGAGAAGTCAGGAGTATCTGTGATCGTCATTCCTGTCTGGTTGCACTCTGTCATCTCTTACAGAACTGCATTTTTGCAACTCTAGAGAGAAAAGGCGCTTTTTTTTCCCCCTATGGGCTTGCCTAGGAAGATACCCATCTTTAATACGAAGCTTTGAAGCATTATTATGGTAATGTCAGGTAACTGCTCTTCAACTTAGATTGACAGCTAGCTATTAAATAAGGGTAGGGAAGAATGTGGCATCTGTGTAGTGAATGATGCATGTGGTTATTTTAAAATGCTTTTTTATAAGCAGAGACATGGCAATTGCAGGTTTTCTTTGCTTTTTGATTTAACAGCATTTCAGAGTCTTTTGCCAAACCACAAGTAAAAGCAACATTCAGATCAAACTGCTGTCTCAAAATATTTTCCCCACCCTGATTCAAGCACAAAGGATTAAATTTATAATCAATTGCAAAATGCACTACTGGAAGACAACATCTTTTCCATGTGCCCATTTGAGCCTCTGAAAAAAAGCAAAAACATATTAGTTTCTAAAGTCACTCAATTTCTTACCAGTTTTCAATAAGGTTTAAATTGTCTGGTACCTGACAGCTGTAATGGATTCATCTTCAAGAACAAGCTGAGCTTTGAATTCCTACTAGTTGGCACTGGCAGGGATACGAAGATGAGCTCACAGAGCTGCATGTGCTCCTTTTCACAGTCAAAAGGACATGTTCTGCCAACCCAAAGAAAATTACCAGCAGCAAAAATAAAATTTTCCACCATGCCATGGGTTTTGGGGCTAGCATCTTTTTCCCATGCCTGGTTCGTATACTTCTTTTTTTTAATTTATTTTTTCACGTAGCAAGGAACAGGACTGGACCATGGAAATAGTGGCCACCTGCACACAGAATATTAAAAAAAAGATACTGACAGTTGTTGTGGGACAGGCATTTCCTATCCTTTGATTCCAGAAGACTCCTGTGAAGAGCCAGCTGCTGCTCACGTATCACTTGTATAGCCTGGTGTAAGTGTTCCCTAAGCAGAGGAATGTAAATTCTGTTCTCATTATTTGGCTAAGAAAATGGTGAATTCCTGAACCTTTTTCTCTTACATTTTTAACAGAACTTGACCTAAATATAAAGGTTGAAAGTTACATTAACATTTTCTTCCCTGTAGTTGTGGTCAAGAAAGGGAAGGTAGAAATATCAAGCTGACTGCTTGTTCTTGCAGCTTGTCCAGCCTGACAGGCTGGTGGGAATGCCCATTGGTCTCCCACCCAGCTTGCTGGTTCCTTGGGGCAAAATATGAAGCGGGTCTAACGTGGTGTAACTTGCATTCCAACCAGCGAGCAATTGCTTACTAAAGTACTCTTGAAGTTGTTTGTTGAGTTTTCCTTGTTTCCAGCAACTTCAACAAAGCTTGCAAAGTCTCCTTTCAACTCTGTGAGTCGTACCATTTCAAGTTCCACTGCAGAGCTAAATAGGTATAAAAGCAACTTTAAGGGAGTCTCCCTTGATTTTTAGAGTGAGATTTTTTAAAGCACAGGATTATAATTAAGTATCACTGTATATGTTCACTGCTGAGTCTGATTCAAGAGAATGGCTTGTGAGAGATCTCAGCCTCATTGCAGTCTAGACTTCTTTCCTCACATTTATTTGATTTTTTGGCATTGCCCATTGATATGGTACATTCAAATACTTACAGATCCAAAGACAAGGAGTAGGTTGAGAGGTTTTAAAAACAGAAAGGATCAGAGAATTGGCTTTAGTGATTTTTTTTTTCCTCAGGAAGAGAAGATAAACATGACCATGATTAAAAAGCCATTTATGAACAGTACAATGATCAATCTTTGGCTGTGTTCTCTGAGAAAAGGAGAGATTGACTTTTATAGCAAGAAAGTTAATTGACATTGGCGCTTAGGAGAAACAGTCATCTACTGAGAGATGCTTAAGCATTGCAACAGGCTACTTGCACAAGCAGTTGTAGCTCTCTGTCATGAGAGAATTTAAGGAGCAAGTTAGATAAACTTTTGCTTGGAGTGGTTCTAGGAGTACTTGTTCCTGTTTGTTGGAACTTCGTCAGTTTTCTTTTTGGTCTGGTATTCCTGTGGGCTTCAGCTTTAACCTGGTAACTTTTGAAAAGGAATCATGTTGAATCATCAACATATGCCAGAAGAAAATTGCCCAAATAAATACCATTAACATAACAGGGCATTTAAAAGACCTCCCATGAATCCTCCTCCTTGTGTGGTGAAAAGCGTATCAATGTGTACCCACAATGCTTAGAATGCCTCTACAGTTTATTGGAAAATAAACCAGTGCTGGTATCTAATCTGTTAACCCCACCAGAGAATCTATTCCTTTGCCTCAGATTGCAAACATACCATGAAGTGCTGAGATTGGCATGAGCAGAGTGCATTTTTATTTGAGGGGAACATAAATCCTAAGTATCTTGTTTGTGTATAATTATTCTTGCCCTGAGGTTGCAGCATCTTGTGCACACAGCTGCATTGTGAACATTTTTCCAAGTTTATTTAGCACTGAGTGCAAGTACTTTACATGTCAGAGCTGGGAACGCTCCTGTTTCAGCTGACTCCACTCCTTTGGGGTGTTGTAGAGTGCTTAGGTGACTAAGCAAGAGGCAGTTGCACAAGCCTGGAGAGACGGGGAGCTTATTTAATCACATTAGAGAAAGAGAGAGTAGGCGCCTGGGAGCAGACAGAACTAATCTGCGAGGAGAAGCGAGAGTGAGCAAGTATGTCTTACGGAAAGGATTTGGAGGTCAGTGGATTGGCAAAGTCAGTGCACCTTTGACAGAGGATTTCTATATACTTTCTCAATTCACATATGTCCATACTTAAGAACCGAGCTAAGGGCCTCAACTCTTGTCAACACATAGCAGCCAATGGTTTATGAGCTAAACAGCAGAGTTTATTCCTTGTTTGGTTGTGCTGCTCACACACCTCAATTTTAAGGAGATTAGCAAATGTATTGGCTGCAGTAGCCTGTGATTTGATTAACCAAGTACCTTGGTGATTTCCTCTCCTCTTTAACTTTCTTTGTTCTTGTTAAATGGTGCAGAGGGCAAAGCAAGCCAGAAACAGAGATCCCAGTGGTATCATGGGGATTTTTGAGGCTCTCTAGCCTCAGTTTTACTGAGAATGTAATAAACAGGTCGAGGGGCTGGGATGTTACTATATAGAATCAACCTGTATTGTCTGTCCTTTGCGGAAACAGACACAGAATAAAGACATAATCTGTGTGATTCTGACTAAATGTCAGAAACAGAGCACTGAAACGCCTATACATATATTGTATAATCATCTAGGGAAGCACATATTATGCCTCTTGCATCTTCCTTTTTTTTTTTTTTAGACTTTCAGGAGTAATATTTTTGTAGTAAAATAATTTTATTCTTCATTCAGGCCTTTTACAATACATTATTAATGCATGTACATAATATGGCAAGTCCAGGTGTACTAATAGACCAGATCACTATTTGTATTGTATCTCTACTGCAGGCAAAGATGGTCAGTGCAGATTTACAAAGGAGAAAAAAAGGAGGAAATGTGCAGAGTGTGCACATATGCTTAGCAATGCTTCTGTTTATGGTTTGTACTCATCTTTGTACATAACCTGTAAATTAATTCCATCTTCCAGTCTCTTTTCAGTGTAGAGCACTGAGGAAACCATTTTGTGTGTGTGTGTGTATGTATTCCTCTTGACCTGCAATCTGCAGGCAATCCAGGAATAGTGTAATTGATTTAGACTTATTTGGGGAAAATTTGATCATCATTTGATTTTATGAGGTGACTGATTTGTTGAATGATATCAGCATGCCATGAGGCCAGCCACATGAGCAAGATGTGGCTTTGGAAGTATAGGGAGTGGTCAGACCTGTCTTGGAAACAATGTCATTAGAGCAGCTATGAAACTGAGTCACATGGGGAATTCAAAGAGCTGAAACTCAGAATCTGACTTATGGCTCCTTATGAACCAGCAGCAGTTCCTTGTAAAAAAGGAATATGGACGGCTACAGTGATAACAGGAGTGTAACGTACAGTTCTTTAAAAGTTTCAATGCAGTTTTCTCCAGATGACATTATTGGAAAATCCACTCCCATTGCTTTTTTTTTCAGGGACTCAGAAGGACCAAGGAGGTAACTGTATAAAGCAATTGTTATAAACATTCAAATTAGATGAATCTCCGTGTCAGATTTTATTGCAGCCTGGCAATTTGGGCTAGGTTCTCTGAACTTTGCTAACCTTGGCAGATCTACAGGGAAAGCCTGCAAAATCCTTGAGTTCAAAGCAGGCAAAATATATGACACCTTTTGAAAGTTTGGCTTTGAGTGTTGAGTTTATTTGAACTTATGTTAACCAAAGCCAATAAAAAATGGTTTGCATGAGCTCCTGCAAGGTGAAATTCCAGCAAGCAGAGGGAATGAGAACAGACAGCCTGTTTGCCAAACACGGTTATTTTTATTTGTGTTAAAGGAAGAAACTTGATAAGAGTTTAAGTACTTTTATATTTGATTTAAAGTAGGAATAAAGAAGACTATAGCTTAGGGATATTATGTAAAAAGTATCATCCCCCTGTGAAGGTATCCCAAGCAACCTGGACTGTATCTATTAGCTCATAACCCAAAAGAGTACTCTTTCTGGACAGTTTATACTTCATTATGCTAATACCTGAGAGTTCTGAGGAAGACAATAAAGCACAAGGCAGAGATCAAGATGTGAATAGTTAATAGCTATACTTAAAAAAAAAAAAAAGATTAAAAAGAAATGGAAATACCAAAATACAGTGCAGTTTGCAGTGACAAAATCAATGTATGGACACTATGCTTAAATGAGGGGCTAAGGTTTTACTAGGTAAGAAATGAGCTTGAATAGCCAAGAACCAGGGGTAGAGAGAGGTTCTATGGGTAAAAAATTAAAGTTTGGGGGAGAGAAGGATTTTTTTTTAAATTATTTTTACTAAGAGCTCTGAGAAGGAATAATAGATGAGGTTAATGAGGTGCAACAGAGATAGCAAAGCAGTGTGGGTATAACTAAGAAGGTTGCTGGTTGCATGTTATCCTTGAGTAGGCACTTCACACAAAGTATTCGTGTATGATATATCAGTGATCGTATGTCTTGTAAGAATAAATCATAAGACTGCAGTTTCACCTGGAAATGTGGGAGGAATTTAAGTGAATTTTTAGGGATATGACAAAGGAGATGGGACAGGGGTCTCTGTATGTAATTGTAGATTTGGAAAGAGTTATTGAAGGAGAGGGTGGGGAAGGAGAAGAGTAGCCAGACTAGAGGTACTGAAGCATACCTGACTTGTGAAAGACAGACATAAAGGTAAACAGTGTGATGTTACTGTAAGCCTTTAATGAGATAAATAAGGAGAGATAATATGAGTTAAATAACCAACTTAATAGAGCCAAAGATATTCTGGGGAAGTATGATTGCTGAGGCAGTGTGGTATATCTGCCAATGACCTTAAGAACTGGATTTGGTAGATACAGATCTTGCTTGTTAGAGGTCTGTCATTGTGGGAGGCTTTGACTTCCTGGATTATACAGGGGAACAAATAGCTAAATTCAGGCATTTCTCAATGCAATAACCAACAGCGTTCCTCACCAGTCACTGAAACAGCAAGAGGCAATACCTTTTTAGATCTGACTCTAAGTTGTAGAATGAAGCAAAAAATAACATTGCTTTGAGGGATTTCAGTTTCAATTAAACTGAAGGGTAAATGACGCAGGTCTATAGCTGAGCTTTTCAGCTCCAGGTGGATGGCATTTGATACGTTTAGGGAACTAGCTAAAGCCTGAAGAGCTCAAGAGGACTGGATTGTAAAGCAAGTCTGGTGCTTATTTGAATCAAAGGTGCAAAAAATGTCTGGAAAAGGCTTATTTTGCAGAGTGAAAAACATGGAAGAAAAGTTAACAGATATGACTGAATAAGGAGTAGAAAAATGAACAGGTCAGCAAAGAAACCCACATGTGAGAGGTCAGGAAATGTGTGAGTAAAATGAGAATTGGCATGAGTCAAGCTGAGCTTGACTCTGCGAAGGAAATTAAAACAAATAGGAGAAGGTCCTTCAGCCAGATAAATAAAAGGGAAAACAGAAGGTAATTGGGCATGGCCCAGTAATTTATCAGATACTTTGTTTCTGTTTCAGTTAGGATGCTGATTCTGAATATTCAGGCATAGCAGGCTTTTAGTGCCTACGAAAACCTGGAAATTGAAATAGCTTCAGTTAAAGTGGGAGAAAAAACTCGAGTTAAATGTTGGACAAAGGCTGGATCATTGTCATCTTGGTATCTGGAAGGAACTGGCATGTGTAATTGCAGGCTCAAGAACAATATTTTCAACAGGACTTAACAGCGGAAGGGAGACACCATTCAGCTGGAGAATGTAAGTCTGTCTTTGATGAATGGGCAAATACAGCCCTTGTGGAGTCCATGCTATTTGCAGCAGCTGTTCTATGCTTTTAAAAGCAAGAATAGGGCATATGGTAACAGAAAAAGGAAAGAGAACACAAGGGGCTAGATCTAGCATGACCTAGGTAAACCTAATCACTGTGATAAAAGCACTGGTGTTTCCAGGCATGGAAATGCAGTCCTCTTTGCTTAGCTTCTGGTATGGTATACCATGTGAAACTGAGAGACACGCTAGGTAATGACAGAAAAATTGTAACTAACAGGTAAGCTAAAAGGCAGCTTTAAGTGAAAAGAGACATTTCTGACTGGAGGGAAGTTGCTATTGAAAGCTCTTGATGACTGATTCTTGATGACCAGTCTTCCATGCTGATTTTACTAGAGACTGCTACCTAGAAAATGGAAGTGTGCTAATGAAACTGACTGCAACAGAGTTGGGAGGTAACAGTAGAACAACTAAGCATCTGGAGAACACATCAACGCATAAAATAAGACACAGAGATAGGTGTGAGATTAGTTATAGTAAAAATAAATGCAAGGCCCTTGCTAAAACAGTTTGTGCTATAACTGCAGTAGCTGAAGAGGAGGAAAACACTGCTACAACTGAATGTATGTGCTGTATGTATGTCAGTGAAACAGCCATCCAGATCCTGGAGTGTGTCAAGCATATTGTTTTCAGTATGCACAGGTATAAATGCTACTATGCTAGTTATACTGTGTTACAGTCTGACTCCTAGGGTGGGATACTAGCTGAGGGATTTCTTTAATGACAGGCATTTCTGATTTGTGTTCAAGTATGAATGCAGCCATTTGCATGTATTACTCACCCCATTCCGTCTCCTTTGATGCTGATCCTTGGATTTAGAAGAGCGTGGACCTGTCCAACGTTTCTTAATCCGAAGTTTGGTATTGACTGTCATTGGCGAGTTGTATTTTTAAGAAGCCTGCTTTGAAATGCCAGATCTTATCCTAATTGAAATCCTCTTACCTGTTATGGGATTTGTCAGACCAATTCACTCAGGATGTCTTGGCACAAGATGTACCATTGTTGACAGTGGAGAGGAGCTCCTTGGGCCCCAGCTAGAGGCAGATAAAGATTAATCAGCTTTAATGTTGTACCCAGTCCTCTTCTCTGCTGTCCTCCCTTCCTCAGAGGACTTTTTTTTTTTTTCCTTTCCAGTAGTAGCTATCAAGATAATATGAAAGACTGATAATATTTAGAGTTTATCTTTTCAGTGTTTCATCACATTTTGAAATACTAGAATAGAAACTGTCTCCACCTCTAACTCTCTCACTGCTGGGCTGCATAGCCCTCACCTTTGGCTAAGACAGTACTTTATACTTGGAGGTTTAAAACATCTGTTGCAAAAACAAATTCTGCCACATGTTGGAAATTAGCTTTCATTTGCATCCCTTTTCTCTTGTATGTGGATGATGTGCAGCATAGTAAACCTGGTCAAGGCTCTGCAAAGATCTACCTCACTGCTGGTTTTGATTTTTTCCTTTAGATAAGCAATTGATTATGTTCACCACAAACGTTCTGTGCTTGGGCAAGAGTGGTTTCTTCAGCAGAAAGATGAAAGTAATCAAGCCTGGCTTGTTGTGATGAATAACTTACAGCCATATAGGCCTATGACGGAAGGGGAGAATTCTGAGTAACTTTTTGATCCTCTTGTGCTTTTGAGAGAGGAGGGACATTTTCTGCTTTGGCTGAGTTAGCACCCATAAGTGTCTGTCACTTTCTCTACGTTTTGTAGCAGGCCTGTTTGTTCCCACTCTGATCTGCTGCCATTGCATGCAGAGTAGGTACAGCTGAGAGGAATGCAGAGGATTTCAGTTGTTTGAGAACAGGTGGGTGGGGATCTTCAGAGTCCATGAATTCATTAAAATTCCATGTTGTGTTGCAGTGTAAATGCGTGGGCCTTAATATGCAGGGCTCCAACAGGTAAATACTCGAATCTTGGATACAAGACATAGCAAGTTTTTACCTGCCCTTCATCCAAAAAGCTCACCAAGTACTCTATACCCACCCAAAAGGCAGTGTTCACCGCTACCTGAATATAATGCAAACTGATAGACGCAAGCACAGATTAGGGGCAGCAATTCACCTTTAGATGGATATCTGCCACGAGAGTGTGCGTTGTTTACACTTAAGAAAACTTGTTCTCTGTTTTGAAGAAATTAGACACTTTATGTTGCTGTTCTCTTTGAACTCGCTTTGCTAACAGCATCCATTTGTGCTGTGAGTTGTATAAACAACTCTGAGTACCTCAAACCGCTTTCTCAAACTCCTAAAGTCACAAAGTATCCACTGGGCAAGTCATCTCATGGATCAGAAGCACAGAGAATAGGGGCCAAAAACTGCCTGCAGGCGCCCTGCCTTTGTGCACTCTAGTTGAACCCTGAGAGGTAATTTGGCCCTTTTCGGGCGCAGTCTGCTCCATATGCTGCGATCCTCTCATACTGAAGCTGGTAACTTTGCTCAGAGCAAGTTCACTGTAGACCTGACTCTGCAGTCAGCAAGTCCATGGCAGTGCTTCTTGCAGCAGGCGTGTGACTGAGGGAGCCGTGGTGCTCTGCATCCAGCCTCATCATCCACATGCAGTACAACAACTTGGGACTGAGTTTGCTCTTCTTGCCTGCAAGTACCTGAATGTGCAAAGGTGGCTCCTGAACCTGTGGTGGGACGAAAAAGGCACAAAAAAAGTACCCTCAGGAGCTGTGCCTCCCGTAGCTCTCACAAGCTCATCTGTAGCTGCAGTTTTCCACAACTTGTGAGGTATCCAGAGACTTGTTCTTCAGTCAGCGTTCCTCTTTCCTAGTTAGTTGCTCCTTTCAGTGGGACAAGTCAACTGGGGGTTGTGAAACCACACAGCTTTAGATCTCTTCCATTTATTTCTCTTTTTAAAAATAAAATATTAAAAGAGAGCTGTGGTCACAGAAAAAAAATAATTTCTCTACTGTAACAAGGGAATGAAAACATCTGCATGAAGAGAAAACACTGAAAGTAGAGAGCTCTGTTATTCTTTGGAGAGAATGTTGGGATTAAAGTTTAAAAAAACTTTTTTCTTTTTAAGGCATCCAGTTTCTACAGCTCTCAGTTACTTCAGGGATCAGACATTTAGAAGATATTTTCTTGATCTGACTTTTTTTGCAGGACCTGAGTATTTTGAAAGACTTCCTGCACATACATGCCAGTTATTTGATCTGATCATTGTTTTAATAAAACTATTATTTAACTAACCACGAGTTAATTTCTTTGGCCCTCTGGGAGCCAGCCACAAATAGTAGCAAGTTATTGTGTAACCTGGCTAAAGCTGAGCTCCTTGTCTTCCTTGCCAACTCCCACCATTGACAAAACCACTTACAACTGATTTTTTTTTTTTTATTAACGGAGTTAGACTATTAAGAAAAAAAAAATCCTGCAAGATCCTTAAAAGTTGTCTTCATATAACCTTTTTCTAATCACCTGTAATTTGATTTTTTGTGTCCAAGAATGTAAATAGATTCTCTGTAAGGACTGAGCAGATTGTCTGAGATCTGTTGCATTGAAGAGTTGGCACAGAGAAACACTAACCATAACTGGAGTGTGCCTGGCCTCCACTTCAGTGAGAGGATATTACGAAACTCACTGAAATTGATTCCTTCTGGTAACCTGCAAGAGGGGCTAACTTCTAAGGAATTTTTCAAGAGGGGAAAAACGTTAATCAAAATGAAAGGGTGTTTTATTTAAACTATTTTGGAAAATTCTGGAATTTTGGTTCAGAAGTGGGTAATTTTATTTTGAATTCTCTTTGCGATCATGTTTCCATGAATGTGTCCATCTGTGACAGGACTGGCAGCAGTGCTGGAACAGCAGATGAGATGACAGCCACAGCCTCTCTGTTGCACCCATGCTGGCCATGCTGCCACTGGCAGGGGCAGTCCAGTGGTCAGCAGCTGGCAGCTCTTCAATTCTTAAATAGGTAAGAGTAGCTGCTGCTCAGCACAGACACCCACAGTGATGTGAAGTGTTTCAAAACTTCCTTCTCTCTTAGTCACGAAACTTTGAAACCAAAAAGATGCCCATGCAAATAAGCCAGTGAAAGAAGAGCCATATTTATGGGGAATGTGGTGTGAGACTATTAAGTTCCACAGTGATGTGTTAGTAAAATGCCTGACATACACAAGAGGCTCTGTTTCTAGCAAACACGTTCCCCTGCGTACAAGCATTAGCTCTGATGTTTACTGCTCGCTGAGTCAGAACGATTGTAGGCTGTATCTTGATTTTGCTGGGACATCATAGCTGTTGCTCCACCGTCACGGAGATCTGTGCTGCCTTAGATATTTAGTGTAAATGCAAAATAAACTAATGATTTCCAAAATGATGAGACAGCTGTTGTGTGAAGTGTAGGCAGCAAACGTGTAGTGTAACACGGGAAAACCATGGCTTTATTTTAAGGAGGACAAGGTGCACAGAATCACCAAGACCTCTTGGCATGTAACAGCCTTGCACTTGACTACAAGCAATTGCAAATGGATGCACCTGGGAACAAGAAATGCTGGGCCATGCCTATGAAAAGAGGCTTGGGGTTGGAGAAGGAGTGACACATATCCTGGGGGACAAGGATTCTGCAGAGGATTTCAGATCAGAGGGCAACTGACTTCAGAGGCTTTCCTTGGCTGGTATCGTGGCCAGAAAGATTAAGGCAGTCTTTGAATCTACAAAACAGGTAGGAGCAGTAAACAGAAGACTAATGTTTGTTTTTACCTCGGTGAAGAGTGCCTCATTGCTGCAGACCACATGGAATGTGAAGTCTTCTTCTGCAACTCACATGCAAAATAAAGTTAAAAAACAGGATGGGGGCAGACAAGACCAAGAGAACACCTGTTGGGATGGGGAAGTGGGAAATACTCCGGAAAGATTTTTTTTATATTCCTCTGTGGTTCAGGTCATCTGATGAACAAAAATTCTCAGGACAGCGCTGAACTATTCTCCAGAAATGGCCAAATCAAGACTAGGAGATCAGCTGTTTACCAGAGGTATGTTGGAGTTGAACACCGCACTTATGCTTAGTCCAGTGACAACAGAGAAAAACTTCCCTATCTTTTCTACAAAATGCCATTTGCAATAAATATTTTTGTCTCAAAAAATATGTCAGCTCTATAGATGGAGCTAGTAAATTTATTTATGCTAGCTTTATCAGGATATGTCTCTTGCAAAAGTAGCCTGGAAGTATTTTCGAGTAACTGCATAGTAAGGCCTTTATTTGCCTTGTAGCTGACTCAGTCATCCAGTAGAGAAAGGACTTTTCTGTTACCACTTGTCAGAGCTAGGCAGGCCTTTCTGGCTCTGTGCAGTAGATGAAACTGATCAAGGAAATGCAAAAAAGGAGCAATGCTACACAACTAGTCCCAATACCACTGGGCTTTAAGTAAACCATAAACATTCCCAGGAATGGCTTACAAGTAGGTAAATGAAACAAAAACAATTTAAAGGTGATAAAACTCTGTTGACACGAATACCGTTCAGGTAAACCACCTTGGACATATTTCAAACAGAATCCAGCACATATCTAACTTTATCTCAGGTGAATGAAACTGTTCACGCAGGAGGCTTATCGAGTATAGAAGGTCTAATTCACCTGCAGACTCTTCTGCCTGATGGCTGTGCTTAACAACAAACCCATGTTTTTCAAATCAGTTCAGGAAGCTGTGCCCCCATGGAGGTTGTTGTTGAGCCTCAGTTAGGAGGAAGATTTTCAGAGCATCAGAGACTCTGCACGCTATTGTCTGGGGCCAGTACAGCTTAGGTACTGGAGGGATCTCTGCCACTGGACCTGCTCTTGTTGGTGTCCCTGAAAGCTTTGTTTGGATTGTGGGGCAGAAGTAAGAGTTCTTTAACAGATGGTTTATATGAGAAGAAGGTAGCCAACCTCATCATAACTCTATTTGAGGGTTGTCCAAGGGCTGTTTGGGGGACTGAAGTCTTTCCAGGTTTAGTATCACTTTTAGATATTACTTCTTTTTTACAGAAGTACAGAAGAACAAAGCAGGGATGAAGATGCCTTTTCTGGGTCCTTCAGCTCATAGGAGAAGACTCATCACAGTGACAATGTCTGTAAGATTTCTCTCCTAATAGAGTAGAGCTGCCAGTGGAGTTTCCCGCTCTGAAGTGGCCCATAGACATTGCTCTCTGCACACATTGCTCTGATCTCACTATTATGAAACCCAGATAAACAACCAAGAATTCACCATCCCTTTAGGCACCACAAAAAATTAGGAACAACAAAGACATGGTCTCCTGGATATACAGAAATTCCAAGGCTAACTATTCCTCTGTGACAGGAATAACTGAAGGGTAAAGTTTAAGACTAAAAGGGCAAGGACATTTTTAGACAATGAAGAAATTCATTTATGTAGTTCACAGCTTGTTTTCCTCTTTTTGGACCTGCTGACGTCTGCTTATCAGTTCATTATTTGTCATGTTTTGAAGGGATATAAAACCAGCCCCTGGGAAGAAACATACCTTGTGAAAGAAAGCTAGAAATTGAAGTGAATGCAGAATTTCCAAATGCACCTACCATAAAGACAAAACTCTACTGATGCACTGGAACGTGTCTGGCTATGGGAGGTATTCAGAAGTCTTTAGGAGCAGACAGAGGGAAATACATCCAGGAAATTACCCCACTGTGGGGTATTGAAATAGCTTGTGTGATTTCTGGGGGGTTCTCTGAAGGTCTGTTCCTCTTGAACTAGTAGCAGAGTTGTCCAGTGATCTTCTGAGTACCTGAAAATCTCCACCTAAAGTAACGAGGTGGCCCTTTTTCTTTTAACGTTTATATCTCCTGTCTTCATGGTAAAGCATTTCGTCCTTGCATACTTTATTTCCTCATCAATACAATGGGGATATTGACAGCACTTCCCCAAAGAGCTTGGACTAATGTCCTAGAATAGTGCTGATATCCAAACTGCGCACGGATTAGAGACCTGCTCACAGGCTGTGACTGCTGCTGACCAAAACAGGGTCAGAGAGCAAGCTCTAGGCTGCTGATCACTCACGCTGCTCCACTCTTAACCTCCTCCTGGGCTCCATTTGGGCTCACACAACCCATCTGGGACCCTCTGGGACGAGTCCCTGACTACAGTCCTAATTTCATTGCCTCTGCTTATCTCTCACTTAACCCATCTTGGATTTGATTCACAAGTATGTTAGTACAGTTCAGCTTTGGTACAGGGTTGCTGAAGGAGAAACATACTAGAGAACAAAATTTTTAACAGGTGTGCTTATAATGCTGGCCAATACTTACCATGACAAGTATTTTTCAACATTTTTTGTCTGTGAATACCTAGCCACAGATAATTCTGATAGTACTGGATTTCCATAGCTGTCTCTTTAGTGTTGGTGGCATATTCAGTCCAGCAGTTTCTTGTAAGAGCTGGTGTACACTGTGCACAATACTAAATGCCTAACACAACTTGCAGTGAAACCAATGCAGCCAGAGCAGTATAGCTGGTCACTTAAATCCCATGGCTTTGTTTATCTGCCCTCGTTGGCTAGTAAAGTTTTGGACGATTTATACTAAAACTCTCTTTTTCTCATTTTCCCCTTTGATTTGATACATTCTGAAACTGACAAGAGACAATAGGACAGTAGGCAAAATATTTTTAGCATGACACATTTGTATATCCTTAAACATAGTCAAACATATGGGTTTTTTGCGGACAAATGTCTCAAAAGATGTTATATGTATGTTGAAGGCATTTAAAATGAATATGTAATCCAAGATAGTAATTATAAACAGTATATAAACAAAGAGACACACACAGTTACTTGTTTGCCTACCCGTCTATATATGAGTGCCTGCAAGTTTACAGGTGAGGAAAAAAAATTAATAGCATGAATGAGAAGAGAAGATATGAAGGGTGTCATGCCAAAACATGTGGCAAATTTATTAATTTTTATTTTGTGCTATAGTAGCTACAATGCACATATTAGATAGTCTTTATATAATATAATCCCAATCTACTGCTGTAATATTGGATCTGGGTTCATAGGTAGGTTTCTCATTCAGTTTTGCTACTGTAAAGAGACGTGGCTGGGTAATTATCTATAATTCCTATCTGGATTTCAAATACTAAAGTACATGAGTGTTCATATACTTTGTGTGTGTATGAGTGTCCTGAAGTTTTGATCTTGTGTATTACATGGAAAGAAGGTGGGATCTGGAGATATGAAACAGGTGTGGGTCAGAATGCAGGAAGAAAGTGAGCTAGCTGCCTCTCACTTAAACCAGGCTGCTGTGAACACAAGAGGCTATATATGCAGATCAAGGTTACCAAGGGACATAGACATCTCTGGCTTAAGTTATTTTCCTTATTAAACTGGGAATGGAAGAAGTAAGTGATGTAAAATTCTCTAGATCATCTCAAAAGCACTGAAAGGTCATCCGTGCCCTAGAAAATTAAATTGGCTTTATGGTCAGACAATGCCCAGCAGTGTAATCCTGAGACACAAGAGGATTTGGATTTTAAAGTACTCAAATTAAAGGAGTGCTTATATTCTGGGAGTTTGATTTTTCCTACCACAAGTGGTGTTTGGTTCTGGGATTTTTGTTTGGACCTGCCTGCACCTCTTACAAAACCAAAACAAGCAAGCTGTCATTTTTACAAAAGCCCAGAAGTACTTTTGTTTTTTGCAAAGACAGAAAAATATCAGTACTAAGGGATTAAAAAACATAGTTACTAAAATGTAACTTCTTGCAATTTTTTCTGTTTGTTTTCCCCCCTTTCTACATTTGCCTACTTTTTTTGTGCTGTTCAACTTGTTTGCTTGTAAAATCTTCCTTGGAGCCACATTCGTGCAGACAGACTAAAACATTTTTTGCTCTGAATGAATCCCCTGAGGTAAAATTTACTCAGATAATATCTTGGTTACTACCTAACCTGTTTGGGTTATTTTTGAACACTATAAAGGGGTAGCAACAACAAAGACAAACTCTGTATGGTACATACCAGTAGCAGTTCACTTTCAGTAACTTAGGACCTCTGCTTTTGCAGGAGTTTTGTGAATTTTGTGGCTCTCTGTAGATGTCAGAAATTAGAAACTCAAATGTTTGAGGTGATCGTCCCCATTTCCCCGTCCAACGTTTTAGTTTCTTTGCACAAAAGAAAAAATACATTTAGATTTACCTCGTCACAGACATAGCAGGTGAAGGATGCCAAGTATACATAACAGCACAGAAGACAGAGGCTGCAAGATGAATGAACTGGACAAGCAGTGCTGAGTAATCACTTTATAACCAGCTGTGATTAGGCACAGGGCCCAAAGCAAAAGCCAGGCTCTGAAAAGGCCTGAGTTTCTGATTTAGATCAAAACCTCATGTCTCTTGGTTTCTATAAAACATTGAAGCAAGTCCCTGGTTCTTCAGTTTGGAAGAAAATTCAGATTTGGATTCCAAACCTGTAGCTTAGCTTCATCTCTATTAATGCTGATGTTCCACAGATTTGGATTTCCAGCCGTTCATCCAGATGCCTGTTGTAAGATGGATGCTGTTCCAGCAGAGGCTGCCAACCTGGCAGCACTGCTCCTTCTGCTGTGTGTTACACTGGGGCTGAGAACAGCAGCTCTGCTGACCAGCTCTGCCAGCACTCCATGTTGGGGGAAAAGTGGGAAAAGAGATAAGTGAGGATTTCTTTGTCTGATAGAGAAAATGTATTTTTTGCTCCCTGCTGCTGCAAATGTAGAGGAGATCATAAATCAAAGCTTATCTGCTTTGGGAGTGCAAGACAGGCCCTAAAATGGTGGGAAAGTTTTAGAACGGGAAGCAGGTTAAAAGAAAAGCTATTGGGCAGAAGAAAAGACCACGAAGAACAAGTCTGGACACATTAGTCAGAATGAATTGAATTATAGCTATGCAACTCTTAAAAAAAAAAAAAATCTCTATTAAGCTCCACAGACCTATTCCCTCAAAGGAATTTCTGTTGTGCAGGAGATTTTGGGTTGTGTTAGGAATACTATAAAGCATAGTTTTGTCAGTCTCCTCTGTGGTGCTGAAGTCTTTACCCATCTGCTCGCAGAGAAAGAAGCCAAGGCCTGGAGAGCTCAAATGACTTGACAATGTTCATCTGCTGAGTCCTGCTGGGGCAGGTGCAGAGAACCCTCCTAGGACTCCACACAGCAACCCTCATCTTTGGGGGCAGCATGGGCACCTTTTAGAACATCAGACACGTTCTGTTGTGTAAGAATGGCTCTAGCGAAGTTCTCAAGGAGAGCTGCTGTCTTGGCTCCTGTGTTTGAACAGTGCTAGCAGGGTTTAGGAGAAAACACCTTGCTCCTGCAGCAAGAGAGGTGAGTAACAACTGGGTGCATGAATAGCTGCATGCAATGACAGGAGCTGGCCTGGCCAGGTGTGAAGGCATGTCAGCTGGGAAGAAGTTGGGATTTCACTTTTTGGTGAGTTTTGCAAAAATAGGGATGGATTCTACTCTTGGTTCAAATAGTTCTTAACTTCCACTGATTTAAAGGCTGGAGAGGCAAGTCAATGGATGTAGGAATTTAGAATCAGCTTCCATTTCTTTTCTTTCCTTGTATAAGGACTTTCAAATAGAATTGTGGAACAGTTCACACAGTAAGAAGCTGTTCCTCCAATAAGTTGCTGGTAAAGATATAACCTGTATAGTTTTGTATAGGAAGACAAACCTCCAAGGATGAAGTTTACTAAGAGAAATTCAGAGACAATTCTAGCCCAGGGCATTTTTTAAAGCTGCTTTATCTGTCAAAGCCTGTAAACAGTAATCCTTCCTGGACCAATGCTGGTGCCATTTTTAAAGCCTTTGCAGTATCTCTTCCCTGTCAAATATAAATAATATTTTTTCTTCTTATATATAGGTTTTTTTACAAAGGTTCTGCACTTGTGTCCCCTCCAATTCCAAATTGCAATTTTATTTTTCTTCTTAGGAGTCTAGATTGGAAGGACCAGAACCTACATTTAGGACTGGAATGCTCTTAGGATTATTTCAGAGATTCAGAGAGTTGTCAGAGTTCAAACTGTTCCTACTGACTAATCTCTGTGTGAATTTAGGGAGTTAAATCACAAAATACAAGTCATCACTAGCAAACAGAGTAATGACATCAGTTTTTTAGACAGACTCAGGCACTCTGAAGTTTCACAGAACATTTTTTGAAGGCTTACAGTGTGATCCAAAGCAGAAAAGTAATTTTAAAATAAATGTATTTCAGTTGATAAACTGCTTGGTGTGAACACTAAACTATTGCAATATGCTGAACAATTAAGCTCTAATTCTTTAAAGCAAGTAAATGCATATGTGTTTTAGGTGTCATTGACCTTAGTAAGTGCTTACATGCCTTGCTTATGTCTGTTATTCAATCAAGACCTTATGGTTTGATTTGCAGTTTTTTGTACTGCAAATGTGAATGCCCAGTTCAGCACACACACTGACAATCTGTGCATGTTCATGCCTTGCTTACTAATCAAAATGGTATCAGTTTGGTTTATGCTTTCAGAAGCAGTCTGAGGTGTGTGCAGAGTGCATTACATTTTTCTTTATTATTTCTATCTACTTAGATAAGTTCAGGTTAAACTCCTCCTTCCTCTTGAGGATCTTGGGCAGTTCCTCAGATTACTGCTCCTTGCTTTAGCTGGGTGTGCCTTTAGTTTTTAATTAACGCTGTTAAATAAACAAAACAATCAACAAACAAATCCTGAAGGGAAATAAACCACAAGAATGATGTTGAAATACTCTTAAGAGCTGAACCCTGAGTTCCAGGAGATGCAATGCTATGGCTATGTCTCTGCCCTTCACTTGTCCTTTGGCTCTGAGTAAGAGGAGATGTTTGTTCTGAGCAGAGAGGAAAAAGTGATATAAGATTCAGTGTAGGAAGCAGCAAGAGCTGCTCAGTGCTCGTTCAGGTACAGACTGTGCTTTGGGAGGAACAGAAGGGTGTCTCCCCACCTTCTCCCCTTGTCCCTCTGCTGTGCCAAGTTGGAAGGCAGCAGAGTTAGTAGGTGTCATGTTTAAAAGTCAAGGAGAGGTGACTCCTCAGGCTTCCATTTCTCTCTAGGTGGGTCTGTGTCTCCCACCGGTCCCCCATGTCAAGAAAGAAGTTCTCAAGACTGAACTTCTGTCTGTGCCTGGAGTGGTAATAAATCTCATTGATAATCTGAGTTTTGACTGTTATTAGGCACACTGAAACAGTGCATGAGAAGCAATGGGCCTGAGCACTGCTGGGGCTGGTGGCAAAATCCTGGAATAAAGAGGTAGGCTAAAGTTTCCAACTTAATTACATTTAATTAGTTTAACGTAAAACCTTTAACATGTTGCTAGGATGGATCTTCCTTTGTTTGGCTTCTTTTGGTGTGGCTTAACAAATTTTAACCGTCTAAAACTGACTCTTGGTTGGAGGGACCATAGGTGGTACAGCACATATCCTTTAGTGGAATAATGAAGTGTTTACATTATGCAGTCCTATTGTGAGATCAATCAGGCTACAAGGCTGGATATATAAACAGAATCTGCAGGTGGTCCTTGCGTCTCCTTGCCCAGAAGACATGCTTTAATCCTCAGGAAGTAGGCAGAGTAGAGGTTCCAGGAGGCAGCCAGCCCAAGCAAAATAAAAGAACAAAACCAGCCTGAACAATGCAATGCATGTCAAGCTCATAGCGCAATCACTACAAATAGCAGCTGACAGGAGACTTTATGACAATTCAGCCATCAGCTAAAATTGCCAAACTCGGGATCCTGGGATTAATAAGCATCTTACTCAGGCGGTACAAGCATGAAATGTGAGGCAGAAAGGGTGGGTAATGCATTTCACGTGGCTTCCAAATGCTTTGCTCCCTTTCAAGCTGTTTGTTACTGGGCAAGTTCTCCTGTGGAAAATCTCTTGCTCTGTGTCTTTGCATCTGCTCTGTTTTGCTCAGCTGTCATAGCCCCTAAGTATTTCTATGCCTTGGTGATGCAAGAATAATGCTAATTATTGAGTTACTTGGACCACAAGGTGGGAGGCAAATGGGAGAATTGAGCATTCACACGTGTTAGTACCTTTGGTGTGAGGATTGTGCTTATAACTCCCAGGCACGTAAGCACTTAAGGGGTGTGAGCAAAAGAGCATAGCTCAAGCTGGTTTGAAAAGAGATATAAATTAATGGTCTCTGAAAAAGTTTCTAGAAATGTTCTTCCAGGGCTCTTTGCAATGGAGGAAAGTTTTGCTAGAGTAAGGGCAGAAGGATCTGACTCAGTAAAAAGAGGTAGAAGATTTTGAGACCACAGAGTAATGAAAGAAGTAAACGTCAGTTCAGAGGAAAAATAATAATACTAAAAAAAAACCCAAAACCCACATAGTTGAGTTGGCTTAAATGTAGTTTGCTATAGGGTTGTTTTAATTAGACTTGTGAAGCAGGAAAATGCCAACTGAGATGTTCTGCAGCAAGGAAAAAATAGTTTTCAAGCTGAAACATGGCACATAATGGAACTGAGTTGTCCACATGGGTGCATTCTCTTCCTCTTTTTGAAGACAGCACCTAAATCAGTTGAGTCAGAAACTAGTGAAGGGTAAAGCTCAAGATGTCTGGAACTCTCCTGTCTCTTTAGATTCTTATCTGAAGTGTATTTAAGCCTTTGGAAAAGGCTTGCAACCTCATGAGATCTTGGTTTTTCTCACCCCCCAAGTGTTCACACATTTCCTGATTATGAAACAGCCAGTCATACCTCAGGAATGGGCGGGTGGTGGGAGATGGGGACAGCTTTATTTAGTTATTTATCTATTTTAGCACCTTTGCATTTCATCCTGTCCAAAAGCAGGAGTCAGGCATTTACAGTGTGTGAAAAAGGGGGTAAATGTAAGTCTGCTCCTTTGCTGCTAAACTACTTCAGGTAAAATTACCTACGAAGATGTAGGTAGTTCTTCTGTTTGCAAAATGAGTCCATCTCAACTGTGTGCAGGTGACCTTTTTCATGGGCACAGAGATGTTGCCCATACACCTAAGCAAGATCAAACTTGCTTGTTTCCTTAGGGAGGATTTTTGTTGACAAAAGTAGAAATACCAAACTCTACATCAAGACTTATTTCCACTTCCAGCTACTCTTAGATCTCTCTGTCTAGCTCCTGTTTAGGTATGTCTTCCTCCCTGCACCAGTTTGATTGTATGCAGGCCAAGAAGTGTGATTGGAAGTCATATCAATGCAAACCCTTTCCCCTCTTCCAGGCTAGCCTTGTATTTCTTTTCCTATGCTAACCTATTAGCAGACTTAGCTATCACATAAAATTTGTTCTTTTCAAGCCACTTTAGAGCGGCTTTAAACCAGTGAAGTTTTCCAGTGATCTCATTAATTTGTCTCATACATATTTGGATTTTCTTTGAAGCCTGGGGAAAGTTTAGATCTGAAATTCTCTAAAATTGTGTCTTTCTTAAAACATGTTACGAATTCCTTATTACATAGAAGTTAGGGAAATCTTGCATGATTTAACCTGCAAATTACAGACATCATTTTGGTGGTGGTGGTGGTGAGGGGTTTTTTTGTTTGTTTGTTTCTTTTGTTTATTTGTGTGTTGGTTTGGGGTTTTTTCCTGTGAAAATTCTTGTCTTTGCTATCAATTTACATAAAGGAGAATTTATAGCATCTGAACAATCTTAGCCCAAAAGCTCCCTAGGAGCCTTTGAAAGCATCTTGAAAATGCTTTCTATACTATTTGTGGCCTTCTGCTCTAATCCTACAGGAGTGTGTGAAATTTCTGCTTTTTGAGCCACTTTGGGGAGACAGTAGAACTAAAAGTTTGTAAAGTAAAGTTCATGCCCTTTCTTTGTGAACTTTCTCCAGTTTTTATTCTGCTGATCGTGGAGACTGTATGCCACCATGCCCTATGTAAAACTGGTATTAGTGTTGTAGTATATACTGAGCTTGGTTTCAGATGGGTTAAGCATTTCTGCTAGCCATTCTGACCAAAAAGGGAACTGTGTCAGGTGAACAGGGTCTCTCAAAACGGTGGCTTTATGGGGATCTCTAAAAATGATCAGGCTTAAGAAACTGTCTAATCATTTCTGGAAGACTGTCCCTGTTGCTCACGTTCCTCTCAAGAGAATTTGTATACAGCGCCTGCACAGTTTATGCTTGCCTTTTATTGCTGGTTGTCCTAGAGCAGCTCAGTTGTTGTTGTTCTGATACAGAATGTCTTTGATGTGTTTGGAATTAATCCATCAATGGTGACATGAGAATATATTCTCCTGAACTAGTGATGTGAACATCATGTACATGCATACACAAAAATGACAGCATATTATTAACTGAGATCCTAGATTACCATCTGCCCTACCCATTTGTCATGGAGTAAGCTCTGAAGGAAGAGGAAGCAGTAGATTTAGGGACTTTCTAGAATGGCAGGAGAAGTGTATGAAAAGGTTTTCACAGAGTAGACAGCATAAAGTTAATTTTTCAGGGACTACCCAAGTTAAGGGTCAAGGCGAAAGAAGGTTGTGTGTGACAGATGAGAAGTGCTGGGTGAGCAGGGGAACGGCATGGGCAAAGCTTGGGAAGTGACCAAGGCAACTGTTGCGACAGATGTGGAGCACAGACTGAGATAGGAGTAAAGGTAGGCTAGGTCACAGAACAGATGCAGGACTAACCAAACACCAGCTGATGAAGGTTGGGCTTGGGATTCTGTAGAGTTACAGACAAGACAGAGTAAGGTGTACTGTAGCTGTGATCAGAAGGTGAAACACAAAAGTTCCAGCATGGGGATCTGAATGAAAGGAATAAGGCCATCAGAAAACTAAATTGGCTACATGGAGCAGTGCTGGCACTGGTTTGCTTTTTGCAAGAGCTCAGAAATGAGGATTTAACCTTAGAAAACTAAAACCAGAGTCAGTGTAGTACAATGTACCACTTTACTGAACTGCTAAATTGTCAGCTGTTTATTTGGCTTCGATTGGGAACTTCAGTGAGATTTGGAAAACTTTGTTTTCCTGTTTTGTATTTCTTAACCATGGAAGTCTGAAGATGCTGGGATTGTCTTCAATTAACTCATCTGAAAACAGAGACATCAGTCATTGCTTCCTCTTCTTCATGCCCCCCCTGCTTTCATCTTAATTAAGACATAGAGCATTATTTCACACTGTCTTCCACAACAAACAACCAAAAAGCCGTGCTAGTGTGAAGAGGCTATATTTGTTTTAGCAACATTTTAGTGCTTAAGTATTGCTGTCATTTACTAAAGATTATGATATCTCAGATCATGAGGAAGAAGTCAGGGACTACGTAACCCAAAAGATGACATGCATCCCCTGGGTTTGCAAAGTCTCCAAACCACAGATTTCCAAAATCCAGAAAGATAGCAAGAAGAGTATTATGTTGCTGTGTGATCGCCTTACGTTCTTTCACAAATAATTGCCATTGGCTACAAGATGCAGCGCTCTGATATCCTTGCTATCAGATAGAAGCTTGCAGCTGAATGTTATACAGCTTTTGCTTCCATCTCTCTACAACTAATCCAAGTGCACCTGACCAAAGAAGCACTTTAAATAACATCACATGTTTTTTCAGAACAGTGCACTGGGGAAATCATCAAATTCTTCCCAACTCCTCTGTATCATGAAGAAGAATATTAGAATAGTAGCAGATGTGGGTAATTTAGTTCTTAGCACTTAGCCCCTATCTCTTCCCAAGCAACAAAATGCTTCTCTTTAAGGCAAGATGGTTCAAGGCTTACAGGTGCCATGTAGCTGCCCAAGCAGAGGAGGAAAAGAAATCGATGCTCTCTGGAGGGGCGATCCATGTGAGGAAGCATATACCTAACGTAGCAGCTGGTTCAACAGCCTGGAAGCACCAACATGCAATGGAAGGTACCCTTTCTAGTTTTTCATGGAGAAACCTGTTTGGGCGAAACTCCCTGGGACATATAAATCAAGGCTGTTAGTTAGCTATTGGTTATAAGTCAGCGTCACATGCATTAACAGTTCTTGAGGAAAAATGGTAAGAATTTGCCACCACATGCTACAGGTGTGGAAACATAAGCACAGGGAACTGAAATGGCTAACATGAGAGCACCAAGCATATGAATGATGGAACTCAGTTTTGTCTCTAGAGCAGTTGGCAAAATGCAAATAAGTGGAGAGCTTTCAGTATGCAGAGAGCCGGAAACACCTATTGCTATTTGACCCACAGTCAGTTTACTATTTTCTGCTTCTCGGTCAGACTGTTTATTTGTTTCCGCTGCTTTTCAGGATGACGAATTGTCTAAGAATGTGCTGGTGTTTAGCAGGAAGGGGGATTGTCTTATAGCATGCCCAGCTACCTGAGGAGAAGTACTGAAAAGTGAACTGCTCACTGAGCTTAAACCTTCCCCACGGCCTAATGAGCAAAAAGAATTCAAACCCTAAGTAGCGTTTGACCCTGCATCTGTAGGTGTTGCCTGTTGTATGACTGCATTGAAAGGGATCACCATAAAATTAAGTATAGTTTGGTAAGAGGGCTGGGCCAAGGAATTAACCTATCTATCTGGATCCATAATTTTTAGAGTCTGATAATTTTAAATCTTATAGTAATTTTGTTACTTAAATGATGATGACTACTTGGGCAATGAGATTTATAGCACTCAAGAAATTAACTTAAGGAAAAATTATTACTGTATTGCTAAGAGAGAGGTAAGTCAGGCTCTGTAAATACAGTAAAATCTCTTTATATATAAGTAGATATTATGAATTGGGATACAGAATCTAAATCTCTCAACAAAGCTCTCTTGCTGAAGAACCAGGAAGAGAATGTATAAACAAAGGTGATTAGGTGCAGCCACTTAGACTAATGACTTCTGAATTCTCTGCTTGCCAGTCAGACTGTATTAATTCCCTTTTTGCTCTGAGTCTGAGTAGGTTTAGGGGAAGGTGCTGTGAGGAGTAGAGGTCTGTGATGTACTGTGTACAGTAGATGTCACTTAGAGTCACCACAACACAAAAGCGCTCTAGCATCTGCTATGAAGTGAGAATAGCTTCCCAGTGGTTTCAGTTC
Source organism: Lophotriccus pileatus (assembly GCA_035583135.1). Lineage (NCBI taxonomy): Eukaryota > Metazoa > Chordata > Aves > Passeriformes > Tyrannidae > Lophotriccus > Lophotriccus pileatus. The sequence continues at coordinate 67,483,283 of JAWWES010000081.1, read as the reverse complement.
CTGTTGCTTCTGATTACAGCAGCCCTGAAATCCTTTTTCATTTTAAAGGAAGAGGATTCTCCAGTGCAGAAGGTTTTAATGGCTTCAGGCTATGTTGCATTAATAACTTTCTTCCATCATTCTCCCTGTAAACAGAGCTGCCAAGCCAGACTTAATCACGAGATGCACTCGGTTTGTCTCCACCTCCTGTGGCCCCTCCTGAGCACCCACAGAGTATGTATGAACAGCCCAATGTCCTGCACTTTTTTTGCCTTTGGGTTGTGCCTAGTGTCAGGCCAGAAAATGGATGACTCTTGGGGAAGGGTCCTCTGCCGAGGCAATAGGATTGCACTGCGTGCTTTCCTCCTGCTTGGGACGTGCTGTCCAGGAGGGAGTCCCGTGCGTGACTCTCAGCACTGGATTCCCCTCAGCTGACCTGGTCTCACTGGCATACAGAAAGGGTGTGAGACCTGAGTACAGTTAGCTGTGGAAACTTGGAGACCATAAGCATGACTTCTGGCTTTGTGACTTTTAAATGCAGGCTGTACACAGAGCAGTGGAGTGGCCAAGAAATAATGGTAATCTCCCCTTTCTCAAAAAAAGTGCCTGTCCAACAGAATAGTAATTTGCTCCAAGACATCCTCTGAATTAAAAAGAAAGGAGAAAGGAGGCTTTTTCCTATAAGTCTTATTTTAAATGCCAGAGAAGGACAGATAAATGTAACTTAGATCAAAGATGAGGCAAAAGAGAACATATTTCAAAGGTAGTTTCACTTGCCAGTTTGTGGTCATTACAGATAGGTAAGTACCAATGGGGGTACTTCTGTCACTTTAAAATGCTTCACATCCATACAAATAAGGTTTTGTGTTGCACCAAGTATGACATACTGGCTGCTGTGTCCTGGTCGAGAACAGTTGTTTTCGGAAATATTGGGAACCTTTAACTTTTAGAACAATTTTTGCATAGTTGCTTGTTCGGACATTAAAGTCTTATTTCCATTACTAGATGGCAAAATTTTCTTAGAGGATCAGCGGAGTTTGAGAGAAGAGAATCACAGGCTAACTTGAGTCTAACCAGTCCACAAGTAGAAAAAGTGTATGATTTTCAGTAATGAAAGGAGCCAAATGAAGTTATGTGGCCAGAATCAGCTCAGGGTACATTTGGTTCCTGAGCATCAAAATATCCATTTGCAGGATCACTGATTTAAGGTAGTTTTGATGTGAGCTTATAACATGCCATTTGACTTCCAATTGCTTAAACCTGCTCTACCTTGGTATTTGCTTCAAGTACTGTGAAAATGCAGGTCTGGTGGTCATTATGATGATTTGAAACAACCCTTGAACGGTTGAGAACAGAGTATATGGAAAACAGGCAGTTTTACTCTTGAAATGACTTGATCTTTTTCTGGTGTAACTATATTATGTACTGTTTGCAGCCTATTTGTATTCTGACTCACTCTGGCAATAAGAAACCTTTTAAAAATCATAAATACACAATAAATTAAACACCAACAATTATTTAAATACACAGGTGTATTGATGTGACTAGAGTAATTAAATTCTCCTGTTCTTTCAGCCCCATTTGTTCTATTAACAGTGTATTTTAGAAAACACCAAATCACGTGTTCTTCTGCGTCATACCCTGTGCGAGTGGAAAGAAACAAGGTCTGCCTGGTGTTTTTTATAAGCGGGAGTGGGTATGCAGAAGCCCTTTTACAGTTAGGCAGATGTTGTGAACTTTGTCAAGCTTCCTTCATGTGTTCTGCCTGGGTTCAAGTTAATGTTCACGGCTGCTACCATTAAAGTGCAAAGCTGTTCTCTGTCCAGTAGATCAATGCATTAAATATGAGTTAAAGAGAATGCTTCAAGGTAAGAGTAATGGAGCCACCATGAGTTTATTTCTGATTTGAACTGAACACAGAAGTGAAGGCCTGGTTTTAAAATGGAGTAAACCAAAAACTAGATATTCATATTAAAATCAAACACCCACTCCTCAAACCCCAATACAAAATACACCATGGATGTGTTGTGACTAAAAGAAGAATGTTTGTTATCCATGCTTTAGATCTTAGTCTTGGGTTTTAGAAACAAGGCATTAAACTTTGCAAACTTACTGAGATCATCACAGAGCTTTTAGACAAATTTCTCAAATCCTTAATACTAAAAAAGGATTAAAAAAACCCAAACAAACAACCCCCACTGCCCAACAGACAACCTATGCTTTCGTCTGTCACCACTTCAAATTTCTGCTATTTACAGGAAATAAAATCACCTGTTTTTCTCATAGGCAAGCTGGGTGTGGATTTTTCCAGATTGATCCTTGCTCTCCTGGCCACCAGCCAGGGTGGGGAGCATGCTTACTGCTGCACAGCACCCCAAGCTTACAGCTGTCTTAAGAAGTTATAATAAATGTTTCTGTGTAATCTCTCCCAGTCTGAAGAGAACTGCTGTTGAGAGAAATCTGTACATTAGATGAATGCTCTTTTGCTCACATAAATGTGATATGCTCAAGGAAATCTACGTGATCGACATAAATGTGAAGTTGAACGTATTACTTCTATAAAGTTGATTTCATATTGTCACATATTGCCTCAGAATGACTAAGTCTCACAAACAACTTATGCAAGTGTAAATTAACGCAACTCCACTGACAGGACTGCACTGATTTATACCTGCACTGCTACAGCCCTAAAGCATTCTTTTTTTTCCCTTTTTTTTTAAAGGTGGTTAAGCCTCTAGCCTACTCTCCAGAGAGATTTACATGAAATTACCTTTAAAACATTATATTATAAGGATTGAGAAATCAGTTTTACAGTAGAACAGTGTGAAATTTCCATTACAATGAAGAAAATGTAAATATTTTATAGCTATTTTCATTACACAGATAGGTGTGGTTCTTATAGTGCTGTTTCCCCGTGGGGGGAGGAAAAAGCTGCATAAGTTCTTTAACTACAGAACTATGAACATGTGCAGTGAAATCAGTTGAGAGATTTGAAATCCATGTTTCCTTTTATCTTTAAACAAAGCAATTAAATTAAACACATGTACATTAATATAAAGTTAAAGTTACAATTATGATCACGGAGTCTTTGAAATCAGTGGCAGAATTCCCATTCTGTAATGATGAAAGGCAACACTCAGGATAAAAAATAGCAACAGGCGACTTGGCAAAAATCTCTGTTTTCCTCCTGGGATTCTAAGGGGAAGCAGCCTGAAAATGCTATCACTCCATAGCAATGATGGATAAAAGGCACGCTTATGCTTGCAATAATATGATGACTGATTTTTCTGTTGGAAGTGTTATAGAAAATTGTTGCTGATTACCACCCCTTCCCCACTTCACACACAGAGTTTTGGGTTGGTTTTCAGGCGGTTCTTTTTTTCTTTTCTTTTTTTTTTTTTTTTCCTCCATGAAAGATGTTCTGCATTCAATTTTTTTTTAAACTGTTGTACTTGCTAAGAAGGTAATTGCTCTTTGGAAATTTGTAGCTTGTTAGATTCACATTCCTGTTCTCTTGGATGGATCAGGCACTGAATCTACTTCTTCCTTGCACAGAGTGTTACCTCTGTATCCAAGACCTAGTCTGATCAGGAAGCTCGATCAGGGCTACAGGAAAGACATGTGAGCAGTCTTCTGGCCTTCTAGAATACAGGCATTTAATCTGCTCCTAGAGGTAGCTCTTTGCACTGATAGAGAGGGAGCCTGGACAGCTGGTTTAACCCAGACATCTTTTAAATGGCTAAAGCCAGGTGAGATGAGTCCCACTATTAACCTCATCTGTGTCTCCCTGTATTCCTGAGGGAAATCCATTTAGTTGAAAAGCAGCCAGCTGCAGAGTAGGGAATGCAGTGGCTTGAGCATCTTCTGATCAGCAAATGTTTTTGTACTGAGATTTAATGCAGGTTTATTGGGAAGACCCTTCTCTAAGATTGTAGCTGTTTGCAGCCAGTCTGATGAAGCAGAGGGAAATGTGGATAGAAGTGACACAGCACTGGGTTTCTTGGCTTGCTGCCCAGAGGAAGAGCCTCAATACCAGCCCTTTCTTGTGGCGTTTGGGTGAGTCAAACTAGAACAGTTTGATGTATTATTTGTTGCAAATTAACATCTACTCTGTGGTACCACCTTAAGGTCTGACCAGGTCAGGAACTCAGTGTGCGAATCATAAACATGAAGCAAATGACTTTCCTCTGTTCAAAGTCTCATTAGAAATTTTCAACAAATTCTTTCTTTGTGTTCCAGCTCTCCAGTGAGTGTTTACTGGCAGGAATGTTTAAGAAAGCTGTGAGTGTTCAGCACAGATGACAAATGTAGAACCATGAGTATTCCCACCAGAAACCAACTTCTAGAAGTTAATTCATCAGGGAAGAGAAGCATAACATTCCAGATGATCTGTATATATAGCTTGAATTACAAATACCAGGTAGTTGCAGCAAATTGTTCAGATGCTCTGTCTGAACAGAGCAGTGAATACCCATGAGTAAACCACAGCCTATTTGTGGGCAGACTAGTGTAAGAGGTAAAATCTAATCTAAATTTCTCCCTCTTTTATCACTTTATTATTCATTCATCATAGATCAAAAAGGGAGAATGGCCAGGCTTCAGATGCCCATGGGCACCTGTTGCTGGCTTTGTAGTATTAAAAGACACAAAGAAACTGGGCAATAAATGCTAAAGGCCTTCAAGCCTACAACTTGCTTTCTATTTCTCTATCCAGCAATGATAGTGTGAGCTTTTTGGGCGTCGGACAGAACTTAAATCAAGGATTCTGGTAAGGTGGCAGAGCAACCCTTGAGGAAGGATACATGTTTTCTGAAGTCCAGAGATAGGGAAGTAAAGGTTATGGTGAAGTTTTGGGATGGCAGAACATTCTGTGTTTAATGTGCTGTCTAGAAGAGTGGGATTCCGAGCGGTGGCAGAGGTAGATACTACTCTGCAGAGCCCAGTCCCTGAGCTTCCACCCACTTACTTGGGAATTCATGCTCTTAGAAAGAAGTGCTGCATCATATGTAGCTTCCAGGAGAGCACAGTCTTTTAGGCAGTTATTATAGATTAGATGCATTTGTATGTACAGTTTATGCATGTATGTTTGTTTGTCTATTTTCTCTCTCCCTCAATCTTACTATACCTTCTTTATGATGTCTAGATTGCAGATCCAGTCTTTGGACAGTCTTTGGACTGAGTCTGGGTCAGAATTTATGGTTTTGAACTTCTAGTCTAACGCTGTTACCCCAGTTTTCCACCAGTTTTTTTGTTTCCAAAAAGAGTTGTGGTATACGGCAGCTAGAACAACCACTTGTATAAGCTGTGTTTAGTGGAGTGCATCTGTGAAGTAGTCCAAGGACGATTAATATTCATGTACCACAGAATTTAATTCTTTTGTGTGTATCATAGCTGACCAAATAAAGGAGAGTCTGTGTAAGTCCAGGAGATTGTGTTGAAGAGCTTGGAAAGCTGTGAAACACAAAGCAGAATTCATGACATGAAGAAACTTTTTGTATTTCTTTAGCTTTTTGAGGCAGTTAAAAACACTTCTGTCCTAGATGAATCTAAGAATAGTCTATCAGTTTGCATAAAGATTTTAAGTTTTTACAAAGCCTTTAAAATCTCTGCTGCTGAAAATCAGAAGATGGATTTTCTACTACAGCAGCCAATGCTAATATTTGTCTTTCTATGGATGGTGAAATATTGTGCTCAGAAACAGGTCATGTTCTTAGGCTGCAAAGAAGTTCCTCCCTGTGGTCTTGCAACGTGTACTTTGAAACATTAGTACAACATGCCTCTGGAGCACACCATATGGTTAAGCAATGACATTTCAGGCAGTGAATTGGGGTGTTTAGATGTCTATCCCTCCTTGTCAATTATGTGATTTTCTCTTTTTAATCTCTTGCATGGTACTCAGATGCAAACACAGGACTTTTCATATACATGTTCATATTATCCTTTCTCTTTTGCAGAATGCCAAACCAGAACACAAGTTTATTCAAGTAATGACGGGTCAGTTTCTGTGAAAACCTTCATAAAGTGTACCTTGAAGTAATTATTGGATACATTAGAGAAGTCTCTAAGTAGACTTTGAAATTGGAGGCATTGTTGCTTCTTTTGTTTTGTTTTGTTTTGTTTTTTCCCCAGGACTGGGCAATTGAGTTTCAACTGTTTGTTCAAGGATTTGAAATCTGGCAACTCGTTCTGCCCTACTGTACGTGTTTACCATCTTCCCTCTGGTTTGAATTAATGAGACTTGCATATCATCATCCACAGAAGTGTGCTTTGTATGAATTAAATCAATAGGAAGGACTAGTTATTAGCTGTCATTTGAGCTGGTTTCCTATCTACCCTGTGTTTCTGCCTACCCAGTAATTTCACACGTTGAACTAGCAGTGGAAATACTGCTGCCCTGTGACACTAAGTGGTTGTACTTTGTGGCACAACGCCACAATGCAAGATCTGCTCTGTGTCTGACAACCCAGCATAAAGTCAAATGTCATAATAAGCTGCCTAATACTCTGTCCAAGAAGGACTATTCCACTATTTAATTTATTCAGTATGACACAAAATATGGAGGAATCTTGCATTTAAAGATAATTTTTTGCACACTCGTGAAAGAATCACAGAGATCTGCATCTGCTCGCTGAGAAACCTTGGAGATCATCTACATGCTTGTGACTCATCCTGCTTGATATTAGACACTGTGTTTGTTTAAATTGCACAACATACTGATCCCACCATGTACCGACTGTTTCCTCGTGTTATCCGTCTGGATCTGTTGTCGTGCCTCTTCATGCATGCTTATTGAACAGTGAAGCCAAGTGACACTGTAATTACTAATTCCATTCTCTGGTTTGGCATGTCACTCTTATATTCTGGCCGTGAAAAAAAAAAAAAAAAAAAAATTAATAAATAGTGCTAATTTCAGCCCATACCTTGTCAGCGTGTTTAATGTTGTGGGTAAGCAGTTTGTGCTAGAACTTGATTTGGAGAAATTGAATTTCATTTCACTGCAAATCAGATGCCTGAATATTCTACTTATCTGCTATATTAAAAAAATTTTCTCACAGGCAATAATCATTAATCTTGATTCTCACCTGCATTCTCAGTACCAGGATTGATTGGGCCCAGGAGGTACAGCTGAGCACTGAGCAAAGGCCTGTTGTCAAACTGCATGGCAGGCAAGTGTCTAAAACTCAGACCAAGCCAAAGCAAATTAAGCCTCTGTGTCTAAAATGCCATGGAAGTTTCAGTGCCTGAAATGCATTGCCTAGCTATGTGGCAAGGGTTTAAGTGAATAGGCCGAAACCTACCCCTAGGTGCAAGAGGAACAGTAAACCCACTGGAACCTGCATGCTTATGTTCAGCACTGACAAACTCCAGGTCACGTTGGCTCCAGTTGCTAAGGACTTATTTCAGTATTCAAGTAGGCCAATGGGTGTTTTCCGTTCTCTCTACTTTGGAATAGAACCAAGCCTTGTAGAAAGCATTTTTCCCCTTCTGAGTTTATGCTAGAAGTGTTACAATAATTCGTATGCAATAAGGAAACACTATTGCCTGAAAAACTACCCATGAAACAGAGTCTTTGAGATGTTAGCACGGAGAATCCAGGAAGCATCACTGGATTTCTTTTCTTTAGGCATTTGGTGTCCACTACAAGCTAATAACAATTTTAACCACTGAGGGCTGGAAACCAGCTCCATTTTCTTCTGTGCTTGTGAGAATACATTTAGCATATCTTTAACAGACATCATGCTGTCTGTGTTAGTGTTACTAAGCATAACAGGCAAGTGAGCCTTGTGTACTGTAATCCTTGACTTATTAAAATTGTACTCAGATTTTCCTGAGTTGCTTGTAAGAGTGTTTTCTTTTTATTGTGTACTTCACCAGAGGAGCATACAATGCAGGAGGTTAATCCTCTCTGCATCAGAGAACAGGCGTACAGTCTATTGCATACGTTTGGGATCTAAGGCCAGCCTGAAGATAAAGCAAAGTCTTCCATAAACCATGCAGGTTTTGCCAAAATGATTTTCATCCAAGTCCTCTAGTTCTGTGTTGAACTGTTCCAAACAGCAGACACAGCAATCTTTGGGGTTTTTTTTTGCGTATAAAATATCTTCTTTAGATAACTCAGTCCCCAAGTGAAATTGTTTTCATACTCGGAGAAAAATTCTTGGTGTCTGGTCATTAGCATAGTTCAAATCTGGAGCTGTTCTATAGATATTTAGCATTTGGAGCAGCGTGTGGAACCAGCTGGGCATGAGAACACAATGTACTTCCAAAAAAAGAAATCTTTCTCTTAAGCAGAGGATAAGTTAATTGCCGGGAATTTCTTTCTCAAATTCCAAGTGATTTTCTTTTTCCTTATTAATATTACAGAAATGTCTTCAACATCTTTAAATCTCTATATCAAAATATTCATAAAATGTTCATCTCGGTAAAATTTCTGACTCAAATGTCAATTATTTGTGTTCCAGTGAGCAATTCTTTGTTGGCTAAAAGGCATCTGTAGGCTGCTAAAATTTGTTTTAAAGTTATTTGCTTGATAGTGCAAGCTGATTCATACTTTCCTTGCTAGGGTCATTCTTCATTTTCTTTGCTGGTACATAAATGTAATACTGCTAATGCATTTATGTAACATGAATTGCATTTTGCAGTGGGATGGATATATGTGCCATATGATATCCAGCTTTACTTTGGATTGGTTGTTTGAACAATAGAATAGAATCTCTCTTCGTTGTCTTCACCTTGGTGAACCTGAGGTGGATTATGAGGCTGATGGAGAAGATGATGGCCATAACACTGAGGTTTATTGTTAATTGGGTGGAAACAATTTGACAGTTGGAAAATTGTATTCACATGACAGGACTCTGGTTGTTGCAATGGCCTTCTCAAGACATGCCCTGAATCAGAAGATCTCAGGGAAGCTACATCAGCCCCTGCATCTGCAGAGGCTGGAGCCCCATTTGGGGGGCTTGCCTTGCAGGCTGTAGGGCTGTTACTGGCTCTGTGCTCTGCCACAGTGGGAGATATGCATCCAGTCCTTCCCTGCCCATCCTCAGGGACAAGCTCAGGTAGCATGCAAAGTGCTCAGCAGTTACAGGAGAGTGGGCTTCCTGAAAAACCCCTTGGTATCTCCCAGGAATGTGGAAACAGTCTGGCACAGGTATGGTGGGGCTAAATCAAGGGTCTAGGTGCATTGGACAAGACAACCTTTGGCTAGCTGTTGAGTTGGTATTTGTTCATCCAATAGTAACGTATCCCACTGGAAACCACTGTTAAAGAACAGCCTCCTCCATGTGGATACCATATAATCAACACGTGGTGTTGAATACAAATGCTTTATCTCCATGCACCATTGCCTTTAGGCAAGTGACAGCTGCAGATGTATTTGGCTCATCTTCAGAAGGAGTATTAGGGATTTACTTAATCATAGTATCATTTAGGTTGGAAAATACTCTTATGATCATCGAGTCCAACCATTAACCCAGTTCCATAACACCAGTACTGCCAAGTCTGTCAGTAAACCGTGTCTCGAAGTGCTACATCCACACGTCTTTTAAATGCCTCCAGGGATGGTGACTCCACCACTTCCCTGGGTAGCCAGTTCCAGTGCTTGATAACCCTTTCAGTGTGGTTAACAGAAAAATTTATCCATGTGAGGAAAGCATGTTTTGGAGTATTTCTCAGCTTGAAGTCTTTGGTCTCTGTTAGTGATTTGCTGTGTTTGTCCCTTCGCTACCTCAGTTTCCAATGAACAGGTTAAACAAACAGCTGACAGGAGTCGTTTAGGCATTACTAATCCTGCTTAGATGACCTTTTAGGGTCTATTTGTGCTCTTTAATACTGTGTTTCCAGACTTACTCTTATGAGCTTCTGAAGATGTTTGAAGATTAATGGTTAGCAATGAAACTGCTACTTCCACAAAGCATTAAAGCAGCTGTGATACAATAGGATTGAAGATTGCCAGCAACTTAGTGTATATGGAATTTAGAGAAAGTAAATTGGGTCTTATAAACTTTACTGTTGTCTAATTGTCTAACAACTTTAAAATAATCTCTCCTGAGAATGTAGATTTGTTGGGTTTTTTTTCCTTTTTCTGTGAGCTAAACTGAAGCTTCTAGATAAATTACACAATGCTAGTTACATAAGGCAACAAATAAACTTGCCATTTCTGAATTTTATGCAAATAGTAGAAGTCTTGCAGAAGCTGTCATTGCCTGCAATATGAATCAGAAATAAAATACAGAAATGCCTGCTCATATTTAACTGTCCAGGTGAATGGAGTTGGGACAATTCATCGAAAGGCACTGGGACCCTTTGGCAGAGCTGAGGCAGAACTGCTTGTAGGTGGTTGCCCAACATTTCCCCCACACACAAGAAACTTGCTTTGTGTTGCCATTATTGCTATGTTACGTGACTTCGCTGTTCTTATCTGTGGTGCCCCCACCTCCCTGTTGTTTAATTGGAGGTTTTCAGGTAAAGACACATTACCACATCCATGAAAAATGTTTTGCTGCCATGTGATTTGGTAGTCAGTCATTACCTTACTATCAGATAAAGCCTATCTGATTTGAGCATTTTATTCACTGTTGGATAAACATTTCTGATAATTTTATTTTTTTAATGGGAATAACTGAAAGAGTAAAGCTCAGTTATTACCCTTTGGAGGCATGCCAGTTTAAAAGGCACCGTATTACTTCCTTCCAGTTCTCCAGCAGGATGCAGATTGAATTTTCTTGTGAAATCTTAGGGCCATTTCTATCTGTTGCAGAGACACTCCTTTCTGCTCTTCCTGGCTGGTCATTCCAGGTTTTGGAAGTGTTACTGTGAATACTGTGAGGGTTGATATGGGCAGAATTCAGTAAGATTTCTAATGCCTTTGAACCAGAACTGTAGTCAAATAAAAGGAAACAAAAGGAAGTGGAAAGTAGCAGTACTCTGCACATCAACTGGAAGCTCCAGAACTTCCATAGAGGCACCAAATGCCAAATAATTCCAGGCTGGTTTCCAGGTCTCTTCCTCCTGGTGAGCAACACTATACTCCTCAGTGAATGCTACTGCTTTTATAGAAAGGTAGTATTGACATGTACAAAAAAAGCCAGGAAAAGCAGCACCAGTGGACCTAAATCCGGTAGGACACATCATCTATGAGGGTGAGTTTGTAGTCTGATGGAGATCCAGTTGTAGAATCAGGCCAGCACTTGCTCCATCTGAGAAGTTAGTTAGTTGAGCAGACTGGAGCTCAACAAGCAAGAGTTGATGGGAAGAGAGATTTAAGCAGGATTTCCAAGCTGCTACTGTGAATGGCCTTATCTTCTCTCCTCCTCCTCGTATACATCACCTCAAGATGTCAAGGCTACAGCAATCTCTCTGCTCTTCCAAGAGTGAGGAGGAGGGAATGTGTGCAAACTGAGGCCATCAAAGCAAATTGTTAGAAGAGTGGTTAGGCATGAGGAACACTTTTTCATTAAAAAAAAAAAAAAAAAAAGAAAGAAAAAACCAATTCTATTAAAGTAAAAGTGTAAAACTTTAGTTGTTTTTAGTTTTTTGTAAAAATTTTTAATTAAAAAAAAAAAAAAAAAAAAAAAAAAAAAGGAAAAAACCAAGTCTCTTCAAGTAACAGTGTCAAACTTTACTTCTGATAGGAAAAAATCAATATGAAAAAAGATGCTTTTTTCTGTTTACAGAAGGATTTGAGAATGTATTACATTTTCTTCCCTCCTTTGTTTGGGTTTTTGGTTGATTTTTTTGTTGTTGTTGTTGGGTTTTTTTGGGTTTTGTTTTTTATTTTTTTTTAAGTAATTGTGTCAAAAGAATTCGAGGGAAGGAGAAGACAATTTTCCATTTTTCTTACATATTTCTAAATCTTTTCAATACCATTTTCCAGCGAGGGAGGCAAAAAAAAAAAAAAAAAAAAAAGGAATTTTTTTTCTGTAATAATGCTCCAAGTCTTCTCTTTTAGCTACAGTTTCTTTAGCTTTTTAAATATGGAGAAATTTCAAGGGGAAAAAATTCTGTTATTTTCGTTAAAGTTTGACAGAAAGCCTTCAATGATCTTTGGCTTGAATTATAAATATCATGTACTCCATGTTTCCTTTTTCTTTATTCATTGCAGTTCTATCTGTGAGTCACCTTATTCTTTCAGCAGCATTGCATTAGCAGAAATTGCCAGCTTCTTTGTGTTCATGGCAGAACTGCTCTCTTACTCTAATTTTCCTGGGAAAATGGGGTAGTACAAATATGTAAAAAAAGCAAGTACACAAATGTTTCAAATTAACAACTTCGTCAATAATTATAAAAGCTACAATGTTACCTGCACACAGAGTGCATCCTGTATTGTTTACTACAAGCAGTACCTTCAAGGTTGCTTGGCTGTTTTTGTTCAAACCCCTTCTGTTGGCCACAATGATCTCTAAGTTTCCCTCCTGTCAGAAATCTTCCAGTCTTGATTCCTGTACGAATCCTGTATAATACCTGGTGTCTAATGCCTCCCTCTTCCATTCTAAGAGTTAAGCTGCAGTTCTTTTTTTTTCTGCCTTTTTAGTGCTGGTATGATGCAATGAAGTGATAATTTCTTTAGCACAGTTAGAAGGTATGTGGGAACATGTATAACAAATCCATTACACAGGACTGGAGACAGGAGTGAAGTGTTGACAAAGGGCAGGGCTTCACGACACTGTTTGTGTTAGCTCATTCTGCTGCTGGTAAAATTCAGTTTGCCATTTCCATAAACTGGGGCTGAATCCAGGTTAGTGATTGCAATCAGGTTGGCTGGCGTTAATGCTGAATAGTATTGTCTTTAGAGAGATAGGCTGGGCTGATTGTGACATGGGATAGTTAAATTGAGGTTGGATAAACAAAGAGCCCTAAGGCAAGACAAGAGTGCTTGTGTTCTTTTCTTCCTTTTTCTTTTTTATGTTTTCCATAAACTGTTAGGGCATTTTTTTAGCATGTTGAATGTTCCCATTATGAATAAATACCTGATCTCTGAAGGAAACTACTGAAAAAAAATGCACTGTTCAAAGGACATGTCTTTTAAAGAGTAACAGTGGCTTTGTGGCTTTTTATGCAAAAGTTCTTCATGATACTTATCATTCAAAAAATTTTAAGTACTATAAAATATATTGAATACATTCAACATTCACACTATGAAGTGTTGAAACCTCTTACATTCTCAGTGCACCTCTAGGTTTTCTGTACCTTCATTTTCTTGTCTGCTGAAGGGGCTAATGCTATTTTTTAACATCTACAAAGTGATTTGAGATTTCTGTGACCACATTAACGTGCCAAGAGCGCTGGTGTTAATACAGCTACAAATCCAAAACCTAAACTCACTCAATGAGATTTTTAAGACTTTACATAAAGATTTGGTGAAATAAAAAAACTCCAGAAAAAAAAAAAAAACCAAACACCACCCTGTTTCTATTTTTCTGTGGGATCACCTGGGAAACCTTTTCCTTAATTGCTGCTCTTCAATGAAGAAGTTTTCAATGTTTGTCTAACTCGGGCAGGTAGGAACGATGGTGATCTTTCTTTTACAAACGGTTCTTTGAAAGGCGATAGATGTTCTACTGAGGTACAAATCAGATAGGAATCTGAAGTCACATGGCAGATTTCCTTCCAGTAATGAACTCTCCTTTTGTTAACTTTTGAGTGCTTGTGTAGTTCATCAGGTTGGGTCAAATGGATGTATCTGATCTCTGGCAGTGAAGAAGCATCTGCTTCATGCTGACCAAAGGATAACAAAGTCTCTAATCAGGTGAGAGAGTGCTGGTGGACAGGTGCTTTCCTGTATCCTCCAACATCTGTAAACTCTGGGGTCTTAAAGAAAGTTTACACAGAAGTTGCATACACAGATTTTTTTTTATTCCCTCCCTCCCCACCCCCCTTCCCCAGCTCCTTTGAAAAGCTGTGCTTTGAAAGTATACCTGTGAAGCTGATAATGCTGGCTTTTTGTTAAAACAGGTATTTTCTCTGCCCCCCAAATATCCTTCTCTTTTGCAATTTAGTCTGCTCAAAGCCAGCAGTTTGTGTGTGTAGTTGTGTCTCCCAAAAATACAATTATCTTCAAAGTATCTCCTTACATAAACAGCCCCCACCTACAAAAGGCAGGTATGTCAGGGATCAAAAGGGTCATCTCTGTTAGGTTGTCCCCTCCTACACACTCTGCGGCCAGCTAGAAACTTCCTGTATGAGATTTGCCTACATATACATGCATATATACATAGCCTAGTTTATTATACAGAGAGAGAGAGAGGGAGAGAGAGTGAGCTAAAAATCTGTGCATACTTGTATATGTACATATATATGTGTTTGCATATATATGGCTTTTTGAGCGAATCTATAGGCAACACCTGATAGATGCAAACCCAACTCAGTAATTCCCCAGACAACCTTACAAGAATGCAAAGTCTGTTACGTATTAAATGGATGCAGTAAAAGATGTCACAGTTTACTGTTAGCTCTTGGGTCACTTGCTCAGTTTTGCCAGGGTGGAGGAGAGCAGCGGGGCAGATTTGGAAGGTGAAGTAACTCGTAGAGTAGGCCCCTGATTGCACATGAATTAGGAGTGAGTACCTTGGGATATGTCTGTAAGCAGAGGCATTGTTGGTTTTGGTTTTTTTAGCAAAGGAGTGTTGATTTCTGGAATATGCTCTTCTTCATACCTGTTCAGGCTCTCACTTCTGTGTACATTGGGACACTTGGAAACAAGTTTTTTCCCAATGTCACTGGTAGCACATGTCAGTGTGTCAGCAAGAGCATGATAGCAAATAGGCCACAAGCACATCAAGCTCTCGTGATTGCAGTAAGAGCTGCTGCCCTTGTTTCTGCCCGAGCACAGAAACCTAGGTATTCATCTGTGAGTGCCATGGCAAAATAGGGGTGTAACTGTTACCATACTAGTTGCTTGAAATAGCCAAAGTATTTTGCTGGGGGAGCTGGGCATGTGAACGAACCCCACTCTGGTGTGTTCCCTCAACTCAGTGCATCAGGAGGTTGTTTAGAGATCCTGAAGAAGTGGAAGGTGAGTTGCTTAAGTCTCTATAGCATCTGCAGTTTGTGATGTTACTTGGACAGCAGGGTAAGATAGAAAGATAGGAAAGCAGGAGTGGTAAATCACTGAACTCTTCACTATTATGAAATTAAGTGAGCTTGTAAACATCTGTATAAGTGTTTTTCTTTATATGAAAGGCTTCAAGGAACAATTATACCTGAAGAATTTCATCAAACCTGGTAAAGGTGGACTGCTCTGGCTGAGAGCAGAGTTTAGCTCACTTGCTGTTCCTGAGCTGTATCAGTGGATTAGGAGTTGTCAGAGGGATATGAGGGAGGTGATCAGGTGAGCAGCTACGTGCATCCCTTCCCATCAGCACAGGACTCCTTTGCAAACATATTTTGTTTAATTGTTGCAGGTCCAGAACAAGAACTGAGAAGATGGGAATGTAGATGTGAGCAAAGAAGTGGTGCTAGGAGCTCTGCTGTTTCCAGGGAGTTGTAGTGATTATATTTTCTGATTCAACAGCTCAGGATAGAAAGACAAGAGATTTTCATTTCTGTGCTTGTGCATGCATACCCTTTCCTTTTAGGAAGGAGTAAGTCCTTGTTTTCCTTATTGCCAGAGGGATTTGGACCTACTGGAGGTAGGAGATTTGTCTTGAAAATATAGCCCTGTAGAAAATGAAAATCCAATAGAAAATCAAAATTACAAAGGTGTATTTTCTCCCCTCTACCCGACTGCCATCCTGACCTTCATTTGTCATTGGGGAAGTTGGTTTATTTCTTTCTGCCTCTCCAAAAACCAGTGTTCTCTTCACCCAATGCACCTGCCTACTCAAACACTTCTCTGCATTTGGGCCCCTGGGGTCACCGTTAACTGCAAGATGATGAGAGAAAAATGTCCCATCAACTTTGAGCTCTGTGGTTGGTGTTTCTTACTTCTTCAGTTTGATATGATATCCTTCTTTTAGTGGGTGCTGCTGACATCCAGAAGAGTTCCTTTCCCCTGCTCGCTTTCACTGCAGAATGTGTCCTGTGAGGTCCATTTGATCCTTTGAGTGAGCAGGCAGGAAAGCATCTCTTCTGTGGCAAGAGTATGCCAAAATCTTTCTGATTTTTCAGGTTATTTGGGAGTGTTGGCAAAGCTGGCACTTGTTAAATAATAGCTGGTATGTGAAACTTCTCCATAGCAGTTTACTTCAAAACACAAATGCTTTTCTTTCACAAACATCTGTGGTGGTGAAGATGAGGATTAACCTGAATAAATCAGTCTGAGCATCCTTTCAAAACTTTTACCAGTCAAAAACCACTCTCTAACTGAGTTACACCTGCTTTCACACCATATTTAGTGACATTGATTTCAAGTTATTCCTGATTTTCTGTGTAAATGAGAGAAGAATCAGAAGAACTTCTGGTAACGTCTTACAAAGTGAGTAGAAAGCGATAAAAGCAGTGGATAAATGCCTTCAAAAGAACAAGAAGTTGATTTTTTAATTACTTATTGATCTGGAAGAATCAATAGCCTAACAGCTGCTAGTGCCTGAAAGTTGTATTCAGGTACTTTTAAGATACAAACAAGAGAAGATTTTGGTTTGAAGTGGTGGACTGAACCCTGAAACAAACTGAGAGTATACTGATCAGTTCATGATTTCTTCAAATCTAGATCAGAAGCCCTTCTAGAAAGCATGAGTTAATTAAAAGTAAACTTTTAATTTTATAGTAGTATGAAATATAATGGCTTATGAGATACTGGAGGTCAAATGTAGTAATCTGGACAGATTTTTAAACGTAACATCTGTGCATCTATGAACAAAATTTCTTAGGTTTTGGGCAGACCAAAGTTAAACAAAATAAGAGGAAAATCAAATCCAGGTTGAGAAGCAAAAATATTGTTATCATCCACATTCCTATTTAAAATCTGTGAAATTTCTTTGTTGCTTTTCCAGATCCAAGGTTGTGTGCTTGGATCGCTGTAGTGTCTTCTACCATCCAAATAAGTTCCTAGTTATCATTCAAGTAATTTGAAACCGGAGGTGCAGCATTAGATAAATAACATATATCAAAGAGCAGGATGAATTCTTTGCAGTGACAGATATATTCTAGTTTAATATCAGTCCAGATATCGGTTAGTGGCAAGATCAACTCTCCTAGCTCCTTACAAAAAACAGGGCTGATTACAGACCTCCACCCAGGGATTTTAAGCTCATCCTGGTTATCCAAATGAGGACCTCCTTCTCTGAGAGCATGGATGAGGACCGTGTGAGAGGCCCTGGAGGCTCGCCATCACTGCTGAGGGCTCCTTTCCTCTGCTTGAGGAGAGCTGAAGGCATGCTTGTGCTTGCAAGTAGTCCCTCTTGATACCACAGCATCACTGTGGTGTCTATTGCACAAGGGGGCTCCTGGGGTGACAGGACTTGTATGTACAGTAGGCTTTAATCCAGCCAGCACTCCTCCCAAATCACTGAGTCACTCGCCTATAAGACTTTACCTTTCCCATGATACAACATGTAGACAACTGCAAGGACCTGCCAAACTCAATTTATTAGGAAGGAAAGTTTTAAGCCGTGTAGAGGAAAACACCACTGCCCCACATCAGAGAAACATAAACAGAGAATAAGCCTCAAGTTTTTTTTGGTATGGGAAGCCTGGAGATATGAAACATCACTCAGTGACAACTATGAGTTGTTCATATGTAAGTGGGTTATTATAAGGCTGAAATGAGACTCCTGAGGCATCAAAATAACACCAAAAGCAGTCTTGGAGAAGGTGGGAGTGGTGCTGTACACTCTCATCACTTTCACAAAAAATACATTTTCAAGGAAGAGAATATATTAAAAATTGCCAAGCCTTTGGAAGGAAGCAAGCACCTTAGAAGAAATTTTACAAATGGAGTTCACTTGACAAGACAAAATTGATTCTTCTACTTGACCCAAAGAGGATATCACTATCTGGGATCTTGTTACAGCAATGTGCTTTTCATAATCAACAATATTTTCAGCATACTTTTACATTTAGAGGTGTTCCAGTTGCTGCCTATATGCTTATCCCCGTGGTTCTACTTTAATTGACTTGTGGTGTGGACTTTAATGGGATCTCACCTGTTTGTCCCTGAAGAGAATTTTGCCTGTGGCTTTTACTCAGGACACTTGAAAGATCCTTTGAATCTGTCTTTCTGAAGCTTGGAGTTTTAATTGTTGTGCTTTGAGTAGATTGACTGGAGGGTAGAGAACTCCATGTTTTACAAATGAAGGCATTGTCCACCTACTTAAATTAAAATATGCAAGATGTGGCAACTCAGGAGCAATTAATTTCAATAATAATATTAGCTAGTTATTTCAGAGGCAAATCTGGGTGGTGGTGTGCATGTCAGATTGTGCACACATCAAGTATGATCTGATGCAGATGCTCACCTGATTTTGCTGTAGCCTTGCATGGACTGAAAAGTTGGTCTGTGGCATCTCCTGTGGTTTCTCCTTTGAAACCTTGGGTTTACCTTTGCTCAAATGTGCTGATTGTACATGTCTTTTCCTCTCATGTGCTTGCCACGGTCTTGCCTTTCCCATCTGAACAAGACAGAGTACTCTCATTGTAGGATAATGTTCCTGTACCTTACCAGCTCCAGATTTTGACTTCCAACAATAGGATGTCCATAATGGCAAATTATAGATGAGAGGGAGATTTTGGCTGTAACAATGAGATATGTTTTACATGAACAACTCCGCTTAAAGTTCAGATTCATTTAAGCGGAGGCTTTTCCTCCTCGTCTCTTGTCCTACCACTATCATGCCTGTAAGCAAGAGAGTTTTTGCCTTTAGTAGCTGTGGTCAAGAATCTGACTCTCTTATTCTCAATAGGGAAAGGAGAGGTTTGTTTATCACTTCACTCCATCTACAAAGTCTGGCCCGCTAATGTTGTTGCTTTATGAACTTGAGTGTGAGAATATATTCCACAGCTCATATGAGAGTTCGCTACTTTGACTGTTGAGTTCTTGTGGCTGTTGGTGATGCAATCATGTTGGGAAGGTGCAGCTTCAGGCACAGCAACTTTTCTTTGAACTCCTCCTACTACAGCTATTAAAAATAGGTCAGGGTAGAGAAAAGTAGGTCTAGCTTTCAAGAATATATTAAGCTAATCTATCTTGCATTGTAGACTGATACATGTCCAAGGCAATAATGATACAGCCAGTCTCGTAAACAGTAACAATCTTAGTCAAACACAGTTGGATGTGCAAAATACAGTTTCATATAATGGGTGAGAAGGGTTAAGAGTCTGATGTTTGTCATAGCTAGTTCCTTTTTTCCTATTCCCCTTCCCAGCCTCCAAAAAAGAAGACAAAATACAAAAAAACCACAAACAAACAAAAAGTCAATGGTCTGACTGCCAGCTTCTGCCTTTCTTTAATGAATTACTTAATATAATTGTAAATTAAAAAAATCACAAAATAACAAATCAAGATGAGCAGATAAGCAGAGATTTTAGAGCTATAAAGAAGGATTACCAGAGACTAAGCATGAAAAATGGTAAATGCTGGATGACAGAGAAATTAACTGTTTGGAGCTACTGTCTGAATGATATTAAGGATATTGGTTAACTAAAATGATGTATGGATAATTTCTGTGAGATGTGCATGCAAGAAGAATTTATTTCTTTGTTGGGTTTTACTTTTTGTCTGTGCCAAATCAGTACTAAATAAAGGAGCTCAGCTCAATTGATTTCATTTGTTTGTGGATTTTTATTTCATTGATTGATTTCATTCAATTGTGTTTATGGAAGTTGTATCTCACATTTTCTGTATGTTTTACATTGACTCCATCTTCATGGAACCACATGCCAAATTTTTTGAAGAAGCATCTAAGAAATGGGATTTAGACACTTTTGTTATGAGGCTTGTACTCATAACATTATGAGGCTTGTCATTGTACAGTAACTCAAAATGTTATTTGAGTTCCCATTTCAGAGTAAAATGGTGCAAGAGATTCATGTTGGCTTCCATCTTGTTGTTTGCCCATGCTAATTAGAGTAAAAGAACACAACAATAAATTTTTGTCTTCTTTACTGGACTCGAAAACTCTCCCTTGTGGCCTTGTATGTGCTTTCCCTGTGATAGGATCTAGGATGCAGGCACAGAGAGAAGAAGGAAACAGGCAAGTAAGTGCATGATGCAGAGCTTCATACTCTGGTCCAGAGGAGGTTGTGTAATTTGAGATTACTTTAGCTGTGTTATTTTGTGGCAGTTAGGGTAGCACCACCCACAATAGTGAATGAAGAAGAGGAGTCCATGAGGCCTAATTAAAAGCCAGGTGACTCTTCTTTCTTCAAGAGGAATAGAAAATAAATAAATCCTCTGCAGTTGTCATAAAAGTAAATACGGCTTTCCAGGGAATGGGATTGGCTCTTTGTTTATCCTGGTGCTGGTAGGAATTTACTCTATCGTGCTTGGTGAGGTTACCCCAGAGTGATGTGAGCAGTGATGACAGCCCAGTTTGGGGCCATGTCAGTTAATGCTTTCATAAATCACTTTCAGAGTTGGTGTCAAACTTGGATGCACTCATGTAACTTGCGAAGCATCCCTCTACTTGACCATATGCTTTGAACTGGTAATAAAAATATATATTTAGTAATTTTTACACTATCACACTATTTTCCTTTCTAAATTTACAGCAGCCTGGTGTAAAAAAAGCAACCAAACAAACAAATGAAAAACCTGTCCCAACACCCCTTCGCCCTGTATGACTAAAGAACTTGTCTGTTTTTGGTGAGGATGTGTTTTGCTAGAAGCATAATCCAAAGGTACTTTCCAGAAATGCCGGCAACTGTTTGACGCATTGTTTTAATTTGTTGTGGCCATTATAGTTGCTATGATTTTCTTGAAGCTCCCAAGGGATGACCCTGACCTGTGTTTGAGCTTGGACAGTTCAGGCATCTTTTTGGTAGGTCTGGCAGAAATAAACTTGCTGGCCCAAGGTAAAAGAGCTAATGCCTGTCTGCTCCTGCCGCTAAACTGGGGAAGTACCCTGAAGAAAATCCAGGCTGGCTGCCACGCCTTCTTCGGTGTGATGAGAAATTTGGGAAAGTAACAACTGTTTCAGGAAGGCTGCTCTTTCTTCCATCACCCCTGTGAGATGGTAGTTCTGCATACCTTCTTCCTTCCATAGCAGCAAGCTTGGCTTTCCTAGGCTCTGGTGTAGGCAGCTGCTGCCTTAAACATCTTCCTTTATTACCTGGGCTGAGACAAAACATTCAGTAACCCTCACCACGCCACAGATGTCTTGAAATGACTTGGACAGATTGTGTCACACAGTATGATTGTACCCTGCCCCAGAAGCTTTGGTATCCCCATGGCTTCTCTCACACCTCACAACGGGAGCAAAGAGGAGGCTTGTTTAGTGATCGTGCTGTGGAAGGAGATAAACACAGGGATTTTTATTCTTTTTTGAGATTCCTGGATTGCTTCAGAACATTGTTGCATGGGGGAGAGGGGAAGAAAACTGACAGACAGGTTTCTTGCCAGTAATTATTTTACATAATCTAAGCAGAGGGAAACTGGAAGGAGGGGAAGGCAGTGCAGAGAATGATCTCACTGATGCAAAAACAAAATGCAGAAGCCAGAGCTTTGCTTGGGACCAGCTGGCCCCTTATCTGGCCTGCTGTAGGGTTGTTTCCAGCTGAAAAGCAGTCTGTTGCTCTTCTCCCCTTTTATTTGAAGCAAGGCAAATGGCTGAATGTTGGACGGCATGGCAGTGGCCTTGTTTCGACTTTAGGGTCCCACCAGAGTGAGTCCAGGAACAGCACAAGTTTTAACTTCTTCATCTCACACTGGCTGCAGGGGTTTGGTTCTCTTGGAGGCTGTCTTCCAGGGACTTTTCAGCAAAGAATAAAATTATGAAACAGTGCTAGACTTAATGGTTCTTAATTGAGCAGATCTCCCCTGGAATGAGTAGGTTGTTTACTGCTTTGCAGCCCACAGAATTTGATCCAGCATTTGTTTTTGGACTCCCATTTTCTCAGTTTGAAGGAAAAACTGAAAGAAAAGGAAAACAAACACTCAAATTGTAGAATGAATTTTGAGCTGAATTCTGCTCCCTAGTGTTTTTTTTTCTTTTCTTTTTTTTATATTTTTAGTGGATTGCAAACAAAGAAGGAAATTTTCCTCATGTACAGAGTTCTTATCCAACATAGCATTAGCATACCCAACTCCCCTCTTCCTACATGTCTTCAACATCTCTTGTATAGGAGAGGAAAGAAGTATGTGCAAGTGCAAGTGATACATGGGGTGCTGGATAACGGCAGAGTTTTTTTGCCATGCAGGTGTTTCAGAGCCAATTCCACCCATCATCATCTCCGAGATGGACAGAGGATCTTGGGACATATGGAGATTGTGATTTCTGCATGGGAGTGCGATTGGATCTTTATAGCACTAAGATATTACAATTTGTTGAGCATAAGAAAAAAATGACAGGTGAATAGAACAGGATGGGGGAAAATAAAATTTACATGATCAAGTTGACACTAAGTTTTACACAGAAAAGCTTTTCTTTGTGCTGAAAGTACAGATAAATGTGAATCTGCCTAAAGTGGTTTGGTTTTGCTCTCATGACCATGAGAATTAGAGTTCCCCATTACCCCAGGCAATCAAGTAAGTAGGAAGCAGATAATGGAACGTTTCTGTCACCACTGAGGAGGGCTCCCGTTAAATTGCTTGTAGGTCTCTGGAAAGGTCAGTCAAAGCTTAAGCAACCCCCTGTTGTTTGACAACATCAGAGCTCAAACACCACAATCCTGGAGAACTCTGCTCTTTGAAAGAGGGGGATGTTTAATTACCTTTTGAAAGCTGGCAGCAGGACAGGATGCAAGGATGTTTTCTTTCCTTTGTGTCAGTTGAACAAGTTGCTATTTTGGTA
The DNA here is from genome assembly GCA_035583135.1 of Lophotriccus pileatus. Taxonomy (NCBI): domain Eukaryota; kingdom Metazoa; phylum Chordata; class Aves; order Passeriformes; family Tyrannidae; genus Lophotriccus; species Lophotriccus pileatus. The sequence continues at coordinate 67,460,418 of JAWWES010000081.1, read as the reverse complement.
CATAAGAGCAAGTAACGCACCGCACTAGAGGAGACTGTCCCTTCCTCTGGCCTGATGTTGGGAGAAAAGCAAAGGCAAGAGGATATTAGTGAAGGTGAGCCTGCTGCAGGAAGGAAGCCTTGACACAAGAATGTTTGTGGAAAGGAAGGCAGAGGCTTATGATGCCTTTCTTAATGCTGTATCAATGTGTCGATTCTGTTTGTCTTTAAATATATACTTATTTATTGGCCTTGTTTTACAGGAAGACATTGGTGCAGTTTCAGGAAATCGACTGCTGTCACTTTAATGAAATTTGCTTTCATCATCAAAGGATCTGGCAAACTGTTTGTGGGAGTTTTAATTTTTAAAATTGCAATGCATCTGCTCCCTCCCAGGGGCAGTCTTTCACAGAACTGGTTGTATGCACTTCGACTACATAATTTTTTTTCCAAAGGTTTGGATTTGTGGCATCTCAACAAGCTAAACAGAAACTATGCCTCAGGGAGAAACATCCTCTAAAGTAACTGAAAATAAACTTGGATGGCATGCCTTTTGTAATATACAAATTCAGCTGCGCACATGGTGGGAATGGAGCATTAGACATGATACCTACCACTGTAAAGAGAAGACAAATGTGTGTGTAACATATGCTTGTGGTAAACATGAAAGAGATGTATAAGAGGAAAAGGCCATTTGGTTCGGGTATCTCCAGCTAAACCTGGCCAAGAGGCGGAGTATCCCTCATTCTAGTTTCATGTACAGTACATGAAGTAAGAACAAGCACTTACTGTCCTGCTTCTTCATTCCATCAGCATTCACAAGGATTTGACGTTGCTTTGGTGGAAAGGCCTGGATTGTCAGTGGTCAGGGATTATGGCTGAGTACAAAATCTAAACCAGATTTGTCTCAACCAGGGCATGCCGCCAGATCAGCAGGCACACCAGCTCAGTGAACAGGAAAGAGTTTGTGCCTACCAAGGGTTTAGTGGGGTAGTGTAGTCTTGTGTGGACATGATGGTCTTAGGAAATGAAAGCCTGTCTAGGAATGAGAGTTGGTGCTACAGATGTAAGAGGTGTTTATCCTTAGTGGAATATATACAACACTACAGTTGTAGGAAGAGGCATATCTAGGTTTGATGTGCCTGTGGGTTTTTCTATTCATAATGAGCAAAATATATGTTGTTCCTGAACTTTATTCTGCAGCTATGTACTGGTTTTGTCTGGGACAGGGTTAATTTTTTTCATAGTAGCTTGCATGGTATTCTGTTTTGGATTTGTGATGAAAAGTGTTGATAACACAAGGATGTTTAAATTATTGCTGAGCATTGCTTGCACAGCATCAAGGCCTTTTCTGTTTTGCATACAGCCCCACCAGTGAGGATGCTGGGAGTGCACAAGAAGCCAGAAGAGGACATAGCTGGGACCACTGACCCCAACTGACTGAAGGGATATCCCAATACCATATGGCACTGTGCCCAACAATAAAAGCTGCAGGAAAGGAAGAATGAGGGAAGGACATTTTGAGCTATGGCATTTGCTTTCTCAAGTAACTGTTATGTGTGACAGAGCCCTGCTCTCCTGGAGATGGCTGATGGGAAGTAGTGAATTAATTCCTTATTTTGCTTTACTTGTGGACACAGCTTTTGCTTAACCTAGTAAACTGTCTTTATCTCAACCGATGAGTTTTTACACTTTTACCCTTCCAGTAATGCTCGTCCGCATTCCACTGTGGCTGTGTGGGATTGAGCTGCCTACTGGGTTTAAACCACAACAAGCTGGTAGACCACAATATTCACTGGCCTTTGCTAACCTTGTGGAGATCTATTTACACAGGTAGCCCAGAGCTCCTTGTGCCTTCAGTGGCCATTGTCTCTGGTGCTAATGGTTAGCTTTGCTGTGGCCAGGCAAAGCAAGTGATTAAGGATTCAAGCAATATTACAAAAGGTCAGCCACTCATCAGCTGTTCATCATCCTTCTCTGTGCTGTACACATGCAATGACCAGTCCCAGAAGCCCCAGGCATGATAGGTCTTGGCAAGCTGGACAAAGCCACACCTCAGCTTGCTCAGCTGGACTCCAAGGGCAACCTGGAAACCCCTGCCCAAACAGCTGCTCATTAGGCTTGGAGGTGCTGTGAGTGTTCTTACTGAAAAGTGCTCTGCTGACAGTCATTTTGGCTAGTATAAAGGATTTGGTGGTTAGGCAGTGTGTATCCCTGAACTGGAAATGTAGCATTTGTGATACTTGGGTGATTAGTTTTAATGCCACGTATTAGGCAGAGGGATATTGGCTAAGACAGGTAGGCAGTGCTAATTATGTACTGAAAGAATGCTGCAATCCTAATAGGTGGAAACAGGTATGTGATATATCTCAAATCTGTTGTTGCCACTCAGAGCTAGTGCAGATTTATCCCTTCTGGTACTATGCAACTTTCGCTTCACTCATCTGTAACAGTCTTGTCATGTCCTCTGCAAATGTCACTGACAGCAAGAAAAAAAATCTCAGCATCTGACTGTATATATTAGAACCTGTATCAGGAGGTGGTGTAATTATGTAAGAGGAGTTGTCCTGTAGTATTTAAAACATTCTCTGTAATGCCTATTCTAGGTGTTACACACCAGTGTTCTATAAATCTTCACCCATTTTCATAATCAACTCAAGCCTAGCTTAACAGGCAGGTTTGCATCTTGATTGCCCTGTGAACAAGAATATAACCCTCCCATCCTTGCTGGAAGTTCTTGCATTATAATTAGTTTCTGACAAAGTGAACATGTAAGTAAAGTATTTTTTGGTTTGCCATGCACATTAACAATTTTGTGATGACCCTGTTTGGCAACTAATTGGCTTCTTACCAAAAGTGAGAATAATAGACACCCATTTTCAGCTGGGAAAGCCACACTCAGTATATTCCCTGGCCAAGATAAAGCACTAAAGCAACATTACACAAAGTACTTCAAGATCCCTCCATGGCTTTTCTTGACAGATCTGCTGATCAACTTGCCTTTTTTTTCTCCCATGTCTTCTCTCTTTTAGGGCATTGACTGTTGACTGAAAATATGTTTTCCTGTAGTCTGGAATTTTCTTTTGCACTAGACAAGTGTTTAAGTGAGTTTTGCTTCTTGAGAACAGATATGGAGCTGTGCATGTTACTAAACGAGGTGTTCACAGAGTTGATGAGAAGTTGGGAAGTCCTGACATGATGAAAAAATGCTCTTAGCTAGACTGAAAATGAAACCTTAGAAAAATGTTTGACATGTCTCTAGCTATTATTGTTTCCTTGATGCATACTGTTGCTATGTTTAATATGTGGAAACTGGTGAGAATAAATCAGATTACTAGAAAGATTACTCATACTTGAAATGCTAACTGCTCTAATTGACAGAGGAATGGGAACTTAGCTTCACATATGCCAGTGCTTAAAAGAGAACAGTAACTTAACCTTAGAACACTTGCACAGATATATTCAAAATATACTTCTCAGACATGACTAAAGTTGAAAAGATTTTTCAGAATCTCCATTTGTGGAATGAAAATGCATATGTTTATTCTAATTTAGAATATTTTATAGTCTTCCATTTTACCTGTTCTTTGTAAATGCAGCAGTTTCTATTGAACTCAGTCCAGGCAGCATGTATAAGCACAGAAGCAAAAAATAAAATTAGTGTGGTTCCTGCTCCAGCATCTTTTGCAGTACCTATATCTTCTGTGTGAATTTCAGTTTCCTTCCTCAGTAGAAGAGTCCTGATACATAATTTTCCCTTTTGCCCTCCCTCCTAGTTTTGTATTTGCCAATCACAACTGCACACAAAGCAGATACTTTTAAATCTTCAAGCTCACAAGGTTCCAAGAGTATACATAGTATACATGAGTCTCTTGGTTCTACACTAGCATCTTTCTGAGGAAGGAGGCAAAGCAACAGAGAAGTTGCTCTGTAAGGTGAGCTGGCTGGATCCCATTGCTCATGGTTCATTGGCAGGTGGGGAAAGCATGCAATGCCCCTGCCATCCAGCTGTTTAGGACTGTTTATCTTATGCTCCTGATGTTTTATTTAGTCAGTGATGATGCATAAGATACAACTGGTTTTAACTTCCAGGTAGACAAAGTCTATGAAGCAACCAGGAGTCCCAAACATTTGTTTCTGGCAGAATGCTAAATAAACAGTAGCAACACCTACCTGTGTGGGTGGCAATTAATCACATCAATCAACAAGATCAGCTAGCAAAGCCTTTTTATTTTCTTTTCTTTCCTTTTGTTCCTTGTCTCCTCCCACCTGCTTGTTTCCTGGTTGTTGCTTCTGCTGGGAGTAGAGCTGGTTACGTAAACCTTGTATCACCTCTTCTCTGATGGCCTGGCCATTTAATGCTCTCAGCCCAATTTAGCCTATCTCAGCCTATCTTTGAGGATGGATTTCTTCTCTTTCTCTGTTTCTTAGAGAACTGAGCCAAGACTACTGCCTTTGTGTCTGTAGACTTGTATGCACCTGTCCATTTGAACAACTCTCCTGGAAACTTTTGAACTCATTGTTTTAATTAAATTTCATATAGGAATAGAATTTTAAAAGATACTAAGTTCCTACAACTTTTCTAAAATAAATGTGCTGAGGTGTTAGGCAAAGACTTGCTGAAGTGAAATGTTAGAAATTGCAGGAACTGGTACTTGCAGAAAAATGCAGATTCCAAGCCAGTAGGTGAAGTGACAGTGACAGCTGATGGAAAAGAAAAGGTGATTCACTGGAGGAACTGGATATGTCTTTATCTACTGTCAGAAATCAGCTTGCCAAGAAGTTGAAAACACTGAATAACAATCATCTTTGTTTCTTGGTGGATTGTTATTATAAAATGCCTGAAAATTTTATGCGGAAGACGTAATTAAACATTTTTAAAAAATCTCAAGATCAGGACAGGGCCGAGTTTTCCTTCCCACATATGCTGTTTCAGGTTCCTTCATTTCTTATTTCATAATAAGATCATAGGACTGGGGTTTTTTGTCACAATATCTGTGCTGTCATTTTTCCTAGGGCTGAATTCAGCCATTACTAGAATCAAGACTTTGGCTGTGTATGATCTGGTGCGATCAAGCCTCCAGTTCAGTACAGTAACCTTTCCACTAACTCTGAACCCACTTTCATGTTGTACACCTATAGTGGGCTGACCCTGGCTGGACCCCAAGTACTCACTACAGCCACTCTCTCACTCCCCTCTGCAACTGGACAGAGGAGAGGAAAAAAACCAGCAAAGGATTAATGAGCTGAGGTAAGAGCTGGGAGAGATGACCCACTGATCACCATCATGGGCAAAACAGACTCGAAGTGGGGGTATTAATTGAATTTATTACTAACAGGATCAGAGCAAAAGAGTGAGAAGTAAAATAATCTTAAAAACACCTTTCCCTCACCCCTCCTTCCTTTCTTCCAAACTCTACCTCCTGCCCCACAGCAGTGCAGGGGGACAGAGAAGGGGGTTACAGGCAGTTGTTGTTACTACCCCTGCTCAGGGAGAGGAGTCCTTCCACTTCCTCTCATAGGGACCCACACACAGGAGACAGTCCTTCGTGGACCTCTCTGGTGTGAATCCATCCCTCAGGCAACAGTTCTTCCCAAACTGCTGTACCGTGGGTCACTTCTCCATGGGGTTCAGTCCTTCACCAATGAGCTGTACTGGTGTGGGTCCCCCACAGGGGCCAAAAGTCCTATCTGGGAAAAGTCTGCTTCAAAGTGGGCTTCCCTCTCCACGGGCTGCAGGTCCCCAGCAGGACCTCTCTCCATCCTGGGCCTCCCATGGGGTTACAGCCTCCTTCATGCATCCTGCTCAAGCATGGGCTCCTCCATGGGCTGCAGGTGGGTCTCTGCACCCTGATGTTCCTCCATGGGCTGCAGGGGCACAGCTGCCCCACCATGGGCTGCCCCACGGGCTGCAGGAGCCTCAGCTCCGGTGCCTGAAGCACCTCCTGCCCCTCCTTCTGCACTGACCTTGGGGTCTACTCTGTTGTTCATGTGTCCTCACTCCACTCTTCCCAGGCTGGAATTCTTCTCTATGCAACAACCTTCTGTTCTTAAATATGTTATCACAGAGGCATTACTGTTACTCCTGATTGGCTTGGCCTTGATCAGCAGCAGGAGGCCTGTCCTGGAGCTGGTTGGCATTGGCTCCATGGAACAGGGAAAACTTCTAGCAGCTTCTAACAGAAACCACCCCTGTAGACCCCCACCCACCCTGCTACCAAAACCTAGCCACAGAAACCCACTACAAACCTAATGGACGAGCAGTCTAACAGGAAAAGACATTTGGAGAAAAAAAAGGAAATAGTGTAAAAATTACGTACTGAAGCTGTGCACTCTTGCACAAAGAAATGTTTCCTTCTAGCCTTGAACTCTGTCTCCAAATGTTTTAAATGTGGGTGTCTAAGGAAAGAGTGTATGGAGGGGGCAAGGAACAGTGATGCTCTTCCGTAATTTGTGGTTGTGAGATTTCCTGAACCAGAGATTAAGTCTTTGTATGATTATATAATGCTATGAAAAATTCCAGCTGTAAAGGAATATCTTTTATTTTCATACTAAAACATTAATTAATTATCCCTGCAATTTTCCTGTACTTGCCAGGAAAGAGCTGTTTTATCTCCCTGGTGGTGGTAATCAATTACCACATAATAGGCTAAGAAATACCAGAACAAGAAAAAAACATGCAGGAAATGTGCAGGTGGAAAATTTTCGCTACCATCTGTATCTGGGCAGATAACAGTTTATTTCTATGCAGGCTAAAAGCTGTGAGCAGTCTTAACTTGTCTGCAGTATTCATGCATCTTTTGCATAAACTTAGGCCAGTTTTGCAGTTGGCCTGATTTGTGGATACTTAGGGAATGTAAAAATTATGGTATTATGTGGTCTTTGTGTGGAGGAAGTGCAGAGCTTCACTTGGTGCTTCAAGCTCTTAAGAACCTCATGCTTAGGTTGAAAGGCTTGAGGTGCATGTTCCCACGCTGCATGCAACCAAGGGAGGGTTTCACTCTAACCTTATCTTCATGCAGCTGTAACAGACAGGTCATCTTGAGGGGCTGCAGAAATTGTTTCTCAATAGCTCATAGGTTATTTTTGAAACTCAATCCATTTAATTTCTTTAATGGCATAGGCAGCAATTGACATTATGGAATACTGTGGACTTGCAATACAGTACGCACTAGCTTTTAGTATATTAAATAGCTCATTTTACCTGTGCCTTAAAATGGGATCCTTTTGCATCTTTCATTTGATGTTCATTACATAAGAAACAACCATAAACCATGACTTTAGTCCTTGACCTAGTGGAAAGCATATTGAATACCTATCTTTCTTTGTCATGGTCCTTGGCAATAACAGGTTTAATTTAGTGAATTTAGAGTTGAAGTTTATTCCTGTATGAGTCATAACAAAGGCTTCATGTTCTCAAAGCCTTAAAACTTCACTACCAAAACAAAGTATTTCCTAGATTAAAGTGGTTGATCCAAAGCATAGGAATTTATCTACTGTATAGATCTTGCAGTACATCCAATTAATGCTACAGGGAGAAATAACATAGTCAGATGAAGAGTGGTGAAGTAATAGAAAGTAAAACTAAGAAACTCTATGTTTTCATCTCTTACATGCTTTGTTAAAAGTCAGTTGTTTTTCCAATTATTTTTAAAATTTCAATAATTTATTGCTTCAAATCAAATCCATAGACAAACATCCATGGATTGAATGCAAATGGCTTAAACACTCAGCATGATATTTTAAAATCAATTTGCTAACCAGAGTTCAAGTTAAAAAAAAAACAAACCAAACCAAACCAAACAAATAACAGCAAGAAAAATTAAAAAAACTCCAAGAAGCCACTGGTTTGAGAATGACTTCAGTCACACAAGGGTTCAGCAACTGGTTTGAAAGATTATTGCATCCATGTTAGGTAAGACACTGTTTTGGAATTTGTTGTCAGCAAAATTTATAAAAACAACTACATGACAATGCTTTAGCAGATTTTGTCCAATAACTCTGCAGTCTTCTCTTCTCTTTGAAATGGAAGGCTACGAGATGAGGTTGGCCGGGTGGTAAAGTCAGACTGCCTAGTACTGAGTCCTTGAGTTGCAGTTTCCTTCAAATACACTGGGCTATCATCTCCTCTTGCTCTTCATCTCTATGTACTTTTTAAGGCCATCTGTTAAGTTAAGAACTTAGAATCTCATGTCTGCAACACATCATGTGAGGCTCTTCTACTGTTGAACTAGCTTTTTGTATACTGGGGTTTTTCTTACCAAGATTAGATGACGTTGCTTCCACTAAAAGGTTGATTCACTTCAGTGATTGATAGGAAGGTGAACAGGAGATTTGAGAGCTTCACAACAGAAATCCCTTTGCTAAATCAGACATGTTCTGCATTTTACAAAATTAGCTCCTCCAGATCTATCAGGAATTAACATTTTTTTGCAACTCAGAAAATGGTGTACAAAAGAAGAAATTCTTTGTGGTTTTATTGACAGCTAGCAGTACCAAAGTAAATTATGTCATAATTAATTTAGAAGAAAAATGACACTTGCAACATGGCTTTAGTGAAGTATTTTTACTATGTTCTACTGTTGAAATGTAAGATCAGAACCTAACTACATTAAGTGTTAAAATGGTGAGCATTTACATCTTCTATCAGTTTAAGTACTGCTGTGATTTCTCTAACAGTTTGTTCTCCCTTAAATTCCAGTAATTCAATTAATTTCCATATCAGACTTTTGCCCACTGATCTAGCAGCACTATTTCTATAGAAATATAAGTATGTTTTACTTACATCCACAGTGGAAGGCTAAGGGTCTGAATAACCAGTGATAAATGTACTGCTTTATCACTCTCCTCATTCTCACCTTGTCCTCCAGCACAGCCAGCAAAAGTAATACTCCTCATTTCTTGCTAACATGTATGGTAGAAATTTAATTTATATTGACAGCATCTGTAGCAGAAATCATTTTTAAGTGATAAAACTCTACCAATTACACATCACAGGAGTAAGGATATTTTCAGTCTATCAACCTCTTTCTTTACAGACTCACAGAGAATCCTAAAGTCCATTCTGAGACCAAAGGGATTGCAACCCTGATGAGTAAAGAGAGAAGATGTTCAAAGACAAGGGGCTTCAAGATGCTGATGATTTTGTATGAACATGAAGGTAAACATTATCTTGGGATTACCCTTTAGTTTTTGTGTTCCCTACTTTGTCCTTTCATTTTCTAGAACAGAGAAAGAGGAATATGTCCTCAAGCAGTGGCATTCTCAATAAAGCAGATCTCCTTGTCGCTTGTCCACCATTTATTTCTTTTCTGCTTAAAATGCCCGCACTCCTCTTTTCAGTGCATATTTATATTTAGAAGGTGACATTTCATTATGCCTTATAAACAGTAATTTTATCTCTGAATGGATGCAAGATAATATGTATAGGAACACACTGTTTCTGTTCTTCCATTCATTCTTAGTACATAAACAAATCTGCCCATCATTCTCTTTGAAAAGGTTGTTCAAAGTGTCCTTCTCAAGATATTTCAGGCCTTAACTTTGAAAATACCCTGGTGGACTTGCCTTCAGAATCTTTACTGCTCTCTTCCCCATGTGAAAGTCAGTCATGTAGACACATTTTCCCTGTTTTTCTAAGTTTCCTTAATATTCAAGAAAGATGGAACAAGTAGTGGTGGGAGTTTGCAGATGAGGAGTAAACAAGGAATTTCTTTCACCTGATGTATGAGAAGGAACTCTGAGGATTAATTAAACAATGAATTCTCTGATAGTAAGGTACTCTGGCTAGGTTTTTCTATGGGCACAACTTCAAGCCTCACTTTTATTATCTGCAACTGTTTTGATCTAATTGAAAAAAAACAGGAAAGACTCCTAATGACACAAACCCAAGGAAATATATCACTAGAATAAGGACATTGAGATTTACATTTAGTCTGAAATGCCACCCAAAGATGATTTTCCAAAGGGTTTCTCGTTCTCTCTTGGAAGCCTTACAAGCATTTATTTCCTCTCGGGACTTCTAGAATTTCCCTGTTTAGACTGGAGGGTTTCTGAAGCAGAGGCTGTTTTGATAAACTGTGTGTACAGCACCTTGCACAATGGACCTCTGATCACAGCCTGCATCTCCATGTTATGGCAATGCAAATAAATACATGAACAAGTGTCCTTGAACAGGAAGGAAAATAAAAAATCAGATTCCCTGGAGAGTTGATGCATATATAGTAACCAGTCTCCTATCATAATAATGTTGTATTTATTGAAATCTAAGATTTAGTAGATGTTCAGCTTTCTTGGCATGGCAGAAGTACTTTCCCATTTTGTCCAATATCCCTTGTGCAGAAGTTTCTGCTTGTTTGCTTTTTATCCTGTTTTGCCTGACACTAGGGGAGACTTTGTTTTACTAACATTTGTAGCAGTCACTTTGATCTGCAACAGGAAAGCTCAAGATTGGTTTCTTTGCCAATGGTGAAACAAATGAGATCAGAATATGCCAGTTTTAAAAGCCTCAGTGGATTGGCTCTAGAAGAAATAGTTTTTGTTCCTTAGCTAATTGCAAATTACGTCTTTATTTTTTACAAAAAAACCACTGTTTTCTGCACATGGTTATTCATTTGTGAAGGCTGGAGGCTGATTTCTATTTATTCCTGACACACATGAGGTTGTTTGTTCCTTGTAAATAAAAGAAATATTGTAGTTTCCAAAGTCTTTCATTTACTGCAGGTTTTTGTGCTTGCTTATTTTCTAATATTCCTCTCTCCTAGGAAAATTGTCACTCTTGACAAGTACTTCCAAAAACATACGTCGTTATAGACCAGGGTAGTGTACTATCAGATTGGGTGTGGGTAACAAAGGGTTCCCTTTGGTTCAGTGAGCACTGTGCAATTGCACCAGTGATCATGACTAAGCGGATTTCAAACCAGCTTCCCTCTTCACTAAAAAGGGAGGAAGGGGGATTTATCCAAGGGTATTCTGGAGAATCAATAAGGGGAACACCAGAGTAGCCGATGAGGGCCATGCCATTTCTGTCAGTGTCTCCTGCCACAGCGTTTGAGGATGGTGGTGACAGGGGAGAGAAGCACTGGCAACCATGTTTTGCCCTCAGTGTTCAGCCTTTGGAGCAAGGTGTGCTCCATCACCTTCTCTGGGATTTTGTAATCACGCAGGAAGGACTCAAGTAAGGGTGTCTCTGTTACTTACTGAGTCTTCTGGTGGGAAAAAAAGTTCTGGATAAAAGTCTGAATGTGCTAAACTGCCAGGCTCTTTGGTAATAGCTGCAAGCAACTGGGTATTACAGCACATCTGAAGGAAAAGGTGACCGTGTAACCTGCTATAAAGGACTGACTTGTGCAAAGCAATGTGTGGTGGCTCAGCCATATCCCCCGTGCACCCCTCTGCTCTCGGCTAGAGCTGCTAGCCATTTCCCAGTTTCTGCTTATTGGAATAGAAAGAGAGGGAAAAGTCTGCCCACATTCCTCCCCCATTACACTGTGGCTGTTCAAGGGAGTCTGGAGTTCCATGTGATAGGTGCGAATGGCTGGAGAAGGATCTTCCTCATTGCCAGCTTCTCCCTTACGGGTATTTCTTCCTTGCCTCACTGTGTGAAATGAGCAGTTTGCAGGAGTACAGAAAATTCTAGGGCCTATAAGGACTCAACAGGTGCTGGGAAGAGTTTTACAGGAGTACTTATTTAAAGTTGAAAACAAGTTTTGACTTTTTTCATGCCCTGTTTGTGCTTGTTTGCTACTGTTGTTCATGTTGGTGCAAATTGGGGCTGGGGGGTATAGGAGTGGTCATAGAATAATAATTAAGTTCGAGTATTTGCAGCAAGGCTTTTCATTACCACCAGAGAAGTGACTGATTGTAAGAGAAAACCTTAAGGCATTGTGAAAGCAAAACAAAACAGTTATGTCCAGTCAGAACAACTCCAGTTGTAAATTTGGCTTATAACAATCCTTACAAAGTGTTCAGTCATTATTAACAAAATGATGTAATAGATAATTTTGCTTGAATAAATATGAGAACTCTGGAGTAGGTATCTGACAGCAATAATAACTTTTCTTTCTTATTCTGATTTCATCAAGTGTTATCATATTGAACACTAGCTAACTACCAAGACAGTTTATGATTATAAACAGAAGAGCTTTATCCCATCACAAGGAAAAAAAAGGAAGTTATCCATAATTCTCTTCACAGTCTCTGGACTATATAATGTAAAATGGTTAAAGCCCTCTAAGATAGTACCTTTTGGTTTTCTTTCTCCCAAAGCAAGTGCCAACATTTAGATTTTCGTTGTGCTAGGAAACTTCAGAACATACCCACATAACTTACTCAGAATAAGAAATGTGTCATTTTTCTTTGGAAGAACGTTGTACTTGCTGGCAAACTTTGTCTTGAACAAACATTGTGAAATTTTGACTCGGGCAGCCATTCAAGAATACCCCACAACTCTGTTGACTAGGGGGAGATTCCTATATTTGTGCAGTAGTTTCTAGACCAATGCAGTTCCTCCCAAGAATGAGGGTATTTTTGAAGGTTAGGTTAGTCTCAAAACTCCAGTTGTTCTAATTCTAAAATCCAGAAAACAAATAAGCCAACTGTTAACGAGTATGCCTGGCAGGTACCAGCGAGTTAGATGGTAGCGTGACATTCACATGAACTTCCTGTAGATAATTCAGCCTTACAGCAAATCCTATAATTCTCTCCTCTTATCCATCTCAAATATTGCAATTATTGCAAATATGACTTGGCTATTTCATGAGGCATTAATCATCTTTATCAGATATTTGGCTTCAGGAATTATTTTGTAATGTTGTTTACTTTGTTACTCAGAGATGAGTTATTATGGAATAGTAGTGTTGGCCATGGGAAAAGGCTGAAAGGAGGTAAAAGGCTTTATCCACTGCATTAAGAAACAATTGTAGAATGATTATGTGGATAGGTGTGCACTTTCAGAGGCAGCTATGCCTACTCCTTGCTATCAGACAGTGAATAACGGTTCCATGGTTTGCTGCTCAGTTTGGTTTTCCATCTGATTCTGCCTTCTAGCAGTCAGCATACCTGTAACTTTCTAAAAAAAAAAAAAAAGGAATATGACCTATGACTTGGTCTCTTGTGTTTTGTGTGAATATGCTGTTTATAAAAGATGTTGAATCCTAATCCTGGGCTTGAACTGGAGACAGATACAGTAAAAATCCCAATTGTTCAAATCCCAACCAGAGTCTATGCCCTGCTTGCAACTGCAAGGTTGCGTAATTGAATTTAATGAGGTTGTCTGTGTGCAACACCATTGGCAAGTAGTTGCCAGAAGCCTCTGATGAGTTCTTCTGAAGTTCTAGTCCATAGGGCCAGCTTTCTGTAACCATGACTGGGTCTGGCTCCTGTATAGCTTCTGTGTAAGAGGGTATTGTAAAACATGATTTCCCAGGGGAAGAACAACCCAACACTGCTCTTGAAGCAAGCTATTTAGCTGATATGGAAGAGTTGTCCAGACTTTTTTCCCGATATCACAATTTACACCTGCAGTTCAGCATATTACATCTAGTTAATATCTCTGTCAGCGTGTGGATGGAGTGTCCTTTGATTTTTGATTTTTGCTGTAATTGAGTAGATGGGCGTGTTGCAGCCCAGTTGTGCTTACTTTTTATGTAGCATTCATGGGTGAGATGTCCAGCAGTGAACTGACTTCTAGGAGAGTGTGGTTTATTCTCCATAGCCACACAGTCCTCCAGCAGTGTATGGAAGCTGGGAACTAGACAGTGAAGCAGAATCAGCCTCTTCAGACTGCACTCCTTCCCCACACTTGCCCCACTATGGATGAGTCTCTGAAAAATTAATTCCTCAGCAATTCCCCCCCAGATAAAAGTGGTACTAAAACACCTTAAAAGTAAAAAAAATCATTGTTCTAATCCTCTGGAGATAAATTGTTAACCTGTGCGATAGGTACAGACTACAAAACACAAGTGTTTTAAGGTTGATATATGGTTAAACTGTGAGTACAAAGTGTGGTGGTTTGGTTTTGCTTTTTTAGAAATGAATTTTATCTAATCTTATTGATATTCCAGAGTTTAGGAGCAGGCACAGAGAAATGAGAAGCATATGATCTGCAGACATGAATATTTTGTCACCTTAAAACAGAGTAGGCTGGTTTCTACAGAATTTTTTGGTTTCAGATTCAGGTGTCTTCACATAAAGAAATTCTCATTTTCTCAATTCCCTTCTTCCTTTTTTGCTTTGTTATTGAAATAAAGTAAAATACATATAAACAGCTCAATGGAGGAAAAGCTTTTTCTCTGCTGTAACAGCTCTGTACTGTTAAGAAAATGAGATTAGCCTTGATGAATGGGCTTGGGAAATTTACAGACAGGGAGAGGTAAAGGCTGATCCCTGCTTGTGTGACATGAGCTGGCCCTGCAAATCTGAGAAAATCTTGCATTACTCTCTGACAGTGAGGCTTGTAAGGCTTGGTTGATTCTTATAAAAAGCTTCTTGCTCACGGTACATGGAAGTTAAAGTATGAAGAGAAGGTTCTTTATTTTAAAAAGTGGGTTTTTTATATTAAAGCATGAGCAGCTGCAGTATCAGCAGAGCTCCTTCTGAATGGTGGGATGGGGTCTCGGCTTCAGGCACATTCTCCTGTCTCTCGTCTTTGGGACTGCCTTTTGTTACTTAAAGTTAGGAGTGTGTCTTTCAGTATTATTCCAATCAGATGAGAACTATTGAGGAATCACTATGATTTTAGCATATTGGCTGTATTAATCTCTGTTAGAGATGACCGTGAAACTAACTAAGGAGGCTGGGAATACGTTCCTGTAAGAAACAGCATTGTTCTCATGTCTTACATGTGCCTAGTGTCCTGCATTCAGAGGTGATACAGTAATTTCTGCCTCTGAGAAGGGATAAATAAATACCAAGCCCAGAGGGAAAGAAAGATGTTGTAGAGCTTGACTGTGAGAGGGGTAGTTGCAGAAAAAGATGAAAAAGAATGTCTACAGCTAGGAGTATTTCTAAAGGGAGATATGGTTGTGCAAGAAGCCTGCACATTGGAGAAAAGTAGATCATCCAGAAAAAAAGTTCAAAGAAGCAGATATGAAAACAGAGCATGTGGACTCTGCCTGAAAAATGGAAACAACAAAGTTTCCCTCTGCATTTAAGTATATATTAAAACATTTAGAACTGTGATGAAGTCTGTTAGAGAAGTTGATAGTGGCGGTGTTTGCTTGTTTATAGGAGGAGAGTAGAAGGCTGGAAGAAAGCAGAGAGAAAACAAGTGGGTGTGATAGTGCATCTCATAATTAGATAAATGGAGTTTTTCATTCTGTCTCTTGCTGCTCCTCCATTTCCAAATCATGTTGCACTTCCAGATTTTCTTGCATCCTTTGGCTTCTTCTTACCACATACCTCTCTAGCCTATCAATATTTGTACGCATTCCCAGTCCACTATTCCTAAAATTTCAATCCCCTGAGAAACTTGTGCCAGTGATAATCACAAGCCAGTTATCAAAACTAGAACCTTGCTAGGCAGGTTCCAGGACCAAACTTAAAAAAAAATAAATCCCAGTTTAAATTGAAAATCCCTGCCTCAACAGTATACAGACTTGTGACACACTGTTATGATAAGTTAGATCAGTAACTGTTTTTTTCACAGTCAGTTTGTGTAAACTAATCCTCATTAATCCTCCTTGAAAGAAACCTGCTGAAGTCAGAACATTAATTTCTACATCTGGGCTCTGTTCTGCAGTTGTAGGAAGAAAATTTAGTGGTTGCTGTCCAAATTTGGAAGTTTCAACACGATGAACCTTAGTGAATAGGGCCAGCCCTGGATTCACAGATTGCTATATATATGAGGCCAGAAGGGAACTTTGTAACTTTCTAGTATGATTTCAGCATGAAATAAAATGCCACCTGAGGATTTCCTGCAGATTGTTTACTAATTTGTGGTTATGCAAGTGCCTTTTAATCTAAACTACTGTTTAACTAAACCTTTAGGTATAAAATCTGAATTTGATCTTCCATTCTGTCTAGTCTCTGATTTACCAAGCCACAGGAATCACAAATCCCTAAGCTTTATAAAAGTAAAAAACAACTTGACATTTGCGCAGTCACCTGGTTGTATTGCAGTCACAGCAACAACCTGGTGCCTAACCTGTTCCACTCAGCTCCCCTGAAGGGCATGACCAACAGAACCCAAGAAGGGCTTCATACCTGTAGATTTTATTGGTAGTGAAGTGTCTAAACAGAATTTAGGATCCTATTTACCTTTATCACAGGGTTTGGCACTTTGTGACAGTTAGCGTTGCAATCATATACTAAGTTTTTATCCCCTTTTTTATCAGTGAAATTGGGAATTACTCATAAATAAATATTTCCATTAAAAATATTTTTTCTTCTGAAGTTTTTCAATTGGAAAGATGAATTTGGATACATAAAATGGAACAAACATAGGTCGTTAAAATAGAAATGGGCATCAATTTAAGTCAGTTTTGGTGAGGTTTTTTGTTCAATATTTAAGTTAGAAACTTCTACAGTTTTCAGCTGGCTGCCTTTAGCAATTATATGTTGTAGTATTGTGACATCTGAAATTCTATGAAAATGTTATCTAGTCCTGACTGGGAGAACAGTATCAGGTATTTCATAGAGCTTGAAAGGGTGACATACCCTTACAGCAGTGGATATAAGGGAGAGAACCAAAAGTGAAAGACAAAAGGAGATTTCTTCTCCCTCTTTGATGGAAAATTCCACATGTTAATCTCTAGAGAAAGCAAAGCACAGGTAAATTGCCAGATTCTTATGTCATTTTGGAAAATTTCTTGTTCCTGTTCTCCACTTTCAGAATTTGAAATTGTTGCAAAGGCTGACCCACTATTCCCAAATGAACAGAAACATGTTATTTTAATGTGAGTTTATTATAAAATGTGATTTTAAAAAAAATATTATTTTTTATGCTACTTGCTTTTGGGATTTATTTTTCCTTAGTGATCTGATCCTCCCTGCCCAGAAATGTGTGATGTGGGGTTATAGAGAAACAACACTTGCAAGGTTATAGAGAAATGGTTATAGAGAAGCTACACTTGCCAAGAAGAGGCAGGCACTGCCCAAAGGTGGTAGCACTGATTCAGAAAGTGGCTCTCCGCCTTGAGTCGGGATTCAAAAAGTCATTTTATTGTTGCCCCTCTGGATGAAAAAGAAGTTCCAGTGTTTAAATACAGCTAGATACACCTAATAGTATAGGCCCTTGAGTGCAAGGGCCTATCTCCCAGTTTCAAAGGACTGTATGAATATCCTGCACGGCATGAAGATGAAACAAGCGTTACTGCACTAACAGGGGGTTTAGCATAGATGATTACCCACAAAAAGGCACACGAAAATTACTGCTTCTCTTCCCCCTCCCCTCCAGCTTCCTTCTACATTGCAAATAGCACATGAAGGTCACCTGCAGAACATTGTGGCTGGGTTTTAGATTAGGAGTTTTTTGTTTGTTTGTTTTCCTGGATAGAAAAAATAAACAAGGAAGGAATATTTTTGCGCACTGAGGGCAAAGGAGTTGAAAGTCTTGGTTTCTGCCTGTTGCTGCTTTTGGTTTCAAAATCCTGCTGGCAAAATTCTGAGGTCTGGCTCCTACTTCTAAGCTCATGGTGAGCCCAAGTGTCCTTTCCAGTATATTCTGCTTAGAGAAAGCTAAATGTCAAAGAGCAAAGCTGTAATGGAACCAGTTGGTTCCCATTAATGATTTTTTTTTTTAAGTGTTGAGTGGCCATTGCTAACCACTGCTAGTTTTTTTGCTTTATTCTTCTAATCATGTATTAAGATCCACCTTGGTACGTTATTTGACTTGTCCTACCCTGATTGCAGGTTAATTATAACTGTGGGTTATAGAATCAGTTGTCCAACAGAACTTCAAATGTGCAGTCACTGCTGACATTTAAAAGCAGATTGAATAAATTAAAATGCCTTCTACAGCTGTTAACTGAATTCTGTCCTTAATTACTGAAATATTCTCATAAAATTACTTGCCAAAAAATAAAGAAAGTTCCTGCTCTCTAGAGCACTTTTACTAAAAATCCACACAGAGAAACAGATAAAGGGAGAGGTGGTGGATTGGACTGCCATGAGGATGTTTTGTCAGCACTTGTAACCACCACATTGCATGTTTGCTCAGTGCACATACACATAAATACAGGACATCTTAATATTATTCTGTATTGAGCAGCAGCTAGCAAGGTCAGGCTGAATGTGGCCAGAATATTTGGCATATTCATCCTCTCCCTTACTCATTATGAAGCTGTGATTGCTAAGGACGTCAATTTATAGTCAACTGTCATAAGGTGGGGCATCTGGTTTGTGTAATTTAATAGTTTTGACCATGCAATCTAACCCTTTCTGCCTTTTATAAAAAAATTATTCTGAATAGCCACCAACAAAAAATATTTAATTGATCTAGATTTATAGTAATTAGTACTGGAAGTATGTTGAGTTCTCAGTCTTCAGAACAATATCCTACCAATGAATATTGCTTTGGGTACTGCCCAAGCACATTTTCAAGAAATTTTGAAACTCATAAATAACCAGAATTGTTAATTTTTTAGAGAAAGAAACCAAACCTTAATAGAGGGCATGGAAAGGAGAGAACAAACAAAAAGGAAGTTCTATCTAGGAATTCAGGTGAAACAACAGTACTTATTAGGCAGAAGATTAGGAAGGAGCAAGAGACTGAAGAGTAATTAAGAGACATAATAGAAGGGACTGGAGGGAAAAAGGCTCAAATGGAAAAATAATGAGAAGGCCATGGTTCTTCTGTGGTTTCTGTAGTTCTTCACCCAAAAGTTCTTCTGTAGTTTTGGCTTTTGAAAAAAACCTCTCTGGTGCTGACCATCAGCTAGATTTTTTGGACACATTAATTTTCTGAGCAAAGTGTTTTATTGTGTGTACAGTCCTAGTAGAATTGTTTCTGGCATGCTTAACTCACTTTTTCTTTGTACTTTGGTTGGAGTTATTAGCTACCAGTATGCCACTATGGGAAAGTTCAGCACTGATCAGTAATAAAATCTAACTTGAAATTATGTAGAGGAAGGACTAGATAGGCTCATCTGTAGCTGCTTCTCTCTGTTACTCTGAACAGTTTTACTCTAACAAATAGCTAACAAATATATCTTCTTTTCATATGAGCAGTAGTCAAGAAGCAGTAATCCTAGTAACTTTTCCTAGCTCAATATTTTTTTTCAGTTTTAGAAAGTCCCCAACATGTTGAAACACAGAAGAGGTGACTGTACAACAGAGCCCAAGGCTAACCTTTGTAGGCAAGTGTTAGCTTAATCATGGAGAGACAGATTAGGAGAGGAAAAAAATGTAATTGGATGTGTTTTATTCAGTAATTTCATTTTGTTTTTAGAAGAAGGTTTCAGGCAAAAAGATAATGACAGCAATTTATTCAATTTATCCAATGAAATATTTCAGATTGTATTAATAGACTGAAGTGATGTTTACATATGTAGTTTTATGTGTAGTTTCCTATGGAGACAGGCTCATTAGGTGAAGATTGCATGTCACTAGTTATTCTCCACCTAGATGCAGTCTACTGAGATGGGCATTGCAAAAGCACAGGACTTGCATAATTGATAATGTGGGCTGGAATTTCTTCAACAAACTGCCTCTTCCTTGGGGATGACAAACTCTGAGACAGCTTGTCAGAGCCTCTTCTCTTAGGGACAGACAAGCTCTAGTTTGTCAAAACCAGAGTAACATGTGTGAAATCTTCAGATTTGATTTCTTATTCAAATAATGTTTTGGAAAATTTCCAATCTTCTCAAAATGATGCATTAGAATATTCTAAGGAAAAAATGTAATTGTGAATTTAAATTTATCTCTCCCCTACCTAAACCAACCATGAAGCAAAAAATGAAACAGGATAAATTTTCTTAGCTTTCATGATCTTTTAGGAAAATGAAAACGCTTTGTCTGGACTCTATCAGTCAGGACATGAAACTTGTTTTCCATATGTAGCAATGCAATGTATGTAAAGTATGCATGCCTTTCACAACGTAACCCATTCTGGCATGAGGCCAAAGTGTAGATATCTATCAGAAATGAGCTTGGGAAGAAATAGATGAGGAAATTTTATGCAGTCTCATATTTTCTCTTAGTTTATGTGGGGGTGTTTTCTTGTTACATTTAGTTATTCTTCTATTAACTGAAGGTAGTTACCCCTAAGTGGATGGGAAGGAATAGTCCTGTTCCCATAAAGGGTTGCACTGCACTAACCTGTACAGCTGTTCTAGGACTTGGCAAACTGTGGCTGTCTATGTTTAGATGAACCCCATAAAATTTCTATTTTGCATAGCCAAATACACATGCCAATAGCACTTGCACAACATCTCACAGCTGTATGCACAGGTAACCTGCAGCAGCAAATGCTCCAGTAATCTGTTTGCTCATGCAACAGCCGCTTGAATATTGAAGTTCAGGGTTAGAGCTGGTCCTTAAAAGTCTACTGAAATGCATGTGAAGCCTGGTAAGCAGTTTACAAGGAGCTGGACTGAAGCCCTACATAGTCTCCCTGGAGTGCAGTGCCCTCGTGGATTGCTGCAGCAGCTCTTTGGAGCCTGTACTAAGACCATTCCTTGCTATGTACACTTGAAAATCCAGGATGTTTCCAATTAACTTTGATCTCTGGAAGAATGGGCTGTTGAATGTACGATATTTCAAGCTGGAATTGCAAATGCAAATTACTGTGAAGACAATAAATGGTTTTGAAGTAGATTGACCAGAAAGTTCATGTTCATGTTGCAGCAGTGGCACACGTGGTCATTCATGGTGACAGCTCAATGCCATTCTCCATACGTGAATATAAAGGGAGGCAACGTCCTTCTCAGCATTCTACTTTTGTGTCCAGAGACACCCAAGTATGCGTCCTTTCAGACCTCCAGTGCCCTCTACTTGTTTCTTTGAGGTGGAAATCATAGAATCATAGAATGGTTTGGGTTGGAAGGAACTGTAAAGATCATCTAGTTCCAATCCCTCTGCCACAGACAGGAACACCTTTCACTAGACCAGGTTGCTCGAAGTCCCATCCAGCCTGTCCTTGAACCCTTTCAGGTATGAGACATCCACAGCTTCCGTGGGCAACCTGTTCCAGTGTCTCAGCACCCTCATAGTAAAGAATGTATTCCTATTATCTAATCTAAACCTATACTCCTTCAGTGTAAAGCCATTCCCCCTTGTAAAAATCTAGGTGCATAGGCCAGAAGAAAGGACCAGATGATGGGATGCTCCAAGCAAATCCCCTGGCTCACAGTGTAGGTGCAGACTCAACTTAATCTCATTACCACAGAAATACTTGTCACCTACTAAGCAGAGATTCTTCTGCTTTGGACCACTAAATATTATTCTTACTACTTTTATTCCAGTTTTTAAGGTTCTTATAGCCTCTCCAAGTTCCTTTATGTCGTTGAGTTCTCTCAGTTTTTCCTTTCAGCACTGCATACTGCAGTATACCCTTCTGCCAACTCCTTACCTGCCTTATAATTCTGCTAATCCACATCTTCTGTAGTTTAAAACAGCAAGCTCCTGTGTGCCACTATATCAGATGTCTTGCAGAACTTGACATAAAACTGCCACATTTCCAAAGTCAAGAAAACCAGTTCTGAGAGAAAGATTAAAAGTCGTGGCTCCATTTTTATTGACCCAAGCTGTATTTTATGCTATTTTCTATCTGCTTCCATGTCTTTGCATACAACAGCAGTCAAACTGACAGGTCTGTAGCAGTCACCTAATTCCACATTTCACTTTTTTTTTTTCCTCCTGTGCTCCACTCTTATGGGTTTGCTTTCACAGAATCACAGAATATGCTGAGCTGGAAGGGACCCACAGGAATCACTGAGTCCAACTCTTAGTCCTGCACAGGACCATCCCCAAGAGTCACACCATGTGCCTTGAGGGTATCATCCAAATGCTTTTTGAACTGTCAGGCTTGGTGCCATGACCACTTCCCTGGGGGCCTTTTCCAGTGCCCAAACACCCTCCGGGGGAAGAACCTTTTTATAATATCCAACCTAAACTTCCCCTGACAAAATTTCATCCATTCCCTTGTGTCTTGTCACTGATCACCACAGAAAAGAGGTCAATGCCTGCCTCTCCTCTTCCCCTCATGAGGAAGTTTCCTCTTCTCCAGGCTGAAAAGACCAAGTGACTTCAAATGCTTCCCCTCAAGCCCTTCACCAATTTTATTCCTAACATAGATACACGGTATGGTAGAGGTATTTAAAAGAGGGAAAATCAGTAATAGCTCAAATCCTGAAGGAGTTCTCTGTGTGAACTTTCAGAGTATTCATGAGGAGTTTGTTGTACAAATCCTTTATAGGATCAGGTTTGACATAAGTAGTCTATCAAACTAGCAACTGCACTAACATGTTTTTCAGTGCAATAATAATTCTTTACACAGGGGCAACAAGGGTCTGTCTGTCCAAGTTTATTTCAAAAACGTACAGTATGGAGGGACTTAAAAGTTGGGGTATGTTATTAGCTCTGATCTTGGTATCTGTGTGTTGCATACTGTGTCAGCACATTGGAAATAATGTACCTTTAATAGCTTACTAAGCAAATATTATTAGAGAGTAACAAACAAAAGTAAAAAAAAAAAAAAGAAGTTAAGGAGGAGTTAATTTTCAGCACTCGAGAGTCTTATGGGGGACTTACTTGGTAGAGAAGTGTGTGTGAGAATGTTAATAAGTAAGACTCGTGGGTATTGTTGGTTAGAGCATGGTGCTAATAATGCCAAGGTTAACGCCATGGGTTCGATCCCCATGCAGGCCATTCACTTAAGAGTTGGACTAGATAATCCTCGTGGGTCCCTTCAAACACAGAATATTCTGTGATTCTGTACCCAGCCAGCAGACACGGCAGGTGCTGGCTGGGATGTCATCCTGAACCCCATGGTCACAGCCTTGGCACTGATCACAGAAATACATATACAACAGTGTGTAGAAGCAAAGGGCATGAGGATTGCTGTATGGATTCAGTTCATTGCAGTTGTTGATGCTGCAGCTCAAATCAGCATTTATTTGACTAAAGGATGCTTAAGATTATGGAAATGGACTCTAATTATAATGTGCTGAAAGAGTTGATGAAAATTTTTCGGCTTTCTGATTTTAATTTAGCTGGAGGCATTGGAAAAGAAATCGAGGCAGTGGAAAGAATTTCTTAAGTCACAGAAGAGGTTTCATACGTATTCTTCAGAAAACTTCCGTTGATGTGTCTAAGGCCCTGTCTTAGTATAGTATAGCATAGCAATGTGCATCTGACCTCAACAGTATGATCAACCTCAGTGAGATCAGAGATGCACTTGAAAGCAAGCATACATCATATGAACTTTGGTGGAATTTGGAGCTAGGCAGGTTCCAGTATTGGACTTTGAATTCAGTTTTTTTAAATCGTGTGTCAGGCAAACCCATAGCAGGTTGGCTCCTTTTAACATCTCCCTGTTTGTCCACACTTTTTCCAAGGAGTAATTCCCAGATAAATGCTATACTCAAGTGATAGCGCCTTTTGCCCGTACTGTTTTGTGTCTGTTCTGGGCAGTCCTGTTTCAGTATGCATGTCACAAAACTGTACTGGATTTTTTTTTGTCTGAGACACATCGCAAATGCGATGTAGTTTGTTATCCTCACTTCAAGTTTGCAATCACTGTTGGTGCTTGCCATTTTTCTTTCAGTCTTTTGTAGCTTCATGTGCTCTCTCTGTCTTGTTCAGTGAGTCTTCTCTCCTTAATGTCTGTCTAGGCTAATGCCAACAATACAGGTAATATATAGATTATTTCCTCTGCTAGGTCATGAATTGCATCCACTCTTTTCTAGGAATCGGTCCTACAGTGTCCTCAACAGTATTCATGAGGGCATGAACGAGTATGTTATAAGGAAGAAGTCTCATTGGTTTCTACAAGGTTTTTTAATGTTGAAATCAAACACCTTCATGGGTCCCTTGCCACCTGGTCTATCAGAAATGGCTTTGAATGGTCAGCAATCACAGAGTTTGAGGGTTGGGAGCAGGGCACTGACTCTGTGCTGCTCCCATGCATAAGCCAACTTTCCCCTTCAGTGCAGAACTCAAGGTTGAGCATGGCAGTCACTTCCCAGAAGTTGCTCCTGAGCTGCTTTCTCCATGGCTGAGCACTGAGACCCCGAGAGTGCATCCAGAACACTTCCCCACGAGGCTCAGAAGTTGCATTGGCACAGGTGGTATTGTGGAGGGAGGACTGGGGAGAAAGTGGTTTGGTGAGCTAGAGCGTAGGAAGAAAGAAGGGGTTGGAGATGCAGGATAATCCAGAAAAATGTGGGTACTTTCCACCAGAGAACTTTCCACCAAACAATCCTCAGGTCTGCTTGAAGAGCATATTACTGTTTCCACTCCTGCTGCAGAGCTCTTTGGCTCCCAGATATTGCTAGATCATTTTCAGGCTTGTGATTGCAAAGTAATATTCACATGAACTGATGTGGGAGGCAAACCCCCCCCCCCTTCAACTGGGTATGTGACCCATGGTGAAGTTTAATCAGCTTTGTAAGATATCTTTGGTATCCTACTGTTTCAAATAAATAAAGCTTCATACAAAAATTAGGCATTTAAAAGACCCTCTGGGTAGTTTTGGTTTTTTGGGTTTTGTTTGTTTGTTTGTTTTTTCATTATTCCTTCTATTTATAGCTTTTTGTGAGGAATGGCCGCTGTTTTGCCAAGCATTCAGTAGAGCTTTTAATTATGCATACTGGTTAACTATTAGCAGGCATTTCTGATTTTTTCAAATGGATGGATGCTGACTTCCTGCAACTGGACCTGGTGGCTGTGTGTTGTGGCATCCCATTTTACTTGCTTTTCTTTAGGAGAATGAGGGAAAAATCAAACCCAAATAAAACAATACTGACAACACTGTTTGAGCAAACTTGGATCCAGAGAGAGCGTGTGATATTCAGGTTGTCAGTCTAAACATGGGCCAACTGATCTTTTTCTGAACTTTGTTGACTTCTTTTTACACAAAAAAATATATCAAATACAACTATTCATGTAATATAAAAAAATTAATTGAAATACATAACTTATTTTAAGCATGGAGACACATAACATTCAAGAGAATAAGCCCATAAAGTTCATATTTGCACCTTTCTGCATCTTCTCTAGACATCTGAATGATACTTTCTGTATAATCCCTGCAGCTGCTATGCTCTGCGCCTCTCCTTGCCAGGTTATGTGACTGTAGTGAGCTCTTTTTTGTTTGCAAAGACTGCACAAGCTGATTAGAGAGGTAGTTGTGTGCCCTGCAAAGACACCAACAGGGATCTGATCCTTATAGTTCTGTGCAAACCAATACATACCTTTGGGCATTTTGTAGCAAAATTTCGTAGTATATGTTGCATTTACGGTCACTTAGCATGTCTTGCTTTACTTAGGGATATATTCTACTGAGTTCTCTATATACTTGCAGTAACTGTTAATCATTGCCATTAATACCCTCTGAAAATAATTTTCAGATTTGGCAATTAGGTGCTGAACTTCAATTTTGTATTCTGTGTATGAAATATATCATTATTAGGTGCTTTCTTGAAATGTCTTCTCTGAAAAATTTCAGACCATGTTTAATCTTGCTCAGAGGTCCAGCACTGTAATTTCAAGTTCAGCTCACAGTTTATAACTCTGCAATCCTTTTTTTAAAGAGCTGCTAACCAATTATTCTCCATCCTGTGACTTAAGAGTTGGATATTTGTGCCAAAACCATAATACTTTGTTCTTCTCTCTGCTAAACAGAATGCTGTTTTTGCAGAGCATTCCTCCAATTTTCCTACAGGCATGCATATTAATGAGAATGAAGTTGTGCCCCTAAATCAGCTTTAACCAAGTCATTTAACAAAGGTCAGGCTTGTTTAAAATGTAGTCATAGGAGTCCAAAAAAATGAAGAGATGTGGGTGGTAAAGAGGAGAGCCATAATACTGTAGCTAAAATTATGATAGTTCAAGCTGTGAAAACGTTAACCCTTGGAATAATGATTGTGTTATTGATCTACAAGCAAATATAAAAAAGTGTATTATTATGCCAATAAACACAATATTAAGTCCTTTTTTGCTAATGATCTGAATAGCCAGAATTAAATAATTTTTAAAATTAAGTGTTTTTTCAAAACAATCAGCATATATATTTTTATAGAGGTGCATACATATATATATTTTCTTTAACAGTTATGGATCTTTATTCCTCATAAACCTTTATTCAGGTTTGTTCCATAATTTCCATTCCTCACTGTATATGTGTGTGAAAACATACAATCAGTAGTTGGAAAAAAAATTCGAAGTCCCATTGGGTCCCATAAAATCATGTCACTTCTCATTACAGAAAGTAACAGTGTATGTGTTTAAAAGTGCTGATGTGATCACTGGAGTGACTATTATAAATGAGCTTAATTCAGCTTTTCTAAAAAATCTGCATAAAATCTGGGTGTTTATCATATTCATGCCAGTTAAAATCAGTACAGATAATTTCAGTTGTAGGAATTCTTCAGACACAGGCTCAAGGAAGCTTTGTACATTTTCTTTGCATGTATTTTCTTCTACAGTAGGCCAGCTACAAAAAAATACAATGCACAGAGAATACACTAATGAGGAATATTAGATCAACTTGGCATGCTAATTAAATCCTTGAGGAAATTCCTCATTTTCCTCTCCCCTCTTAATTTTTCAAGTACATCTTCTAATAAACTACTCTGATTGCTTGACTACTAAGATACTATTAATGTCTTTTCTTTTCACAAGATTCCAAGATTTTAATGGTAAATACAGATAATATTTTTCCATAGGCATAGAACAAGCCATAAAACTGCACAATGTGATTTTTGCTCAAACCCAGACAGACTATTTGAACTGTACCATCTTTTCAGAAAGTAAGTCAGCCCCAGCTTTAATCTGCAAGTGATGGCAAGTCTACTACATCTATGTACAAGCTGACCGAGAGGTTAGATTCTGATACAAGTGTCTTCATCCTGAGTTTCAAAATGTAAACTGTCATTGTGCTTTTATTTTCCACAGCCTCCTATGCGAAAAAGATGTTTGCTACTGGAAATTTTTCCAAGTTTTCTTTAAGAGCTTGCTTCAATTTTAGCACTGTTAGCCGTTTCCACACGTTCGTAACTCCTCAGAATAATATGGTTATTATGTGTGTATAAAATCCATTCATGTGCTTCATTTAAAAGGAAAGAATAAAAGTATTAAAATACTGAGTGATCTTTCCTGCCCAGCACAGCCCAGTGTCAATTATCAGTCATGGTTCTGACACCAAATTTTATTCCTGTTCTCAAGTAGAATCCCCTCTGGATTAAAGTAGTGGTTACTTAATTTTAAAGCTCTGAATGCAAGCCTCCTATCAGAGAATATTGTCTTCTAATAGCGCCTGGGGTGAGCTCAAGTCAGAGCTTTATGCTCTGATCCTTACTCTGCAAGCCACTGATACGTTTGTATATTGCAAGATTACTACTTGATTCGTCTATGTTTGTGAAGGTAAGTCAAAACAGAGGCCATTCAAGCAGAAAGTGTTATTAATTAGTAATTAGATTAATAAATTAGCTGAGTAAAAAGAATTCTTTAATTCTGCATTGAACCTTTCTTTTAAAATACAGTATGGTTTCCTTACAGCAAAGCCGTAAGAAAAAAATAAGAAAAATCAAAATAAATACGTGTTAATTATACTCCTGGACCTGCTTACATGTCAAAACTATTTTTTTTGGTATTGCTTCATTGTTGAGGGTTAGAGTACTTCACCAGCAAGTGGCAGAACATGTCCTAAGTAGGGATTTTCCATTGCATGCCACAATTACAGACAATTGACATTTCATTATAATAACCAGCAGACTTTCATGAAATAAATGACACCTGAGTAAGCTTCATAACCTTTTGCCTCGCCCTACCCTGGAATGCAACTGTGCTGTGTGAAGGCTAGGAACAGTTGTGGTGATGGCAAACAGAATTATTTGAAGCTGGGAGAACACGGACGTTTGCTGAGATAGGTTGCCTTAGCTAGCTTATACACTGTTTGTAATGGCTTTTGAAACTATTTACTTATGTGTGGTTCTGAGTATGCAAAATGGTAGACTGGTTATACACTTGCATCCAACAGTTTCTCTGTTTCCTGAGTCTGATTCAACCTCGTCTGACGTTTTTACCAGCTCTCCGCTTATGTCAGTGGATGTGGAGGTGATGCTGCCAAATCAAAATCGTTTTGTGCAGAAGTGCAGGAATTGTGCCACTTGGTTTTGGTGCCTGTGGTTTGAGCAGCAGCAGGCAAAGCTGTTTGCCTGTGCAAACTCATCACTTCGTTATGTAACTGTCTCTTGTAAATTTGCTTGCTTCATGACCACATCCAGCTAAAATACTGAGAGCTCACAAACAGTGTGCCAAGACAGTCTGGGTTGCAGGCGTCTCTGGCTATGAGTAGTAAGGTGTAAAATTGCAGTGCAGGAAAGATCCAGAAAGGTACATCTTTCAGCAAGTGTGGTAGAACTGAGAGTTTCTGCTTGAAAGGCCCATCAGCAAAGACACTCCTGTCACCTACATGGTGAGTAACGTGAAAGAAAAGTTTTCTTCATTCAAAGAGCAAAAATTAAGACTGAGAAAACAGATTTGTACAATCTTGATGCTGGCTGGAGTGGCAATGCTGCTATCACGCTATGTATTGAGACTTGTCACCTACATCATTGCCCCCAGTACCCTTAAAACTATTCTACCTGTCCATCCTCCACATTCACCCACACAACTCCTGGATCTTACTTCAGAATCAGGGGTACATCTGGAGTTGAGAAACCGTCCTTTAACACTTCTTGTTCTTTTTCCATGCTGCTGGGGAGGAACAAACCCAGACAACTGCAGCAGCCCCCTTGACTGATGCGTATCCGGATCACAGAGAAAGCATGGGCAGTGTCTGTAAGATGTTTCAGGTACTTAATTGTTGCATAGTGTTGAGAACACTTTTCCACTGTTACAGGATGATATTTAATATGTTCCTAGCAATTTCATTGTTTTTGGCCCATTCTCAGTTTTGCTATTTTTTAGCAAAGTCATTAGACTGTGGAGTTTGTTCATCTTAAATGTAGCAACCAACTTAACAGTTATGACATCTGAACTTTGGAGAACCCTTAAGAACACCTAATTGCTTAGCTTCAAAAAAAAGTCAAGGCCCAGCACAGAACAGATGTATAGTAATAAACTTATCTCATAATGTCAAATGATTAAACAGTGGATTCTTTTTTACATTTAAATATACAAGACTTTCCATTAAGGGACTTTGTTGACTCTGATAACAGTTTCACAACCATTAAGTTTATTTCTACAGCTATTTGTTAAAAGCCAATAGGGAAAATAATAGAAACTAATTGAAAAGCAAAGCAAACAGAGCAGAGCCTAGAATGTTTCAGTTAATAAGCAATAGAGATTGTATTGATTTCATTTTATAAACAACATTAATCCTCAATAACAATTAAAGTGTAGACAGGTTGCTTGTTTAAGTTATCAGATAAGATGGCCTACTCAGGTGTATATCTTGGGTAGTAATTTGAAAAGGATATGAGGATTCAAGAATCTATTGATCTATCCATCATGAGCCTGTGTCATGAGAAATGTCCTTGGCAAGGTGCAGTAGTTCTTAAAACATCATAGACTGGCAGTGCAAAATTCCTACTGCTGGAAAACTTTGCAAGCCTGAATGAAAATGGTAGGGTTTCAAAACTAGCTTTATGTATTTTCCTCCAAATTATAGGGGATGACTGAAGTGAAGTGTCACATCTTGTCTGCTCCTAATTCAAAGACCGTGGAAGTGAGTGCTTGTAGCCTCAAAGCAGAATCTGCATTCAAGGCTGTGGGAAGCTTTGGTCCTGGGTATCCTCTGCTGGCAGAAAACGGCAAAAGCTATTTCTGAGACACTTCTGCTCCCAAACCAGGAGCAGAATATAACCCAGCTTCTAGATGGTGGCTTAGAACTCTAAGGAAGGCTGGAAAATAATGATGTGAGTGCAAATCTCTAAAAATACAAAGGAAAGCTTTTGGCATTTTACACAAAGGATAACAATGCAATATTCACAGCTCAGGTGTTGACAGGTATTTATATTTGCAGTTGCTCTGTGACTCTGTGTGCTAAGTGGTGACTGAATTCTTCTCAAGGTATGTTGGTGTAGCTGCCTCTGGAGGTGCTCTTGTTGTTTACCTGATGGTGTAACAGCAGCTGGGAAGAGCAGCAGGGCAGACCCCAGTGTGGCCACGCTGCTCTCTTTTATTGTAATGGGAAGTCCAGAGATGTAGCTAGACTGCTAACCTGTGCTGAAGACCACGCCATCCCATTATGAGTGCTTGCCAGTTCCTATGCAAGCCTGCTGAAACTGGCTGGGCAGACGTGTGGCCTTGTCCCATTACCTTCATCTGTAGTGCAGACGTGGACATGGAGCTGTGCTACTGCAGGTTGATCTGGCTTTGGCTAAGGGCCTCCAGCACAGTGTAGCTAACTTGGTTCTTGTCCTGTAGCTAACTTGGTTCTTGTCCTGTGCTTAAGCTGCTTGTGGGTTCATGAATAAGCTGCTCTCTTCATCTCATGGTGTGTAAGACCTGATCCAGTGGCTTGCTATCAAAATGCCTAATTGGCCACAGTCTGCACACAGCTTCATCTGGAAAGGTCACTTAACATGCATGTGTTTAGTGCAGGGACCCCTGGTACAAAAGTGGCTGTTTGGGCTCTGGTTCCTTCTCTGCCAAAGGGAACACCAAAATTGTATCTCATTCTTCTGGCAGTGGTACTGGAAGTTTCTTAAGGCCCCATCTAACCTGGCCTGGAACACTTCCAGGGATGGGGCATACACAGCTCTTCTCTGGGCAATCTGTTGCAGTGTTTCATCACCCTCACAGCTTTTCTTCTGCTGAAATAGTTCTGATTTTTAGGGACTAGTTCAATATCCCTTAGATTAAAAATGAAGGAAATTAAAAGGAAGAAGGAGGAAATTGAGTGTGATTCTATGATCTCATGTTAACAACTCGCATGGGAAAGAGGATACTTTGAGGTCAGTTCCTGTTTTATTAAACACGCTGCACAAAAGTGTGAAATAGGCAGTAGAATAGGAACTGACACAGTGCTTTCCTCAATCCAGCTGAATGTCCAAGAGCCTATGCACTCTCTCTGGCAAAGATAATATGTGGTTGTTCCAAGTAGTGTGGAATAGCTTTCACAGGAAAGAACATTGATCCCAAACTGTCTTATGGGGTCTTCAGGGAATTAAGTCAGATTCTTTTATGGTGAGGAGAATGAACCCATTGCTCTGTGGATATGGGTGAGATATCTGGTTCTGAGCCAGGTGGACAAAGCAGGAGTAACCTCCTCTGGCCATACATTTTGAAAAACAGAGTGTGCTACTACCTCCAACTGTACCAGAGTCTGACTGCAGCACCAGGTTTTAAAATTCCTGGAGGGTGTCCTGTGTCCTAAAAAAAGGTAGGATTTAAGGCAAGGTCTTCTCAAAGCAATTTCTCCTTTCTGAGCCGAAATGTTGTCTTTGGGATCAAGCTTATGACTCTGGAGAAGTAAAATTGAACAGTGCCATGCTAGAAGCTTGTACTCTAACATTCTTTGTTCAAGATAAAATGCATTGCACTATATACAAATCATATTTTAAAATAGAGCAGTATGGTGAAGATGTAAAACAGCGCCAGTCCCAATACCAACCCCTGAGGAACCCCACTCATCACTGGTCTCCACTTGGACCAGCAAGCTGTTGAAAACAGCTCTTTGAGTGAGACCATCCAGCCAATTCCTTATCCACCAGGTGTCCATCTGTGTAATCCATGTCTCTTCAGTTTGGAGACAAGAATATCATGTGGGACAGTGTCAAATGCTCTGCACAAGTCCAGGTAGATGATGTCAGTCATTCTTCCCTTATCCACCAGCGCTGTAACCCCATTGCAGAAGGCCACCATATTTGTCAGGCATGATCTGCTCTTAGCAAAGTCATGCTGACTGTCACCAAACACCTCCTTATTTTCCATGTGCCTTTGCATGGTTTCTAAGTGGATCTGCTCCATGATCTTGCCAGGCACAGAGGTGAAACGGACTGGCCTGCAGTTCCCTGGGTCTTTCTTTTTTCTCTTTCGGAAAGTGATAGTATTTTTTCCCATTTTCCAGTCAGTGAAAATGTCCCTGGATTGCCACAAGTTCTAAAATATGATGGACAGTGGCTTAACCACTTCCACAGCCAATTCCCTCAAGATCTGTGGATGTATCTTGACAGAAGTCCCATGGACTTATGCACCTTAAGGTTTCTTAGATGGCATCAAACCTTATCTTCTACAGTGGGTGGTTTTTCATTCTCCCAGTCCCTGCTTTTGCCTTCTGCAGCTTGGGCAGTGTAGCTGTATCACTTGCTGGTGTAGACTGAGGTCTTTCCCATATCTTGGGTAACCAGGTCTTATGTCTCCTTCTGGAGAGGGACCACATTTTCCAGTGTCTTTCTTTTATCACTGATTTACCTATGGAAGCTTTTCTTGATGACCTTTAATGTCCCTGAACAGATTTGATTTTATCAGAGCTTTAGATTTCCTAAAATGATCCTGGACAATTTCTGTGTATTCCTCCCAAGCTACCTGTCCTACTCTGTAGGAGCCTAACTGTTCCACTCTCTGTAGGTGGAAGCATATGTATGATTAATTAAATAAAAATATTATCATAATAAAAGAACATTAAAATAGAAGAATAGATATGATTAATTAAAGTAATACAGATTGTTGGCAATAAGAGATGATTGAGAGATAAACTAAAAAAAAATTGACATAAATGGAAGCATTTATTCCATGTACATTTCTGTTTATGATATGATTGCTTGGTTGTGGCTGAGGAGACTAGAAAAATGGCAACAAAAAGGAACCAACAGCACTGCCTGTCTTAGGGCATAAGCTTGCAGTTGCCTCAGGTAGAAATTTCCGGTTAACTTTTGTAGTCCTTGGAGAGTAGCCGACTGTCAGCAATTCCTGGTCAATATTTGAGTAATGCTCTTTGGCAAGTCACACCATTTGCTATTTGCTCGATCAATGTATAATAGCCCAATGACTCAATATTATAAAACTCAATGACCTGTGAAACTTCAACATTTACATTTCTGTTAAAATCTCAAATAGTTCTTTATTAGTAGGAACTCAAGCTAAAATGCCAAACAGATAAGCATGATGACAATTATTGGCTACTTTCTTAGTCATACTGAGACAGATTCTAGTGCTTTTACTAAAACTGAATACTATGAACTGAATGAAACTACTCATTTGGAAAGACAAAACTCATCACACATTTGAGGGATGAGGAGATGCAGAGGTCAGAATCTGTCTCGGGCAACCCATTTGAATGTTTTTATTTTATTTGTCCTGCCTACTATGGCACGTTGTAGTTGTACCCAAATGGGCATAAAATATTTACTTACTTGTAGTGAGAGTCCAGTATTTCACAGGAACTCTCTGCATGAACCACAATTAGTTATCTGGTTGTCAGTGTCTGTGCAGTTTAGCAGGTTTTAGAGTGGTAAATACATTGTGAGATGAAATCCTGACCCCACTGAAAACAAAGTAAAACTCCCAGGGGGCCATATTGCAGTCCCAGTGGGGAACCTTCCATTTACAGCCTCCTGAATACTGCAGTTACAGCCCATTTCCCATATTACCACTGGCTCTTGGCAGCACAAGAACAGAGCAGAGGCAGAGAGGACTGAGGCTTTTGCTGCTAGGCTGGGTGCTCATGCAGACACTGTGTCTCCATGCAGGGGTGCCAGCTCTGCAAACACGTTTCTGCTGACTGGGCACTCCCATTATGTTTCTGCACAAAGTCAAACCTCAAAACCTAAACTGCTGCTGTAGATGACTTACACTGTTTAAGGCTATGTGTTCAACTGTCCCGAAGGCATTAAAAACACTGAGGTGGGCCACGAGGTCTGAAAAGCCTATTAGGGTCTTGGTCCAGTTAACAGCTCCAGTTAATGGTGGTGAGTGGTGTCAGCACTTTAGTCCATTTCAGTGCCAGATCAAACGGGTAAAGTTAAACTACCTACTGCCAAACACAGTTTGTAGACACCAGAGAACAGATGCAACAGAGATGCAAGCAAATGCCTGCCTCTCATCTGTTGTAATTCACAACCTCTAAGCTCAGAGACAGGTGCTGTGATGTTGTGAATGTCCTGCATCAAACATGGGTGCTGATTTGACCCTCTGGCTTGAGGTAGAAAGTTCAGATACATTAATATATTGGTGTATCAGAGTTACATCCTAGAGTGGTAATTCTGTGTTAATAAAGTAGCCATAGGTGCATTCGGATATTGCCACAAACTGAGATGCCTCTTTTTTTTCTTCTTTCATTTCCACTTTCCTTCAAGTACAGCAGATTGAAGAATCTTCAGCAAGCTAGGTCCCAGACATGTTTGCCAGAACAACCATTTCAACAAACATTTTTATTAACTTTTCCTCTTAAGAAACTGGCCATCAACCTGTGGATTCAGTTGTGAAGTGAAATTATAATTAATAATAAGAAAAAAGAAGCTCTTAGTAATAATCTTACCTAATTTACAGTGAGAGCTGGCATAAGAAACACTCTGCTGACCTTTGAGACACAGTACCTGGAAGATTTAAAGAAAGAGAAAGCTAGCAGAATATGTGAGATGGAAATGAGAGAAGCTTTCTGCTGGCCACATCTGGGTTTCCAGGGCAGGTCAATGGAGCACATGTAGGTACCCAAGTAAGCAGTGGCCACAGCACATAACATCCAGGTCAGTGAGCCTCGAATATTGCTTCCATACATTGCTCCCCAAACCTTTGTGGAACGGGAATGGTTGATATAGGTGAGGCATTTCAAATAACACACAAGAGTAAAATACTATCTGACTGCAGAAAGGAGAAGAAAGATAAGATTTATGACTCTCCCAGTATCTCTGAAGAGCTTTTCTGACAATTTCAGCTGATTCTGAGCATGTGGGCCATGGTATGGCACCTCTATTCCAGCAGCTCTGCGTGTCCCTCCCTTGGCACAATTGGGATCTGTTTACCTTACACTGTATGAACGCTCTGTCAACATGTGTGTATATGTAAGTGCAGGTTGTTACATGCACTTACTACTTGAAGCAACTAAGAGCAACTGTTGGGTCACTATTTGCATGAGGAATGTGTGTGGGTTTATCATTATGCAAAAGCTATCAGACACACCTGCTAGAACAAATGAAACATTTCTAGAAAAAACAAACCTGCGTTCTACTGTAGTGAGTATCTGCAGTCTGTTCTCTTGCATATTACACTATTTCACCACATTTGGAACGTCAATACTGGCTTGGGAAAGTTTGTGCCACCCCATTTCATGCAGCTCCTAAAACAAATGCTAGGGAAACAAATTAAATCTGAAGCAATGTGAACACAGGCTAACGAGGGAAGAGGAAAAATTAAGGTTATGTCAACATAGTACAATGCTGCACAGAGCCAACATATTAATGATATTCCTAAGCAGCACTGTACAGTTGGATGTAACAACATGAGGTAACTTCTTAAACTACATCCATACCACAGGTGTTTGCTTGTCAGAGCTTGGTGGCAATGAAGCTCAGCATTGTCACAGCAGTTCTCCCTGTCTCACGTGGAGCTTGCACTGGGTTTGTCCTGCCACATCTTTCTTTCAGATGTTTCAATGGCTCATGCTTGTTTTTCGTGGGAAGTGACATGCTCAGGCTGCCTTTGAAACCAAGCTCTCTTGTCCAGGAGATGCAAGTGTCCCAGGCTCCTTGCTCCCTCTGAGGGCAGCCCTCAGAAGGAGTCCTGCTGAACTCTGCTGCACTGAGGAACGTACCATGCTCTCGTTTGCCCTTTTCATATGTGTGAAAGGGTTTTACTCCCATTCTGGAGTAAAAACGTGCTTTGGAGGCTAAAGTTCAGTTTACCCTGCCTACCTTGTATTTATTCTGCTTGCTCTGTAGTAAATGTAGTCTCACCCACAGACTGTGGGTCTGTGAGGCTGTTGAGGCTTTTACAAAAGCTCTGTTAATTGTGCTATGTGGAATAAAAAAATTGGAACTATCGATCACATATGTATAAAAAGAATGAACAGGGTACTCTGCTTGAAAAGGCCAAGCTGTACAGCAGGTAAACCACAAATATTGTTAATTATACTAATTATTTGAAGTACATGGACAAGCAACTACATTAACATTGAAATAACAGTGACTATGAAATAAAAGGATCAGTGAAACAGCGAATACCAGTTTAGAGTAAGATGCAGTAAGTAGCAATGTGTTCAATATCTTAATATAAGAGGTATAAAGGAGTTCTGGCTTTCATTACTACTCAGTGTATGTTGTTGGGCACTACATTTGGTAATAATAGCAAAGGTCTAATAATAGACATAAACATAGTAGGTAGTTTACTCGCAGTGTTTCTCATTGCAAATGTAAGAATTAGCTCTGTGTAGCTTTTGTGCATACAGATCTGAAATCTGTTTTCAATGTTGTGAGAGAAATACACCTACATAGGCCTGAACCTGCCACAATAATCTTATATTTCTCAATCAGTGCGCTAATGATGTGCCACGTTGTCTTGGTTTACTCATCACTTGCACTACCTAAGCACATTTTGGCTTGTTTTAGTTTTGGTTCCCTGTGTCCCTGCCCCCCCATCTTAAACTGGGTTAGTGCTCAGACCTTTGGTGGAGCGAGAAAGACTTGAGTACAGTTTCTCTCTGAACACAGTCATCACTGTGGACATAATTAATCTGTGCTGTCAAACAACAAGGCTTTTTGCTCATGTCAGTGAAAGAGAGTGAAGCAAGTGCCTTTATTCTTCATGTCAGGCTGATAAAATGCAACACAAAGGGAGGTGATGCTACCAAGGTAAGGAAAGAGTAATGTGCATGCTTACTGTGTGCATATATCCCCCTACACCTGCACACAAACCATGACACATATTTAGTGAAATCTTGCTTCAGTTTTCCAGGTGCATGAATGAATGAATAGACAGGGAAGCCAATAAGCCAAATGAATCTTACAAGTCACTCCATTAAGGTCACCAATTTTGCTTTTTTTTTTGGCCAGTGGGATGATCTTTGATATAAATTTGTGCTTCTCTTTTATTTATAAAAACCAAGGCCAGGTCTTCCACCTGCTTCAAAGCATGTCAGTAATCCTGAGGAACTGAATATGATTCTTTGCATGCTTAAAGTTCTGCATGTTTTATATCATCAAATCTGGCACTCCGCATCACTGCCAACATGTATCCACATGAAAAAATATTAGTTGAATATCAGTCCGCTTGTCTGACAGGTAGTGTCTTCTGCTCAGGAACTGATTGGAAATAGTAATGAAAGATGGAGACAATAGGAGAAATAAACAAGCATGAGAAGAAATATGCAGTGCTATGAAAAAAAAACAAACCAGAATTAAAGAGACAAACACAAGGAGAGCTATTTAAGTGATACTGACAAATCAAGTTCTTCTCATCCTCTGTATATATTACAAAAAGAGGCTGCATGGTAAAACTGAAAGTATACATTTAAAACCCACAGAATACATCTTGTTTGCTTACTATGCTTTGGCAGCCTGGCAGATACCACTTCTACACTAGCATCTAGCTAGGAAAGCAAATTAAGTGTTCTTTTTTCTAGTTTCTTGCTCCTCAAAACAGGAGATAAAAGGAGCAGGTGCACACAGCTTAACTCATTGCTGGTGGTGTTCGTACAGTGTGTTTGGCCATGAGTTGCGTTCTCCAAAAATACCACTGATGATGGATAGTATTGCAAAATGTCCAGTGAAGTCTGAAAGAATCACCTTGGCTTTGCTAGCTTCTTTAATGTTGACTACATTCAGCCTATATTTCTCTGTAGAAAGAAAAAAAGTGGGTGGAAAGGCAGAGAAGGGGAATCTTCCATTCTTATCCCCTCAGTACAATTGTTTGCATTTTCCAGCAAATTATACAAATAATGAAAAGTAGCTGAGTTCTTCCTTGTTTTCACTCAACAGCATTAAATCCTTTAGGCTTTCAAACAGTCAGGACAACTCCATTATAGTGTTTATATTTCATTTCTCTAACTTAGATGTGGAGTTCTCAATGGTTAAATGTCTCTCATCATCCATTATCTTAAAATTAAACATATGATCACTGCAGGTGCCCTCTGCACTTAGGAAGGTAGTAATGGAGCTAGGAAGTGCTGATGTAGTAATATCCTCTGTTCAGATTACAAATAGCTTTTTATCTTTGATTAAAAATGAACTAAAGGATTATACTGGTGCATCTTTGTGGATGTATAACTAATTTGATGATAGATTGTTACATTTTTAACTCTGCTCTGCTTTTCCTGCGTATTTTACACTACTTACCACTGGTTGCTCCTTAACAAGCGTGAGATATTTTCCATTTGGCCATTTTGGTTTTAGCATAATTGGTCTCATTTACTAATGATACATTAGCTGTAGTTTCTTCTCTATGTATTTTAGTGGCGAACTAATGTGGTCAACTTCTCCCATCACATCACTTGATAGAAGGATTTCTTTCTTTGACTCTTCCTATCTTCTCTCCAAATGATACCCTCCTACTATCTCTTGATGGAAACTTCTGTGTCATCATCTGAGGAAAGGGAAAATCCCAAGACACGTGTGTGAACACACTCAAGTACCAGAAGTACCCTCTCAAAAAATGCTCTCAGGAACCTATTCTTAATGCAGATCACACAGGCTGAAATCATCCTCTTTTTTTAGGCCTAATTACATCCCTTATATAAGTGGAGCCAGCTGGAGTTTTTTCCAGCTCTTTCAGTTCCTAGAAGGTTACTCTAGCTCAGTGACTATCAGGTTACTGTTGCTAAGGCGTTTACAGCTGTACCCAAATAGGATAATCTACTATCAGGCATCTCATCTGCATCATCACACATAAATAAACTTGGTTTCTTCAGGACTTTTTTTTCTTTTTCCCCCCTCCCCTTGCATATCTGACATGCTGCCCTTGAAAGGAGAAAATTACTGGAAGTTACCCAGGACAAATTCTCAAGAAATTCTGTAATAGTTGAGCTTCAGCAGTGATGGGAGGGATAGAGGTGAGGGGTCTTTTCGTCTGGCTGTGAGCCATCACCTATGTAAAAAACATCCTCATGGTGTAGGATATTTAGAGGAAGGAAATGCATCTCATATTCCAGTTCTTTATTATGCCAGTCATGTTGGAGGACTTCTTTTGAGCTGTGGTAGGAAACCTCTCTTTTTCTATTCAACAGAAAGTGTTAAGACAATTTGAAGGACTCTTGTCTCCCTTCCTCTATTTGAGCTCAAGTCTTCAATTAGGTGTAATTGAAGATAGAGTAAATGGCAGGTGCCTGCCTCTTTGGAAGGTGTAATTATGACTAGCTTGCAGACTTGGAATTTTGATGACTGAATAAATAAATAAGACAGATGTGTTTGTGTACACGTTGACAGCAGTATTGACAGGATGACACAGGGACATTTGTAGCTCTGTAGTCTCTGGAATGAGGGGAAGTGCTTCCCCCAACTCTCATTTAGAAAATGAGCATTTTCTCTCTCTTCAGGTCTATGGATTAGATGAATATCAATTGTGCCTACGAAAGATAATAACAGTTGGGACTGTTGGGACTTGGACGTTGATTTGTGCTAGCTGGAGGATTCCCATTCAACATATTCAATGAGTTCTTATTTTATTTCTACTTCCACTTTAACCTCTTTGTATTCTGAGCATTCTACAGGTAAGAAATTACCTTGAATCTGAATATAAATTGGAATAATTTGCCAAGTAATCCTGTCTCCTAAATTCAAAGGTATTCCACAAAAAATAAATCTGTGCAAAGGACCTCCATCTCCTTTAAAAGCACCACCATAGCCATGTTGCTGAGTGGCACTTGTATAAATCATTAAAAAAAAAAAAAGAAAAAAAAAAGGCCAGGATTAGTATTGCTCGGAGTGGAGCAATAGAATATTTGGGTAACCAAGCTCTTCATAAGGTCTTCATGCTCCCTCTGCCATGGCTTGCAGGTGGTGATACTGGGGAAAACAAGGCTTTGCTAACAAACCAGTTGAGAACAAGATGTTATCTAATCTATAGCTTAATAAAATATTGGTGCTTCTAAGACATTAGCTATCTTCTCATCCTATATTGTTAACCTGAGTATCATTATTGTATCTGATATCAAAAAATGTTC
This sequence comes from Lophotriccus pileatus, assembly GCA_035583135.1. Taxonomy (NCBI): domain Eukaryota; kingdom Metazoa; phylum Chordata; class Aves; order Passeriformes; family Tyrannidae; genus Lophotriccus; species Lophotriccus pileatus. The sequence continues at coordinate 67,420,242 of JAWWES010000081.1, read as the reverse complement.
TCAAAACACTGTTTGGTCAGCAGTCCTCTGGTTTTTTTTCATTGTCTTCTGTGTTACAGATTAATGTACTCACGTATTACATTGCATTCTTTGCACGCAATCACGGCACAGTCACTGTTGAAAATGACTCACCATTTTTGAATTTGCAGAGGCTCTAAGAGGAAACTCTTATGTATATTCTTAACACATATATTGAGCTCAGTTCAAGACTGGTGTGTTACTTTAAGATGATTTCTTTGACAGTGTTTTACATATGCTTCATAGTGGTCTGACTTTGCTAGACCTACTCTAATGCCATGTGGAAGCGGTTCTGCTTTGCCATGTATTACAATTTTCTTCTCTTCCACTGGTATGTAAGCTTAAATAGCTGGTATGTTAATTAAAATAGCATGATGATTATAGAAATCTTGATGTAGGGCTGAGGGATCTCAGCATAAGAACTGATAACTTTAAAAGTGTCTTTATTTTCTTTTCAGTTGGTACTTTTCCTCTGTTGTAAATACAATTTCTCATGAACAGTATGTGAAAAAGTCCATACAAAGGGTGGTTAGGATTGCCTGAGGAAACAGCTTTACTCATCTTTTTATCCTGCAAAAAACTCAATTGCCAGGGATATGCTTTTATTGTTCCCCATGAAATCAGAAAAGAAAACAACTAAACTGAGTGTAAAATACTTAAGTGAATAAGAGAAAGTGATAGAAACAGCTTTTTATAGTGTCCCTTCTTATGTTAGACTATTATGCAGTTTTTTAGATTGTGGGTTTCTTTAATTCAGCTATTCCTGATTAGGTCACACTTTTTTTATATTGCCCCCCTTTTATTCTGGTCACTGAAATTGTCTATTTCTGTAGCTGAGTGCCCATGATGTTGTGTAATCAGGTCCTTCAAATTGAAAATACTTTCATGCTTCTCTTTCCTTCAGTCGAAATAAAAGCTCTCATCTGTGAGACATCTGGGTTCTAATCTCTCTCTGTACCCAGTAGTGTGGGCTATTTTGTTATGTTTTATAGACTTGCAAAGTCTCATCTGCCTTTACACGCACAGTGTGCATTATTTGCTCCCACAACATATGTCCTGTTTCTACCACAGATCTGGCGCGATTCCTCAAGCAACTTCTTCGTGCCCTCTGCCAGTTTTATACCAAATGTACAAAGTGCTAAAGGTTATCAATAGCATGAGGTTTATTGTTGTGGAAATAGCTCACTTCTGCCTTTGTTGCTTTGGTCTTACACCTCATATGTATTCTTCTGGCTGCGTTCATTTTAATAAGAGCTGTGCCTCTGCTGCATTCTCAATGAATATTATGCAGATCATTGCTCTGGTTTAGCTCTTTAGATGATAAAGTAACCGCCCATTCCACGTGCTGTAGAATAATAATCCAGAAGATGTAATGTGCTTACAATTTCTGGTACTAGTTCTTGATTACAGCCCTCCTCCTACTGAAAGCACTACAACTAATATATAGCATTAATTTTTTTCATAGGAAATGAAGAACGGGTGCATTTAATGAAAATAAATTAATTTGCTGGTTAAGGTTATCTTCCTGATTTGACTGGTGCAAAGTAACCCTGGAAAGTTCGTTGCCAGAAGAGCTTTTCCTTATGATATGACTACAGTAGCAAAGTGGCATTTTTATTTGTATCATTTACTCTTTCTCCTGTTTCCTTTCATAAATTAAAAGAAAGCAACTCTCTCAGTTTGCAAATAGAGCTGCCTCTGTATCACACAGGCAATAGCATAGTTCTCTTTGTCATTAGTTGTACCTCTTCACAACCCTTGTTGTTACCAGGATGTCAGCTAATCTTGTCATATAATGCTGGTTCGAATCAAGTAAAATTATGGTGTGGAGAAAAAAAAGACTGCAAGGAAGGAGGAAAGGGACATGGCTTCCACAAGCTCTTATTCAATTCTCCTATTTAATTTTAAAATCGGTTTTCCTAAGATTAAAAAAAATCAACATTAAATCCCTCCCCTCACCTCCCCCCCGCCCCCAGTCTGATTAAGGTGAGGGGAAAAAAGAAAATAGCTGGAAAGTAAAATTATATATAATATTATTTAAAATATAAAGAATTGGGATAAAACAGGCAATGAACATTAATCTATATTGTGGAAGTTACATATGTACACTGTTATAGGATCTACTCATCTTATACAATTTGTAGAGCTGTGGATGGAGAAGGGGAGCTGCAGGGGAGAGTTCATATGAGAAAGAAAGGAGAAAAAACAAGGTCTTATGCCATGATAGCGCATTGCAGCTATTGTTCTGGATCTGAGAGTCAGAAGTGACTCACTTTCATTAACAATTCTGTATTTTTATGAAATATTTTGAAGAAAAATATTCCTATGTCAAAATATATTTCAAAAACTAAAGGAAATAAAAGTCACTCTTTGGATAGCAAGGAAACTTGCATCTTCTGGAGTTTGAACAGCTGTGAAGACCCAGGTATATGAACCACACCTTAAGAAAGGGAGCAAAACTTCAGTAGAAAGATTGCAGTTGAACTAAAAAAGATATTCTTCTGATCCTTATAGGTGATGTCCATTTGCTTTTTAAGTCCATTTTGGGCTGATGTTGTGGATGAGTGGAATGCACATGTACTACTTGCTTCCCCAATAGATCTGGTCTGTGTGCACTCATCTGTTCATAGACTCTGTGACCAGAGATCCAGTTCCTACCAGCAAAGCCCTTTGCTAGAGTGTTCATTTCAAATACACATCAAATGCACAAAAATTATTTAAAAGTTAGAAGCATATATAGAGAAACTAACAGTATCTCATCCAGAAGAAGTAAGGAAGTATGAAATAATGAGAACTCATTATACAATACTTTGGAATGAGGATCATTTTAAAATTTGCAACATGCACTGCGGTGAATAAGTATGTTTACAAGCTCGGTGTGGGTAATATGACATAAATGATCATCAGTTCGAATACAATTTCTAACTTTGCCAGTTACACTTTTGGAGAAACACTTGATTCTGATGATGTTCTTATGTTGTGCAAATATATCCCCTACTATATGATATAAACTATTCATTGCTATAGCTCACATTCCAAGAATGTGTCTCATGTTCCAATAATTACTTTAAATCATCATGGGAGTTCTAAGTTTCCTTTGGAAGTTGATGTCTGAGTAGTAATTTTCTGACATGTAATTAAAAAATTATTCTTCTGAAATACTTTTGTCTGTATGATGTTAGAATTCCTCCAAAAAGTTTGCATTTTCAGTGGGAAAAGTATATTAATCTTCCAATGTAGAAAAAAAAATTAAAAAGAGTGAAAGAAATGTTTCGATTAAATTATCAGTGAGCAGGAAAAATGTGATTGGTCACCTCCCCCAAATATACTGAACCGACGTGTCTGTAGCAGATGTATACAAGCAGTGTGCCTCTAGTCACATTCAGGCACCAAATCACTGGTTTCATACACAGACTTTCCATGTTTCTGGACTATTTCTTACCTAATTTCTTCACCAGTTAACTGTACCCACTGCTGTATAATGCCGTGACTTAATGTAATGAGGAGTTGTTTCTTTAAGCAAAATTATTAAATATCTGAAAGTATCATTGATCTCTGATGTAGAGAACATCTTTTATCTCCTTTGATTCACAGTGATTTTCTGCTTCTAGTACTTCTGGCATAGGCATCCTAGCCTTTAAGGGTTATTTGCCCCTGTTTAGACAACAAACAGGTAATTAATAATCCATGAAAGAATCCTTTTCTGTTTCATGTGATCTGTTGAGTACACACACATATGCTTCAGCTAATATTAATTCCATAGAATAGGAAAATTACTCTTCGAATGTCTAATAAAGCTGTTCCACTCTGCACCTAATTTCTAAATTAAGATATTTTGTAAGGTTCTTGTTCTCCAAGGTACTTTGCTGTGTTGCTACTCCAGTTCTTGAAAATCTCTGTCAAGATGCTTTCTCTCTTGCAAAGGGCAACACCTGGCACCTCACTGGCAACCAACATAAAGTACTATTTTTCTTTCAATATAATTTCCTATCTTACTGTTTCCTCTCAACCTCACAGAAATCTCAACTGTGGTATTTTCATTGTGCACTCCATTTTATTTCTGGGTTTGTTTTTTATTTTGTTTTATTTTATTTCCTGGAGTATTTTAACAAGTTCCTATGAGTTTTCTCTCCTTCAGCCATTGGCATAGCATAGCACTGCTCTGACAATGTGTCCACAGTCATTTCCTGTTCCAAGTACTGCCATATCTCATATTATATCGCTGTGCATAACTCTTGCCAAGAAAAAAGAGTCTCAAATTGATTTTTCACAGAAAAACACGGATATATTTATTTGGTTTGCTACTACAAATATTCTTTCTCTAGGTTGTGACCGGGTGAATTCCAGGCCCATTGAGGCCAGTGGAAATCTGTCACTTGGCTTCAGTGGAGACAGGATTTCCACCCAAATTTTTGCCTGTTTGGAGAATTAGAACTGACAGTGATTGTTGACAAAAACCCTGGAACAACACAGCACTGTAAAAAAGTAATAATAACAAGATTCTGTCACTTCTGCTACTATCAAATCATGATTTTTCCAGCACTGTGTGAAAGTGATTCAAACAACTAAGTCTTATGATTTTGCTTGGCCTTTTTTTTTTTTTTTTTTTTGAAATCGTTACCTGTTATTATTTGTGTGATGATAGGATCAAGGAGACCTAGCCACAGATAAGAACCCTGGCGTTGTATAAACAGAGAAAGAAAACACAGCCTTCTTCAGGCTTGCCAAATAAGTGTTTAGCAAGAGATGAGGGAACATGGGAAAACACTACAATTGCACTGATCGTTATTGTTCATTAGGCTGTGCAGCAGTGCCCTGGCAGCCTCTTCTCAGGTTTTTCTAGATCTGATGGCACAGGAGAGCTTTAGGAGGCCTTTCGAAGAATATAGAAGAGCTCTGTGCTGGCAGTGACAGATATTTCTTTCAAAACCTGATGAAAAGAGAAAGGTGTATGAAACACCTAGAAATTTGGTAGGTGAGGCTGGGATTATGAGCAGGTAAGCATCTGTGAAGCAGTAAGGGCAGTAACAGCAGAACCAGAGAGGCTGGATGACCTTTCCTCAGGAGAAGAAGATTTCTATTATTGTCCTCAGTGTGGCTTCTTAACACATCTCTCTGCTGTTTCTAGTGTTGATTGTATTCACAATCCAAAATTCAGAGGCTCAAATCACATAAATATCCAGATACTTTTCTCCCATCATCAGCAAGTACTTTTGTAACTGGATGCAACCCAGCTGGAAATAAGATGAGGACAGATTTTCTTGAAAGATTTCTCCTACAGACAGCTTTTGCCTGGGTTGGAGACATTTCAAAAGAAGTAATTTTTTATTGTATTTCAGCATTTCTTCATCCAGTTAAAGCCAGGAAGTGCAGGGATAATACCTTTAAAAGAGAAAGAGACTGAAGCCTAATTCCTAGACTACAGTAACTGACACAATAGATAGAGATATGATAAGTAGATTTTTTATTTGAAAAACTGTAATAGAGGTTTCAGACAATCTATGACATGAATGAAGACTCAAGCAGGCCAATCCTTTGCAACCCATGGCTCATGTTCATTTAATATACATGGCTCCAAAACAGATCCCTGTCCCTAAGTACTTTTAAACTTTAAGGCTGTTTGGAATCTTCATCTGTGTTATATTCTCCATATAATGAGAGTATACATCTCCTCTGAAGTCAGTTCTAACTAAGAGTACATCAGAATTTGGAAGCACTTTGGAAGAAGTATCCTAGAAGGGTGACACAGGAGAGCATCTTCTTGGTGAAACCAGGGCTCAGAGGCTGCCTGTACTTAGATACAGATATGTTGCCCTCAGCCACCATGCATATAGTCTCACCTCTGCCTTTATAACTGCTGAGTGGAGCCTGTAGTTCAGTGTAGGTGTCTGAAACATGGATTTTAATCTTAAGGCTTGTACCCCTCTCTGTTTGACTGTCATGAGGTAGATCTCTCTTTCTTTTTCATCTCAAGTTCGTTTTCTTCACTTGAATTATGATACTACATGTCTCTGTTCCTTCAGATTTCGACTTCCTGCCATACTATTTCTAATCCCTTCCTCTATGAGCACTTTGGTAATGCAAACATTTTATTGGACCCTATATTTTTCTGACAGTGGTGGGAATAGGAGATAAATATTGTTCTTGTGCGTGAACTCGGGCAAGTGTTATCGTGTGTGTTCTTTTGACTGCTAAACCGTATTTCCTGCTGGCTTTGTTACCCACAGCAGTATGTAACTTTCCTTCCTTTGACCCATTCAAACTCTTAAAAAAAGGAATCCATTCAGAAAGCAGTTATGGGTTCATAATTTCTAAATTTTCTTGTTTCCTCCTTTTTCCTTACGTTACTAGTAGATTCTTTATGAGAATAAGCATTTACTTATCTGTGCCATTCCACAGATGCTCAACACACATCTTCAGTTTCCTAATACAAATACTCCTGCTCTTTCTGACCACAGTATATTAAGAGTTAAAAAGTGGTGGTTCTGTGCTTGTGCAGCTTGCTTGATATTACCATGACTAGAACTGGATCAAGAACAGCTTTCCTGTCCACAGTTTGGGTTTTAAACCATGGTTTTCATCCCAGTTGTAATCAGTTGGAAGTCTTTCCCTTGGCCTGCAGACTTACTTTTCCACTATAACTAACAGGTAGCTAGGAAGATTTTTCAAACAAAAGTAATTTTGAACTGCAAGTGGTATCTTTATTTAAATACAAACAAAATATTTTTTTGCTCTGGAAACATTTTTGTTAATATTTTCTACATTATGAAATTTGTCTGAACTGCTGATTTTCTGAAAAAAAAACCAAACAAAAAACAAAGCAACAAACAAACAAACAACTGATATATCTTTGACAAATTGGTGTTTTCTGACTCGGAAAGCTGTATGGAGAAATTCCCAAGTGGCTATTTTACAAGCTTGTCAGTTTAGAATAGTGACACATTAGAGAGCTCTTTAAAAACCTTTAATTTCACTATGCAGTCAGTAGTAATACAGCTTTTATTTAATGCCTCATCCAAAACTTATCGTAGTCAGCCGCTCTCTGCATTTAGTGGACTTCACATCTGAAAAAGACAGTCATTGACAGTTATTAGTAGCTTCCTGTATCATCTCTGTGGAGCTCAATGAACTTTCTCAGTTTTCCAGATGTTGAACCTAAAGCATACCAAAGATGGATAGGCTTGCTCAAGGACATGCTCTCATAGACATGCTCAAGGACACGTGTCAGTAGTGAGATCATGAACAGTAGCAGTATCTCATCACTAGACTTTGTCCTTCAGAGTGTAAGACAGAAAATACAGACCAGGACATAGTAATTCTCTTAATGTTCAAAGTTTTCATTCATTTGTGATTGCAACAGTGAGTGCAAGTTTAGAACATGTGAAGTGCTAATGGATTAATAAAGTCCTGTGCAATGTGTACTACTGCTGTAGTTAGTGGGGAACTATGCAGCTGGACAGTAAAGGACAACTTTAGAGGGAGCAGGATGGCCTTAGGGATCACCCACTGCTCTGAAAGCATTTATAAAAGAACTACTTTTTCCCATATGCATTTTCAACTGGCTGTGCCTGATGTTGACAACAGCTTCAGAGTCATAACCCAGACTCAGAGACTCTGTCTGAGTAGCTTAAGCCTTTAAAGCACAGTTCTCAGTACCATAATTTCTTTTCAATGGAGAAATAGCACTTAAAACCCCAGCAACTCAATAGCTGTAACACAAACTAAAGGCTGCTACACTCTCTCTGTGGGGTCGCATCCTGAGCAGTTGTTCCAGCAAGAACATATTTCATGGTCTGTATTTTATCTAGACAAGGCTTTTAAAATTAGATTGGCTCCTACCACATTTAGTTTGTTATCCTAGACTTTCCGTGAAGGCTGAAATGCGTATGCCTGCACTATCAGCCCCACTTAATTTGCCTTGCCAATCATATGTTTGGTAGGTGGAGAAAAAAATAAACATAGTTGTGAATTTTTTTCAAAATGCTTGTCAGACCATTTCTGGCACAGTAAAGAGTTTACAGTCAATTTGAAGTTAATAAGGTTCCTATCAGTAAAAATATTGATCCCTAATTAACCCTAATTTCAATCCAATGGCTTAAAATTACAGCTGTCTTCTTTCACTGCTAGAGCTCCTGATGTCTCAAACCATCAGTTATCAGTTGTGCCTGTGTTTTCCTGCCAGAACTTGAACTGAAGACTTCCTTGAAAAATTTAAATATTGTGCTTTCAGAGACATAAACAGTTCAGGGACATCTTTAATTCTTCTAGTGCTCCATCAGACAAATGAGCCACAAATTTCCCAATATGTATTTTGTTATTCTAAGCAATATTTTGAAGTCTCCTTTGTCTGTCAGAGGCAGAACTCAGCCAAAACCTCCCTTGATATGTTGCCTCTTTTCACCACAGATGCTGCCCCCTCATCCTACCCCGCCCCTTATACAGACTCTTGTTATTGTCAATCTATCACCTCTTGGCTTTTTCCAAGGTTACCTCAAGATTCAAATTATGTTCTTCCATTGGTTTTCCTGTAGTCAAAAAATGCTGCCTCTGTTGAAATTCATGCCTATTGTAGGTCTAGATAATCTATACTCTTATATGTTCTGATCGAATTTTTGTGTCCTGAAATTAACCCAAATGTAGCTTGAGGAAATCCTGTCACAGGAAGTGCTGCATATGCCCAGACTTGTTGCGCAGGGTCATGGTAAGCACTAGCTGGCATAGTGCCACAAGTTACAGGGGCCATGTCTTCCTGAGTTCCAACTTATATGGCCTTGCTGCCTTTTTTCCCCACTCTTTTGTCATCTATTAATTTTCTCAGGCAGGTCCATGGGGTTCTCATATTTGGGTAAATCTGAGCACATTTTCAAGGTCTGATTATGTGTCTTCCAGTGCTCTGCCTCAGGATACCCATGACCTGAGTTCAGTTGCAGACAGGCATTATTTTTTTTCTTTTATTTGTATTCTCTGATCAAGAATTGGTGTCTTTCACATCTCATTTTTCTGCTGGAGTATAGCATGCTTCATATTTTTGCAATGTGATTTCACTTCTTGATATTTGGATTAATTGAAGACTCTAAAAATCTACCAGCTGCTTCAGAACCCATCACTGTCAGAAAAAGAAGAGATTCTGATTACCTTTTTTTCATCTCAGACTCAAACAAGTTTTTATACCTTTTTCCAGTTCAGCGTAATCTCAGAGAGGTTCAGCCCTGGCAGAGCCTCTAGGTGTGCCTTTTTCCTACCAGCAAACTGTCTTCTCTCTTTCATATGTATAGCACTCAAAGTCCAGTGAACATAGAATGCTTAAACTAGGACATGGAAGAGATGAGTCCTTTATTCTGTGCCTGGTTCCATCTGGCTGTCTGTAACAGGAGTTTGACAGATGCCTAAAGAGACTCTCTCAGAAAACTAAAAGCACAAAGACAAAAGCCCTATTAGGAACAGGAATTATTTAAGCGCCACTCACTGGAGGAATGGAAATCAGTCCAACTGTTGATGGAGTAGAAGTAATTTGGAGATGTCACAAAAACCCCACAGTGGTGAGCCAGGAAGATGTGCATTTAGTAGGATGTATGGTATTTCAGTTATGACAAAGGCATACTTTAGGAAAATGTATTTAACTGTCTCACTCCCATGAGTGCTTCCTGTCTGTGTGGGAGACACTCTCTGTAAGAAACATCCTTTGAAATTTACTGCAGAAGCTTAAGCCACAGAAGAACAGGAAGGACTGACTTGTTACAGTCCATTGACAGCCCAGTATTTATGTGACCTAGCACTGTATTATCTTCATTGCATCTTGGGACTCTTTAATCCAATCCACAAAATCCTCACCCTCTAAATCGTGTATCCTGCATAATCCTTAGGCACCAAGGAGAAGAAAGAGTTTTTCTTTGCCCCTTTCCACCTCTGCACTTCTGTTGCTGTGGCTGTTTAACAACATGTGAGTTGCTGCTTTGCACCCCTGCTCCTGAATTTCAGACATGGCTGGCTGCAGCCAGGAGCGCGTTATGGAAGAGGAGGAAGGCAGAGAGGGCAAAAAACCACCATAGCTCAGCTAACTGTGTGTGAAAGGGAGGTCTAAAAGGGACCTAAAGGGACCACCTCTTTTGAACAACCTCTGTGGTGAGAGCAGCAACATGCTAGCCAGCAGATAAGAGATGAAGCAGTCAGATACCTGCTCCTGCATCAGCGGCAACCTCCCAGAAGTCATGTGACATCTCCTACTGGAATTTTTGCACATTTACCCAAAAGAAACTGAAGATGATGTGCGCAAGCTCTGTTGATTGCCACAATTAAAATAGCTGTGGCAGCAAACAAAATCTGCTAACAGGCCAGTTTATTCACAGTCTCCCTGGTTTGGAAGACCAAGAGACTGTGAGGATAATGGCTTGGGGAAAGCAGCTTTAAAGAGTTACTCTTTATGTAAGACACATCACACAGTTGTTCATTTCTTCATATTCATACACTTTGACATTAACTTCACTGTCATGTGCACACCTGTCTTGCAGGTGTCTTACCCATGCCTAATTTCTGGTACCAAAACAGCTCTGGGACTTTTAGTTCGATACGTATCACAGTGTAACAGCCAATTGTGTCCCTCCTGGGGTAGAAAAAACAAATTGCTACACAAACTCTTCTCTCCTTCATTTGCTCTGTGCATATTGCAAAAATCCTACCAATTACATCTCCTGGAACAGATACTTTTATTTGACTTTATTGATGTGCTGGTAAAAGCCCAGTGTTGTGAACACTATGGCAGGGACAATATTCATGAGATTCAGGCATGCCCTCTGTCTCCTGGAATTTCATATTGTCCCAGGTCTGGAGAGGAATAGGGTGTGACAAGTAGAAAGGCCAGATCTCAAAGAAATGGTGACAGAAGCCCAAGTAGGAACATTTGGGAAAATGATTCATTCATAAGTGTATAAATGCTCTAGGATTTATCCCTTAGTTTATATAACTATTTCTACTCCATCTGTTAAGTGGTTTGTAATTGGCCAATAAAAATCAGCAGAACGAATATGTTAACTGCCTACAGGAGTCTGGAATATGGGCAGCTTTGGAGCCCAAGTGAGAAGTGGATGTAGGTTTCTGCAGGATGTTCCATTTACTGTGTCACTGGCCTTCCTAATCCGCAGAGCAAAACACAAAATTTCAATCAAGTTAATGAAGAAATGGCATTATTAAAAGCTTGCTTACTTTTTTTTTTTTTGGGGGGGGGGTGGTTCTGGTTTGGGGTTTTTTGGGGTTTTCTTTTTGTTGTTACTGAACTTCGTTCCCACTTCTCTTATAATCTGTTAATTTGATCTATGTTTTGGTGGAGATGCACCATACACGCTCTTCTGACTGTAGGCACCTCATAGGCACTCCAGCTAGCACATAGCAGTCATCTGAATGGGATGTTTAAGACCGAGAGCAGAGTGCCGTGGGGCACAGAACGAAGGTTTTCCCCGAGGTTGATGAAAGGCCCACCCTCGGCTTCTGCTGGAACGCTGTAATTCTTTTGAAAAGAAGAGCAGAGAAGATCAAAGGCAAAATAGTGCCAAAGAACAAAACTTAAGAAAGATTCCTCACCCTGTCTAATTATCACATCACACTTTGAGTCAATATGCGAGGCTGCTGGTGCCAGGTGTGAAAAAGGCAATTAATAACTTTAAACTAAGCCCAGCATCTGAGGCTGAGGATGAGAAGCTGCAAAAAGCTATGTACAGGTAATAGACCCACTATTTTCATCCCTTGATGAGCTATTGGTGAAGCATGTATGGTGGAAAATGCCTTTGAGAGACTTTGAGAAACATAATAAAGTCTAGATAAATTTTAGAAGGTCTCTGTTGTTCCTTAAAAGGTAGGGATTGCATTTTAAGAGGACAGGGTAAGTACTGCTCATATCATCCAGGCTGGAGTGCTACACTGCAAGGGCTGCGAGGGAGCAGAAAGGGGTTTGCTTTCTGCTATCCTCAGGTGACCTTTACCAACACTCCAAAAAGCATTTCAGTTGTATGCAACAGTCTGATGCTGGTATTCAACTGGGTTCAAAATTTCATCTCTGAGCCTGTGCTAGGGCTGTGTCCACCAAAAGAGGGCACTTTCTTGGCACTAGATGACTGACTCAGAGAGGAAGGCTATGGCTGAGGAAAGACTAGGAATCAGATGTCTTCATTTTGGTGCCTGTCCTTGAAACAAGATGTCTATTCCATCTTTTTAGCATGTGAGTAACCTGTTCCATATACCTTGTAATACCTCCTTGCATCACACACGGAGCGTTTACCATCAATGGCAGGCTGGTAGACAGAAAGGTGTTCCTCAGTACCTGATGTGTGGTTTGTGGAAAGCAGAATTTCATTACCCATTTTACTACACATTAAGTACAAAAAAATGCCCAAGTATGTTTTATACATACATTGAGAAGAAATATATAGTATTTCTGAAGTTGTTTCTAAGCCACCTTGTTTCAATTTGAGATTTTGCTATAAAATAAACTTTCTTAAAAGCTGCATGTCATTATGTTCTGACTTAAAATTAAAGGAACATTGTAAGTCCTTTTATTTTGCTAATATTCCAAAAATAAACATTTTTACTTATAAAGCTTTTAGGAAAATTCATTCCTGTTTACAGTCCCAGCATATGCACCATGCTGGTTCCAATTCTGTCAGCCAAGCAGCTGTTCTACCATTAACACTCTTTAGCAGCTGTGTTCTTTCTACTACCTGGGGACCTGTTAAAAAGCGTTTACAGAGTTTCGTGTGGACAGGTGTCCCTGCAAGAGCTGCACCGCCTGCAAAGGAATGCAATAAGACCAACCTCTCTTCCAGTGCCCTCATATATTATAGATATTTTATTTCAGTAATAAAGGAGAAAAGCAAATGATTAAGGTGCTCCACCCACCTGCCACTTGGATAATTAGAACAGGAAGTTGTAGAAGTCATACGCTTGCAGAAGTGTCCCCTGGCACGTCTGTGTCACTCTGTTTCTACAGCACTTTCGAAAATAAAGTAGAAAGGTTCTAATGGATGAACTAATGCAGCAATGATATTGTACCTCCCTGGCAGCTGTCTTTTTGTGTAGGCTAATGCAACTGAAGTGTCTTCTTTCACACTGAGGTATTTTGAAGACAGTCACCACAGAACAGTCAGTCTCAACTGTGGAGTCATAAACAGTCCTTTTGTTGGGCAGAGGAGTACATCTAATTCTTTGTCCTATCTAAACACGAAAATATTTTGAGTTACGTTAAAATAAATTCACTTGCACGACTGGACATGATTACAGTCTTGAGAAAAATAACTCAGGTTATACCTCAGCAGTAACTGTGAACCAAGTGTGAACATTCATAATTGTAATAGTCAGGCCAGCTCACCAAATTTTCAAATGTGTGGGGTTTCCAGAAGCAGCATAAAAAGAAGCTACCTGCCAGCATTTGCATTCATCAGTGATCAAAGTTAAGTACCTGAACAAAAGTCATCCCAGTTACAGGCACTGCAGAAATGAGCTTGCTTGCTCACAGTCAGTTTGGCTTGCTGGTGTGCTATTTGCAAGTTCTCCTTTGATGCTGGGAAACGGAGTTGTGGGCTTTTTTGTTTGTTACTTAGTATTACTGTAAATCTTCAAGAGCCCACTTACTTCTGCAAGGGTTCTTTGGGAATCTGAAGGACATGACTGAATCTGTGTTGTAACACCTCTGTTAATGCTGAAGTGCATTATGCATTATGACTTGTATGCTTTGTGGTTGATGGGTGTCATTGTGAGTGGTCTTGCAGAGGCTGCCAGATATGGGCAAACTGGCAGAAAGCCTTCCAGTCAGGATTGACTCCCTGTACTGCGCTGAGAATAATATTTTCCAGTGTCTGAGACAAAAAACACTGTCTGAGGAAAGGTTCTGATCCTATGTGGTCCAAGTGCCTTGTGGAAGTCCTTAGGCTAGGCAGGGATCTCTCATGAATAGGAGGGTGATTTGTTGTACCTGACAAACAGGACAGTTGTGCACATGTTGCCAGAGCCTTTCTGTAGAGGTGGGTGTAGGGCATATTGGTGACATGTCTGCTCAAAGCATTGACCTGGAGGCGCCTGGGTGAGCTCCAAGCCTGCTGATCTAGCCCTCTCTGACCCCAGGTGCAGTACGGTTGCACTAGCAGGGCTTGCTCTCAGACTCCTCAGCTCTGCTTTGGAGAGCACTTGTGTGGGAAACAGAAACCTTTGATCCAGGCCTCTGCCTTGGACCTGAGAGAGGTAAGATCTAGAAAAAAAACCAGAGAACATTGCTGGAAAAAGTCCCTGGTTTCTGGTCAATTAGATAAGGGATTCATAGAGACTTGGTGTTGTCTGGCTAGTCCCCCCCATATTTTCAACTTCTAGTATTTGAAAAAAATCCTAATTAACTTTATATCTAATTGTCTAACCCTCTCTGCTGGAAAAAAAAGAAACCAATGGAGAAGGACAACTTTGGCAGTCATCCAGGAATGGGAACTCTCTTCTTATCTGCAGAGGACCACAGGACCACAGAAATCTTGGTTGAAAGCCGCCTCTGGATTTCAGATCTCCACTCTAACTTCATCACCAAAATCCTAAGCTTTACGTTAAGGTTGTATAATTTATATTAAGGCTGTATAATTTCTTAGCTTCTAATTTTCTGCCTGACAATAGGACACCTCTGAGGAGTTCCTCTCAGCTTGTCAGGCCTGTCCTGTTTCCATCAGCTTTAACAGTTTTTCTGGTTGGCTGCCTGTTTTTATGCATCTCCCTAGTATATCTGGAGTTGGTACATGGCAAAGCCAATCTGCTGTTTGCAAATGGTGGCTACAACAAATGGAACACAGAAATTCAGGGAGAAAGGCAAAAATCATCACTTAATTTGCTTACTCAGGTATCTTCCAGGGGAAAAGGACACACACTGGCATAGCATGAAGTCCCTCGGACTGGTTTCTTCTCCTTCAACTTTACTTTCAGGGTTAAAAATTTTCAGTTGAAGAAAAATAAACAAAAGTGCCCAGCATCGCTCTCACAGACATGACCAAAGGGGTTTAACCAGTAAAGGAAACAGGGCCGAGAGATTATCTCAAACTTCTTTCCTATTAAAACAATTCATTTCATATATTGCCACAATGCAGCAACTTTATCTGAACTTCCTTTCAACCTTTATAAACATGTCCTTAAAGTAAATGTCATGAATTAATATTTGAAAAATATAGTCTCTGTGTGACATTGGGTAACACTTTTTGAGTAGAAGAAGTAGAACTTGCTTCAAAATGAAGCATTGTATTATCAAATGAAAGAGAACTTAGCTGGAAAATATGCCTAGGGTGTAAACCAGCTGTAACCTTAATGTCATTTTTTCTGTCTTTTAGTGAGCTTTGTTGCCTAAAACTGTGGTTTGGAACTAACAGTTGCTCTGGGGCAAAGGTTCCATTGAAATAGTTTGAAAAAGTGTGTTCAGTAAGACAGGTAAGAAAAACTATATTTTTTTTTAATCCATGATATACTGTAGTGAACTGTAAAATCTGTTAGGGAGTATCCCTTTTTGATACTCAGTCTTATTCTTTGGATGGTGCCATGTTTTTTCAGAGTGACAAAAAATAGATGACTTGAGAGACAAAGTGCCTGTTTTAGGCACCCACTCAGAGGAGTGACAAGAATCGGTGCTGTCATTCAGCAAGGACAGAATTGTTAGCACAGACAACCTGCAGAACAGCTCTGTGGGAGACTGTGAAAGAAGTTATAGAAGAGGAAGTTTCATACGTGCATGACCCCAAAATGAACAAAGCAAAATAAAATTGTGTATCTAGTAATTTTATTGCATTAACATTTAAAGCTCTTAAATTTGAATTCTCATTTGGTTCCTGCTATTATAATGTGATCATGGGTATACCTGCTGCATTAGCTGGAGAAAAATATCCTGGAGAAATGGTAGGTACAACAGACTTAAGATTTGGGATCAAGGGAAGGACTGTCAGGCTTCAGGCCATTTCCATGGCTTTTGCTCTCCATTGTATGTCTTACTGCCCCCACCTGGCTCCCCTCCCTTTCAAAACTGTTTCAGCACACTCCAGGCAGATTTGGCAGGAGTTTTATAGATTTTAAAATTGTTGCCTTAAGGTCTGTAGTCCAATTTCTTGTACCGTAAATGGGTATCAACAAATCAGTGTGGGTGAGAAAGCACTTCAGCGCGTTTCAGGTTGGGAACGAGGGGCAGGCCTTTGCCTCTTGCCCCACCCATGCAGGTGTCTGTCTGTAGGAGGGCTGTGCTTCTGCACAGTCACTCGTGTTCTCAAACACTGAGGGCTTTTTCCTGCCCTCACTTGACATGCATTAGACAGCAAGTTGCCAGGCAGTGGAGTGAGAGCCACTGCTCTTAAAAGACGTTCGCGAGGAGGTCTCACACCAAAGGCTCAGAACAGCAAGGAACACCTTCAGCATGTGAAAGTCATCCATGTACAGGGATGTGAGGGTGCATATAGAAGGATAAGCAAGATGGGCCAAACCCTGTGCTGACAGCAAGCTCATCTTATTTCAAAATGAGGGCTGGGTTGGAGTGGGGACCCCACACCTCCCATCCCACTCCCCCTTCTCTACCTCTGTGTTCTTTTCTTTCCCAAGAGGATTTTATTTCTTCCTTCCCCTGGCACAGCTCTGTGGCAGTTTTACTCTGCCAACAGCAGCAGGCAGCAAATGCTTTGTACACCTTGAAACAATTTCTCTTGCAAGACACTCTGTGGAACAAATCTAAGCAGCTTCATTGCTGTCAGTACAGAGGAACTGGGATCTTGCATACTGCAGGATCTGCCTAAATCCCACTGAGCTCAGTAGGAGATGGTTAAATGTCTGTTTAGGATTTGGGAGAAAGCTGTGAAAGGCACACAAGAGAATAAGAGTCCTAAGGTGTGGGAATTTGGTGGTGAATTCTGAACTCCTGTGTTTTGTAGCGAAAAAAAAGAAATCACTGGAAAACACTGAGGTAAAAGTTGTTGTGTTTTGGTTTTGCTTTTTTTGGTTGGGTTTTTTTGTTTGTTTGTTGGTTTCTTGGTTTGGGTTTTGTTCTTTCAATTGTACTCATTTTGAACACATCCAGGTTTAGGAAGGGTAACTTCTGCCCCAGGAAAGCCAGGTGTTCAGAGGAATAATTAGATCTCCGGAGCCAGTTAGGAAGCTCAGACGGCTGCTCTGGATTGTCATCCCTCACTCAAAGCACAGTTTAGTTGGTGACAGCAGTCTGGACCAACTGCAAGCACTGAATTTTTCTGTGCAGTGAAGGTTGCATTTGGATTTGAACAAACATGAAGGATGGAAATTAAGAAACAAGTTGAAGTAACTAATGGTTTTTGCCTTTGTTATTGCACAGGGCTTGAGCATGCAGTCACACGTGGTAGAGAGGAGGAAGAGGCTACCAGCATGATGGAAGAAAGTCCTACAAATATTAGTCCTACAAATATTAGGAAAACTTACAGGACAAAGGACTTGAACTGAAACATGAAAATTCAAATGTAGAATACTTGAGTATAAGCTGTGTAGAACAAGGTAGGGGTGACGTCATCTACAATGGCCACCCAAATGTCTTTCATGCAATATTTAAGTGTTAAAAGTGCTGTCAAGATATTTGTCCCAAATTCCCTGTAGAAGGAAACACTGTGATTATGCAACACCACAGTCCTGTTTTGCAAAAGCATTTACAGTGTTGTTACTGCGCTATTACATAGCTGCCTTTTTTACCTCTCCATCATAACTGATCTCCTAACCTGCCAAGCATTCCCCCTGGAAAATGATCGTACCTTCTTGCTGGTGCTTACCTGGAGAAGCTCATTCTAATTTTCTGCTTATCTCCCAGAGCAGTCTGATCAGACATGCCATTTGAAAGGTGTATTGGGGTTTCTAAGCCTCATGAAACAAGGCAAAGGTTAACCCAGGCAACCATCAGGCTGCAGTTGAAAATTGGCCTGCCTTCAGAGGATAAAAGAGCAGTGGGAGGGTCTCTTTAGGCAAACACAGCTATCTAGTGAATTGTTTTAAAAAAACCTTCATCTTCAGGATGCAGAAAGAAGGAGTTTTCTGAACTTGGAGAAGGTTGGTAAACAGGAGGTTGACAGGCAAACGTTGGTGCCCCCCCACATAGAGGGAATGGGGACTGTGTTGTGTGCATGTGTTCCAGTTGGAGGAGAGCTTTGCTATGAGGAGATGCTCTCGGGTCAGGTGAATACAGAGGGATTCTTACAAACCAGATAGGTAAGTCAGCTCCTCAGAGCTGGATTTCAAATGAAACCTGGGCTGGTTCATTATTGTGGGGTGGAACCAGGAATTTCCATGGCTTTGATCAAAATCCTACAAAAGTAGTGGTTGTGGAAACAGCTTGCTTTGAAGTTTTGAATTTGAATTTTGAAAGAATCCAGAATGCAAACTAGAATAGGCTGAAATTTGTTTCGATAAAAACATTTTGTAAAAAAATAAATAAAAAACCAAACTATGAACTCTCATGGAAACAAA
>JAWWES010000081.1:67331365-67401659 GCA_035583135.1 Lophotriccus pileatus | reverse complement strand
GCTGAAATTTGTTTCGATAAAAACATTTTGTAAAAAAATAAATAAAAAACCAAACTATGAACTCTCATGGAAACAAATGTGTTACTAAAATACTGTTTCAAAGTTGATGGAAAATGTAGATCATGTTTGAAACCATCTTGGTTAAAAGATGGTTAAAATGAAAGTGATAATATTCTCACTAAAGAATGGACTGATTTTTATGCAGTATGTTTTCCCTCTTTTTTTAACCTCAGCAGAAAGAATACAATACAGACTCTTGTGTCCCTGATAATACAGTGGTGTAAGGAGCAACGTTAAAAAATTTCTCCCTATTTTCCAACTTGCAAAAATAATGAAAAAAATAAACAAGCTCTCATTTATTCCCTGAACTTTCCTTTGGGAAAATCTTTCAACCTTCCAAACATTCTTTTCTTCCTTAAAAATCCTTATGAGCAAAAATTCTAACTTGATATTCATCTCTAGTACAAATGAAACATAAAATCACTTTTTACAAATACTGCTGACCTTAACCATGCTCTGTTCCTTCTAGGGATTACTGTAACTCTGGTTATTGAGGAGGTAGGAGAAATATTTTAATGGAACTTCAGATATGGTTTGTGTCTTTGTATCTGTGTACATGCAAACCTACCTACATACATATATGCATATATATACACACACACACACATATATATTTATATGTACTATATACTAGGTATATGTGTATGTGTATATACATGCACATATATAAAGTACATGGGTTTGTGTTTTCGAGATTACTGGGAACAAGACACTGACAATTTGATTGCATCCTGTGAGAAGAATAGTTTATACATAGCTGAAGAACAGAGTCACTATTTAAGCTGTAAAATATTCTGGTTTGCGCCATTTTCATCTTGATAAACATTAATGTAACTTTCTTTTGCCAAGCTGAAGATAAACTGTTTGTCTTGCAGTCTCTTTCCAAAATAGAGAAATTACTTAAATCCCTCACCCGTAAAAGGAACAGTATGTGATGAAACAGAATATGCCTGAACTTATATTTAATTTTGCTGACAAATGTGTTTTGAGTGACTGGCTGTTCTTCAGCTTCTTTCCAGTCCTTTATTTTTATGAGTTTTTTTAAAAAATACTGATCTTTCCACAAAGTGGTGACACAATGTCATCTCAAGACTGGAATTGGTCAGAACATGTTTGATGAAATATATTTTAACTAAAATATGCTGCCTCTTGGATGCCAAAACATTTTGCAGAGGTGCTGGTGTTGATGAACGAGGAGTTTTCTGTATCCCAGGTTGAGGTCTCTGGTTATGTACGATCTGAAAGCCTGATTGAAAACTTGATCTCTCTAACTCAGAAATAGATGTTTCAACACAATTCCACACTCTTCCATTTGAAAAGTTTTTGTTTTCATTTCAAGACTGTATGAAAAAATTGGAAAACCTGTACAGTTTTGGAATGGACTTATTCCACTGTCACCCAGCCAGCTTTGCTCGACACCTTCTCTCCCACAAATGACTGAACCAGATTTCCAGAAAAGGTTGTGGGTCTACAGCTGTAGTTTTTTTCCTCAGAAGTCACCTGTCATCTCACTGTAGCTTGAGCTTCCACAGACTTTTTTTTTTTTTCCACTGAGTCAGGCTACAGGCTGTCAGAGCAGACCACAAGCAAGCATGCAGAGCCGTGACTTGGCTGGTTGGCTCTGGGTTGCTGTTGCAGCCGTCCTTGTTGGTTTCAGCAGTGTGACCAATGTGGGCATATTTTTAAAAAACAAACAGACAAACAGTTTATAAATCTTTGACTTCAAATTCCTGCACAAGGGTAACTTAGTTGAAACCCACACCTGGTTGAACAAGGTTAGGCTGTGCCAAAGAAAGCCTCTGTGCCTGTTTCGTTTGAGACCTATGGAGGGAAGATAGTTCGTTAAGTCTGTGGTTTATAGAAATGTCTCTGATGTGGAGTTAAACTTTTTATGTTTTGAACTCTTGTTTTGTTAAGTGAGTGCAATGTTAGTTGTACAGCCTGAATTTTAATGACCTGTTTCTTGGTTTAAAAGATGGAGCTACATCTTCAGTCTTTGAGTCCCTGGTTGGAGATTAGATAGGTAAGTTAAAAGCCTGACCGACCTCCCTAATTAGATTTTGGTTCTTGCAGTATGTGCTGAACTTTACAGGTTGTGTGTCCACACACTGAACTCTCAGGCCATTTCCCAACATAACTTGACTTTAGAGTAAGACCTGAAATATCTTACCAGAAATATTTTTTCTTTGGATTCCCTGGAAGTCCGGGATTTGACCTGCAGAAAAACACTTCTTTTTTTCTTTTTTTTTCCTCCCAAATTAAGGCATCCTTTGAAATTGGGAATAGATTTGCAAAGTGTCTCTCCTGTTAGTCAAAATAGTACCAGCAAATGCTATGTTCTTTTTTTGAAAAGCAGCAGACACTTCTATCAAACTTTTCTTCCTTAGAGGACCTTGTGTTGCCATTCTCAAAAATACACAAGGGGTGAATTCTTCCAGAGGTCATAACCTGCCAGCCATATCAGGAATCAAACGTAAATACTGCTTGAGGAGGTGGCCTTTGGAGAATGAAGCATTGGTGCCTGTCTGTGGGAGGTGGGCTCCTGATCCCTCAGACCATTTGTGAAAACGGGACTTAGGGTGACTGAAGCGCCATAGGAAAACGAGCTGCAGAATTTGGGAGGTTCCTTTCATAGACCTCTGGAAGGTGCATCTTTGGGGATGGTTTGTACAAATGATTTGACATTGTTAGCTGTCAAATTGAGTCTGGCAAACTGTATGTGCTTTAGCTAGTTTAAACTATCTAACATGAATGCTCCACAGCTGGTGGGCAGGAATCAAAGCGGAGCTTATAGGGGATGTCACTGAGATGAATGCACTACATTAAGGGGAAAACATCCAACTCCACCTTCTCAAAGTAGGAATTTATCATTGTGCCTGTTACAGTGGGTGGTCTCTATACTACTAATATGATGTAGCTGGTAGAAAGGTATTTCCATCTCTCCTAATTTTGTAGTGTTTACTTACCCTTGCTGTGACACTGCTATTGACACTGAAGCTGTAATTATAACCAATAATTCAGTAATCCCGATGATATATTGCAACAAATTGACCAACGATTACATAGGAAATGGTATCGTGGCAATCACTGGGGACTGCCAGGCATAAGACAACTTTAATTAGAGATGACTAATAACTTATCCAGCCTCCAGGGTGCAGAGGATGTTGAGTGCTAAATGCTAACATTTCTATTAATTTACATGATCTTAGGAAATGTCAGTTTGCTAATTGTTCAAATAAAGGAATTTCCTTTTGCAAAAATAGACTAGTTTATGGCACATGGAAGAATCATTTCAGCTGCTCTTACTTTAGCTGAAATCAGCAGCATCCTGAGTTGCCAAGATCAATCAGTTCTGTAAGGAGAAGAGGAAGTGCTTGCAGAAATGCCTGGCTCCTCTACAGGCACTAAGTTGAAATGTCTTCTTCCTGTATTCACAAAATATTTTAAAATTCAAAATATGTGTGTAGCAAATAAAGTTAGTTATCCAAAGAAAAACTATGTACTGAACTGGAGAGGAAAACTACCACTCTCCGTTCCAGCCTCTGCAAGAATGATTTTTCTGGTTTTGATAAAATATGTGTCACGTCACTGTTTCTTTTCAATATAATAGTGAGAGGCAACATGACAACCTCTTGAGATTCATAGGCTACTTGTAAGGGATCTTTAAACTGTAAATTAGCAAAAGATAGTCCTTATAATCTGTGCCCAACCTCAAAATATATATTACATTTACTTTAGAAAATGTGCAGTTTCCACAACTGGAAATCGCAGTTTGCAACAAACACCACAGGAAAAATCATCAGATCCCTACCTGTTTGTTATGTGAAGGGCTGCCATTCTAGGTATCACTGTGCTTTCCTCCACAGCACCCCTAATACACACAATACCATAATCCCTTTCTTCCTTTTAAATTGCTTTCCCATACACAGCTCTACTGCGAAACCAGCCCCTCTGTAGTGGCTTCAGGGCAGTGGAAAAAATGCATTCAATTATATACACAAACATAACCAAGAAAAGTTAAAATGGGTTCAGCTTCTCTGATACCTTTCTTATCTTGCTTGTTTTCTAAGCTTTGGAACAGGAGCCTTGTTTAAACATAAGTTAGCATAACACCCTAATTTTAAATATGGACCTGTAGGCAGCAGTATAACATAAGTGTTAATGCAATAACTTTGACTGCAGACCTTAGCTGAACCCTAGAGCCGTGGTGGTTCTGCAGTACAGTCACTCAGGGGTGATCCTTTGCTTGGATAAAATGCTTCCATTCAAAAGTAATGATAGTGTTTGAATTAATTAAGCTATAACTGAAGTTTTTCCATGATGCTATCTTAAAACAGTAACCTAGCAGTGGTACCCACAGCCTAATCAAAATCAGGCTTTGTGGTTTGAGGTGATACACAAACACTTCTGTAGACCTGAGATAAAAAAACATGGAGCATTTCTAAGGGAATTAAGAACCTCAAATCACCTTCTAAAGTAATCTTGCTGCTTAGGAACAGCTTTGTCAGAGTCTTTACGCATTGCTTCTTTCAACAGTAGCAAAAGGTAAATGATAGAGCTGCAAATCATAGGTACAGATTTCAGCAAGACTGAGGTACCAGTGCACACGTCTGCAGCTATTCACACCTATGTACTTTTAGAAACCTGAGCTTAAATACCTCCCTCATTTTTAAAACTGAGAATTAATACCACAAAGCCCAAGCATGAACAGAGAAATGTGATCCAGAATACCTTTAGAAAACAATTTTCAAAGGTGTATTTTCCCCTCAGGTTGTAAATAAGCTGCCTGGGAGGGTTTATTGTTTGAGGTTAGTTACAGAAGTAACTTGATTCTAACAGGCATCTGTGTGTCTGCTTAGCTGGCATATTGTTTAGAAAACCAGTAGTTAGGCTCCTAAGCCACTGTTGAAAATTGTCTTTATAGTTGCCCTGAAGCACCTGTACTCTACCTGAGAAAGGAATGCACAAAGGAACAGAGCTCCTAAAAAGCAAATACTTATAACAAAATGGGTCTTTTTTATGTTAAAAGAAATCATACTTGTGTAATGTGCCTTCAAAATGTTAGAAGCATTTCTGTCTGAAGCAGTCCTGTGAAGTGAACAGAAAGCAGAAGAAAAGCTCCTGAAAGTCTCAGTCTCGCTTTGAGCTTTCACTGGTAGAAATGGGGTTTGTCCGGTGTCTTGTATAAATTAATTTAATGTCACTTGTGCTGAAAAGACATGTTGTCTCTTGATCTTATTGCTCACAGACATTTTTCTTTGTGTACCAGAGATAAGAAAGCATCCATAAAAATCACAGCATTTAAAAAAAGAGGCAGAGAGGACTCCCCCTCCTGCCACCACTCTTCAGCCACAGGAGTTTCTGTAGGTGCTGTCTTGCTTCTTCCCCTCAGCTTCCCAGCACTGTCCTACAGTTCAGACCATCCCTAGCACAACAGGGTTGAGAGGAGGGTTAATTAAGCTGATGGAATTGGGAAGAGGGCTTGAGCATGGTTACGGTGTAAGATATAATTGAGAGATTTTTTTTTCACTGTGTCTGAACCAAGCTTGAGTTAATCCTGAAGGTAATTTGAGATCAAAAGCACAGAGACTGTTTGAAATCTTATCTGAATCAGACTGCCAGATCATTTAAGGCAAACGTTTAAGTAAGATCACTTCAATTATTCCAATCAGTCAATCTTGGTAACTGAGATTACACTATTCAGTTCAGGGGCTAAACTATTACTGTTAGGTTCGGGTAGTAAATGGAGTAAATTATCTGGTATATATTTCTTAGTGCAGTAGCTGGGCATCTGGTCCATATCTGGACCATGCCACGGTACAGCTGTAGACTGGGTTGGCAAGTCCAGGGCTATTGTCTCCAATATCCAAAGGGCTCAGAGTCAGGGTTTGAGTTTTGATCCACTGTCAGTTTGGACACATTAAAAATTCTCAACTTTCCAAGGGCATTGCCTTTCTGAATAGACTTATACCATTAGATAGAAAAATACCATAACATTCTTTGTGATAGGTGAGGGACGATAGGGGATGATCACAGCAATATGAGATAACTATTAAAAAAGTTTTAACTGAATCTACAGTACACTCAAGTTCTGGCTGAAATCCTGACAAAATCGGCTCATTTAAAAATGTGTATGAGGAGATTGGCTTTGTTTCATCTGCGGTGGTTTGGAGATAGTTCGATATCAGTTTATATGTACAGAATTTTGAAGAGCTTTAACCTAGCACTTTTTTTAATGTTTTGGGGTTTTGTTTGTTTTCATTATTGGCTTTGGCTTGCAGTTTCCATGGTTCAGAGTTCAGGTTGGGCAACTGGAACTCAAAACTGCAACTGTGGAGCCAAGTTTCTGGCCTCTGCTTTTGGGTGCCTACCCCTGGGTACATCCCTGCCTCTCTTCCCAGATTGTAAAATGACTATCAAAGAGCTTGTCTGTCTTAAAATATGAGTTGAAGCCTCTGAGTAACTACAGAAGTGAAAAGGGCTTTTACTTCTCCCCCTGGTGTTGAGTTGTTTAGGACATCTAACTCTTACATATGTCTTTCTTTTGGAAATTCCCTCTTTTTTCTTGGATTGGGAAGAAAGTATAAAGATGTTTCAGAAAAAGTTGTTCATTTCAGAAAAAAAATTTTATTGCTCTGAATTACAGATTTTCAGGTGTCAAAAATACAAACTCATGGATCAGACTAAAAACAGGTATAGGTATCTTTGTCCCTCCTATAAATGCAGCTGTTCCTGTCCTTGTAGGAAGGATTATATATGCATTTTAAAAGAGAATGTGGGTCCAGCTCTGAGAGTTTCTTTGTGTGGCTCTGTGGAGGTACCTCAGCCCTTTCTGCAGAGCCTGCTTTTGCAGGAGCCCTGAGCAGGCTGGTGGGTTTATAACGTACCCGAATGGTGGCTCAGAGTAAGGCCACCAGATTCCTCATGAGGAGTCTGAATGCAGATAAAGGGCTGGGGCCCCAATCCACCAAGTCACCTAGCTTGTAAAAGAGGCTGGAGGAATCAATAACATGTGTAATTTACAGCATAGCAGTAATAGTGCAATTTTATAGTGGCTTTCAGTTATAGCCTTGAAATTGATTTCTTTACCTTCTGTGTATTAAATATGCATAACACTTTCTGTGGGAGCAAGCCAAGTGATGTGTATTAGATCCCAGTACATCAAACAAGGTCCATGGGTGCCTATGGTATATGGTAAAGCTACATGGCTCAAATATGCTTATTTCTCTTTGCACATATACTTCACAAGTTGACAAAGCAGAGCTGTTAGTATTATTAGCAAATTGTTATTTAACAAAAAAAAAAAAAGGACGGATTCTATTGTAAATATAATAAACATCTGGTTGCGATTTGGGAAGAGATTGGTATTTGAAGTCATTCTGATAGGTCAATAATGCTTCTCCTAAAACTGTTTACAAAATCCCCTCCCTCTTCTGCCCCAAGGCCTAAAAAAAAAAAATCTTTCCTTTTTCCTTTGATATCCTGACACTTTTTCTCAGGAAAGCTCTAGTAGGAAACAGTGCTTAAGATTCAAGGGAAAAGTTCTTATCTATTGCCTCAAACTAGAGCTTTTACCTGCTTAACACCTGTAGTTTGATTGATAACACTTTACAAGATGTGATAAAGACACTTAATGCCATTAGCAATACTCACACACTAATCTTTGCTCAGAGTTACAGGTTCAGTCATTACTCATAGCAGTTTCTATTTTCAACTGCAAGCCAATTTATTGTGGTGTACAAACTTCGCTTAGGACACGCAGTCCCAGTATGAATATGACCAAGCACATTCTTGTTTCGTGATTACATCTGTATGAAAATCAGGAGGCAGTGCCTCCAGTTGCTTCATATTGCAAAGTGGCTGTGGACAAACCTGTTGCTCTGACAACATGAGAGAGTGGTTGGGAGATTTGGAGCACGGGCTCAGCATGAAAAAAAAATCTTCTTATTTCTATCTACAAGACTCTTCTCAGATCTGATGTACAGCCTGGTGAGACCCTACACATGTTTGCACACCAACCTTCAGACACCTTTGGGATATGACAGATATTTTAGTAATAGCACAACCCTGTACTTTGTTCTGCAATTTTCTTAGTTCATAGCCCCAGATTTTGGAATGCCGTAGTGGCTCAGAGATCCTGTTTTTTACCTGATCTAGCTTCTTGTGTTATTACTGTTTGTTTTCACAAAATGAGTGTATGCTGCTCTGTAGTGTTGTAAATTAGTTTTCCAGGTGCCAGGTAAAATATCAGATATTCAAACTAATTAAAACAAACAAAGAAAAAAAAAAGAAAGAAAATCAGACAGAAGGATTATCTTAATGTCCCTTGGGGCTGTGCAATCATACCAGTGGGAAAAGAAAATTTCAGCATGGTGGGTCTGGGACAGAGGGATAGGTCAACCCTACAGGACATCCAGAAGCTGAGAGCTATTACTTGGACTGCTGGTGTTTAAGGACAGTCCTGCCAGATGAGACTTAATAGCACTTTACACCTACCAATCTATGGGGCTAGGTAAAGAAGGATCAGTTTCAGGTCCTCTGGGTGTGCCAGGCTTGTCTCTACTTTGATCTCTTTCCAAAGCAGCACTGGTGTCTGTACCTCCATAGTGTCAAATCCCACCCTCAGAAAAATCTTTTCAACCACAGTGGGTGTCTGTAAAAAGACAGGTCACTCTGATCGGCTCCTGGGTCAAGTCATTAATGAAACAAGTGTTCCTACTCATTCCAGGTGAAATGGCATGTTCCAGCAGGCTGGAGCTCTGCCCATGGAAGCAGGCAGAGGTCTCCTTCTCATCACTCTTTGGCATCACAGTTTCTCCAGTGGGACACAAAGACAGACAGTGTTTGTAAAGCTCTTCCTCATCACTTGTTGTGTAAGGAAGTGTTTTAAATTTTTTTTTCGTGTGTGATACTTTTAAATAATAACATCAATGATCTTCGTAAATGACAGAAAGTGATGCCTTAAATACCTGTTCAAAAAGCAACTGTATTATGATCTCAGCAGGACAGTTGTGCTTTTTAATTGTTCACTTCCATTGCAGAGAGTTGCTAATTAAAGATGCCATGTAGGCCCACACAGGAAGGAAAGAATTTCACAAAATATCCTGTTTCCCACCCGTCAGATGGGAATAGAGTGGGGGGAGAGAGAATGAATCAAAGGATGAGCACAAGAATATAAAGTTAAAGCTGTAATAGTGACAATAAGGGTTTGTTCTTTTCCACAGGAGCCCGTCCCAAGAAAGGATTCCTGATGGGACATTTCCTGTTCACATTGTTGTCTTTCTCATGAGAATCCACTCTCAGACCCCATGCCTCCTTGTGGACTCTGACACATGGTAGCATCCAACTAGACCCTGACTGAGCAAAGTAAGGAAAAGTCAATGACATGAGACAGTACTGGTGGTGATGAAGTTCAAGGCATAATCTAAAGCCAACACTCATGTTGCAAGAACTGCAACAAGAACAAAAAATACCTATGTGATTGCTTGTGGTACTCCAAATGAAAATAAGGCAACAGATCTCAAGAATGCAAAGGCACTTCAGGAGGTTTACTCCATTTTGGTTAATGCTTGTTGAATTATACCTATGGGGTCCTGTTCCTATGAAAAGCTTTATTGAGAAGTGTGGCAGCTGAAGCCGAGGAATGAGAAAGAATCAAGAGATGCTGGGAAGACCTCAAGCAACTTGGACATTCCACGGTTTTGGCAGAGCTGAGAATGGACTTTATTAATATAGAATTTGTGAATTGTTAGTGCATGGTTCAGAAGATTCTGTATCCCCAGTTTCAATCGTTTGCAGTATGTCTGAGCAAGTCTGACATGCTCTCTCCCTCGTCATTCTCCCCTCCCCCTGATTGCCCAGGATCTGCCACAGTGTAGGCAGTCCTGCAGCCAGCCCTTGTTCCTATGATTGGCCCATGTTGATGTCATGCTCCCTCCTGTTCTTCCCATTAGCTAGCCCCTGTTGTCAGTCCTATTCTCCTCCTAATTTTCTAGCACCTTCCACACCCGACCCTATATAATCTGGTGTGTTACCTTAACAAAGGAGGATAGGGCTTCACCTTCTGCTCTGCATAAACCCCTGTGTGCTGTCGTGTTCCTTTTCCCCAACTGGACCGCGGCAGAGAAGTGTTAAGCATATCTGATGCATATCAAGAATGCTTAGGAATAATCAAGATATTTGGATATTCTGTACAGTTGCCCTCAGAAAACTGCTCTGCCAGTGGTGCTTGTGATTTAAACTCCTACTGCCATCCACCTTGAATGAAGAACCCTCTCTAAGAGGATTTGTGAAAGAAATACATGCTAAATAGATATGGTAAGGATGCTGTCCAGCTGTATGGT
The DNA here is from genome assembly GCA_035583135.1 of Lophotriccus pileatus. Classification (NCBI taxonomy): domain Eukaryota; kingdom Metazoa; phylum Chordata; class Aves; order Passeriformes; family Tyrannidae; genus Lophotriccus; species Lophotriccus pileatus. The sequence continues at coordinate 67,391,256 of JAWWES010000081.1, read as the reverse complement.
GGCATCCTGTGCCTATGTACTAGGACTCTGCATCTCTTACTGAGAAACTGGAAGCTTTGGAAACCTGAGATCTGCTGAATCCTGCCATTAATAATTCACACATTCTGGGCTTTGAAATCTCTGCCTTTAACTTGGTAACTCTTGTAGATGCCAAAAGAAACCTATTCAGACATCTGACCTTATGGAAAATATTCATGATTACTTTTTTTTAATTGTTGGCTGGCTTTAATAAAAGGAAGGCAAAAAAACCCAAACCAAACTTATCAAACAGGTGTCTCACTACAAGTTTCAGAAAACGGTTGACACCAAGACATGGAAGACATAATTGGGGCATAAAACCATTACAGAAAGCATGTGAGGCAGAAATAAGAGAGAAATTTGATAGGTGTGACATTCCTAATGTTTTTAAACACAAAAAGATACCTCCAAAATCTAAGAAAGATGGATTTCTCTACCCAATAGGATTCAATTAGTCCTAGAGAAATTATCTATTAGCCACTGAGAAAATAAAAAAAAACTCAACTTTTTCCCCTCAAGCCAAAGGACCATTTTTTTGAAAGTATCTTTTATTCCTGGTAAGGTGGCAGAAACTTTACAAGGAATTGATAAGAGAAGGGCAGTGCTGTCCCTTAGACTAAGGAGTCCGGTGCTCTTGTCCAATGACGGTGATGTCTGCCTGGCTGTGTGCAGTCACTAAAGTCTGTCAGTGGCACGTCAATAATAAATACAAAGCCAGAGTCCTGTCCTGACAGGGAGCACAGTCTGTGTTGCTCTAAAGAAAGCCTGAGAGACAATCTTGGAATATTTCTTTTGAAATTAAATGTATGTTTGAATTCCTGTTTCTGTTAAACTGATACTCTATTCCTCTACATTTCGTGAAGGGGCTTATGTATTCCTAATCTTAGGTGATCCCATTATGGGATAATTAATGTAGATGGTGAGTGGCTGGATTTTCAAAAATATCACATAGTGGGGGTTCCAGTTTTGCCCCTAATGATCTTGTCCAGAAAACTGTGGCCTTCACAGGGGCGAAGATTTGGCTATGCACTTTTACAACAGAAAGTGTGCATTAGCTTCTGTTTTTAGGCCACTAGTGGTCCATTTGGAAGAAATTAGTAATGGTTGGAGAATACAAGTTTTCTTCAGAATACAAAAATGAAAAAAAGACAATGTAGAACATAAACTTTTACAATATTCTGTGCATCTGAGATGATTCAATATACTTATTGCACAATGGCAGCAACACAGTTTAGCTAGTTTAAATACATTTAAATGATCTCTATTGCATCATAAAAGAACAATCATAGGAATACTAACTGTTCGGCTGAAAATCAATCGAGCAACCTCAGTAATTCTTCTTCCAGAATTACTCTCCTACCGCTGTTGTTCAGAAATAACAGTAGAACAGCTGTTCTGTGATAACACCCCTTGGAGACAAACCTGCCAGCAGACAGATGAATATTATCATTGGGTAAAACTAAGGGAATACCATACAGTTCCATATCGTATCTGTGAATTGCCTGTCAAGATTATCTCAAAATGGAAGAGAAGTTGTGAGAAGTGAGAGCAAGCATTACTAAAGGGAAGTCCAAGGGATTCTGTGTTTCACAGACACAGTGGAAAAAATTCACACTAATGCTCTTGCAAATTTTCAGTTCCAAATCCTACTTGGGAAATGTGGTTTAATTTTTGGTAGGTTCGTTTTTTCCTTTCCTCTTGACCAGTGGTTACTTTTTACCTGAAATCATTGTTTATATCATTCAGTAGTTTATCACCAAGAACACCTGTGTGGAAACTGAAGGTGATAAGGAAATTTTCAATGTATCACTGTTTTCTATTAGCAAGGTGTGAGCACATATAGAAGTTGCTATCTGTCCCCTATTTAAGTAAGATAAGGGGATTACAAAATAGGGTGTGTTCTACTGATGGTTAATATGTAGAATTCCAGCTGAAGAGATAAACACTAGGAAACTGTAAATTAAATATGAACACAATGTCTCAAAAATGTTCACTAGGAAATTTTATCATGTTTTTTCTTTTTTTCCAGAATAAATCTTGTGTTATTTTGTTATTTCTATAAAACTTGTTAATGGCCATACCATAGTGAGGTATTCACTTATATCCCCCTTGGGAATTATGTTTGGGCAGCTTCTGGTTTTTATACTGGATTAGTGCTTGCAAAGATGTATGGTAGAACACAAATTTAGAGAGAGTCCTAAATATAATAGAATGGTTTGGGCCAAACAAATCTTGAGGGATTGTGCTGAGTTAAGTGAGGGTTCATCTTTATAACTTCAGTGCAAGTAGAGTGGAAAGGGGACTTGCCCTTTGAAAATACTCATTTGAAAACATCCTGAGCTGAGGATGACAGAACCAAGGGAAAGAATGGAGTTTTAAGTAAAATTCATACAATTTCCTTCAGCATATGGTCTCATCTGCCTCTTAATTCAGGCAGAGACATCTCTCAGTAATCAGATCATAACAATCTGTCATGTATTTTCACAGCTTTTCCTTTCCCTCACAGATAAAAAGTGCCTAAACAGCACTGAATTCAGTAGTCTAAACTCTTTTGTGCATCTGTGCATTGCCTTCTTATTTCTGAGTTCCCTGATAGAATACCAATGCTACTATGCTTCTCACTTCTTTTAGACTGAAAGTTGCTAAACTACTCTTGCCCTGTGCATATTACTCTGATAATGTAAGGTTGATCTGCTTCACTCAAACTGATGTACAGGGGTGCCTGCAGTCGACCCTTCACCCACAGCTGAAAAGTATAGAAACGCTGTTGTCTAGCCTGAGGCATTCTCCTACCTCTGTATTTAGTATGCAAATATGTAGTCTGGCTTTTCGACCTGTTGAATGCCTAGAGCATCTTACCTCTCTTTGAAGGGTTGGTTTTGCTTATCTTACTTTCTCAAAACTTCTCAAAAATCTGCTTTTCTTCTGCATGCAAGACAAGAATTCTCAATGGTGTGATGCAGCATGGTAGTCCATCCCTGGCTGGGCTAGGAAAACCTTGCCAGTCTTGCTCTGCATTGGTCAAAATTTATCACTTTAACTATGCTTCTTGACAGAGACTATATAAAAATCATGTTTCCTGTGACAAAAGATAACTAGGAGACTTTTGTCTAGCTCAGAGATCTTGACTGCTTCACTGATCAGTCCTATGTTGAAAAACCTCTGTCATCCTGCTGCGTTTTAGGGTTCTTCCCACAGCTCCCTTTGTGAGTCAATATCTTCTGGTACCAAAACAGACAAGTCTCCTGGGGTGAGCTCAGCTTTCCCTGCCCATGTCAGGCAGCCTACATTACTAGCAGCTGGTTTGCTATATGAAGGGACTTAAGTGTTGCTTCCATTGAACTGAAAAGAGTGGACTTGGCAAGCTTATTGGCCTAATGAGGTCTGCAAACTGTCTTTGAATCCAAGACTCCCATGATGGTAATTGTTAGCACTTTTCAACACAGCAGTCTTTATATGGGGTGAAATATTCAAAAATGCTTAAGTGAAGGCCAGTAAGACCTAGCTATTTAAATAAATAAATAAATAAACCCCAGACCCATAATTAACATATGTTTGTGGTCCTGCAATAAGTGAAACTATTTTAACAGCACTTTGGTAGAAACCAAATGCTGAAATAACCCTTTGGTTAAAAGGCAGCATAACTATGTAGCCTGATGGGAAGGGCTTCCACGCTGAGAATAAGCAGCCCCCGGGTTTAGGGAACAGCTCACTACACAGACAAACCAAAACAGGACCAAAAGAAGGGTGTTTGGAAGAGCTTTCACCTGCAGGGCTGTACCTTAGGGGAGCATCTTGTCTGCAGCAGGATAACCTGCTACTTTGGAGGCAGTGACGCCTCACCTCATTTTCCCGTGAGTTGCTCCCATGCCTGGGGCAGCACAAAACAGGCAACATGGCGGGAAGCTGCACAGCAGGCAAGCTGCATGGAAAGTCACAACCTGCTTGTCCCCCTTAAGCTGAGGGATGATGCCTTAAGCTGAGTGGCATCTCCACTGAATGGAGACAGCAGTTTCAAAGACCTCAGGAAACAAAAAATTTATATCTTACCTACTGGCTGGTGAATAAGAAGGGGGAGAACACCATGAACACCACTTCTTGCTTTAGGAAATCTAGCCTTTTAATTTCCTTTGCTTTTAGTATATGTGTCCAAAAATGAAGTGTTTCATTTTGGGGGTCAGAAGGAGTTTTTCAATGCACATGAGGTTTCCTCTTTTTTTATTTCATGAAAAAAAAAAATTAGGAGGAGGAAAGAGAGGGGAGTTCCACCAGTTTAACGCAAGCTTCCAAAATATTTTTAATTCAGCAGTCACAGCGAAAATAAATGCAATTATTCATGCAGCTCTATTCACTTTGCACACAGCAGCAGTGAGATGATGCACAACTACAGATATTTCATTTTAAGGCATTAATTTACACAGTGAAGTAGCAAGATTAAGCATGGGAGTATATATTTTGTATTCAGGACCTGTGTTTGTAGGCACATATGATGGGCATAGATGATGGAAACTGAGTATAAATCCCACTTAGATTTGAGTTCTCCCCTCCGGTAATGCCAGCAGCTTGTGCAGTATATCTGATTGTTACTTGCTTTAATAGGATTGTTACTTGCTTTAATAATAACTTGGAGTAGGTTGGAATGAAAGCTTTTCACAATAAACCTCAGCTCTGCTGAGCTGACTAACTTTGTCCTGAGTATTAGACTGCTTTCTACTGCAAGCTGTGGAGGTATGGTATAAAATGAGAGAAGCATTTGCCTCTAAGTCGAGCAAATGAAACCAAATTTATGGCAACAAGAACTTTGGAGGCTAACTGGCTATCTCATATATCCTTCTAAATGTAAATGAAAATCACATGTAAAATATTACTAATAAAACAACTGTCACCTTTGGTTATTTTAAGCCTGGACTCTGCCAAATGCACATACAATAAAAAATTTTAGAGAGAAAACTGGGTAAGCCAGTCCAAAATCTGGTTTTGTATTTTTTTTATAGAGATGCCAAGACTGTTTGATCAGCATGGGAGAGCAATTTGTTGACTCACGAGCCTAGCTCTCTCTGATTACTGCTTACATAGCACTTTGGAAAGGTTGGCCAAATACCTTCAAGTCAAGTACCTTGTTATTATGAACATGAGTGCCAGTAACAAAGAAAAAATAGCCTACATGTCACTGAATAATAAATCATGGGGGCAAATAAATGGCTTTTCTAAGAAATGCTCTATTTACATTTTGTCACGTGACACGGCTTTGCTTATGCTCATGGTCGTGATAACACTTAAAAGAATTCTTCCTTTTCAGTGCAGCATCTTGGCATCAATCATCTTTGTGCAACTGCATATTCTGGGATCTGTTTGCAATCAGCCAAACGAAGCAATGAGGGAGATTTAGCGGTAAGACCAATTTTAAGTGATGAAGCTGTATAGGTAAACATAGCTGGCCTTATGCAGCGGTCATAAACTACCTCCCTCACACGAGTCTTGGGCATAATTACTCATGCAGAACAGGTATTCATCCTCTCTAAGCACCACATAAATGAGGCCATGGTAAAGTTATGTAAAGGAAATATGTATCCAATCTGATAAGACGTCCCTAATAATTGTTGGTATTTTCCATAATATTAGTTTAGGGCTACAGCCACAAAAAAAGGTTTAGGCATGTAAGCTCTGCCTAACTGCCTCACAGGCATTTGCAGCCAATATTTAGATCCTCAAAACCCCTGTTCAGCTACTGCCTAACCCTGGAGGCGTCTGAAGTCTGCAAGTGCCTATGTTCCTGCCAGTAAAATTCCTGAGGTGCCCAAAGGCCTGCTCCTGGGCATGCCTGGGACTGCCTCTGTTTTTTCTGTCTTCTTTTATTTTCTCCCCCTTCCCTTGCTGAACTCAGTAAGTAGATACCCAGCTCGTGCTTAAGCCTTGATGGCATCCACAAATGAGAGCTCTGACACATGTCCCAATCGTCCCCTGACCACAAAAAAACCCAAAAAACTAAGAAAGTAGTGCAGCTGATGGAAACAGAGATTTAACCTTAGTCTAACCCCTCTGTGGTGGCAGGATACCCAGTGTCAGGTCTTCCCTCTGCCAGATAGGGGACATCCCCCCCTTATTGCTGTGCTCCAAGCAGAAGGCAAGGATGGTTATCTAGTCTAGGGCATTATGAGGGTTTCCCCAAATGAGGCTGATGCTTTTTTGCAGGATGTAGACCTGTCCTCCTAGCTGTGTGAGGGGACCGCCCTGGAGCCGTGCCCCAGCTGGCAAGTGTCCCTTTGCCCTGCTGTCCAGCCAGTTGTGCTGTTTTCCTGCCCCAGTAAACACCCTGGAGTGCCAGGCACAGTGCCATCTTTAGCAGGGAGGGCCTGGAAGCACTGCAGCTTTGCTTGCCTCTGGCCTGGTGATGCAGGCATCTGGCAGGAGGCTCAGGCTGTGCTTCCATGGACAGCCAAACCAGCATGGTCTTTCCCTGCTGCCAAATGTGGAGGCCTTTCTCCCTCACCGCACGATCACGAGCCCTGCCCTCTCTTGTGGCAGTTCTGGCATCACTGCCCTCTGCTGAGACAGTTCAACCTCCTAAAATGCCAGAAAGATTCCCCACACGCACCCTTGGCAGCTTCTTGCAGGTTTAGTGAATTATGTCATCCAGTGCAGGGATCCAGCGACCCCCAGAGCTGTCTGGGAGAAAGCATTGCGAGCAGCCCTGCTGCTGGTGATGATCTGTTACCAGCTCCAGCACAGACTTTCTTCAGGCATCCCAGAAAACTAACTCAGAAGCCTAACTCTTTCTTTTTCACAGAAGTTCAGTGGCTGATCTGCAAAATCAGCCAGTGGCCATCTCGTGCAGGAGACGACGTTCACAGGAACTGGCTAATGTAGGTACCCGACGCCAAAGGAAGGTGCAGGCCAACATGAGGCAGCTACTCTCTTGCCTGTAAGAATATCTTTTCCAGTGTCTCTTTAAGTGTCTTCAGGTGAATCATATGAAAGCAGGCGTGGAAATGTGATTCAGAGTGATATGAATCACCTGAATGGGATGGTGGAATTTACCCCTTCCTGCTTTTCACTCTGTCAAATGAAACCTTGGAGATCAAGAATATAGTGAATGGCAAATGTAGTGGGTAAGAGACCCAGCAGAAGGAAAGTCAGATAACAAGTCAGAATATAGGTGGGGCTGAGAGGGAGAAGCAAGAATGTATGGCCCTCCTGGTGCTTCCTGGATTTAATACCCTGCTGCTTCACGGTAAGTGGCCGCCTCCACTTCTTTAGTTAAAAAAAGCTAGAGAATCTCATAGAAGTTTTATTTGTGTCCTTCCTATTGGACTTTTAGGTGGGAGAGCTTAGACTGGACCTTGTCTAGCCTGGTCAGGTATAGTTGGGCACCAGCATTTAGCATTCCCAGAGGGAGTGCAAATGCCTTGCTGACTTAGGCATGGAGCTGTGATTTACCCTTCTCTCAGGACTCTTTGGAGGCAATTTGTTGTGCATAGGTTGGTGGCTGCATAATTTCAAACCTGTTACTGATCCATCTTTTATTCTGGTGAAAAAAACAGCAGGAGAAATATTTTCTGTGGCCATCCATACTTGGATGAATTGTGTACACACAATATACCTGCCTGTATAGTTTCCAGTTCTCAGATGTATTCCTTGACTATGGTTGAATCCACATCTTTCCAACAGATAACCTCTGCTACATCCGTGATACTGGGCTATGTTTGGATCAGAGGGTGGTTGATCACTGGAACAAGCTCCCAAGGGAAGTGCTCACAGCACCAAGCCTGCCAGAGTTCAAGAAGCATTTGGACAATGCTCTCAGGCACGTGGTGTGATTTTTGGGTGTCCTTTGCAGGGCCAGGAGTTGGACTTGGATGATCCTTGTGGGTCCCTTCCAACTCAGGACATTCCATGATTCTAACAACTGGGCGATTGCCTGGCATGTCTGACAAGGTTTAACTTAGAGAGTAGTGCCAAATGCACATGATGCAAGTTTAAGAAGGACAGGATTTGCACTTCACACCTGCTGGTGGCTCCTTTGTTTAATGCTAGCTCAACTATGTGACGTGTCTGATTTGGCCTTAAAAATAAATATTTAATTTCTCTGACTTTTCAGTCTGTGGTCACTTCACAGTAGTATCATATGTCTTAATGGATGTGCTAGCAGAATAATGCACCCAACTCCTTTTCTGTCTCATGTATGCTTACCTTAAGGTTTTCTATCAGTGTTCGGTGCTGTACAGCCTCTTCTGTGTATCTGTGAGTTCTTACAGCTTCAAAGACAGTCCTAAACACCTGAGGGGTTTCTCCTGGTGATAGAGAATTGCAAAGTGTCATTAACAAGCTGTGTGTTATGTCCAGTGAGAAAATAAGGAAAATGTTTTGCTGCTCTTTCCAGCTTCTACCAGATGGTGGATTTAAAATGCCTGGGATGCTTTTGCTTTGCTTTCTTCATATCTCACCCAATTTCAAGCATGGCATAAACCATGTTTTTTCTCAATCAAAGAATTAACTGCAGGGTAAATAAATAGTGTTCTCAGCTTCAGTGTCTTACAACAGCTTGAATTTGAGACATGTATTGTAGGAGGTCTCTGGTGTTCCTGTTCTCTCCCCTGCTCTCAGCTCTGCTACTTGGTCTGTGAGAAAATGTGTTCTCCTGGTAGTGCCATATTAGAAAAGAGGGGTGAGTGTTTCCTGTCTAGTGGAGCTATCATCAAGTTTCAGTCCAAATAAAGCTGAAAGGGTCTGCAGATTGGGAGGCTTTTCTGGTGAGATTTGCTCTGTACATTTGTTTTCATAGTACTATAGTTGCCAATCAAAGGAGCTAGCAAGTCACTGCTTAATCCAATGCAGACTAAACAGCAAGGGGACTGGTTATGGGAATTTGCTTACAAAGAGATTTCCTGGTCTGTTTGGAGGTCAGTCCCAGTAAAAATAAGATAGTAGAGGTATTTACTTGGTCCCTCAGCATATAAGTGTAGAAGTGATAATCCCAGGTTAGTATGTGAAGAACATGGGCTGGAATCTGCAACATACCCACAGAGAGACTTTTTCTCTGTTGCATTAAGAGGGGAATCCTTTCAAACTGACAAACAATCTATGCCTTAGTTTTGCCTCTGTTGTCTTAGTTTTCAGACCATGCTAAGTCTGTAGTTCCTTGAAAGAAGACAGATCACATCAGGTTATTTTTTTGCAATCATACTGGCAAGTTTCTCTGGGAGGAATGAGCTAAACTGTTAGCATGTTCTACAACCTCATTTTCTTCTACTTGTCCTGAATTTTTGTGTAAATTAGGGAGTCATCACTCAAAAATCCAACTTCTAGGCATAATTTTAGAGATTAGTTAGAATATCAAATTGCTTCATCTGATATAATCACGTTCTTCCAAATGGGAAGAATAGAGCAGGTTTGTCACTTGTGTTGCCTTGAGGAACTCCAGAATGTGTTTTATGTCATCACATGTATCATATTTATGGAATCACATGTATCATATTATGATAAAGTTAAAATGAAGCTGAGGTCAAGAGTCACAAACATAGGACACTCCTGGGCATCAGTGGCCAGTGCATGAAGAAGCACAGCCTGGGAAATTTTTCCATGAGGCAGGGATAGTTTGTTCCTTCCATTACCTTCTGAAGAAGTGGCAATGAAGCTGCTTTTCCAAAGGAGTTTAAATTAATATCCTCTTCCTTCCATAGTTCATAATACAAGTTTTGCAAGAATAGCTTAAAGGATGGTCAGATTGCATAAATCAGTTTTACTTGAAAAGTCCTCGCATTAACCAGTCTCAATTTACATGCAAGTAAGCTGGTGCACTGGGAGGGGCAGTGGCTATCGAACAGTGTGGTTAATGAGTGATACAATTGTTTGGCTTATTACTCACTCACGAGCCTTTCCATTCCCTCTGAGGAAGGGAGTGCAGATGAGTTTTCCCACTGCCCACTCCTGGTTGTGAGTATGCATGGCCCAGGTGGCAACAGCATGGGTAAGAGATAGAAATAAAGGGCTGAACCAAGGGGAGAGATGCAGTTCTTGGTGAATGGATATGTTGGTACCCCGGGTTACTCCTGTTCAGGAGTTATCATAGAGGAAGGAATTCACAATGCTGGACAGTATAGTCATAGGTATCATAATTACAGCCTCTGCCGTATCATACCCTTTTTACCCCCTCCTTTAATTTATAACCAAATGTGCCAGCAAGCAGTTTTGTATTACTAAAGTTCAGCTGACCCTACATCACGGGTGAACCATTCCTTTTAAACGTGCTATAGGCATGAGCATGACTGTAGCATTCTGCAATTCCAGTCTGTTTCTGGTTGCTCTCTGTCCTTTGTGTTATGAAGCCCCATGAATTTTCCTTGTTCTGAGTAGTGGTTTTTTGGCCCTGTTCCTCTGCATATCCCTCTCCTAGCAGATAATCTATATTCATTTTTAACACATATCCTAGAAATTTTTTCCTAGATTTCTGGATAACTTTTGGTTGTGAAGCTAACGGATTCATCCTGACACTTGCCAGGGTTTTGTTCCCTTGTATGTCTATTTGCTTTCAGAAGTATACAGACACCTGTTTTTATCTCTGATACATTTCCAGTCTTCACATCCATGTATCAACATGGAAATGCTAATGAAATTTAGTTTGGTTCTTAAGATACAGACTTTTCAACAAATCCAGATTACTGTGGTAAATGCATTTTTGCCTACTGGGACACTAAAATTCCTTTCATATTTTGAGATCCTTTCCGTATTTCAAGATTCATCCATTTAGACTCCTTACATGGACTAGAGTTGAGATTTTTAAGGAATCTCCTGTTGGGGTGGGGTGTGTGAAGGTTATAGCAGATAATTTCTTTTTCAAATATATGTTTGATTCTTTTTTGCAACCCTGGCCAAAATCTTTGTCTATAGTTGCATGTACATCCAGTTGTCAAGCACGTGAGCTGTATTTTATTACACTTACTGTTTCTGTGAGTCTCCTGATGTAATGTCAAGTCATGAGATACCTGTGCTGCATTCATCTGCACTTTGTCTTCATAGTGACATTGATGGCAAAGACAAATGAGCAACAACAGAAGGCATCCTAGACGATGGGGTCTGTGCTGTATTTCTTTAATTGGTAAATTAAACTCGATATAAAACTTTGCTCATATCAATTATCTTTGCATGTATATGTTAACTTGGTCAGTAAGTGCCAGTTTCTACATTTATTTGTTTTACTAAATCTTCCAATTTTTTTTGTTTGGATATGAGATAGAGTGCTTCACAGTTCTGGGTGTTAATTGTCTAAATCAATCTCTTCTTATGACATTGATCTGTTTGGCGTCTCTTGAAAGCATACTGCAGATTTCATAGTCTCATTCATCCTCACTTTGGGTTTTCTCATATGAGAACAATTATAGTTTTAGTCAAATACAAAATGCTGTCATGTGGAAAGAGCTGTGACATATCATATTGACTACTGATGGTGAATCTAGCTTTACTCAGATTTGTTAGTGTTTTCTATTTGAAATGACTGCATTTACGCTTTGTGCACTAGCTTTTTGTTGTTAGTTTCCTCAGTGCTTCCTGGGTTGTTTAGTACTTTTATTGAAGTTAGAGCTTCAACTTTGCCACATGTCAATTAGGGCAATTTCCCAGTTCCTCTATAAACTTAGATCCTGGAATGCTGAGTTGAATTTCCTTCTACAGCACACGTTGGTTAATCTGGTTGGTAGCAATTCTGCTCAGGGAATTACATGCTCTCTGGTAGACACTGTTGTTTGGCAACATTTTTCTTCCAATTATGACATAAGGCACCAGCCCCTGTTCCACCAGCCTTCCTAAATTCTGACAGGGATTGAATAAAGGTCTTAGACACCTTTGGCTTTCTCAGTGACTTCCTGTAGGTGGATACAGAACGTGAATTTGAACTTGTCTATTTGTTGGTTCCATGATAAAAAAAGTTGCTTTGGGGAACCGTGTTTGATAGTTATCTTGGCACAATGGATTACTGGTTTGCTGTTAATCTGCATGTAGTTTCTGTGCTTTGGAAATTATAAGCAATACTGTTTATTTGGAAGATAACCAATTATGACTCCCAAAATATATATTCCTCATTGCTGCTAGCTTGGTCACTAGCCTCCCAAGACAGGTTATCTTTCTACATCTCCCTATGTCCCTATGAGCCTTGGTGGGGCTTCCAGGGCAGGATGTGGACTGTCTGAGGATGCTGAGCCTCCACCCAGGACACCTTGAAGCCCAAGCGAAGGTAAAAATGCTGGTTTCAGCCCAGAGACATGGCTTGGACCTCCACCTAACCCTGAGCTGAGGAATAGAGGCACCACCACATCCACTTGTCCCACAGGTGGAGAAGGCAAACACAAAGAGTTTGCGAGGCACCTGCCCTACCCATAAGGGCGAGGGAGGGTTTCTGAGGAGGTATTTGAGGGTCACTCTGGCTCCTAGCAGAGGTCAGTCCTAGTCAACTCTTTGAAACAAAAACTGGCAGCGGTGCACAACCCCTCCCCAGGTACAGTGCAATCTCCCCAGGTGCCATGGATCTTGCTCCCAGCACCAGTGTTCTTTGTTCCAGTGCTCTTTCTTGCCCCTTCTCCTGTATGAAAGCCGTTAGTGTGCACATTAAATGGGCTGCCTTTGCTTATTTCACCCTCACTACACAGTTGAACTTTGTCTTAAGTAAAATACAGTTCTATGCAAACTAACAATAAAACTACAACCTCTGTACTCAATTTTTCCCCAAATGGCACGGTCTCTAGGTATTTACAGAATGTATGGTGCTTTATTCCATAAAGAATGCTTTTACTTTCAGTGTTTTGTGTGCTTGAAGGAGCAAACTATTTCATGTGATATTTGGAAGCAGCAGTAGCTATGCAGTCTTTTTTTAAAAAATCTCTTTTGACAATCTCCATAAGCTTTCTAATATATTTACTTTGAAATTATTTTGGACTTCACTACATGTTTCCTACAAATTAAAGCTGACACAAATCATGTGTTGTATTAAGTACTTGATCTTCCCCCAGAAAATTCAGTTACTTTTTACTCAATGACCTGTCCAAACAATGAATTAGTTTCTTTGCTATCTGGATAACAAATGCCAGCCACAACACTTTTTTTTTCTTTCGAAGTGCTTTCTTAAAAAAACCTTACATCTCACTCAGAGGAAACTTTTTAAACTGGTGAACATCTGAATGTATCTAGGGAATTTTTAAAGATCTTATAATTATCGCTACTGTAAATTTAGTAATATGCAGAACCAGGAACCTCAGTAAAACTCTGAAATGAAGGAAACATTAAAACCAGCATATTTGTCTACGTGTAATCTTTTATAATTCCCTGAAATACATTATTTTAAAAAGTATCTAAAATGACAGCCTTCGCTGCTAGAGTGTTAGTGAATGCCTATATTAAAAGTGTGGTTCTCCTGATCAGAATTTTAGTTACACAGGGAAACATGCAGAAATTTATGCAGAAATAAATGGAACCAATGTTGTTGTTTAAAATATGATCATAGAAAGTCAGACTTGTAAATGCTAATGCTCTGCTGATCTTCAGTCTTCCAAAGTGGAAAGACTCAGTAATAGCACAAGATATATTTTAAATATTACCTTTTGTCTAAGTATTACAAAAATGTGCCACAGCATCAGTATCATAATGCCATAAATAAGATGCCTGTCAACAAAGGAATATTTTGTGATGTACTGTGATGATGATGCAAATGAGAAATAGGAGTTAATGAGGTATGGATGTTATCCCAGAACAATAGAGGTTGCTAAAGGGCAGCAGATTTTGTAAGAGTTATTCTGTGACACACAGTAGTGAAATGAGATTGGGGTTTTTTTCTGGTTTAGCTCAACACAGTTTCAAAAGTTTCCTACTGTGTTGTCAGAATATGTTCTGACACTTCTCCCTTGATGGACTTTTTATGTGGGTAATCCCTGATCATCATGCCAAAATGTTCTGAGGTCTGCATTATCTTCTACATCGGAAGGGACAGTGAAAAAATTGCCTTTAAAATTTTAAAAGAGAGCAGTTAAAAGCATACAAAATAACAAGAGTTAGAAAGAATTTAAATCTAATGCTCCTATTTGGTCATTCATAACAGGATTAAAGAACAATTCACAGGCAAGAAAGGCAAGAAGTTTGAAATGCTAGAAGACTTTGCATTGTTCTTATAAATAAAATACAGAAATTACATTTTGAAAATACAGCCCTAGTAGATTGTCTTACCATTGAACTGTGAGACAGAGCAGTTAGTATGCTCTTAGAGCTGGTCACACCACTTAAAAGCAAAATAAATGGGTTGGGTAAGTTATGAGTCAAACATTATTTGTTGAGCTACTTGGATGGTGGAAAAGGGCTTTGGCAACAATGTCTTTGAAGAAACCCACGTATCATTATGGATAAACGTGCTGGAGGGAGGGGCTGTTCCACCAGTAGGTAGAACTGGGGAGAAGGTGATGTGTGAGGCTTACCTCAACAGCCCCTCATCAGCTGGGGCAGTCTGGGATGGGAAACAGGATAAAAGACAGCATATCCCACTAGTTGCTGTGTCTGTATGCCTGCATCAGCTTGTAACTTGGCAGGATATGCCCAAACTGCACCAAAGGGCAACACAAATGTTCATGGTCCCAGAAACCCTCACCAAACATGGCACTGAGACCTCCAATCTGGCTCATGCTCCAGGTTGTAGGCTGTTAGAAAGTTTCCCTAAGAAATTACAGATCACTGAGGTAGAAAGAGGAAACAGTTCTGCCTGCAGCAGCTTGTTCTGACTTCACAAGTCTTCAGATCCTTTCTTCCCACTCAGCAATCAGAATTGAAGAGGTGTGTCTGCATCCCCCTAACAGGCTGTATGGTGATGGAAGTTCCCAGAAGGTGTATTTTGCAACACTTATGACCTTCCTTTTTGCAGGGGAGGAGCTCAGGGAATCTAGAATTTGGAGTCCCAGAAAATCTGAAGGTCAAACCGTTACAGACAAGAAGGAACGTAGGCAGGAGGTGCTACCCAGTCCCCATTCAGGAGAAAATTGTGTTGTACCTCTTTTCACCTTCCTTCAGTTTAGAGGGGATAAAACTGCTGAATGATACCTTAGACTTCTCAAAACAAAACAAAACAAAACAAACAAAAACTAAAACCCAACCAAACAAAAAAAAAAAAAAACAAAACCAAACAAAACCACAAAAACAAAACAACAAAACCAAACCAACCAACCAAAAACAAAACCAAAACACACACAGCCCTGACAGAACAAACTTATTTATAAATTATTAGAATAAAAGATATTTCTGAACTAAAAGAGAAGCTATAATAGTCTCCAAATACATACTTTTACCCAATTTATTTGCAAACCACAGTGAAATGTATCACATCTGGTTTAAAGGTTATATTTTTTCAATATAATAGTTATTTTCTTATTCATTTTTAAGCTGAAAATATATATTATGAGTGGAACAAGGGACTACTACCATTATATTTTAGCAGCACTAAGTGTAGTTCACCTCTGACTTACTTCAAGGAGCTTCTGCCTTTCGATTTCCTTACAGGTGTTATTCATTGTAAGGAATTACCCCTAATTTTAGGGAATAACTGTGTATTTAACCACAACATACAGAAATTTTTTGTGAAATTCTTCCTTTGTTTACAGTGGCGTAACTCCTACTAACCTCAGTTAATGTGGAAAAAATCAAGACTTATTTTAGAACTCATATCTGGATTTAGCATCTAAGTTTAGTTGGGTGAAAATCCAAACTTTTTTTTTATTTTAAGAATTTATTTTGAAGCCTTCTTTTGATTGGAGCTATGAGTTTAAATACCTTTCAAAACTGTGAACCAGTGTGATATGCTTTATGTCATATAGTTAGAATCAACCCTGAGGATGGCCCTGGGTCATTTCCCCATTTTGATGGCTCCTCAGTTGAGCTCTCAAACTTTCCTCCTAAAGTTTAAATACTAATTGATGACTATGTAGGCATTTTCACACTAATGAGGTATAGCAACAAAACAAATGGCTTTTTTTTTTGTGGGGTGCTACTGGCTCACCTGGTATTCAAAAAAGAAACAAAGTCTGAATGTTGCAAGATAGAGATATATACATATAAAAATAAGATCAATAGAAACTGCACCTTCTCTCCCCCTTCCTCAACAAATAAAATGCTGCTCCATATATGAACACAAAAGCTGAGAGAATCCTAATTACAGCATTTGTGGAAAGAAAATTACAATCTGTTTAAATTTTATTCCTGATAACAAATACCATTTTAATGTTGAAACTGCTAGCACTTCCTTTTTTATCATGTTATTCTTTACCTCATGAAACAGTCCCACCCCCTTTTCCAATCTTTTTAGAAAGGATTATCACCTCCATTTACAGGTGGAGAAATTGTGGCAGAAGCCATGGCAGAGCAGGGCAGGACAATGGTAGGAAAGTGTCCTAGTTGGGCAGCCCCTTTCCTTCTCCTCACCCCAGAGCACATAGTCTCCTTCATACACAATTGGTTGTGTCTTCCTTAGAGATGGGCTGTAATTGTAAAATGATGGCTGAAAAAGCCAAGTTTGCATTCTATAAATGGTATCTTGACCTTTATCACAACCCACAGTTCTTGTGGGTGTGGTAAAACTCCTTTAATCATTTGGACTTTGTTTCTGTTGCTAAACAAAATTGGTCCAGGGAGTGTGTTTGAGCATCTGTACAGCCTAACTTTGAGTACATTGCCTGGTTGTTTTGACCTGTGCTGAGTGGTGCTCTTTAAGGCAATACCTTTTCCTGGCACAAGGAAAGTAGGGAGCACAAATAAGTTTCAATATGGAATATAGATAGTACTGGAACAAATTCTGGTGCCTCTCACCAAGACAGACCTTTGAGGTTCAGCAGACTTTGCACCCTTCAACATCTGTGTCCTCATGAAACATTGCATCAGACTCACATGATGAAAGCCATTCTGGTTGGCTTGCACTTTATTTAAAGAATACTAGACTGAAAAAACACATTAAAATTGTATCTATGTCTTAGGGCCACCAGTAACTTTGCACAGTGTAAAGGACAAAGGTGGGGTGGTAGAAAGGACCAAGGCTATTGTAGATATAGTCAGACCAGCCTCCGGGCCAGGAATCCTCCCTGGACTTGATTTATTTAGCAGCCTTTACACAGCATTAGAATCCAGCACAAAGAAGTTCTTCTTACTCTAAAGTTTTACTATTAATTTACTGCTTGCTAATCCTTATCTGGTTTTTTTTGTAGACTTTTAAAATCCCTCTGCATCCTGCCAGCAGACCTTTGTAGAAATCTGGGGGAAAATGAACCAGAGTTAACGTAAAACAACAATCAACCTCCCTTTCTTTTCAACTATGCAACATAATTTTTGTCAGTTTCATTACTAAGTTATTACAATACTTTATTCAATATTAAATATTTTTTTTTTGAATATTGAAGTAATAACAGAGTCAAATTTAATGTCTTCTGAGTGGGTTGATAAAATATTCAAAGTATTTTTAAATTTTTCTCCCTTTTTTTTCTGGCATTGCTAAAGTGTCTTTAAGTTCTCAGTCCAAAAACATATTCATACCTCAGGAAAGCCTATAACAGTTTCACTCTGTTAACATGTAATTTAGGAATATCAATCTTCTTTCATCATTCAGGCAAAGCAAAGCTGCCATGCCATTGATTTTTAGGTTCCAATGAATGCATGTCATCTTACGGAAAACTAGGAGTGTTGCAGATCTGAGGTTTCCTCCTATTATTCAGAATGCATCCTAAAAAAAGTTGTTCTGTGCTTATGCTGCTGTTTCCAAGATCAGAGATGTTCATCTTCACCTTCTACCAAAAAGCAGAATTGCATCCAGCATGTAAATCTGCCAGCATCTTAGTCTTGTAGTATATTTATAAATACTGAAAAGCACATGCACAGGCTTGTACTTATTGGAACAAATGAGTTACTCATGTGCATCTGAAGGTAACTGTGATTCTTTCCTGCGAGTTTGTTATTGGGGATTAAACTGTGTCTTCTACTCCACTGCTGTGTCAGAAATACAGGTTTGACTATTCCATCTTTTGGTGCCCCTAGCATGCGGTTAATGAAGCTTCAGAGTGAGCTGCAGAAAAGTGCTGACAACTTCATAAACCTGGACCCAAGGAAATGTTAAAAGCTGCCTGAACCAGCTGATTTGGGGTATACTTTGAGGTTTGGTACTCAAAGGATGTTTCATGAAAAGAAAGAAACTACAAAAAAAATTGGAAATGTTTGGGATGCCTAAAATATACTTTAATCAACTGTAGCAATTTATAAGGGTATAAAAGTAAGTGAAAGTCTGGTTCATACTATCAAAGATTCCAATTCCACAGAATTCAGTCTTCAAATTCATTTGAAATCATGGGAAGTCAGTTACATTTGAGAAAAATCTGACTGGCCTGAATCTGTGCATAAATTTCAGTTGGATTTATTACTTCTAGTTGTTTGGGTTTGAGGGATTTTTTAAATTTCTTTTGTCATTTCTATTAACTACTGTTTAAAAAAACCAAAACAAACCCCAGACACATCAGTTCAAAAAAACACAACGGAAGATCTTTTTACTTTAAGTTGATTCCATGCTAATATCTGTGATATAGAGGAACATGCTTAAGTCAAGATTGCTAAATTACATTAAGGGTTGAAATAATTCTGTAATTCTACAACACAGTTTAACAACTGTGAAATATATGAATCAAAAAGATTTTATTTTTCTGTCAGAAAATATGCAGGACAATTAATTTCTCTCATGGAGAGAGAACAATTTTGTAATGAGAATTGAAATGGCAAACTATTTCTCATTTTTTTAAAATTATTTTTTATTTTTAATATGAACATTAAAGAAGGGCAGAGGGAAAACATCTTGTACACATTCCAAAAAATCTTACCACCTGGCACAGTAGGTGTGTTCTTTGTTGGTGGACTTTTTGAATTGGTCAATACCAAATATTATAAAGATGGCGCATTGAAAAAAAAAAAAGAAAGGGTGTTAAGGCTCTTTAGAATTCAGAAGTTCTTTCCTTTGTAGCTTTATTTCAAGACAAACATAAATATTTTTATAACAGTGCAATTAATGACTGTGAAGTCTTAAACTCTCTATTTCTACCATAAGTTATTATATTTCCTACAAAAATTTTGGAGTGAAATCCTAGGGTTGGTGTTTCGCAGGAAAGCACTGTGGTTCATCACAGTGTTGCCTTCTGGCCATGTTTTCGAAGGCTTGAAAAGTTTCAGCTTGATAAACGCAACCCAGGACTATTTTCTAATTTCTCTAACCTGGCCTTTTTGTAAATGGCAAATTTATTTACATGTAGGGAAGGTGCTAGGTTAGATTAGGGGCCATTTTCTAGTTTCAGTGTTTTTGTCTGGTATGATATACTTCTACATTAAGCCCAGATGTTATGTAATAGATTTAATATAAATAAAATAAATGTTTGAGGTTGTCCTGTATTGGATCCCTGTGCAGATGCCTTGGCATAAAGAGCAAAATCCGTTTTGTGAAACGTGGTCACAGTGAATGGGATTTTCAGAGGCTAAGATTATGTTTAGCTTTATTCTGGTGAGTCTGAAGCCATCAGACTCCCACCACCTTCAGTGGAAGTAGAGTAATTAGGTCAACAGAGAGGGTCTTTGAGGGACTAACCTTAAGGCAGTAGCTGTATTCTATAACAGGTCTAACCTTTCTACCTTTGGTGAGAACTGGCAGTTGCCTGTCAGCAGTCTATTTTTGTTGGATGTTCTGCGGTACTTTGAAACAAAAAGGGCTATACCAAGTCCATTGCTTTGCTTATGTTGTTTTTTTAAAAAGGACCTGTGGAATAATGGCTACTGCCCATGTGAACAAAGCTTTTCCTGAAGCCATTGCCCAGTTATATGGTTTGTTATACTCCATGCCCTCATTCATCTTGATGCCTGCATGGTCCTGGTGTTGTGTGTCTGGACCCCTTGGACGTGTTTGAAAACAGGAACAAAAGCAGTATTTGTTCGTGTTGCCTTCAAACATAACCCCAGTCAATGGAGGAGATATGTGGGTACCAAGGCGAGCTGCTTGACTGATATGTATATTCAGAGTTTCCTATGAAGGAGTATGGGTCATTAAGCCTGTGCTGGAAGTCAAACATCATGAGGTTCAAGCACGAACGTCACTCCTGAATAGCTATAGGAGTGCTAGACCCCCATTTAACAGAATCAAACCTCAACCAGTGTTCATTCTCCATTCCCAGAAAGCAAAGCATCCATCCTCATCAATAAAGTTCTCAAAACCAGGGCTATATCTGAATAAAGCTATTCCTGAGCATTTATGGTAAGCTCACTCCTCACAAATAGGGCAGCTCCTTTCGCTCCCTCAATAGAGGTTAGTGCATTGAAAGCTGAAGGCTATTAGGAGTTCTGGTTATACATGACTGGTTTGTGTGATGTCTGTTTGTACAATACATGGCTATAGAGTGAGCCAACTGCATCTTGCCCAGAATGTTTTCCAAGCACACGTTATGGAGGCCAAAGGAGTTTTGGGTTAAAAAGAGAAAGCTAACCAACTTTATAGAGATATTATACACCACAATTTAAAGTTGCTCTCAATTCGGACCCTAACAATTTGAAAACTTGACAAACATTGTGTAGAAACCATCTGAGGGGCTGAAATTCATCAAGGTCTAGAGTCACAACTTGGAAAACTCGCTGCCCTTTTTTTTACAATTCTAATATATTTGAATGTCTCTGAAGGGAACTATTTTAAATTTCTTTTTCTTGCTACTCAAACTTTCCTTGAAACTTATGAGTCAGAGGAGTAATTCTGAAGAGTCTGGAAATGTAATCATAAGATCTGGAAGAATGGCCACGTAAAACATGTTGCTAGCTTAGATAAGACATGAGAAAGAAATTTTCCATGTGCCAATTTGATAAAAATGTTGAAATAATGAATGGAAACTATTACTGGTTTTTAAATAATAATTATTTTTCATTTTTATGAGTGTATGTCTCTCTAGCTGCAGTTACAAAGGAGGATGCATTGAGGGTCTCTACCAGGTCCAGGACTGTGCAGGTGCTATATGCATCCTATGTGGTAGTTGGTAGTCTAACTTCAGCATTTAAGACATCTACTTTAAGGCAGCAGCTGACTGTCTAAATATTCCTGGCAAATATCTTAATCAATACTTTAGTGATATTTAGTTGTTTCCTGTTTAAGGTACTAACCCTCTGAAATCATTCTTAGAGTTATGCTAGTTTTAATTTCAGCTCTCAAATAATAAAGACCCAGGCTATTTGAATTAATACAAACTGTCTTGGTTAAAATTTAAATAAAAACCTGACTTTTTTCCTACCATCATACAGTCTTTATTTATTTATTTACTTTTACATAGCCCCCAGTTTTGTTTAAGTTAATACAAAATCAAACTGTTGCAGGGCAGACAACTTGCTGCCCCATTCTTGCACTGCAGAAATCCCTGCAGTGGCACGTGCAAGCTCGGGTTTTCCATTTTAACAGGGGCTGGGCACATTGTATGGTGTGAACTTTGTTCTGGCTTACTCTGCCTGAACAGGGCAGAGACTCTTTTCTTCTGCCTCTTCCCTTCTCCACAGCAGATCTGTGCTTGTCAGTTGGTGATGTAAGCCGTTACAAGCTGTGCCATAATGTCCCACATGTAAGAAAGCATTGGAAATGCCAGAACAGCATAGTTCTCTCCTGTTGCTGTTAGTAATGCTACTCATCTATTTAGAGGTGTTGCAGACAGCTACTCAAAGTGCAAATCAGAGGAGAAGAGGACATTTTGGTATTGTTTAAGTTTTTCTGGGTTCATATGGTCCAGTGGTCTTTGAAACATCATTCAGGAACTGAGACTGGGACGCTATGTATGGTACCGTGCCCACCTTGGAGACGTGGGCTCCACCTTCTGGGAGCTCAGCTTGGGCACCTACCACCAAAGCACTGGGAGAGGTACTTGGCATTAGACACATCCAATTCCCAGCAAAGCACTTCAGCATATGGTGAGGCACCTGGGTGAACAGGGAAGGAATATTAATATTTTAAATGGGGTTATGGACTTCTTTGAAAAGTTGGGTTTTTTCTATGTACTTTGTCTGTTCAGTTTGAGCCTGAGAGACTTTTAGAGCTGCTGAGCACTCCTTGCAAAAAAAATTCAATAAGAGCAGCAAACACAGAATGCTTTAAAAATCAGACCTTTTCAAGAAAACAGCAAAAAAGAGCTGGTATTTATGGAAGCTTCTGTCTTTAATGTATGAAACAGAAACTGGGAACAATAAATCTAGCAAACTCCACTCCTAACATAACAACATGGTATCTCTCATTTCATTCAGGGACAAATAAATGTATACAGATTTCCTTGAAGCTGACCTAGGAGAGCAAGTGACTTATCACTATATTGAGGAAAAGTGGATTTGAAGGAGCTTCCATAAGCCGAGTCATCCTTTGGACTTGGGGCCTGCTGAGCTCAGGGAAAGTCTCACCAGGTCAGGTTCTCCTCCTAATAATGTTAATGGGAGTTTTGCCTGGATGTAACTGGAAGTGGGTTCAGACACAGGCTTATCACCTATAGGAAAACTCCCCCCTGCACATATTCATCATACTATAAATACAATATAAATATTAGTGAGTGGTTTAATTTCAGTATATGTTTCCCAGCTCTCAAACAATGGTCTCATAATAAAAAATCTTAATAAGAGACATATGTTTTTGTAAATATATAAATAACATGCTTAAGTTATTCTTCAGTTGTGTTGTAAGACTTGTCCTTTCTAGCACCCCAACTTTCCAAGAACGTTTCTCAATTAATTGAAAAGAAGGATGCGGTACGGTCCCAAAAGCCTTTTTTCCACCATATCCCAGTGCTTTCCACCATTTCAGTGGCAAACATGGGCCCCAGATGTTGAGCTGTACTGGGTATATTCCCCAACAACAACATCTGGCTGCCTGGCAGAGCCTCCCAAAGTGTTGCACTGACAGCTGTTAAGTCCCTTGGAGTTGCTTCATGCTCCAGTAGCAGCGTGGCTTTGCTGTCTGTCTGAACAACCATGCTCACATGGATGCTGTATACCTTTGATCCTCATAATTTAGCTCTTGATAATTTTCTGGTTGGCTGTAGAAGTACAGATTTCTTGTTGGGAATCTTGGGCAGCAATTGTAATGCAAGAAACATGGCAGCAGTGACTATGTATATGCTGGAGTGTCCCCTATTTTAGGGACCCATGCATCAGCCCTACTGATGGTGTCTTTAAGCACTGCCAAATTCATTTCCTAACATCCAGATTGTCTAGACAGAGGCACAACTTACCCCAACCCTGGGTAGCCACAGAGGCAGGGTCTCTTTGTTGGGATGATGGGAAGCAGAGGTCAGTCTGAAACAGGGCTTGTCTGAGGAACACAGCTAGAAGCACTGACAGCAGCAAAGGAAGGGAGGGAAGTAAGGCAGCAGCTTTTTTTGAAAATGCACACACACATGTATTTATCTTTATATTTGCATATGCATACATTGCTATCATCTAACTGTGCACTTTTCTGGCCTCCTGAAATCTTTGAGTCAGCTGAGCTTTTGCCTTGAGCGAAAAAGAAAGCAGAATTGGCTCAAATTTTCCACTTCAGACCTCAACTGTATTTTTTATCTTTGAAAGCTTCAGAGGTGTGTTTCCTCACACAGCAGCTTCTCTTTCCTCACCACCTCCTGTTTGCAATAAGCTGTAACGAGAGGGGAATAGCACAAGGAACAGGAGCCATTCTGGGCATAGAAGAAAGAGTTAAGAGAGCTGAGATCTGCGAGGGAAGGTGTAAGGGAGTTGGAAGCAGAGCAATGTGGAGAAGAGCCAACAGAGTTCTCCAGCAGAAGAAAAATCTCATAATTTTTGCCAGTAACGACTGACGTTCTTGCACTGTGTTTGGAAATAGAGGCACACAGCAGGCAGCAGATAGGATGTGCTCTACCCTCGCAGTACTGCTGTGACCAAGCAGTTAAAATAAGAAAAACAAACTTTCTTCTTCAACCGTTCAGCTGCCTCTGAACCCTGTTACAAACCCTGTGCACAGCAGCCTTGTTGAAATTTTCCTCTCACACAAGTTTCTACTCTGGCTCCAGTCCTCCAGAATACAAAGTCTGCTTAATTTTATTTGAAAAGTTCCTCAATTTTGAGCAATTTCTTATGCAAACAACGATTCCCAATAAAGTCCTGAAACTTCCCATGAAACATATCCTTCTAAAAGTATTCTGGTCACGTCCCTTGCCTTTGATGGAAATAGGCTATGTCTGTATAAAAAATTAGCAGTCTGACTGGGAACATATTTGAGTCAACCCACATGCTGGTATTAATCAGCACAACTCCATTAAATTGGCTTAGCCTCTTCTAGGAAAATACAACCTAGAACTTGGTTCCTCAACATTGTTACTAGAATCAAGGACTTATAGCAGTGCTCCAAGGATATTAGAGAAGTTAAGTAGTGTTTCAAAGTCTGTGGAACAGGCCCACATTTTCTGCAGGAGTCAAGAAACCTGGACGAGTCAAGAACCTTCTTCTGGAAATTTGGAAGAAGGTATTCAGTGCTTTTACTGCAAAACTTATGTAGCACATAAACATCCACACACATGTGTATATGTCAGATGGGGAATGGCTGTTGGAAGAAGTCTGAATTTGCAACTATTACAGTGAGCTGAATGTAACTTTTACAAGTGATGTTGCCCCACTCTTTAATCTACTTAGTGTTGTTAGCTTTATATTTATGCCCAGTCTTGGCAGGTCAGTGCCTGATCCATCTAACCCTATCTTTACTTTGGCAATTGCTACACTGATAAAATTATTGCTGTGAATTTTTTTCCAATCTTCTGCATGTTGAGAAGTTCTGGATATGCTATGGTGTGACTCAAGCTTAGGTCACAACCATCACTACTGGGGAAGAGGCAGAAATGTTTCTGAAGTACAGCCATTTTATGAGCACTTACAAAGACAGAACTTGATAGTCTGGAGGTCATCTTTTGTTGCCTCCAACATTGAAGTAAATAGTTCTAGAGCAACCATATGACTGGTTTTCTAGCTGAGACAGAATAAAGCTATAACTGTGTTTTAGATAGATACGATATTACTTCATCCTGTACAAACAAGCTGTATAGTGGAGCAATGTTCTATTCAGAGTAAGTAGTCATTATTACTGAGAACAGGAAAAAAAGTTGAATGTGGAAAAATTCACTGTATTGCAAAGGCCTTATTGTATTTACAGTGCTGTTGTATTTAATAAGAAGAACTGTTTGTATCACAGCAGAAGGGAATATATAAATGTTCTACATTATGGTAAAATGTGCAAGTGAATTGTTTTTTCCAAACACAAGCAATTCTAGAGCTGGTCAGAAAATCAGAGAAAAATAATTTCGGTGGTGTTGTCGTTGCATTTATTTTTTTCAATTTGCTTGATTATAATAATTACATCATTTTATTTTTTCTTCTGATGAAAAATTGTTAGGAAAGAAATCTCTCCTCAAAAACAATTATTTTTTTAAGGCAAAAAGTATTTGTGGGGGTATGTTTAATAGCTTATATTTTCTTTCCATGAAAAATAAAGCCAGCTGAATATTAATTAAAATAGTCTGATTATTAAAATGCACTAATTGTTATGACAGACACTGGCCCTGGTTCAGTAAAGTGTTTAAATACATGCTGGTTTATTTTTTTCAGTTTCAGGGATTTTCCTAGGTTCTACTGTATGTGCATAAGCATTCTTTCCAATTTCAGGTCCTCTCCTTGAATAAACGTTGGCAAACTTTTGTCTCCATGTGTAAAGAAACCCAAGTCTTTAATGCAGTTTCAGTTACCATACACAATTCCTGTATTCTGATTCTGCAACTCCTCACTCACGGAATAAAAGACCGAGATATTTTCCTATTATGCAAAGTCGCACGTTTAACTCACTGTTGTTTTAACCCCCCTGGAAGCTTGAGACTGAAGTCTGTTTCCTTGCTGCTGCAGAAGCTTTTCTTTTCTATTGTGTGTGTGTCCTGGGTTGTTATTGTAGGGTTGTGATCTTGGGGTGTTTGGCTAGCTGTGTTTCTTTTTTAGTTTTACTTCAGTAAAGCATTTGATCTGAAACAAAGTGAGCTATATGTGAACTGAATTTTTTAAAAGTGCAAATTTGGCACCTGGTACCACTATTATCCATAATTTCTGGATAACTTTTTGGACCCACTATATCCATAGTTTCTGGATAAGTTTTTGGACATAGAGTCACAATCAATTTGCTGGCCGGTGGGATTGTTTTGCCCAAAGGAGCAGCCTGAAATACCTCTCTCGTGGGAGTGCGGATTTTAAAAAGTAAACCTTGCCGTGCTCTCCGTATCAAGTTGCAGTCACGTTGAGCACAAACTGGATACACTCAGCTCATTAATTGCTGCATAAACACAGGGGGAATAAAAAGAACGCGTCAATGCTGCGCGCACGTAACAGCCTGAGAGATAACCTGTCGGAAACGTTTCCCAGATTTTCAGGTTTGGGGGATGGTTTATCCCAGCCCTTCCCGAGCGAGGCAGCCGCGCGGCGCCCCTCACCCCGCGCCCAGCCGCCGCTGATACAATTTGGGGAGGTCTCGGCTGACCCCTGGTGGCTGCTGGGCCGACCCCCGCCCCTCCTGCCCTCCACTCCCTCCCTGCTTCTGTTCTGGGGGTTGATTTCCACTTTCCCGCTCCATCCTCCGAAGCAATTTTAGATCTCAGGCTTTCCTTTCACGAAAGCCGACTTAGAATCTTCGCGCAGCTTTTTGTTGTCTTGATGGAATTTTTTTTTGAGGGGGGAGAGGAATATTGTACTTAAGAAGTTTCTATATATGCAAGGAAAAAATATTTACAATTTAAAAGAAACTAGTGTCTCCAAACTGCCGCAGAGAAGGTAGCAACATAATGACATGTCCGCTCTTAAGAATTCCTATTGCGTAAACTCTATCATCGCTTTCTTTCAGGTTTTCTGTGAAAAAAAATAGAGCAAAAATGCATATATGTCACCTTTCAGCACACCTTAGCTTTTTGACTATCCAAAACAAAAGCTTTTCAGATTTCTAACAGGTATTGAGTTTGGTTTTTATAAGAACACAAAAGAAACTCTGTCACTGTAAATTTTCAAAAGAAACTGATTTGTAAGAAGTTGAAATCTCTGCAAGTTCCTTGAATCAGACAGACACTTAGTGCCCAGAAAAAAAAGGAGGAGGCAGAGCAACAGTTAAAGCAAGGAAGAAGAAATAAAAAAAAATAAAAAAAAAAAAAAAAAAAAGAAGAGTGGAAATGTTGAAAGAAGTGAGGTTACTGAAACACCTTGATACCAAGATTTATACTATGGATGTATTCTTAGCAATCCTGATCTTAGACTGTCTTTTTTGGGGGTGAATGAGGGGAGTTCAGGGAGTTTTTTTCTTCCTAAGTCAGAAATGAATGGCATTATTGGCTGTTATAAGAGCTGATATTACACAAGTGCTTCAAGATCCAGTCATGCTTTGGTACATGGGACGTGAACACATCTTATGTATGTATAATACTTGGTTTCAGTCTCACATACGCTAATTTCAGTGGATTTGCCATATGACTTACATGATGTGTGTATAAATGAAAGAAAAAATAAGTCTTTCATTTGGTTTTGGTTTTAATATAGAAAATCTGTGGAACTAAACTGAAGCCAGTGGAATAATGGTGGACTTGCATTTCTGTGTCCTGCAGTAAGTACCTCCCCATTCCTTTTTTTTTAATTTCCATTCAGGATTGTGAATATACATACAGTACATGTAAGGAAGCCTTCCTCATTCAGATTAGCAGCACCAATTTGTTACATCACAATCTCCTTATACTTTTGAAGAGACTTGGTAAAAAGGAAATCCCACAATCTTGCCACAAATATAAAGATAAGTAATATTCCTACTGGAGTCACAATCAAAGACCAGTGCAGTTGTATTCCCACATTCTCATTTCTCCTTTTAATGTATTCCAAGCTCTTTTCCTTTTTCAGTCTGAATGTGTTGTATATTTTTCATGAGACCTTTCTGACCAATTCCCACTAAATCAGAAGGGTGAACATATTTGGCTGCGTTACAGCCTTCTCCTAGCAAGCCATTTGCAAAATTTTTGCATTTTTCATATGAAACTTCCAGCTATGTTAAAATTGCAGTGCCAAAGTTACCCAATATCCATGCTGTTTCCACATTGTTGCTTGTCTGACAGAGAAGCAGCAAAGCAGCTGAAGACTGATCCAGAGCCATGCTTTCCCAATCTGTGTAAGTCCAAGTCAAGTTTCCACTTCTTTACTGATGCCCCTGGAAAGCTTAAAGCATATGGCACATGTTCCTGTTCTTGTGTGCTCTGCCATTCCCTGGCCAAGATACTCTTTGTCTACACCCTGCAAGCACCAATATCAGGTGCAGCAGGATAGTTGACTCTAGAGTGAGACTACCAGCCTTCGAACGGAGGAGAACCTGGACTGTGTATATGTACCCACAGAGCTGTAAAACTGTCCAAAAAAGCTAAAGCACAAAGCAGAGTTAGGGGTTTTGATGCAGCTGTTTTGTCTTTTCAGTCGTTCTTTGTGCCCTCTCACCAGCTGTCTTCATACCATGCTTCTCATACTGCCTCTGCAGTAACGAAGTCAACCAGAAGTGTTATGTAGATGTAATCCAGAATTTGGCCCAAAACTATTTAAATTACTAAATCAGGAAAGCCTTTATATTGGCAGTTATACTGTTATTTTTTTTTTTTTACTGTTTGCTTAAGAGATGGAGGCAGACTTTCTGTCCCTGCAAGATGTGGAGCTTCATTGTCTTCTTGTGATATAATTCATGCTGAACAAGGGTGAAGCTGAGATCCTTTGGATTCACCTCTGATAGGTCTCCAAGCTAGTGGGTTTCAGCTTCGACCCTGTAAACTGAGTAGACTCTTATTTCAGACATCACTTGTGGAACATCACACTCACATTGCAGAGACATGAACAATACCTTTGGGCACTAAAAATTCTAGTTTTATGGCCTCTTCCTGTCCTTTGAATTCTGAAGGATTATAATCTTTGATTTCTGTTCCTATGAATTTATTTTTCTTTATAAGGTGAGCTAAAATCCATGAGTACTGCCTGTCATTAGGCTGTAGGCTGAATGACACGGCTGTAAATATCCTGCCATTTCATACTGGATGCAGATGAGGCTCTTTACCTTACACAAGTCCATAGCTGCATTAGCAGTATAGTTGAGTGGTAGAGGGTCTGGCTGCATGCAAGTAAGATGACCTTCAGATCCTTGTTAGGTTTTACCAAAAATCATATCCGATGAAGCTGTGGAGTGACAGACAGAACAAAAGAGGATATAGTTCTCTCTGCTCTTTGTTTTAACCAAGTCTTCAAATAGCTCAACTGTTTTTTCATCTTTGCTCTTGTAAGCAGCAGAAGTGGTTTGGATCTTTTAAAAAAATCTAATTCAGCCATTATTAGGTGAGGATCCATGTGGTAGAGTATGAAGAAGGTCAGCCTTGGCTGACTGATTACATCCTGGCCTTAAAGTTGTGTGCTGCTAGTGATCCCTGATGGTGTGTTGATGAATAAAGTTAATAGAATTTTTAATAAAAGATACAGCCACTGAATCCAAATCCATTTTAAAATATGAGATAGATACTTACCTTATAAAGCTAGAAAGTGTTTCCTTGGTAGCTATGGCAATTTACAGGTGTTAAATTAGCTACTGCTGCCTAGTTCCCTGATGCAACAGAAATATTTTGAGACTTACCACAAAAAAATTAATAAAGCCCTCCACTGTAAAGAGTATAAAGTTCGAACAAGAATGGAGAGTGCAAAGTTATATCTGTATTCCTATGAAATTTCATAAAATGAGATTTTACGCTGCGTAATACAACCTGCTGCTTCAAGTGAAATGAGGAACATTAGTGGGATGTTTTCATTAAATGCAAAGTATTTGTAGATACTGGTGGCAATTAGGTATTGCAAATGCAGTCATCAGTTTGGAACTGAACACATAAAATGGCATTTTAATAAAAAATACAGTCACCTTGGTACCTGAATCTACCGTTATTGTATCGTATGGCAGACACTGTACACATTAGGCTGCAGTCACAGGTTAACAAGAAGGGAAATTTCAAGGCACAGAATTAGCTACAGGGAAATTTTCCCATTATTGAATAAATGCAATAAAGACAGAGCAAAATTTACAAGGAGAAATTTAATAAAATATTGACTATAAAGGCTACAACATTCTATGTCTGCTCCATAGCTTGTGTCCAAAACTGTGCGTGTTCAAAAGTCCATGCAAATTGGATTTGATTTACTTTGCTTCTTTTTCCTTCTTCAGGAATATGAAGTGAGCACACAATAATTTTCCTTTATTTTACCTATAAATGGTTTCCTGTATAGGAGCTTATTAAAAAGGAGGCAAGGTAAGGCTGTCCAGGATGTTAGAATGATTATGTCTTGGCAGCACCAGAAGAGGCTGAGTCCAAGGGCCTGACTGTTTGTTAGCGTCCCGCCAACACCATGGATTCCCCTAATCAGGCTAAGAAACATATGGACAGTGATAAGTGGACCCTTTCCCAGCTTTATTTTTGTCGTTGCTGCCAACTGACAGGTTTTGGCACGAAATTAACCTTTGGCTGTGTAGAGGGCAATTGGAATTGCCATACCCAACTCTGCCAGGGCAATTGGAATTGCCATACCCAACTCTGCCAGGGATCCCCAAGTTTCCATGTTAAAAAAAGTTATTTTCACTGCAAATATTTCTATTGTGAAACTGGAGAAGAAAAAGGAGCATTTCTAAGGGAGGCCATGCCTTTTGTCTTTTTTCCCAAGAAGACCTCATAAGATGCAGGGGATACAAATGACTGCTCTGCTCTGCAGACAGTTTTTAAGAACACAAAGATCCAATCCACGGACACAAAAGTTAAGCTAGTTTCATATCACATCTCTCAAACCCATAATAATAAATTTAGGCAGATGTAGTTTACCGGTTGGCATGGTATTATTTTCCTATTACATTGCATGACTCTTACCAGTGTGACTTGGACTGGAACTGGTTGTGGAGAACCAAGTTTACCAGCTCCTATCTGTGTACTGAAACACTCTTCAGTGTGCAGCTGTGGTGGAGTCTTATCCTTACACACTCTTAGCAGGGAATACATCAGCACAAAATAACCTGTCAATTACACTCCTGTAGACACTTAAACTCCAGACGTCTGTAAACAACAAATATGTATACACTTCTTGAGTTTCTAAGAGAATACATGTGAAGAGCAAAAAGATCCATCCAAATTGTCCCAGAGAGGTCTGAACAATATTCTTATTGAAGATTCACGCTGGCCTACAAGTTTTCCCATGATCACAGTTTTCTGGAGAACTGGTGTATTGGGGGGACCTGCACCTAGTTCATACCATCACAAGAAGAACTTGCCAACTCAGGAAGGATAATACGTTAAGAGTAGTGATAGCACTTTGTCTTCCGTGGGCCCAGGTTTCAAAGTCTTCTTCCACAATAAGGAAGTCAAAGGAATTTTTTGGCCCAAGGGAGATACTCTGTATGAAGTGTTTTGCACAGTTTTGCTTCTGCAATAGTTTACAGATGAATGGGGGAACTATGGCAGGGGGAAGGTATATTACTTAAGCGTAGAATGGTCCAACTGCTTCTGAACCTTATCTGCTGTTTCCCTACATCCTTGTTATCCTACAACACATGGTGGTCCACAGTGAGTTCGCCTGTATCCTCAGCCACTAGACAAAGTGACTTTTATTTACTTTAAAACCTGTGGTGTTGGTGTGCCAGCATTGTCAGTGAGTCAGGCAGTGATTAAACACAGAAGTATTTTTCCCTACATTTATGAAACATAAAGATATTTGTTTTGATTCCATCACTGTCACCTCATTAGGCACCGGGAAAGTTAGGTTATACATTGAATCAGTTTTGCACTTGGTTTTGTTTACTTTTCATAAATTAACATGGTAATTTCACTGTAATAAAATTCTTCGTTTACACAAAGATATCAAAAGGCATCGTCCATTATTCTCCTTAATGTTACAGCTTTAGAATGTGCCATGAAAAGCTCTGTTTATATTGCAGCTGGATGAAGCACTTACCACAGAGCGTCACATCCCAGATATGCTCTGCTGCTCTGCAGCAGAAAAATGCCAAATAATGAGGGGGCGGGGGGAGGGGGCTGAAAGAACCTCACAGAACCCTCACCCCCCAAAAAAATCATCTCCTCCATTAAAATGTCTCTCATCTCACTGAAGTACTTATCTATAAACTCTTATCTCTTTCCATTTACATTCCTATTTTTGACCTGCCTAGTAGGTACAAATGATGTACGCTCCTACAGGCATGAGAGGGCGAAGTCGTACTACCTGTAGTGGTCACAAGGGCTATTCATAGTCATTAGAGCAAGAACCATCCACAGTGAAGGCAGAAAAGAATTTGGACAGACTGTGCACTTTTATCATTGCAAATAACTGATTCTTTACCATCAAAGGCATAAAATGCCTTTCAGTCCCACTGTCCCTTAGCGGATTTTGGATTATGGGTGCCCTTCCCTACTGATCCAAAGTGCTTTTGTTCCCTAAAGAGAAAACATTTCATACTGCCTCTAATTCCTGCTGCTGCTTGTTTGGCAACATGTTATTTCTTTCTGCTATGTAGATAGTGCTGGAATTGCAGGCTATAAAAAAAAATTGTCTTAGCTTACTCACTTCCCACATGTGGAAGTGAGGTATTGGGAGCAAAACAAAACTTAGCTTAAGCTTCTGTTTCTTCTTTTCTCTCGCTTTCCTCTTCTAAGACTGTTTATGTTTGCATGACCTGCAGGGCAACTGGAAGTGCACTAGCTGATCTAGCAAGACACAAAACCTCCACAAGTATGTGTGCTTTATTTGTGCCTCCTCTGAACTTTTTGGCAAAAAAAGAAAAGCAGTCAGAAAAAGGAAGGGATCTGATGGGTTAAAAAATCACTATTGTGCTTTACATCAGATAACATTCTGGCCTATATTTGCACCAGTGTCAGCTGGTTTCATTGAATGGAGAACACACAGCAGATGAGATCTGTCCATGCTTTGCCATAGTGTACAAAAAAAGCACCCACAAGAAGAGATTTTCTTCTATGTGGTGAGCCCACGATGATTTTTAGTCAAGTGTTCCCTACTGGGTATTAAATAGGACTTTCAACATTGATAATTTAAAAAACAGGAGGTCTATTTTGAAAGCCCATTTTTATGGACAGTTCACGATGTCTTTTCAGAAGTTTTACGAGCATGTATGGAACGTATACTGTTAGTAATACGTTAAAAATCTTGCAGTTTTAATTTTTAGGATTAAAGAAATAGGCATTTAGAAATAGGCTAATAATTAAACCTTAAATCTAAACTGTACAAAAATCTTGTATCTTTGATGGATGACACGATGACAAAGAGTAACTTTTATTAACTTTAATATTATCACCCATTCAAGATAAGGGGCAGTACATTAACTGTGTTCTGGAAATCAGCAACTCCTAGAAAGATTTATCACACCGTTTTCAACATGTGGTTTGTAGAGCACTGGATGTACATCAATTACTTGCTGGCAGTCTTCTCCCAACACACAAGATTGTAGTGGCTGTAATGCAGGATGGATCTAATCCCTACGGTAGATAGAAGGGGATACAGTAGATGTGGTGGACTGACCTAACTCCCGTAGAGGAGGTTTTCATTGCAAACCGCTGCAGCCCTGGTCGCAGCGCAGGCAAGTGCTTGAACTGCAAAAGGGAAGTGTAATCGCCTCAAACGCATCCAACATCTTCAGCCAGGGGAAAAACACAGAGCGAAAAGTGTTGGGATATTAGGGAGTAACCGTACCCAGGGAAAGCTCTCAGCACAGGAAAGGGGTTAGTGGTTTGGCAACATCCCCTCGTGGAAGAGGCCTTCCTGCTCCATGGGTCGTGTCCCCGGGCTGGCCAGAAGCACATTAGCAGGTGGCTGGGGCTTTCCTCCTCCACCCAGATGGTCCCTTGATGCTCTCCAACTTCCTGAGAGACTCCTCTTGCCATGAGGCCTTTTTGTTGGAGTTGATCCCATATCCACAGAGTTTATGGACAGATTCCTACTCAGGTCAACTGCTTTGGTTTGAGTCATTGCACGGAGGCACTCTTGAATTTCTGGAGTTCAGAGTAGGGTACTGAGCCTCCATGTGTGTGTCAAGAGAGGCAAAGAGGACAGTGACAGGCGTGGCAATGCCTGTGAAGGGCCAGAGTTGCTTGAACTCGTTATTTACCTTCCCCCTCCTGCATTTTATGGATTTTTATGGAAAACACATTTGTAATGTATTCGATTGCATCTATGCAGTGGAGAATTAGATTGGCATGAAGGTAAACAACTGGCAAATTATTCATAACTCAAAATTTCCCCCATGTCTCTTTGTTCCAAAACTTCAGAAATTAGAGACTGCTCACCAGATGTTATAAAAGAAATTACTAATTTAACTGCTAAACTGCTAAAAGGCTCACTCTGGTAATATTTTCTTGCAGAAAATGTCTGTGTCTTGTTAAATGTTTATTGAATACTATAATTATATTACATTTGCTGTTAAACGATATTGACATTTTTGAATAAAAGGGGGTTTTTTGTATGTGCGTGTGTTTTTTGGTCTTTTTTTAATCCAGGCAGGATCTATAACATGAACATCTGGTTGCAACCTAATGTGTGGCACTGAAACAAAAAAAACCTCCCCACCGTCAAAGAAAAAAGCATTCTGCCAATGTTTTTCTCTGTGTATTATTTTTTCAAAGTAGCTCCGGCTCTTGTAGCACCAGCTATGATTAAGTACCAGGACTTTCTCACTATCAGCAAATGTTTAAAGGCAAGTAACCAGCAAAGCTTCAGCAAGTTGATGGCTGGTGAAATAAGGATATATTTAGCAATGAAACAGCTGTTTCTTGAGCAATAACCCAGCTGTTTGGCTTTGAGAATACCTGTTAGAGTTATTAATCATATTAAAAAGTAGAAAAAAACCTGACTCTGGAATGCATGAAACAGACGTTTTAAAGAGGGTTTTTTTTTTATAGAAAAAGTGGCTTTGTCACTATAAGGAGCATAAGGGGAAAAAAAAGTGGGAGTGGAGTTTGGAATATTTTAGAAGTATACAGGGTATTAAAATAGATCACTTAATATTCCTGCCAGCTGCCAATCAAGTTTCTTATCATGATTTAGAGGATTATGCTCTTGTAAAACTCTCACAAAATGCTTTCTATCATAGTATTTTCCCTATTCATTCCCTCCTCTAACTACTTCTGTCAAATTACTGGGAAGGGTTCAGATGTGATGTTGGCTAACTGTACCACTCAGCATACATTTAATTTTTCCCATTTCCTACTGGGTAATGGAAGACAGAAATTTGGCTCCCTTTGGTCTTGGGACCTATCCATAACTCAAAGAATGTGATTTCTACTGGAGGCTAGAGTAAGGAATACGTATAAAATTCTACCATCTAACTGGAATGTTAAAGACAGACTTTCTTTCATAGGGTTCCCCTGTCATGCAGTAGATTTAATCAAGAGAACCACTCAGTTACAGTATACTTGGGCCAAACAGATGTGAGACACAACTCAAGTATTTAAATTGAAACTTGTGCTATTCATAAAGGTGTTGCTAGCTGGGAACATCTTCAAAAGCAAAAGTTTCCTTGTATGTAGATAAGACCCTGTCCTGGCTGCTGTATATGCATAAAAAGTAATTCTGGTGGCTCCATTGTTATTCCAGGTGGTCCTACACTGCACAGCTGGACCCACTGCAAGAATAGACCTATGTATGTACAAAGCACATACTCTTTGGACAATGCATTAATTCACTCCAAAGTGGACAGATAAATTTCTTTTGGCTAGGTTTTTGGATTTTCTGACTTAGGATATTTGCATTTTCTTTTGCTATATGTCTCTAAAGAATAAATAAATAGAATAAAACTCATATATTTTAAACATCTCAGACATAAGCTACTTTTTTCAACTGGAACTGAATGTAGAAACATTTTTAAAGCAGAATGCAATATTTTGACCTGTTAAAATGACACATTTTATTTAGAGGAATCTGGATGGGAGAAAAAAGACAATCTTTTTAAATTTTACTTTTTTATTTATATCATCACTTTTTATAAAAGCACCCATGTGAACAGAAATGTATCTGTCAACAATGAAAATAGCTCAGACTCCCATCAAAGAATTAATTTATGCATTGAAAGCTACATGGACTATCATAGGTAAAATCTGCTCCGATTTATCATGGTTTACATTTTTTGTGTTAGAGTAATCTGCCTGTTGTACTGCAGAATGACTTGAGGGTCTGGCGCCATTCCCTCCCAGACTCACGTGAACTGGATAAATGTGCTCAGTTTTGCCCTGGGGCTGGATATATTCCCTTCCCTTGCTGGATATACCTTTCTCTCTGCAATCCTGTGATTTTGCCAGACTTGGGAAGGTTCTGAGAAGGAGGCAATTAATTAGGTGAGCACATCATGAGCCCTCTTTTGGCACCCTGCAATAGCTGCAATTAGCACTAACCTGCTAATGACACCGTGACATCCAGAAAATAAATCACTGCAGCAGCTAAGCATATGATAAAAATGTATTTGGACTCAGTAAATATTATGCCAAGGTATCATGTCCACATGCGCACAAACAGCTCACAGAAAAACAAATTAGCACTAATACTAAGATAATTTTATATATCAGTGGAATCATTCTCAGTTTGCAAAAGGTATTTTTGTTTTCAGATTCTCCATTTCCCCCAGAACAACACCATGACCTAGCTTACAAATGTATTTTCACTGCAATGGTTTCTTGCACCTCAAACTGAAGACAAAATTTCCATTTCAGGCAACCAAATGCCCACATTAATTTCAGGTATGTGGATGGGTGAAGATTTAAGCCTGGTCCTTAAGTCCCGGATGCCAAAGAGTTGTGGTTTATTCTGTAGAGATTTATACAAACTGTCACCACTTAAAGCTAGCATAAAGGACCCAGAGAAAAGGATTCCATAGAAAAGATAGCATTCAGTGAAGACTGAAGGTTGTCTCAATTGCTCACTGTGTTGCTCCAAATCCCTTTTCAGGGTTCTGTGTTTTCATCTGAGGCTGTGGGCTCGCGTGGCAGAGAAGTGAATGGGGCCAATGAGCTGTCCCAGCAGTCACTAGGTGCCCTGGCAGGCTCAGTGTGAGTCTCCTGCTGGCTTCTGGAAAAGGCATCAGCCTCAGAAATAGCAAAATTTGTCTTGAGGTACCACCAATAGCAACAGGCCTGACATGTTGGTTGGTTGTAGAGTTTTTTTTCCTCTTAGGAGAAAAGTAAATGCTGGGTATAATTTACCACTGTATACTGTGCTTCTGCAACTCCCAACAAGGTATGGGAAGATAAGTGGCTTGGAAAGATGCCATCCCTTTCTCTGCAGGTAAGTGTCCATCAGGACTGCTGCCGCACAATGTTTTTCCTGGATTGATAGTGGAATGTAAAATGTAGTTTGGAAACTGAAATTTGTGATGCTGGGGGCTTACTTGGGAGGTTTTGACAGGCACCTAGGATTGAATTGCCTTCACAATGAAAATAACTTCTGAGCCACTGCAAACCTTTGTGGTTTATTCACCAGGCAACTGAGCTACTAAGCTCCTAGAGACTTTTATCTCATGCCTTCAGCTGGGCAAAAGAGAGGTGTGAAGTGGCAGGTCTGAAGAACAACCATGCTGACTGGATGCTCAGCAGTGATATGCCAGCTGGTAAGCTGTGAAGCACATCACAAAACATTTCTACCTTAGGTTTCTATCCTCTGCATTTCATAAAACTTATAGGAACACCACTGTCTGTGAAATGCTGAATTGGATTGAAACTGGCCTGGGAGTTATTGGGAAAGAGGGAAGGAGGTCTGGCCAGACAGATAGCTCATCCCAGAAGTTTCATTTCTTTAGGATGTCCCACTGAAAATACTGCTCTAATTTCAGTAGCATATGGCAAGCACATATGTGTTAGGTATAACTTCTACAAATCCATAATTTCTTGATGGATTTTTATGTTGATGGAGAGATCCCATGTAAATT
The DNA here is from genome assembly GCA_035583135.1 of Lophotriccus pileatus. Lineage (NCBI taxonomy): Eukaryota > Metazoa > Chordata > Aves > Passeriformes > Tyrannidae > Lophotriccus > Lophotriccus pileatus. Next base: position 67,353,206 of record JAWWES010000081.1, on the reverse strand, counting down.
ATCTTCATATAAATTGTATTATAATAGTATTATTATCATTATTAAACATTATAACAACTACTGAATCATAATTGCATTTATATCTTACAAGTTATAATTATATTCATAGATACACACATACATGCACACTATAGATTTTACTTAAAGCAGGAAACTCTTGCTAATATTATCTATCTAAAAAGGTTTACAGGAAAAAAAAAAGGGGAAAAAAGATGTTACTTGCCTAAGTGAGAAAAAAAAATTGGTTTTTGTTGTTTCTGAGCATTTTCAACTCTCTGGAGCAAATGTAGATGTCTGGTTTTTTGGAGAGATGATATGGTGTGAACTTTTTAAAAAATATGCAAGAACTTTTTAACCAGGTGAATTGTTGCTGACCAGCTATCCTATGAGCCGAAGAATTAAGACATTTGCCAGGATGTGAAACAAATCTTACAAACAGCCTTCCAGAGTTCCTAAAGGAGCCCTTCCCAAGGTCTGTTCACTCTTTCCCGTGTGGAAAACGCTTTTGTATGGAAATACTCTTTTGTATGGAAAACCACAGACATATATTTTAATTTCAATGTGTCTGTTTGCTTCTCATGGGATGGGTCCAAGAATCAGAGGGGAGTGTCTGTTCTTATCTCCTGTCCTGAAGCTGGATACTCTGCAATTTTCTGCAATTGTGACAAATGCTAAAAAAATCTTAAAAGCTATTGACATAATCAATATTTTCATAATCTGTAAAATGCCATCTTTTCTGAACTAGGCATTCCAGAAAATTAGCACTATATTAATCCATGAGAAAATTCTGAAATTATTAAGTTCTCCATAGTTTTAGCCCTTTGTTGTCCATGTATTTCCAGGTTGGCATGTCATTTTGCAGAACTTTATATATTTGTGCAATGATTTCTAATGCACAGCATTTGCTACTACCTTCTTTTTCACTCGTTGCTGGCCCATTGAGAGCACTGTTTCTGTTGCCTGGCTGGATTAGTGTCCTTGTGAAATACTTGTGATTACATCTCTGTTAATCACACTATAATGGGAACAGAATGGTTTCCAAAAGGTGTGCATTTATTTTTAAAAGACTGTACTTTAGCAGCATTTATTAAATCTCTGCCTCCTCATTCAAATTCTAACAACATTTCATTAGTGTTCCTATTTATTTATTTACTTCTACAGAGCAAGGACACAAAGTCAGGCTTGGGGACACAAAGCTTTGTTTTATATACAGTTACTAAGTGCAGCTGAATCCAACGGAAAATATACTAGAAAGTAGAAGGAGCCAACCATTAGGAGCTTTTTGTGCTTGGATAGTTTTTATTCAGATATGTTTTTCTTCTCATTAAGAATTCAAACATGTTTGCCTGAGCAATGCCATCTGCAGGCTTTATAAAGACAGTGATTTTGTTCTTTCAGGTCTCATCTCTTCAAAGACTTAAATCCACCCTGAATGTTATACTTTGAGTTTGGTCCCATTGATTTAAACAGTCAAGGAGCAAAGCAGCGAGGTTGCAGTGAAAAGCCCCTTTTTGCCATCCTTTGTCAACAGATGCATTACACAGAGACAATGTGCCATACCAATGTGCACTGACCACCAAGGTGCCTGTCTGTCTCCTAACTACCCACTGCTGGTATAAAAGTCCTGTCAATAGAAGCCTGTCATGCATGATATTCAGAGCAGAGAAAAAAAAGAGTCCTGTTCCCCATAGTCTCTGGGGACAGAAATCCCCAAACTTCTTCAGAATCCGGAATCATAAATAGGGACTCCCCTTGGACAGCGCAGATGACAGATAGTTTTTGTGCCTCTTTCTCTCAGTAAGCCTGTACAAGGAGGTCACTGATTGTAACTTTGTAGTTCAGCTCTTTCCACAGTTTGGCTTGATGCAATTGAGGATGTTTTATTCCTTTTACCTGAAAAGTGATTGCATGTTTTAAATCTTGTCTATTTTTTCAACTATTTTAGTTCCAATGAAAGACAATACTTCTTTCTACACATCTGGCCTTGGTTATACCCTTAGACCATCATAGCTAAAACATTACTTATAAAAAATAATGCATCTAAAAATAACATGTCCTTTTTTAAAAAAAATAATTATCAAGTGTAAGTGAAATGTCAACATTTTTATAATCTATGAGTACCATGAGCAAAAGCAGGATGTAGAAATGCTGGTGGTCTGATCCCTAATTGATTTAAAAGGCAATAAAGATAGACTGTTTCTTTTAAGACGCTGCAGTCACTTTCTTTTCCTAACTCATAATCTTCACTCTGCTCTACTCAGTACAAATCTCTCATTGTACTGATAGTTCTGCATGGGTCTGACTCCTTGAAGAAGCCCTTATAAGGCTTTGTATCTCCGAAACAGCTTTCTTTTAGTACCTACTTGTTTTTGGAAGAGACTTTTTCATGTTGTGCAGTTAAAAACAATTCTTCCTCTTAGTACTCTCAGCCATTATGTCTGTGAGCTGGAAGGATCAAGGCATGCATAGCATATTATTAACTGTATTAACACTGTAATCTTAGAAGGAGCAAATGGTACACCATCTTTGAAGTCAATGGAAGGACCACTGGAAGTCCAGTGTTCATCCATTTTCAGTTGTTTTGTAGGCACTGGGACAGAGGCAAGTTTGCATCTGAAATGAAAAGCAGTACACAGAATGAATATAAACCAGTCATGTAATGACAAAATGTGCATGGAAACAACTCTTCCAGCTACCAAAGCTGGTCATGGAAGAATGCCCTGCTAAAAGTCCACACCTAAGGTGTTTGGAACAGGGGTAGCCTTTCCACCACTGTAACATTTGCTGGAAAGGCAAAAGCAATTCAGTGTTTCTGGTCCAGGATGGAAGTAACTAGATGTTGGTAGAGCTTTAGGATGTTTCTCTGAGGAACATGAGAGCTTCCATGAGAGCTGGAAGAAAAGAAATTTTTTGAAGGTATTGAAATAAAGTCAGTAAAGAAACTGATCTCTGAAACTGTCTCTGGTTTGGATGCAGCAGGTGAAAACAAAACATACAAAAGTAAATGAGATGTCTCTTGCGTAGGCTAGGTTTATACAGTAATTGAATGTGGGAAAAATCCCTAAAACTAAACTCTGCACTGTTTGTGGTGAATGAATTCAAGCAGGACAGACTTTTGTCCAGGAAGAACTCTCTTGTAACTTTATTACTCCATACCTATATACAGACTCTCTACCTAACCCTGGGTCCGAGCTCTCCAGCCAGGCAGATGCTTCTTTATCTGCCCACATACCACACACCCCCATGTGACTGCTACCAGCCACAGAGAACAACCATGCTTCAAGCGGCTTTCCAGCTAGACCTTGTGATTCTTTTCACACACACACACTAATCTTAGCTCTGGCTAGCTCAGGACCACAATATTTTTGCTTTAGTATTTCCTTCTTCTTCTTCTTGTACCATCCAGGTGGCTGGTGTTGTCTGTCCAGCCACTCCCACAACTGAAGTATTGACAAACAATGTAAAGATAGAATTAAAAAAAAAAAAATCTGTCTTTCTTGGTTTGGGAACTTCAATCACGGACACTAAATCTGACCTAACATTAGCCCTGTCTCTGAAGGTTTAAATCATTCTGTGATTCTAAATATGATCGTTTTACACCAGACTGTCTTTCGCTGGTGAGTTATAAAAATTTCCATCATGAGGGATATCTAAATCATGAAGGATTGCTTTTGTTCAGTGGTCTATAGATGGTGGCCTGTGGACTAATTTAATCAAAACTTATTTTGCTATTTTGTTGTGCATGCACCCTATTGCAATTTTTTTTTAAGTTTTGCAAACAAGCCAAGTCCTTCTGCAGCTTTGCATCTGCTTTTTTTCTCTTGTTCCTTTTACTACATATTGTACATGCATATACAAAATGAGCATCCCTTACAATTCTTTATTACTAACATTATCTACACATAGACAGCTATCCACCAGTTATGTTCCTTCTTTATAGAAGTCTTTATAGACATTAGAAAGCTAATGCTAAGCCTCATTTCTTTCTTTCAAGGCTTGGAAGGACATAAATCATTGCAATGGGAGCTTGTAAAGACAATATTAAGCCAGTATTAGCCTGATGTAAATATTTCATGACAGAGCTATCAGCCCTCAAACCATTATGCTTACTGCTTATTCTCTTAGTATTGCAAAGCTATTTTCACTAAACTATATGGAAAGCTATAGAAGTGCCTTTAACCTGATATTGTGATGCCTTCAGGCTCTTGCGTAGGAGAGCGGTCTCATGGTTACAGCATAGGGCAAGAAGACCTTTCTTCATTCCCCACCCTCAGAGAGATTTTCTGCAGGACTTCAAACAAGTCATCGGAGCGGTTGGAACTGAATGAACAATGGAAAGAACTGATAAGAGTTCAGTATGCACAAACCTGCAAGGTCACAACTGACTGAGCCAAAATTTTCCCTGCCTGGGCCACATACTCTTCTTGCCTTAAAGTAATGGGATATAGTTTGTTGCTTCTAAATATTATTTTTAATTATTTCATAGGTGTATCACTATTGTAAATGAATGTTTTTTAGATTGCACTGCGTAGGGTGCTTTCTATGAACATCTGTAGATAACTGCATGTGCCTTTTCCTTGTCTTCCTACCCCCTCCTTCTTCTTTTCAGGTTATCCAGGAAGCTCTCAAGAATCAAATCAAATTAGTAATTCACCACTGACAAAATAAGCTGTATTGTTATCAGATATTAACATAATTATTCATTGCTATTGCTCACATAAATATTTACATGGTCTTTTTTCTGCAATGCTTTTGTAAATCTCCAAATGAGGTTGATCCCTTCTGCTGAGAGATTTAATTGCTCATATATGTTTTCCATGGAATGATGAAAGCCAGATAGAATTACTGCTGAGTGAACTACAGCAATCCAGGATTATGATCAATTGAAGTAGTGAATGATCACTGACTGATGTAAGCAAAACATTACTGAGTTTGAAGCATCTATAATTAGAAGGACATGATATTTCAATTGAACATTTCCATGTCAAACATGGGACAAATACGATACTTGTCTTTTAGTCCTGAAAGCTTTTGAGCGAGAAATTAGTTAATTACAAAATGGTGTGTGGTTCTTACACAGCAAGCTAACTCACCCATTGCATAACTTCAGCAGAACAGGTCTCACTTACACGAGGACTGAATTAAGCAAGCGAGAGTTAAAACATTGGAAACGTTCCTTTGGAGCTTGAGCTGACCCTGGATACACAAAGTGCTGCCATACCATTACAAATTTTAGGTTTGTCCCTAAGTAACATTTTTTTCTTCACCTTCTCATACCTGCTAGGCTCCTGTCTGAAATACCTCAGGAAACATTACTCTGGGATCAGGTTGCTGCCTGGAAATTCCTTATTTGACTCCTTTAATTTGAATTGATATCTCATTTTTTTATTTGTTTGCCCCATAGAATATATAGCTCCCAGACTACAGGGTGGTAAGTCAGGCTGTGTCAGGAGGCAGCTGGAAAGCTTACCTCTAAGGATACTATTTACAGAGTTGGTGATTGTACTTAAAAGGATGTGACCCATATACAGGAAATCATGGAGATAAAGTAAACCTTGTTTTTCTAGTAAAACTCATTTCTAGTGAAATCTAAGAGTTTCTGAGGCATAACTCAAAGCGCGATCAAGAAGAGGTTAAAACAGAACATCATTTCTGGAGGAGAAACCAAGCAGGTCAAAGTAGCTGGCTTTAATTAGAGGAGATGGAAAGTGGACAGAATATTGGTTTTTGAAGGCAAGACATAGGGAGTGCAGATCTTTACCTCCTGTACAAAGAAGTATGTATAATCAGAGTACTGGTGGCATACAGCGGACCTTAGGTGCAACTCAGTCCTCATTTCCTGAGGTTCTTTTGACATCACTGAAGTCTATTAAAGACAATCTTCTCTGGCAGTGTTTCAAGAGAGAAGGGATATTATGAAACGCAGAAAGAGCAGAGAAAAATAAATGATCATCAGTAATGTCCTTTTAACATTGCGCATGTACATGTGCACACATGTAAGTAATCTGGATTGAAACTGATTTTTTAATTAAATGCTGTCAGATGCACAAAATGAACAGAAAGAAATTGTTTCTATTCTGCATTGCCCACATTTGCATAAGCTCGGCTGGTAACAACTGTAAGTAAAGAAATATATGAGAAAAACAATTCATATTGTTGCTTCTTCTTTAGGAGAAATAACTGGTAACCAGTTGTGGTGTTTCATACAGGCTTTGTTACATCTCTTTTCCTTTACCTCTCTAAAGGGAAATAGATCAGGGCCAACACACTGCATATATTAGCAAGTTAACATACTGGGCTTTACTTGCACTTTATTGTAAATGTTTTTGGTACTTCTTCTAAGTCTGTATTTACCTTGGGTATTTTCTTAGTTCACACATGTGAAATAACAGCTGGGACTTGCCAAAATATAGCAGTCAAGTGCTGTACATGTAGTAGCTTTAAAACTAACACAGGTGTCCTAGATCCCTTACGCAGAATAAACAGAAGCACATGATCAAGAGTGTGTCTAACTCCTCTCTTCTGGAAATGACGTGTCTTGAAATACTTGATCTGACAATTGCTCCGGTCTCTCAAGAAAGAAGCACCACATGGGTGAAAAGCTTTTGATTTCTACAAACAAGTACACTGTCTTTTTTTTTTTTTAATACAAATGTAGTATAATTTCTTGACTATATCTATTTCCACCCTTTTTCTTTTTTTTTTTTTTTCCCAAAGGAAAGGCAAATACATTTAATGAGCTCAGTTCACTCCTGGGTCATACCAGGAGCAGAAGGACAAGACCTCCATTGCTGGAAAGACCACCCAGAGAGGTGAAAGCTGCGCTTGCCCAGGAGGTTGGTATGGCAAGAAAAGTCCCAGCAGTTTTCATCCAGAGCGCAAGCCATGAGCACCAGCAGCCTCATCAGTAGAAGCTCAGGGGCCCTGGCCACGCAGAAGGGGCCTGTTTCTTTTCAATGTGAGTACACCTCATTTCCTTTGCACTGGCAAGGCTGCCTGTGAACAAAACAATATCACTGTGAGCTGCTCAGTTATTTCTTTTGTTTTGGTTTCCATGATTTTCCATTGCACTCCTCTTTCTATATCTGAAAAAGAAATAAAATAGGGTATAGCAATGGAAGCTCCTATACACAAAGGAGGAACTTGCCATGGGATTGCACATCTGTAGCTAACTGGGATTATCCCGCTGATAATGCACAGCAGTAATGGAAATTCAGGACAAAATTCAAGCAATTCTGTTCTCAGATCAGTTTTGGCCACACAAATATGACATACATAAATGTCATATGCCCGTGGGGGCACCAGTGCCATCTTGTTGCCTCCTTAACTGACTGAAAGTAGATAAACAAGCCTAGGCACATACAAGAAAGAATAGCAGCATGTTACTTCTCCCAAAGCAGTACTGCTTTGCAAAAATGACATTCAGAGTAGCATCCAAAGTACTATAAGTGAAGACATTCACTTGACAAGTTCACTCAAGAGGAAGTTGCATTTTGCATAGTAATTCCATTGACCTACACTTTCTCATGAAATATGTGATTCATGCTGTCTGTAAGGATAGAAATTAAGCCATCAGAAAAGAACCATCAATTCTCTGGAATCGGTGTACTTAGTTTAATAATCTGTGAAACTGGACAGAGGCTTCCAATACTAAAAATATAACTAATTCTGACAAATGCATTTGCATTATTAGTTCTAGCATACAAGATCCTATGGAAATATCTGGGGCTTTGCTGTCATAGAAATAAAAGCTAGAAATTTATTTCTAATTACATCATGAAAATGTTTTCCATAAAGAGGATTAAAAAATTACCTTCAAAAGAGTCATTTGTGTAAATGTCCAATGCCAAAAGACTTGTTTTCACTGCAGGGCTAATCCAAACTAAACTTCAGATGTCACCCATACCGACAGTGGGTCTCTGTGCCTGAAAGGCTGTCTGCTTTTTCCAGCAGTATTGGTTGATCTTAGGAGATATTGCTTCTCCTCAGAGCTTACCGTGCTGTTTTTGTAGATATCATAAATCCTACTGAGTGTTTCATGCTGACCTTTACGTAGAGGTAAAAGTGTCTTGGATTCAGGACTAGATTCCTAAATACTTTTCTTGTAGATAATGTGATACATTAGGTTTTCCACATTGTGCCTGGCCAGGACAGGATTACCATGGCATTAATTGATTGCAGGAGGATCAAGTAAGTGGATTAGAGCTGCTTCACAACCAGGAAAGTTGATGATCCTGAAGATAAACTCCCTCACTTGGGGACATGAGATGAAGAAAGAAAGATTTAATGAACTGCTTTGAGAAATGGGAAAAGCCAGTCTATGTCCTTGTTTCACAGTATATTAGAGTTATCTCTTGGGATAACTATATTTTAATACAATGCCAGCTTTCTTTTTAATGTGATCCTTGAAATTTCTTTTAAGGCACCTAAAATGTCATGGCTTTTTCCTTCATCAATCAAAACATGTTTTTTTTTTAACTGCGGGATGTTTGTTCAGTAGAGCTTGCTGTTTTTCTTTCATTGATTTTCTTTTTAACATGTAGTTGTTGAAAACTTAATTTTGAGCTTAGTCAGCTTTGTTCAAGATGCATTGCTGTTCCAATGTAGAATTTCTGGTATGTTTTCTGCAGTTCAGTGTAAGGGATGTAAGGCATGATGGATGATGTTTGTAATGAAAAGCTGAACGAATACAGGAATTCCCAAAGCTGCTCTCTTGTTCTGAAAAAGAGAAATTCATTTTTTTGTTACTTTGTGATAAGGAATTTGCAGCAATGAAGTGTTGGGAAAAAATTGCATCTGAAAAATAAATTCTTCTTTAGATTTAGTAGTAAGATGAGTTTTGTGGGGTTTGTCATTTATATAAAACCTTGTGAATATAAAAACATAGAAAATATTGGGGGAGGGAGTGTGTTCCCATTTTGATTTTATGGTCATTTACTAATCTTTTTATGTAAAACTGGCACTTCTTCCCCTGGAAAATTACCAGCTTGTCCTACATCAGGGTCCAGGGAAATGTATTCTGTGAGCAGAAGGGTTCTGTGTTGTGACAAAACTAGATTTGAGGTTATATGGCATACAAGGCTTCAGTGTGAATGACGTGTTACTAATTCATCCCCTTTGAGTAGTTTGGCTGCTAGGCTCCTTTTCCTCTGGGGATAACTCAGAGCAGGGACTACATCTGATTGCCATGGTGTTCCACTTGGCAGTGGTGGAGGACATATTCTCAGTGATTACACCATGTTGTACATTTCAGAGCTGTCTATATTTATACTGCCTAAGCACCACAGCAATTTCGGTGGGCTTTAAAAAATAAGAAACTATGGGGCACAGTCTGCTTCTCACACTTGCTGTGGAAAGCGAGTAAAACAAATTTTAAAACAGATTTGCATCACCTCTATAGTTTTAAAAACTCTCATAATTTAGAGAGGATATAGATGATTTTCTTTAACCAATGACTTTTGATCTGTATTCCCAGATCACAAAGCAAGTGATGGTGTCTCAATGACACATGGTGTCAGTAGGACTTATGTCACAGTATCAAGCTGGGGCAGCAAAGACATGGCAGACTGGCCAGGACCAAAACCCACTGACCAAAAGTGATGCAGCTCTGTAATAGCAGTATGGCAACACATGGGAATCTATACACACAGTTTATTTTCTCCATGTTCCCTCTCAGTTGTGTGGGTGTATTTGGCCACGAAAAGCATCATAATGTTTGAGAATGGAAGATACTAATGAAACAGTATCTTTCAACACCACATCCATTTGCATGCTTAATTTAAATACTGCCGTTGTCTTCCCAGTGACTTAATTAGCATGGCATGAAATTAGCATGAAAACTGCAAGTCCCTGCTGCAAAACAACTCAAACATATGATCTCTTCCACAAGCCCATTATAATGTAGCCTAAATTCTCAGGCAGCGTGAACCCGCATAGCCCCCCGTTCTAGATGTGACTTTGCACCAACTGAGAATCTGGCCCAAATAACTTCTTGGACATTTTTCTGTCCTAATAGTACTGCACAGTAACAAAGTGATAACAACCTTACATGGAGGCAAAACATCAGGTCTCAGAGGTCCTGGAGCAGAACAAACAGCCTTACAAATAATTCAAAGCTGGAGAAGTCAAAGCACGCTCAACCAACAGCATAATCCTGAAACTACAGTGACAAATAAGGAAGTTAACTAACAGCTTCATTCTGAATTGCTGAGTGCAGACAGATTTGGCCTCTGTACCTGCAGATTAAGTTGTTAGCCAATATGATTATCGTGCTGATAATGCAGAAATCTCCCAGTTGTGCCTGAAACACCACTCAAACCCTAACAGGTTCCCCTGACACACCTCTCCCCTCACATCCACACTCTCCTCCCCCTTTGACTTCCCTGGTGCTCATTGCCTGTGAGGGGCAGGGACAAATGAACTCTCCATCATATATGAGGGAGTACCATGAAGAGCTGGGAGCTTCCCAGGGGATGGCACTAGTGGCGTGCTAGAGGAGGTCCTGACAACTGTCACTGATTTCAGAAGGGTTCACTATTACTCTCCAAGAAACAGATCTGTAACCCTCACGGCTGTAGAGAAAAATGTTAAATCTGAATTCCCAACAGCTCAAAAAACAAAGGATAAAAGAAATGAACTCCATTTTTTAAGTCAAAGCTCCTTTGATTTTACTTTCTTGCTTTCTCTCCAGCTGCAACTGAACCCCAGGGCTGCTGCTCACTGAGCAAGAGGCAGCAGCTGGGGCCAGCAAAGGAAACTGGAGTGAACAGGTCCTCTCTTTTTTCTCCTTTTCTCTGTCTATCCCACACCTGCAGGCAAGGTAGAGAGCAAGAAGCCCTCTGCCACCACATCCAGGGTGTCAGAGCAGAGGACTGGAGGAGGTCATTGTGGAGCTGTGCACACCGGCACGATGGGGACCGCATGAATGTGGCTGTAAGGTCTTGACTGCGTGTCTTCAGACATGAGAACATGCTGCTTCCCAGAGGCACTTTTGTCCATGGATAAGTAAGCCCAGTGCCCGCTTTCAAAGGAGGCTTTCAGACATACCCCCAAAAAGGAAAAAGGAAGTTTTGAAAGGTGAGATCTGAGGAGAGGAAGTGACTCATGGGCTCAAAGAGAGATGGGCAGGGAGTGACAGCTGGCCAAGGCACCAGAAGTGATCCCCAACTGTGCCGAGTCGTGGGAATGGGGGAGAGGAAGGAGCCTGAGGCTGGGGAAGCTGAGTTTCAGCAACAGCTACAGTCCTACACTTGCCTCCTGGGCATAGGATTTTTAATGCATCCCACCACAGCCAGCTCCCAGGCTTACTGGAGTGCCTGGCTGGCTAGGCGTGTGGTTTGGAGGTGAATTCAGGTTCTGTCCCGGACAGCAGAGCCCTGGCAGGCCCCATGGGGTGCCAACCACCACGCAGATAACGCAGCCCCCCTGGCATGACCACCCTACCTGCTCTGAGTGAGCACACCATCACCCACGGCAGCACTCCAGACCTGGTTGCAGCCCTTCCAGGGATGGTCTGAGGGGAGGAAGGGCATCTGCAATTTGAATGAAGAACAAGAGATTTTTGCCCCCATTTTACATTTTGCAAATAGCTATCTTTTGTCACTTTAAAGCAGTAAGAGCACACATGGATAGGGTTTTATGTGGTTTCATGGAGTTGTGACATGAGAGTGATGTTTGGTTGTTTTGCTCTGGTCCCTTGCAGAACTTTGTCAGGGTGGACTTGTATCCAGTGATGGGATGCACTTTTTTACCCGATGGCAATATGAGCACTTTTCCTGCACCCTCTTATGCACCTTATAATCTGTGCACCCTCTGGTAGAATGAATTTTCTCTCCTAATGAGGAAGCTCTAACAGTCAGGACTTTATGAACACTAAACGAGGAATTTCCTGGCTTTCAAACAATTTCCCCCCTTAATGATGGTGTTCTAATAATATCCTCTTTTTTTTAATTAACTGATCTCTACTTGATCCCTCATGTGCAGAGTAGTCAAATAATAAACTGGCTGCAATGCTGTGCTGTGTCTCCTAGAAAAGGAAGTGAGCCAGAGATAACATGATGTTACCTTTTGTTCTTTGTATTTATTTATTATTTAAGTATCTTTAATGAATTATCCTATGGACCAAGTAAGGTAGATCAGCTAGAGTGCTCATTTTGACTTTTAAATTAGACCAATTTTTTTGTTGAGATCAGTAGCATTACAGAACTCATAGATGTAGTCGAGATGTGCACTGCAGGAATATTACCAACTGAAGTTTTACTGGCTTTTACTTTGTGGCATTGACTAGTCTATTTATAATGCGTGTGTAAAGAGAACTGCATATTAGTCAAGCACTTCAGGCATCATTTAAAGCATGTTCTTCCCCAGAGCACTACAGAGCTAAAACTGGAAAAGAACTATTTCCTCCACTGCTGAGGTCACAGGAGTGGAATTAAAACAAATGGCAAGAGTTTGCTGTAAAAGCTGAAAATAATGCTCTACAATTATATCTTTAAAAGCAGTAGGTAATTACGTTCTGTGCGCACCTCCAGAGCCAGAGATGAAGCTTGGTTTGAAAAATGTTGCAGTTAAGACCTGTGACAATTCGTGAATGAAAAGAGGTACACAGTATCATAGAATGGTTTGATTTGGAAGGGACCTCTAGGATCTAGTCTCAACACCACTTCCATGGAGAGGGACACCTTCCCCTAGATCAGGTTGCTCAAAGCTGTTTTATCTTCCATGCCCAGAAAAAAGAAGTCTGCTGTAGAACCTTTCCTGAGAGTAATAAAGGTTAAGAATCAGTTCATTAGATGGAGCTCATCTAATCTTCATCAATTTTACTTGGTTGTTCAAAGAAACAGTGTTTTCGTGTTTCATGTCCTGCTACTGGAACTTATCTTTTGTCCATCTGCCTCTTAGGCTTTTGTGCACTTTGAGCTTTTAAATTTTTTTCCCATAGCTATAAAACTAGGACTTGTATCCTGAAGATATTGATCTGGAAAAAGCAAATGAATTATATGCCATTTGCTGTATCATCATGTCAAACTTCTTGGGCTTTTTCTAGGATCTACTTTTGTTTTAGTTAGACCCTATTGAATCTTTTGGAAGAATCTTCATATAAAGTAATTGTATCAAGAAATTGTGACTTACACTTTACATTTTTAGCCTTCTCTGGTAAAAGTGGTCTGGTAAGTCCATTTGGACCATCCACATAGTTCCTTATTTATTTTGTTTTCTAGCCAAGGTAACACCTAGTTAGATCAATCAGTGACCAGCTGATGGAGAGCCAAATCAGTAGCTAGTCATAGATTTTGAAATGCTTCTCTGTGATAATCACACAATCAGTGCTTCATGGCATTGTGCTCCTCCCTCTTTTATCCAAAGAATCAGCTTTTCCCAGTGATTACCTTAGCCATCAGCACTTATAAAGGAGTAAACACTAATAATTTTGTGAAGCAGCCCCTTAGGCCATGTTGTAAATAACTTCACTTGTGGTCTGTGCACCCGCCAGTGTTATGCTGATTCAGAAGCAGAGATCAAAAATGTCTTCCTATATGATAATGTAGTGTATGCTATATGGCTATCTACATCATTTCATCCTCACCACTAATGTGTATATTTTGGCATGGTCAAACTATTATGAGTTATATTAATAATTACCTAGACCAAATTTAAAAGACTCTGCCGATACAATTCTATGTGATTCGAGCATCACTGTCCAGAACTTCTACATCTGTGTGGATCTTGGTGAATGAGCAACTAGTGTATTTCTCTGAAACGCAAAGATAGCCTAATTCTTACTCCATTTGCTTCACTGGTGACCCCAACATACGTTTTCTTGTATTTATGAGAGGTTTTGGGCTCCCTCTGGTGGTTTTGGAAAAACAGAAAACTTGAACAGAACATAAATCAAAACCATGATTGTTTTGTGCATAAGAATTTATTGTTTGCAGAAGACTGCATGCCTAATTCCTCCTCTGTTTGTTACCACACTTATTTTTAAGCTGAGCTAGTTTTTTTATAGAAGTCTTTTACTGTAGTGATGTATCTGGAGAGAGGAGAAACATATAGTGATACATCAGAGAGCAATGAGGTAGGTTATTCTGTTAAGGGGCTTTGCTTTCATTAAGGGTTTTGTGAACAAGACCTGCATGCGTGTCTGTTAGTTTTTCACCTCCTTCTTCTACTAGTTCTTCAGCTCCTGCATTGGATTTGAAATTAATCCATAGCTATTTATAGCGGAAAAATATTGTTAAATTCTTTTGTTCCTGGTAGCTACTGTGAGAATTAGGGATAACACAGATGGAGAGTCAGACCCCACTCTTAAACAGTCGTTTTCTCAATGTAGCATTTATGCCTGGAGGCTGAAAGTGAAACAGAAAAAATAAAACATTGACCTCAACAACAGGTTTCTCATTCTCCCCAGGCTCAAATACATGGATATGCCTTTTGCTGGTGAAAAGTGAACTTGTATAGGAATGTTCCACATTAATTCACAGCTAATTACAAACATACAGAACATGCAAGGTGAAAACTGCTTCTGATCATGTTCTGCTTCTGCTGAAGTCTGTGCTGGTTTGCAGGCAATCTGGCAGTGGGCTAGAATTTCAGCGCATGTGTATGCATGGGGACTGAAGCCCAAACTCTGAAGCTGGGATGCTTGACTGCTGGTTGTGGATCTGCTGCGCGACTGCTGCAGGAGCAGCCAGGTGACTGTCAGAGCCCAGGAATGTCTCCGGCGCAGTCCCCTTACTTTTTACTATGTACACTTTCAATTTTTTTCTCCCAGAGCAATTGTATGATGGTCTGGAGGGAAAAGTAGGAAACTACCTTAGATCTCCAGGAGTCCAGAGGCATTGTGGTTAAACTTCCTATAGTTTTTCCTGCCTTCCTAAGTAGAAAAGCTTTTTTTCCTCTTTTTTTTTTTTTCCCAGTACTGATAGGAAGGAAAGAAGGGAAGAAGACTTAACACTGAGAAAGAGTTTTACCTGGGCAAAGATGTTGTTTACCTCTGAATTACTGTAAATTTTTCATTGATTAACTTGATCCTTCTGTCCCTTTTGATTAAAATTCAGGGAAAAAAATCATTTGCATTAAAATAACATGACTTCTACCTTTTTTATTTTGATTGTATTAAGAGACATTATTGGATAATTTGGTCACTGGCCATAGGAAATTGCCATTTAACTTAATATTAGAGTCAAATTCTGAGTCAGAAGAAGGCTCCAAACCAGCCTGTGTCATGTAAAAAGGGATGAGAAAAATCCTGGTCCCATGTCAAAAATGGCAGTGGTCCAGTTTGGTTCCACGGAACCAGGATTTTTACCAAATGACTTAAAGTCTTGTTGTTCAACTTTATATATAATTAATTATATTTCTGAAATCAGTTAGTAGATTCCATCACATGACCACTGCTTCTGAAGGTGTTACAGGTGTTATTTACCTATTACAATTAGGAAACATGTGGGGGGGGTTATTTATTTCTTTTTATTAATAACAACTTTTATTCCCCCTAAGGAATTTGCTGTTCTGAGTGCCAGAAAAGAACTCATTCCTACAAGGTGCTCAATACGCTGTTTCCCATCCAGCAAGGCACTTAGGCATGTCCTTAATCTCAAACATGGGTCTAATCCCCAGGACTTCACCAAATAGAAGCTAAAGACCTCAGTACCCTGCAGATGTGACCCCCAAACCTCCTCTTCATTGGTCTTCTGCAGAGCTTCCATAGTTTTGTTATAGTAATATGGTAAGAATTAAACCAGTGGCATTTAAGGTATTGTTTTAAAAATACTGCACAAAGTTAATACATGGTATATCATACAGTAGATCAGTTTTCAAACCAGGAAAATGAAGCTTTCTGCAAGCTTGAGCTCTTTTGTTTTTTTGTACAAAAGGGAACACTCTTGCAGCATCTTACGTGGTTTTGATTATAGCATTTGTGATTCTTTAAATATTTACTCTTCAGCAGTTAAGAAACTTGGTGAAGGGGAACTTTATAAACATTTATCATGGATCAAGTGTTCACATGGAAAAGAAATGAGACACTTTCTTCCTATAGGGAAGAAGTACCTTTTCATAAAAGCTGTGACCTCAGTTCAGCAGAGCACCTTGATCCAGGACAGTGATTGAGTGTATACCCAGCCTTGCACACATGCCCAAATTTCTGTAAAGGTTGTCTAGACTGCCCAAAATACGTAAGTGCTGCCATGAATTGGTGCCATTCCAGTTAGCTGCCCATGGATCACTTCAGCAACATTAGAAGTGCCATTCAGCGTTCACAGCATGCAGCTCTCCAGAAGACAGATGAGTAAACGCTCCCTTCATCACCTGAAAGATTTGTTTGCTTTGGGGTGATTGGCAGCGGTGTCATGTGAAACACCACTGGGCAAATTCCATTTGATTAAATAATTATCACATATGACCAAAAAATGTACCATTATGTGTGAACAAAAATTTAAACCCCCCCAATTCCCTTCACTTCCTTGCTCTGTTAATTTCCCTTTTATAGGCAAGTGACATAATTATAGACTTTAAACTAAAAAGGTTTCAGGGGAGGTATGGGTACTTACACTTAAAATACTCTGTGCTGATTAAGTTTTTTTACACAGCTTATTTAAGACAGTTTCCCTGAGAAGAAGTGGAAAGTGCATCACTCAATGGACCCCAAGTAGTTTTCAGCAAATTCAATCGCACAGAATCCCTTTCCTAGGGAGAGGCTGGAACTGAAAGAGGATTGTTTCTGTCTCCTATGGCAAATAATTAGGGTCTCTTTTTGTGGCCCAGTTTTTCGAGGCTCTATCTGGGAAGAACTCCCAGTGACTTTAGTGCAACTAGGAGTATTAAAAAGACTTGCAGGATGGCTTCCAGTTCTCCAAATGGTGAGAGACAATGAAAATGGTGTGCACCTCATAAATAAATATGATTGACCAATACAGACACAGCTTGTGATTTAAATGGGTGCCTGGGGTCAGGGCTGCTGGGCACCACTGACCACTTGTTGTGGTACGGGATTATACTCACTCCAGTAGTATTGTAAAAACAGGATTCAAAATATCATGAAAACGTGATGGAAAAAGCAATTCCTGCTGATAGTAAGACAGATACAAAGAAAACTCAAGGCCCTGAAGATGCTGGTGGAAAACCGATTGTCTCTTTCCCCCTTCCACTCATGGATGCACATGCTTTTTGTGCTCCTCTCCCAGCTACCCTCTATAAAGACAGCCGAGGTAGTAAATGAGTCTGGCTAAGGGGATGAGGGTCTTCAGCAATGCTGCAGTGCCATGCTCAGCTGACACTTGAAACATCAGCTGGATAGAAGAGAATAGGAGGACATTTGTAGGGAAAGGTTGGCTGGATTCTGTAGCTGGACTGGTCTTTCTCATAAAGTTTCTTTCCTTTATTCATTTTGTTCTTGTTTTAGACACTTACTTTCAGGATGAAGGTCTGGCACAGCACCCTCTGTCATCAATGGGAGCCCTCCCTCTGACTTGCAGAAAGAGATGTAGTGTCTTCACTTGTGATTGTTAGTTTTTTATTTTCTTAAGTGCTTTTTCCAACCAAGCCTTCAGATATCTTCCAAGTACCACTTTGTCTGCAAAGGCTTCCCTGTGCTAAAGGAAAAGTGTTTTATTCCTGATACTGTGTGTATCCACTTGATTGGCAATATTTCTGTATTCCAGGCAGATTTACTCTGAAAGTGGCATCACTTCACCTTGGTCGGTATCTTTTGCTGGGATTACTCCAAACAAGCTTGACCTGTTGAATTGTAATGTTTCTCATACTAGTTTCCCAAACTAGTGAGGCTGTTGCTATTTCAGGTGGCTTAAAAATATGTGCACAGTTTGTACTTTGAATGTTTAATAAGCTTAAAACATGAAATATATAATGCAGTTTGAACTTTCTAGTGTTATTTCATCACCAAAAAAGCAAAGTCTTGAGGCTCAGCAATTGCCTTTGTCAGAATGTAAATTCCAGCATGTAATACCCAGGCTGTATGTTTCAGGAAATCAGTATTAACCTATTAGTATGCAGTTTTCCTTGGAGAAGAGCCATCTTCACACTGAGCCTGTATTCCTGCTTCAAACCTTCCTGTCACTGTTCCGTATCCACGACCCAGCCTAAGGCTGCCTTTGACGGTTCTCCAGCCATTTCCTGCATACTGCACTAGCACTAATTGAAAATTTGGGTGGCCTTGCTTATTTATTTTCCTGGAATGTAGTGGGTTATATTTTCATGGCACTTTCTCAGCAGTGCAACGTTTCAATTTCAAAACCACTGCAATATGAGGAACAGTACCCCCCAAAATTAAAAAAATAACAATAAAAAGCAGCATATCTTTGATTAATTTTTACAGTAGTTCTTTTGTGAAATATATAATGGAAAAAGAATTCAGTGTTGCTTTTGTCTCTCAAGATCAGAGGCAAGAGAAGCTTTTTAAATACATGTACAAGATGATCATATGCAGGCACAATGAGGCATGAAACTTTAAATGTACAGATGCCATGGAAATGAAAAGATAATATAAAATGTATTCTTTGCAAGACTTGCAGAGTTCAATAGCTACATAATGTGTGTGGAAGGAAGAGAGAAGCAGCCCCCCCTGCACTCTCTAGGAAAATTCCAGCTATGTCTGGATGTGCCATTGGCACTAGCGCCGTGCTTTGCCTCCCTGGATTTCTGCAGGAATATAATTCCACAGAAGACAAGGTTAGTATGTCACTGTTAGCGCCGTGCCTGGAGGTGCCTGTGCTTGGGCATGAGTATCTATGTAGATTTCAAGATTTGATTAAAAAATTTCACCAATTCCTTGACAAAATTTCAAACTTATATAATTTTTTCTCTTCTTGACTAATTATTTTGGTTTATAGCAATTTCTTTATTGTGTGTGCAAAAATTAAAGGCTGGCAAAATCTGTTTGCTTTTCATCTAACACACTAAGTGCTACTATTGAAGTCTTTTGGGAATCATGTTTTGTTCCCCGAATGAAGGCATAAGGAAGTGTTTAGCAATAAATACACAATTATGATGCTGATCTGTATCTCAGAAATTATTTGGAGGAAGAGTGAACTGAAGATGGAGTCTGTTTTTACTTACAGGCACACACCTTTAGGATTCCACAACTGTTTGAATTTATAGATGTTTCAGAATGGAGATAAAACTGAATGCTGAAAGAAAAAAAAAAAAGGTTTAAAAAAAAGAAAATGTCTGCTCCTATTTCTGAGTTTTCAGGATCCCATTTTGGGGTTTTATCTGTAACTCTGGCATTTGGAGACTTTTTATTGAGTAAAGTAAAAAGTAAGCTGTATGGGTTTTGTTTGGTTGGTTTGTTATGGGGTTTTATTGTGGGGTTTTTTGTTGTTTGGCAGTTTTTGTTGTTTGAGGGTTTTGTTGGTTTTGTTTGGGTTTTTTGTTGGTTTTGGTTTCTTTTTCAAATGAAAATATCAGCCCTAGCATTCCTCCATTTGCAAAGTCTGGATCTCTCCACTGGGGAAGTTCAGATTTTAACTGGACCTCTCCAGCCTGTTCCAAATTCTACTTCCAAACTCCCTCACTATACATTTCCCAGGGAGAAGTTAAAAAGTGCCCCAAGCGAAGGGTAAAGTTGCGATCGATCAAACTATCTGACATGTGCGTATTGTGCTTTCTTACAATTAACAGTGAATTCTGGTTCAGCTGGATATTATACATTCCGTGAAGTGAAAGGCTGAGAGAATTGGGAATTGTTCAGCCTGGAAAAGAGAACAGTTCAGGGTGACCTAATTGCAGCCTTCCACTACCTGAAGGGAACTTGCAGGGGCAAGACTATTCACGAGAGCATGTAGTGACAGGACAAGGAGAAATGGGTTCAAATTGAAAGAGACTAGGTGTAGATTAGCTATCAGGAAAAAAATTTTTGTTGTGAAGGTGGTGAGGCACTGGAACAGGTTGCCCAGGGAAGCTGTGAATGCCTCATACCTGGAAGTTTTCAAGGCCAGGCTGGATGGGGCTTTGAGTAACCTGGTCTAGTGGAAGGTATCCCTGCCTATGGCAGGAGAGTTGGAACTACATGATCTTCAAGGTCCCCTTCCAAGCCAAACATTTCTATGATTCTATGATTCCATTAGGTGTAATGCAAGTGAGTATATGAGCACTTCCCTTTAGACTTATGGCTGGTTAATTTTGTCATGTAAATGAGAACAGTAATCAACTGGGAAAGATGGGTTAAAATGGAAGAAGACAGTGCTCCCTCAGCCCTGTATCTCTGCCATGGTGGTTTCTCTACCTTGTTAAGGATAAAGTCACACCATCAGCTTGGCATTTGGCACAAGAGAGACACAGCACAGAATGGGAGGGCCCTTGTGGCGGGCAGAAGGGTTTACTTAGAGGAACATAGAGGAAATACTTGTAAAATTCCTGGAGCATAAATTTAAAATAAGGTACCTTATGAACTTGGTAGGACATCCTGCCTCTTAAGGAAGGACTGAGTACAGCTCCAAGAATAGCCTTTTTCCTGTAGGTGCTTTAGCCACTTCTTAAAGGCTTCCAGTGAATGAAATTCAGTTGATTTCCTAAACAACCTATACTAAACAACCTTTACTGTCATCAGTGTTAGAGTTCTTCCTAATGCACTTTGCTATAGTGTCTTGTATTCATCATCCTGTTCCTCCCAGATATGGAAAACTGACTCTTAACCACTACTGTAGGACTTGTATCAGGCCTTCAGAAATATGTGAATATTGCCCACAAGCTGGATTGGATGTGCAAAACCAGGACAGAATATTAGTTATAAGTCCACTCAGATATTGACCATATTTTAAAATGTGTCTCAAAGTAGGTTCTGCAAATGTGTCTGATGGTCATTTTGTTCTTTTGAAAAAACAGCCCTGAAATCTGTAATGTGTTTGAGTAATTTTACTGTTATTGCTGGTCATGCTACCGCAATAGGCCAAGTCACGCAAATAAAGTGAGTCAGGGTCTCAGCTATGAGCAGAACAGGACTGGGGACTATAAAAGGCTGAGTCCAACAGGCTACTTAATGTGCATGCCTAATTTTAAGTATTTGAGTTCAGTACTTTTGGTAAAGTGAATAATAGACCTGAAAGTGTTTTCAAGTTAATGGGAACTCATAAGTGCTTTCTTGGATCACAGCCCAGGAGCTCAGCACATTGCAGGACTAAATACAGATTTAACAGTCTAAATTTAGGCCCCTATGTTTTAAAACACTGACCAACATTCTTCTTAGAAATTTCTGTGGAAATTGCTGTAGTTCTGAAGTCAAGGCCAAACACCTCTTAGAATTCTGTGTCTAAGAATAAATATCGCTAAGAAGCATTAAAGACTAGGACTGTAGTTCATTAAAATCAGATATTGTCATGTGTTTGACAGGTTTCAGATTAAGCTGTATGATCTGGTACCACTGACTGTACATTTAAGGCATACATCAAGATTCACATTTTAATGTTAATTGCTTGTCTGATACATTAAAATAATTTTTGTCTCTACAAGGAGCTTCATAATTTTATCTAATTGATGTAAAGTGCAACCTCTTGCTAACAGCATACAGTTGTGATACTAATTTGAACGTAAATTATCTAAAAAGTTAAGTTTTGAAAGAACAATTATACTTGGGCCTAGGCTGCATAGTTTATCTAAGTGCTTTTTGCCATCCTCATTCTCTTTTCCCCAGCTCTATTTTGTAATTTTTCCTTTATTTTTCACTGCAGGAGAATTAGAGATCAGAAGGCTGGGAGGAAGAAGAGAGGAAAGAAGAGAAAGACTGACAGGGAATCCTATGAAGACAGAAAAAAAAACAAAAAACAAAAAACAAAAAACAAAAAAAAAAAAAAAAAAAAAAAAAAAAAAAAAAAAAAAAAAAAAAAAA
>JAWWES010000081.1:67320850-67331265 GCA_035583135.1 Lophotriccus pileatus | reverse complement strand
AAAAAAAAAAAAAAAAAAAAAAAAAAAAAAAAAAAAAAAAAAAAAAAAAAAAAAAAAAAAAAAAAAAAAAAAAACAAGAAGGGACTTAGTAATAGATGAAATCTTTATTTGTGATATTAAACACAAAAATTCCTGTATTATTTTCTTTAAAATAAATATGGTTTTGCAGAGACACCAAATTGGGCAAGTGAGGAAAACAACTTGGTCCCATCAAAATGGCCCCAACTGAAGAACTGAATAATAGTTCTTTATTACTCTAGTTGAATTTCACTAGGACACATTGGGAAGTGCTGGCTGCTACCAGAGCAGAGATATGCTCACTTCCAGTGGAGGGGACCTGGGGTGCTCAGGCAGCAATGAACTGTTCCACAGGTACAGTTCAATTCAGAACAGGAGGTCTGATCTCTGCCCTCACTCAACATGATTTCAGAAGTCTGAAAAAGTACCTGATGAAAAGCTTTTCCCTGCTTATTCCCCGAAGTATTGAAATTAAAGCAGTTGTGCCAGAGTTTGTTCTTGTGGAAAAGAGGCACAGAATCTCACATGAAATTTGAGGCACAAAACCTGTCAAATAGTCTTTGAAACAGGGTATATTTTTTTTCCCTTTGAGAAAGAAAAGTGGCAAAACTTTATGTTGGTTTAGGTTTCAACTTCCCCCCCTCTATTGTTTTAAAATACATACAATGGATAAAGGTTGGTCCCAAGAAGTATTTAAACTGTGGCAACTTACTAGTGACACCCTTGACAGAGCTGTGGTATACAACATTCAGTATTTTTAGCTGCACAAAGTAATTCAGTAATTTTTTTCATTGGTGCTGTTTAGAGAAACAATGCCTCTGGGTCAGTAGTGCACGGATTCCTTGGATAGGCCTTGAAAGGGAAGAAGTAGGGTGGTGTTAGCCAAGAAAGTTAAAGAGTGAGAGAATTTTGTGTACTGTTGGAAATGGTTTAAAGTGCAAAGACTATATTTTTTGTTTGATGTGGAAAAAGTGACTGTACTTGTTCTGGAAGAAAACTCAAAATACTGTGTGAATTAATTTATGTTGTTTCTCTTGAATCATACCAGAAATCATCTGGGGGGAAACACTGATCGGTAAGTTGTTTCTTTCTCTCTTGCCTGTCAGTGAAGATAAATATATTTCACTTCATAATGAAAGTTTCTGGCTTAAACTCCTGGATAATGATCAAAATGCTGCCAAGGTCAAAGAACTTATTTCTGTACCTACCTACTAAAAGAAGAAATAGAACCATATGATTTAAGATGATCAGTTCCTGGGTGTTGGTTTGACAACACAGATCCAGGTGATTTTCAATTTTGAAGGAAGCAGAAAGCAGCTGCTCTTTGGAGCAAAATACAACACAGGAAATCTGCTTGGCAACTGAAATATTTGTATGAATTTTTCATAAAATCTGTGGCAACTGCTAGAAGCCAACATCTATAGGATCATTCCACTGATGGATCAAGAAAATAAAAGGAAGTGGAACCAATGAGGTGAAGAAGAGTTGTGCAGTGATTGTAGATTTTTTAGAGCAGACAAGGAAGGGTTGGGCTCCTTGGCTCTGCTCTTGATTTGACTGCCATAGGTTTGGCAGGCTACTGATCTCCAGTTAAAAAGTCATGTATCTTCATTTTAGTAAAGCTTTTCCAATGTTTCTTACAAAGAAGCAAAAAGACAATATGGTCCAGACTGAAAATCCCATGGTGTCAGAAAAGGTAAGGCTGAGGAAGGGTTAGCAAAATGGGGCCACTATTAAATGGAGAGATGTATTGAAAGAGGTTTCTCAAGGGTCTATCCTGTATCTGTTACTTTTAATAAAACATCCCAAAACCAGAATAGAGACTAAGCTTGTTACACTCAGAGAGGATATGAAGAAGAGAGCAAATAAAAGAGTGTTAGAGAACAGAATTAGAATTCAGAAGGAATTTTTCGAATTGGTGATGGGGTTTTTTAAGAAAAACACAAAAGATGGTATTCAATAGGTGCAATAGACATAGCATCATCAGTTTCCCCGATACAGGAAGAGGAAAAGTAAACAGGATTATAGTTGCATAGAAAAAATGTAGAGTGAATCACAGGCTAAGCACGAGTCATCACTGTTAAGCTGTCGTAAAAAGGAAAATGCCATACGAGTGGGGTAGAAACAGGAAAACAGCCTGCAAAATAGGCACAGAAATTATTTTGTTCTGCTAAACCATGGTACTTCTTCAATTTTAGTGCTTTGGGTTTTTTTTCAAATGTTTTTCACGTGGATCATGCTTGGGTTGGGGAACTGCACTTCCAGAATGACACTTGGTATCTGGAGAACAGTGCAGTGGAGGCTTGATTACCAGTCCAGAAAACATTAAGTATCAGGATAGTAATAGGACTGTTTGGAATAATGAAGAAAAGAAGATACAGGGCCTTTAAATATGGAAAAGACTGCCATATGCAGGAAGCAAAGAGTCTGTTCTCTGGGCCAGTAAAGACAGACCTTTCACCAATGGACTGAAATTGCACTAGAGGTTATATTCAGAGTACATGTTAGAAAAAAAACACCTTTAGTGATAAGGGTAGAGAAACACTGGGAAAGATTGCCTGAGGAGATGGCAGAAGCACCATACTGGGAAGCCTATAAGAACAAGATTGAAAAAACAATTATGTTACAACAAAAGAGTAGTTGATCCTGTCTTAGGGCAAGGGAAAGTACTACAAAGGGTGATTTCTTAAGGTCATTTTCAACCTTATGCTTCTTAGATTTTTTTTCTGTTCCTTAGATTTCCCTGGTTATAATATTCACCTCACAAATTCAAACAAAAGTAGGGAGAGGTCTGGTTTGGATGTCCAAAGGTAAAAAAAAAAATTAGGCGAGATCTGTAAGCTTGAAGGCATTCACAAAAGAGAACAGTTCTGGAAAGGCAGTTATACAGTGCAGAATCAAAGTTAATCCACACAGTTTGTCAAGAGAAGGTGAAGGAGCAAATCTGCTGCATTTTACAAACATCTTCAAAAGGAAGATATTTCTGTTAACAAGAAGCAGGCTTGCAATGGACAGATGCTGCAGCTAGATGAATTTACCTTTTCAAACAACATTTACATTTCTATCAGTTATTTTTTACATGTTAAGGTATTGTGGTATGTGTTAGGGTAATCACTGAGAAATCTTCAAAAGAGTAATGATGTATTTGCCATTTCTCCAACTCTTTAAAGCAAAATGAAGATGTCTTTCTAAGAAACAACTGCAGAAAGACTTAGGTGTGGGAATGGCTGGAGGAAATTCTACAGCTTTCAATATTCAGGTTAGACAAGATGATCATAATAATCTCTCTGGCTTTTAAATCTGTTTACCCAACTTTGTAGAGAGATGTAATGTTTACAGATCACTGTCAAATCTGCACAAATGGATTAGAAAAAGGCATGAATGAGCAATTACTCTTGTGACCTCTATGAGGTATAACACTTACTATTTACCAGGTCATTATATTACAAATTGTCACTTCTTTCCTCAGGTTTAACTGCATAGATTAATCTCTTTAACAGCATCTGGAGTTCCATGGAGTAATGTATTTATATTAGCAGCATTATATATGACAGCAAATATATACTATATATTGTGGTATATATATCATAAGTTATATATATGCGACAGATATATATATATATATATATATATATATATATATACATTAACAACACTAGTTTTCCTCCTTTTGTTCTAAAGGAATATGTGGGATGGTGTTTCTTTTCTCCAGTGGGGCACATCTGCAGTCAGTCACTGTCAGCTTTGTTCTGGAGTCACTGAAGGGGTAGGTGATGGTCACTACACATCAGCTGGTAAAACCACCCACAGCAGATTCAACAAAGTGCACCACACAGGAAGTTCTTCATTGACAGTATTATCCAGGGCCCCTGCAGATCATAAGATTCCAGTATGCTAGTCTTGGAAATAGGAGGATTTGCCTGCATGGATGTCTGTGATGAAACTACATATGGCATTTATAAGGCTTCTGTTGTTGCAGAGTTCAGCCTGGTTGTGCTGTTCTGACGGGTACCCCAGGGCCCACAGTCTGGATGAAAACACTGCTGAGCATCCTTTTAGAAACAGCAGTTTAAAACCTGTAAAAGCAGAGACTAGGTGACATTTTCAGAAGCAAAAGGCCACGTGGCTTTTCCTCGCTTGAGGGTGTTGCCTCTTCTCAAGTTCAGGCTCCCTCTTCTTAATCACTCACCTCTTTAGGGTCTTTGCATGTACAAGAGAGGTGAATATGCAGTCAAATCCACAACCAAACTTCAGTCTAGCACTGAAGTTTGTCACTTGAACTGAATCTAAATTCATGGCTGTTTATTACAAAACTTTGTGGTTACACAGTTCCTTTTATGGACTCTCACTGAAGTCAGTGGACTTTTTGGGCACAGATATCTACTCTCAGATATTCAGAGGGCATCAGGCACAGCTGAGATACACATATGTGGTGCACTGTCTGGGCCCTTCTGCAGCAGTCAAAGCCCTCAAAGACTGATTTTATTTCATGCATCTGATGACAGGCTTCTAATGAGAAAATTCAAACAAGCTGTCATGGAGAAAAAGCATAATTTTGAAAGGGTAGCAAATACTTACACTTTGCTTTTATTGTGATGCCAACTTTTCTTGGAGAACTGAGGAGCTCATTTTCTGCATTGGATATTAGAAGAAAACTGCAGAGTCACTGGTTACAACTTTGGAGATAATTAGAGAAAAGATAGGTACAAGCTGATTTGTTTTCCCTAGGAAGATGCTGTTTAATGTTTTAGAGAGCGTAGACGAAAGAGTCAGAAAAATGTTGTTTATTCATGTGATGAAATATTACAGACTACTAATTTAACCTGGGTGGGTATAGCCTACAAAAAAAAGTGAGAAAAATTGTGTTTCTTGGCCTTAGTGCTTTTTATGGTGCTTAAGTTCTTTAAGGTTTTACGAAAGGTAATTTGTTTTCCCACTACTGTTCTGGTTTGGGCTGGATTTGGCACAACTGAGGAATGGATTCTTCAGTGTTTTTTTCCTCTCATTGCTTTTCCTCTCCTTCCCAATAAGATTTTGTCTAAACTTGGCTTTTGCAACCGAGTATCAAGCATTACCAGTAAAAAAAGGCGAAAAAGCAGATCTCCTGACCCTTTCCATTAGGAAAAGAACGTTTGTTCAGAGACTCCCCAGACAGACAGCAGGTTTGTTAAAAAACATTTTTACTGTTTCACAGGAAAAAGAGGAAGGATTTGCATTACTGTGCGCTGGCAGCACTGCCCACTTCCTTGTTCCTGCGCCTTTCTTTGACACCCTTCCTTCTGCCACCCACAGCAGCAGCACCCCCAAGCCCTCCTCTCACAAAATCACAAAACATTTAGGGTTGGAAGGGATCTCTGGAGATCACCTAGTCCAACCCCCTGTCAAGGCAGGGTCACCTAGAGCAGGCGATGCAGGAGCTCATCCAGGTGGGTTTGGAGTATCTCCAGAGAGGGAGACTCCACGACTTCCCTGAGCAGCTCCAGCAGAGGGGTGCCCATGCTGCCGCTGGGTGAGTTTCTGCTCTCAGGGATAGTGCTAGGAGGTGGTTTTATTATCATTTCTTGTTGTTGTTCACAGAATCACAGAATATCCTGAGTTGGAAGGGACCCATCCACAAGATCACTGAAGTACATCTCTTCACCCTGCTCAGTACATTCCCAAAAATCACACCACGTGCTTAAGAGTGTTGTTCAAGTGCTTCTTGAGCTCTGGCAGGTTGGTGACCACTTCCCTGGGGAGCCTGTTCCCGTGCCCAACCGCCCCCTGGATGAAGAACCATTTTCTAATACCCTACCTAAACCTCCCCTGAGACAACTTCAGGCCATCCCCCGGGGTCCTGCTGCCCTTGTCCCTTAGCTGTTGTCACCGTTGTTATTATCATGATTTGTTTTTTTTTTCCCTTTGTTCCTCATCCACGAGGGGACCAACCCCCACAAACCCCCGACGCTTTTAGGACACCTCCCCTCGGAGCGAGAGTGCGAGCCTACTCTGTGAAACCCCAGCGGAACTTCTGGGGAGGCGGGGCTTCCAAGGGGCGGGATTTTGGAGGCTTCCAAGGGGGCGGGAGCGGTTTCTCCCGCCTCGATCGCTCCGCGCTCCATCGATGTGCGCTGCCGGCGGCTGGCGGCGCCTGCTCTCGGTGCGGGCCGCAGGTGCCGGACGCGATCGCGGTGGCGGCGGGCGGTGAGTGACCGGCCCCGGCCCCGGCCCCCGCCCCGCTCCCCCCGCGCCGCGCCGCGCCGCGGGGCACCTCCGCATCCTTACCCCCCACCACCACTTCCCCGGGCGGAGGCCTCCCCTTTTCCCCCCCTCCCTTCGGCCTCCCCCTGCCTTCCGCTCCCCGGGCGGGGTCGAGCGCCGCGTCCCCGCCCCGGCTCCCAGGCGGGGGGGGCGGGTGGACGGAGCTGTCGGCGGTGGCTCTTGGGGAGCGGGGGGGCGTCTCTGGTCTCCGGCCGTACCCCCGGTGCCTTCCCGGCTGCAGCCGCTGTTCCGTGCTCCCTCAACGCCCTGGCAGGAGGCCGGGGACAGGACAGGGCGGGGGGATTCCCCGTGGCCTGCGACCCCCGCGGGAGGCACACGGTGCCCCGCGGGGTGACGGCGGCTGCCGCAGATCGGGCCCGGCAGCAGCAGCAGCTCCGTGGGCTTTGCCTCTGTTCCTCATGGCTGGCGGGGCCTGGTGGGAGCTCCTGGGCCGGCCCGCTGCTCCGGGACACGGGGCTGGTGTGGGGCTGTCTGAAGTCCCAGAATACATTAGGTTGGAAAAGGACCTAAAAAAGAGATCATCGAGGCCAGTCTGTCTGAGATGATCGAGTTCACACCAATGAACCGCGGGTGTGCCGGGGGAGGGAGTAGGGGAAACGGGGAACAAGGAGAGGTGAGGTCTGACCTCTGAAAAGCTGGATATTTGCAGGACTGATTGGGTTTTAATTTTTATTTTTTTTAACTTCATATTTAGTGGTACCGTCAAGTTTCAGACACAACTCCCCAAAAATGAGTGGGTACTTAGGCGAGTGCAGTAGGAAAGTACCAGGGTAAGAAATATGGAAGGAATCAAAATGACATATAAAGGTTGAGAGATGGTCGTTTTCATTTATATGTATCTGGAAATGTTACACTTTTCTGTGACTTAATTTTTTTATTTTGTTTTTACTTCCTGCCCAGTTCTACATTTCTCCCTCATTTGTCTTGCAGTCCAGAAAGGTCCATGAGCTGGATGGCCAAATGTTATATATATGAAATGATGTAGAATATCCTAATTAGGAACCTGAAAATGATCTCTTAGCGAGAGGCAGATATCCGAAATTTGGGAGTTCTTGTTTCCAGAGGGGATTTTTTCATTTTCAACATACTCTTCCTTCTACACTGTTAGCTTTTCCATGGTGTTTTTTTTTTCCTCCTCTTTCTTTATTTCCTGAGATTTGTTTGCTTGTTGTGGGTTAACAACAAGCTTCTAGGCTCAAAAGTTTTGAATCAAAAGCCAGTGAAATATTAAGGCATTCTAGATCTGACAGAACATCAGATTAAACTCCAAATGTTCATTATTTAAAGGTTAGTTTAAATTTGTAATCATATTTCAACTTTCCACGCTTTACAGTCGTTTTTAAAACAAGTAAACAGTCTCTTTTCTCCTTTAGTGATTTCTGTGCATTTCATTACTACAAACATTGTTTTGTTTTTGCTTTTACTGAAGTTGTCAAAATAGTTAAAGGCTTGCAAATAAACAAACTTATGGCTAGGAAAACAGGTCTGTTTTCTTCCTTTACCTTTTGCTCAGCTGAAGAAGGAAAGCTCTGTAATTCTTGCTTTCCTATTTTGATAACATCTTATCACAGCTTGCACTGACCCAGCAAGAAGCAGCAAAAGGCACGTCCTGCTGCTGATTTCTTTCCCATGGATAGCTTAGTTTACAGTTTTTGTGATTTATGCCCGCTCCTTGGACAACAATGTTTTTACTTAGATGGGATTTCTGTTGTCTGAAACATCATTTAAAACAGATGCAGTTATTTTCATTATACTGGTAGGACTTAACTCAGTGAAACTTATTTTAAGTTGTAATGGTAAGAACGTTTTCTCTATGGAAAACATAACTTTTTTAGGATGTGTCAGAGGTGAAACTATTTGATTAAAAGCATGTTATCCATCAAACTTATGCTGGATTTTTTTCAAACAAAATCTAAAGTTGTCTGGTGTTTTTATGGCCTTTGTTCAATAAATAACAATATTTTTACAGACTTGATAGTTGTGGGGTTTTTTAATCCTGTGATTGCTGTATTGTATTTTGAAGCTGAGCAGCGGTCTAAGGTAATGAATATTTCAAGTGAATTCTGAAAAAAAACAACCATGTAAAGTTCTAAGTCATGAACACTAAAAAAAAAAATTAAAATATGTCTAAGTAAACTATTTATCACCTTGTCCTTTGAGCAGTTGATATTGTTATGTGAAGAAACTGTTTCACCTTCAGTACAAAAAGTATTGTTCACTAAGTGTTTTTGAATCTGTATTATTCAGATTTTCTTTTTAATTGTAGGATTTCTTGTGCGTATAAGCGAGGGTTTTTTTGCTAGCTGTTGAGAAGATTTGAGGAAAAAACAGACATTAAAATATGTAATCCACCAATTGTTTTTCTGAGGTCCTGTTAGAAAGAAACTCTATTCACTTATACAGTCCTTTCTTTATTATGCTGCTCTTCCCAGAGAAACTGGACTAAGGCAAAATAAGTAGGTTGACTAAAGAGGCAGAGGAGGTGACCTCTTTTAGTGGTGAAAACTTCTATGTATGTTATGTTAAACCATACTTAATCAATTGCTTTCAATGTGCTGGTACGTTTAGCTGTAAAGTCAGTAATTCTTTAGCACTGTACTTGAAACTAACCATCAGTTTTGAGTTATTTTAATTCCGTTTATTCTGTGCTTTTCGGCTTTCCTACTTCATTAAAAAAAAAAAAAAAAAAAAAGGACAACCAAAACAAAAAAAAAAAAAGAGAGGAAAAAAAAACCCACAACCAAAACCAAAAAAGAATATGAAAAGAAAGAAGTAGTTATCTCGTTATCTCAATAGGATGGTGACAGAAGACTGAATATAAACGGTGTTCTTAAAAACATGGATTTTGACAGCTGTGGAAAGTCTCCATGAAATAATCCACAGTTACAGCTTTCTATTCCAGGACAAAAGCCTGTGAAGCACAGACGGACACTATACCTGTGTGTACTTTGAATACCCATAGATCACTATTTACTTAAACAGGCAAAGAAAACCTTGCACAGGAGAAATAAGTAGTAGTTTATTTTACAGTCACGGGCTGGAAAATAGTGCTCAGAAGACTGTATGTGTTACAGTGACTTTATTTTCTATGTGAGTTTTTCAGACAGAGTGGAATCTACTGCTCTACTTAAAAGTAAGCTGAAGATTCAAAATATAAAACCAGCTAAATTAGTATCTTTTAGCAGAAGTCAGATGTTAGCTCTTCAGCTTAACTTTGACCTTCTGTCTTGGACCACCTACATTCTGTGAATCTGGGCTGTGCAACATTGTCTTTCAAATTACTTTTCCCAGGGGAGAAATATGGTGTTTGGTAATGGAGGGAATCTTGTTTGTAAAGGTGCTTGGAGGATGAGGGATGATTAGACAGCGCATGTATAGCGGTCATGTCAGACTGATGCTTCATTTTCTGCGCTGAACATGAAAGCAAAGGTCTGTGTTTACAGCTTGCAAAGTATGAGTTCAAAAATCTAGCTGATTACAATTTTTGTAGTTTACCCTGGAAATTATTTTCTGGAATTTCACTCTGCATTTCAGTTCCAAAGAGGTTGGATTATTCTCCCAGTGTCAAAATTTAGAGGAGTAGGGAAAGGCATGAGGGAGAACTCATTTTTGTGATCTCCTGGAGGGGAAAAAAAAAACAACAAACCTGAAGCATGCAGTTTTCCCAGAAACTGAGTAATGAGAGAAATGCCTGAAAATAACTATTCAGTTGTGATCGCAATGTTATGGGCTTTGCATAGGGAAAGGTAAACTACGTATTTAGTATTTTAAACAACACCAAGTCAAGCATTTCTCCTCTATCCTATGGAGAAATTCTTTGGAATGGTACTTTTTATATTGTTTTGGAAGCATTTAGTGCTTTTTCTCCAAAAATAAATTGGGCTGTGTAGCCCTTTTTTTATCAACAGACGTTATTTTGCAGACTGTATGTTCAGCATTTTCATTAGAAAATACTGTGATTGTATCTGGTGATGAGTGTGAAAGCCTGTGTTTCCTTTTTAATTTTGTTTGCTTTGTTTTTAAGGAAAACAAAATTTCTGAGACACCAAGTCCTTAATGGGTCTGGTTTTCACTTGACCTTAAGGGAAATGCAGATTCCCAGATTTCTAGTTTAATTCTGAAAGGCAGACCTTACG
>JAWWES010000081.1:67249678-67320750 GCA_035583135.1 Lophotriccus pileatus | reverse complement strand
GGTCTGGTTTTCACTTGACCTTAAGGGAAATGCAGATTCCCAGATTTCTAGTTTAATTCTGAAAGGCAGACCTTACGAGAGTGGGGTCTCTGACAGTGTAAAAGTGTCTGTGGATCAGATTACAATATAAATCAGGGGGGTTTAGGTATATTTAGACTTGTATTTTTTTTCTTTGACTTTGCGGATAACCCAAAAGTAATGTACTCTGTATTTTGAAGTTCATAAAAAAGCCTGTATTAATTAAAGATCTAGGCTCATGCTGAGCAAAAATTCCTTTTTAAATGCCTGCTTTTGTATTGAGGACAAACTAAATTGATTTTTTTTTGAGATACTCATAAAATGTCTCAATTAAAAAAGCAAATTACTGTCAGTTTTATATGTAAGAATTCTGTGAGTCTTGTGACATTTTGAATCTCGCTGTACAGGTGTATCTTGCTTCTTGCAACTGCACACTGGATATTTGGCAAAAAATTAAGAAGCTATGTATGTAGCCAATGAATTCCTCTCATTTTTCCTTTTTGTTGGCAGAGAAGGCAAAGGAGCTTCTGTTTCTCACAAGACAACTTCACTACGCTAAAAGCATGATAGCTCAATACAGGAGAAGGGATTTTAGGCAGATGAGTGGAAATGAAGACTTAGAGTATGTAAGGCAACAGCAGGTTTTTGTTAGAAAAATACCTGTGCACACAGTCTGTCAGGGTAACCCTTAAGTTTACTCCTGAGTGTGTGTTTGACCATGTGAATGGAGAAAAATGCTATAGCGTATGGCTTGAGTACTTCCCTGAGGAGAGGCCAGAAAGAGGTGTGTGGGAGAGAACATGAAAAACACAGGAATCTCAGTAACACAAGTGCACATCTCACCTTTTAAATACTTTTGAAACAAAAGGAACTGCCAAAAAAGTCCACAGCGAATGTTAAATTTAGTGTTGCAGTCCTACCTAGAAGCACCCAAGTTAAAACTTCAACCATGTGAACTGTGTAATTACAGTGGTTATATACTGTTTTTGTAAAGAATATTGTGTGTAGTTATAGGGCTTAGAAAAAAATCTGTGGTGTCTTGTTTCTTTTCTCTAGAAAAAAAAATTCATCCCTTTGGGATTTATTTAGTTTATTTTTTCTGAACTTCTGGATCTTTCTGAATGCATTTGAATAAACATATTTGAAAGTTTTTGGTGCTTGGAGTATTGTTTTCGAATTTCTGCCTGTGAATAACATAAGATTGAGGGATGTTGAGGGTATTAAGATTCTTTACCATTTTCCTATTAACTGAAATTGTGTGCAAAAAATCATGAATAACTTTAGAACAAAAGAGGAATGAAAGACTTAACTGGAGGACAGTAAAGATAATGACTTCTGGATGAAGCAAACTTTGCTGGATGTTGGCGGTAGAAGCAAATGTAGGAAGACGTGCGTTGTGAGAATGTAGAAATTAACGGGAGATTTATGACCATCTGTGATATGGTTTTGTATAAAGCTGAGTTGACTTTTTTTTACATATATGTTTAAATATACATGTTTAGGGCTTTTCTTCAAAACGTTGCTGGATTATAGTGATGCGTCACATAATAAATACAGAAGCTTTTAACCAAGTAGATTAATTAATCTCTGGGGATTTGTAATATAATTTATAATGGAAGTAGAGGAAATTTTGGGGAGAACACCTGTGTTCAGGCTTTCTTTAATTATGTTTTCTTCTATGCTGTTGCCTTTTTCTAGCCACTTCAGTATGACCAAAACAGATGTTCAGAAAACTTAAATTGGTTTGACTTGAGTGTTGGTAATGAGTAGGTGCTGTAATATTGAATATACCAGCAAAAGTGTTCATTCAAGAACTGGTATAAACGAGTATGTTGACATAATTAATAAATCGGGGGAATAATTTATTTTCGGTGTGAAGTTACGGAACTTTAAAGCTAATTTTTTGACAATGTATTTGATAAGGTAAAATTTTTTTTTGAAATTTTTTCCTAAGGCTTTCCGAAACAAAAACATCTTAGCCCAAGTTTATAGGGCTGTTTGGATTATTGTAGTATTGATGGTTTTGTTTAATAGTGGCACTTGGAGACTGTCATTGTCACTTAGGTAAAAAGATTTTGAACTGAAGTGAAAATGTGATTGTGGTTCTGGGCTGCCCAGACTGTGTATGTATTAAATTAAATTTGTGTGCTGGTGAGTTTGATGGAGGAGGTATGTGTGTTCATGGTAGCAGAGCAGAGGGAAGGAAATCTTTTTTTAAAGTAGACAAACTAAAATAGATTTTATAAGCCTTCAAACGTTTTATTCAGCTTTTTCTGTTTGAACAGGTGATATAATTGGCAGATGAAATGATTTTCTGAACTAAAAGAAACAAAGGAACCCCCAATTTTAAAAGTCTCTGTTTGTCTGTATTATAGGTTATTGTTTCTTTTAATCTATTTTTAGTGGTTTGCTGTTTTTACTTCTTGCTGATGAGTTACAAGCTCAGTGTTGTGTGTTGGCTCATTAACTTCCTTCCAGTTGTTTATGGTGTATGATCCTAATGAACAAAATTTCATTTTGTTATGGAATGTTCATGGAAAAAAATCAGCGTTTTGATGTCATAAAGGCATTTGTGCGGTTGGTTGTTCTTTGTGGGGAATCTCTCCCTTCTCCAAATAAATAAATAAATATCTCAAAACTCCTGATATAAAAATAGATCAATATATAGGTACATTGTACATTGTAACTGACAGGATGCTGTCATTTAATATGTACAAGGAAATGGATTTATGCTAGTCAATTTTTTTTTTTGACATGTGATAGATAGAAGGTTAATTGATGTTAAATGGATGCTTTGTTAGCCCTTCATCAGCTACTAAACTAGTACAGGAGGAGTGCAAATCATTACTACAAAAGGCCAAGACCAGTATGTTTTCTTAGTGAGGTTTATAGGTCCTTTTTTATCCCTCCCTTCTTTCCCTCCTTCCCAACCACACAAAACATAACCAGCTGTAATGGTAGGAGGAGAGAGCAAGCAGCTTTTCTAAACACACACACACACTCTCGCACTCCAGCCCCCCCTGTTTCCCTCCTCATACCTCAGCAGAGTGACAGCTTCTAGATGTTGCGTGCGAGTGAGTTCAGCTGGTGCTGTGTGGTCTGGGTGTGTGGTCTCTAGCTCAACCGAGAGGCTGCTAACAGGGTGGATGAGAGAGAGCAACACTGTTTACTTTAATTTATTTCGGATGCCGGAACTGTGCCCGGAGTTTCTCCTGAGCCGGGTTCCACTCTGAGCGGTGTCAATCCCTCGCAGCTGCAGCCCAGGCTGAACTCCTCTGCCCAGGGCTCTCGCAGCATCTGCCTCAGGTCCAAGCCTTTTAATCCCTTGTGACTCAGAAATGTTAATGGCATCGTTGAGTGCTGTGATTATTTTGCGTTCACTCTATCGAGGTACATCACCGTGAAGGTGTACCTGGCTGGGTTATGGAAAGCAGGACCTCTGAGATACTGAGGGAATATGCGAGTATGGCTATTGCGAAAGCAAAACTGCTGCGCTCATTGCTTGGCTACCCTAAAACTAAGATTTCCAGTACACACTTTGTGGCTGGTACGAAAATTCAGGAGCCCTTTCAGAAAGCGAAGGGTATCATATTATGTCATTTAATACTGCAAGTATTTTCTTTTTTTGTCATTTGCCCTTTCTGTTGCAAAACTTGCACATCCTCCCAAATTGAAACTGATTTTTGGCATGTAGAGTTGTCCTGTAAGTCAACATGTTTGTCAGTGTTAATATTGGCTTGAATCAACACGCCGGATATGACAGGGCAAGACAAATGAGCCTTTGTTTTTATTGTGTGACAGTGAAATTACCCACTTTTTTATGTTTGTTCATCTTTTCATTATAAGTAGCTTAGCGGTGTTTTGAAGAGTTTCTTTCCCCCTAAATGTAAGATTCGTGAGCACTTCTTGTTTAAATTGACAAGTCTTTTATTATTTAAATAAACATGCATAGATTCTTAATATCACTTGGAATTTCAGCATTGTTTAGCTTATTCACTTCCCAGTCTTTTCTGGCAGGCTTGCAGGAATGGACTTTATATTATTAATGCAGTGTTGAAGGCTGTGGAAATTCTAGGGCACTGAGGATATCCAGAGGGGTTAATAAATGTCAGTTATTTTCGCAGTGCTGCTTTTTGGATGCTTTTAATTCTTGTTTTATGTAGATTGTCCGTCTGAATTTATATTGTTGGGAAGATAAAGCACAGATAATGAAGCAATAGTGTTTTTCTTCAGTTTGTAATGGTTTTGAGTACAAACATATAGGAAACATTTTGCTTTGTCATCCTTCTTGGGGTCATTTGCCATGTCCTATCACTGACTCTGTCATTGTGTGTTGTTCTCAGGGAAGTCTCCATGTTTTCTAGTGAGAACAAATTATTAGATTTACTTAGTAGAAGCACATGTTTGTGTAGTTTAAGGTGAAAAATCCATCACCTATGTTCTGGAATCTGAGTATTTATCACTTGTTTAAAAAGGCATTTCATAAATCTTATCATTTGGAAATTATTTAATGCTGTGATGTTAGTGTGATGAGTAACTCAGCTATTGGATTCAGATTGGTTTTCTTTTAAAAGTAAACAGCAACACCTGAGGCATACTGTGATTTGCACTTGGGTGATGCTTTGCTGTTCCTGCCTCAAAATTTTTTTTATATTGTATAGCTACATATATGTGACTGAGAACAAATAAATATTTGCTATGTGAAGACTTGCATGCTTGCTTGTAGCTTAGACTCCCTCAATGATGAGAAATTGGCTTCTACTTCTGTCCCTTCTTGACAGCTTTGATTCCCTTTGCTAAATGACCGTGGTGCTTGCATTGACCTTGAGTTTGAGTTCCTCTAAGAGGATCCTGTAAGTTCAGTGACAGAGTGCTACTGAAAACTTTAAATTAGCTGAATTTTCAGTCACCGGAACCATCTTTGTTTTAGAAGTCTGAAACTCCATTTTAAAACAATTCAGCTGCTAATTTTCCCTAAAATTTCCCTGGTAACATTTGTAAGGTGGCACCAGATTGTTACTCACTTTCCAAAGTTTCATGCCTTCATGATGTTTGTAGTTTTCCTTTGATTTGAACTTACCAGCCAATGTAATACGCTTCAATCCTGAGATTTATGTTTTTCATTTATTTAATATTCTGATGATACTTCCAGAATGGTAAGCAGTACTTTGCTTTACAGAACAGATATGATATCTATTGGTATTTTACTTTATGCTTCTTCTCTGTTCGCCAGTGAAAGTTGATTGTGGAAATTTCAGAACTCTTATTTTAAACCAACTTTAAACTGAAGGCTTACAAAAGTAAAAAAGAAAAAAACAACTAGACTTATTCTTTCACTTATATTGGACCATGTTTCATTGCTTCATTATTTGTTTTTATAGTGGGTTTTCTTAGGATAAAGAGGGAAGGTGTCCTCTCTTTAGCAAACTTGTAATGCTTACAGTTGACTGGAATGTTTTTTTTTTTTTTACCAAACCTTTGTGAGAGGACAGTTTATTTGAGAAGCTCATGTAAAGACAAAGATTATGTTTATGAAAGGCATTTTTCAAGATGGCCTTGTAGTAGGTGGTCTTTGCAGAGGCTTTCTAACTCTTTGCACATTCATAACAAGAATTATAACAGAATAATATGGGCAAGATCATGGGAGTAGTCAAACAGCTGTATCCATGTTAAACTGTTGGGGAGATACTGAGAGGAAATGAAGTCTAAAAAAAGAAAAGGATGGGGAGGAAAAAAGAAGGAAAGAGACCTTGGTTAGTGTAGAAGAAGATTGTCCATTGCAAAAAAAATAGTGATGTTGACACTTCTTCAGTAAGCCTGAGTCCTCAGAGGAAATATCATGTATAGAAAACTGTCTATGCAATCTACCCTAGTCTGTATGAGAAGTAGTCTTTCAGGAAGAGGGCTGCTTTTTTCTAATATTATTTTATGCATAATACATACTTGTAAAAATAGATTTTACGGTTTAGGGCAACATATAGAATTGCAACAAAAGCTTGTAATTAGGTGGTTGTATTGTTTTATGAAATGAAAAAGTAATTGGTTGGGTTTTTGGGGTCTTTTTGTTTTGTTTTGTTTTTTTTTCAGCTTTGCTTTAAATATTTTTAAACAAATTTAGAAACCTGCTATTGGGACACGGTAGTAGTATACTGGCTAGGCTTCCCAATAAGCAGTTCAGTCATTTTGGCTATTGACATGTTTGTCATACGGAGAAGAAATATTCTAAATGAATTGAAGACTCCCAAGCATTTGCTTGATATTTATAATAATGACATATTTCAAAGATTTCCTTTACTTACTCTTTGAAATAAATGAAACCAATTGCTGTTTGAAAATAATAATAATAATAATAGAACATCTCAGTGCTGTAGTGCTTTTGTAATGTGTTGAGATTTACTGTGGTATTCTCATTCCAGTGAGGTATTTTAAAGCAATTCTGCAGTAAGCATAGAAATACTTTGGAAGAAATATTAGATCTCAGGAGGCTCAGCATTTTTATTACATTTATTTAGCTCATCATGAAGGGGGATCTAGTGCCAATTTCTGAAATCCAGAACAATATGTTGCAATATTACTTTTGAGTTTTGGTATTGAAACAAGCCAATTACCTGTGTGCTTAGGTATTTTGAAAGAGACAATAGCTGCAATGCAAGGGAACTATAACATTTTGGGGGGAGGAGGTCAACCAAATAATACCACAGTAGCTCCTGTTTTCCTTGTTTTCCTCGAGGCTTCTTCCTCTGCATATTACCTGAAGTTCTATAAGATGGCTTTTTTACATCTCTATAACTGATTAATATTCTACATAAATCTTCCCCCAAAAATTGCTCAAAAGTAAAATAAGTGCTTTATGTTGATATACTGGTATCTAGACACATGCTGCTTCCTGCAGAAGGTGATCAGGTGTGTGTGTGAGGACACAGCACCACTGTTCCTTTACTGCTGTTGTGTATCTTGGAGCTCTGCTGAGGATCTGTGAGAAAGGCTCAGAAAACTTCATAGGTAAGATTATGAGGAATAGATGGAGTTTGTTCTCCTCCATATTGGTAAAATTAGGCATTTGATTCTTCTCTAACATCATCTGTGCACAGGACTCCAGAGGAAACTTCAAGTGCAGAAAGATCTGACCTTCTCTGCATATGCATCTTGTGTAGCAATAAACAAAACTTCCCTTGCAATTTTGTGTTCTGATTCCTCTGGATGGTATTAGGTTTATCAATGAGAACTGGGAAGCTTATTTCTGTTGTGCTGCCTATTGTTTTGTCAGGTGATGCTGTGGTAAGGTAGTTTTGAATGCAGCACAGATGAAAGCTGGGCAAACCTTACGATGCCAGGATTAGGGAGGCTGACAGAATATGGGATCTCTAATTTTCACCTGTGGCAAGGAAGTGGATTAATAGTAGTGTAGGTGGGTTATTTGGACGAGGCATCATGGAATAGGGAATGGGGAGATAAGGAAGAGGAATTACCAAGGTGTCTGGATTTGAAAGGAAAATGGAATAGTACCACCCCTCTCCCTCCCTGCTTGAACTTATGGATAAAAAGTCAGAGGGAGAATCAACAGGACAGGGGCAGGAAGCAGCTTGTATGGAAGACTAGAACCTGGCCTCAGTTTTGAAGTAAGGCAGAGACTGTCTCATGCGAGAAGGGTGAAAAGCTGGGAAACAAATAGCAGTAGGGCACGGAGCACAACTTTCTCTTCCGTAGCTGGAGAAGACTGTCGGCTGATTTCTTTGTAATCTGCTGATACAGTCCTCTCCTTCAGTGCTGTTCTAGCCACAATGTTACAAACTGCGTATATTGACTACTGGCTTCTCTAGTCTCTTATTGGATTCATGTAAAATAAATTTCCACTATTCTACATATAGGACAGTAAGTTATACAATATAACTTTTTCATCCATTTGTTTTTTGCAAAAAAAACAGAGAAACTAATGTTATATTAAACACATAATGCAGTTTGTAATGTTATGAAGGCAACAAGTAAAGAAATATGAGATTTGCTACTTAAAAATAGAAAACCAAACCAGACCTACATTGTGTGTGTTATCATGGACTCTTACCAGACTTCCTTCATGTACTAGACCTGGATGACATACTGTAACTTACTGTGTTCTCACTTGTTTCACATGAATTTGCATATCTTATTAATTGCACACTCTTCAAAGGTAGTCTCAAAAGTTCTCTGAAGGTATCAATAGTTCTGTTATGTTCAGAGTATCTAAATACCTTTTCTATATGGATGAATTTGTCTTCAAAAATAGGTTTGAGCATTCTTATTGTAAATATGTATAACTGAAAAACACAGATCAGATGTAATTATAGAATAGAGGTTATTATTTAGGACCTCAATATTTCAGGTCATTGTGCAGTATTCCCTGTATATTTCACACTGACTTTAGGTGTGTCTGTGGTCTCTGAAATTGGATCAGAAAAAAATGTAAAGTTTTGTTATAAGTGACCTACGATGCACCCATGGTACAGACAGACAGAGACAGGATACTGTTCTGGTGGCATTATTTGATTTCTTTCACCATGAGATCTTCCTCCTGATTCCTGCCTTTTCGATTTTCATCTTCATTTTCAGTGCGCATTCCAACTTTGGAATGTGAAGAAAGAAACCAGTCTGTGGGAGCTTCTTTGATGCACATGTCATATCTAGCTATTAACACTGAAAAATTTAGGGAGGTTATATAAAAGTGTGGTATATATTGGTACAATTAATGTATTTTTTATATGCAGAAGCAGCTAAAACAAATATGTCTTACTTAATTCTAGTATTTCCTAACTGCGGGTGCTTGGAAACTGCAACTTTGCTGGAGTTTATGGTTAGGGGTGATTTACAGAGTTTCTAGGGTTCATGGAATAATTGACCATTTGCAAGTAAAAATAGAAAATACGTCTCAGTTCAAAATAACGATAAGAGAAACCTTTTGAGGCTTGGCTTATGTTCCCCTTTTTTACGAACCTGAGCTTTTGAAATTGTTTACGCTCCAATGTTCTGTATGTGTAACTGGGGCTTTGGAATACTGATGGTATTTAGTAAGTGTTGTAAAAATGGAGAAGTTAGTGGGAGCTAACATGCTTCAGGTTATACTCGTCAGCTTCTTATAGCTGCAGAGCTGCACAAAGGAAGCTGCTAATAAGCTGTAGGAATTTGTGAGGAATTGCATAGTAAACTAAATGTAGGCAGAATACCATGTTCCATATCAGTGTTTCTATGACAGAGCTAATTAAACTGGTTTGAGTTGACTCCTAATTTCAGCTGCAAAGGAATAGTCTTCTGGAAATGCTTCTTCAGTAATTTTATGTACATTTTTGTTGATCTGTTGGGATATTACTTGTTTTATTGGTGATCTGTGCTACTGTAGTGTCTGTAAGGCATGTTTTAATCTTCTCAGTTTATAAAAATGTTGACACTTTATACAAATAAGTGCTGGGGACTTCTTCACATGGAACTGTCTGTGCCAGTAAGTCTAATTTTGATGGAGAAGTTATCCAAATATGTAATCATAGTCTATTACTTAGCTTAGCTTAGCAATTCTAATATTTTTAAGGAATATAATACTTTCAAATAGAGGTTTGAAGAGACTCATTTGAACTGTGCCATAAGTAATTTGGAGTGTGTATAGAGTTTCATTAAGAATTTTGAAATTTTTCATATTTTTCTGAATATACTTTTTCTTTGTAGTTCAGAACTAGAGCTATATTTAATTTTTAAAAAAGGAAATGCAAAGAGGGTGTAGTTATTGTTTATTGGTTTATAATTATGGGGCAGAAAAAGGCTTTGAGAGTGGTGTTTCATATTCACATTTATGTTTCCCTACAATTTTAGAAGAAGAGATTGAAAGGTTTATATTAACTTTTTTTACGTAATATAACTATTGGGTTTTTAATTTATTATTTCTTGCTGGACAGGTAAAACCAGCTCAGATTTCAGTAACTGAATAGACATCATGTCTCGAGCACGGCAGCCCCCACTTGTAACTGGCATCTCTCCCAATGAAGGCATCTCATGGACAAAAGTGACAATAAGAGGAGAAAATTTGGGGACTGGGCCTACAGACCTCATAGGTAAGTTGAAAAGAAATCTCTTCATACTGAAGAATGTAACATTTTGGATATTATTAGGGAATTTCTTTTGCATGGTAACATCTGTGTTGGATGGTAGGAGAAATGCCCTTTACACAAATATGTGCTTGAATCCAGAAATTCAAGGGTGCTGCCCAGTCTGTAACTAATCACTTGCTAGATGAACCTTTAACCTGACTCAGCATCCTATTCTGAGTGTGAACACTGAGAGTGAATGCATATTGGAGTGTACTAGAAGAGGGTGGATGTAATGAGATGGACCTTTGTTACTTCCCCAGGCACTGAGAATCTCTGCATGGAAACTTTCCTACCAGAAGTGTTTTCAGTGTATTGAGAAAGTCCCTATAGGGTTGCTATTCCTTGAATTAGTGTAAGTTAGTTTGTGCATCTGCAACAGTTACGACAGTGATTTAGCTGCACATTATTTGAAGAACCATTTCCACTGCTGTTTTGATTTTAACATGGTAACTTCACTGTTGAAAAAGGGGGCAAGATGTTTTCTCTAATTCTCCTGACCACGCAGAGTTTGTTCATTACTGCTCTATTGCCTCATTTCCAGCTGAAACATCTTGGCTTATTTAAATTTTCTGCATGTATCTTTGGCCCTTCTTGTGGCTCTTCAGTGAATCTCTCTTGGTTTCACTACCAGTCACTGGTGACCATCATCTTGGGTACATGCAGTGTTCAGGATGTGAATGCACTGTGGCATAACACTGTACTTTCACTTTTGTTTTGTATTTCTTCCATAGGGTTCTGTTTTCCATATAACCTCTACTAAGTATCAAACTAATGTTGTTTGTTGTTCTGCCTACTGTAGTTCCATGAT
Source organism: Lophotriccus pileatus (assembly GCA_035583135.1). Taxonomy (NCBI): domain Eukaryota; kingdom Metazoa; phylum Chordata; class Aves; order Passeriformes; family Tyrannidae; genus Lophotriccus; species Lophotriccus pileatus. Next base: position 67,309,815 of record JAWWES010000081.1, on the reverse strand, counting down.
TTAAAACTTGAGGGTTAGAAGTCAATTTCAGCCTGTCATCTGTGAATTTAAGGTGTTGCCTGTGTGCATCATGTCTTTGTTTATTGAATTTCCGCTGTTGTATAACATCTACATTACAGTGCATCCACTCGGTCCCATAAGTTCTGTTCCACTTTTTTTTTTTTTTTTTTTTGGTAATATCAACTTTATAACCATTTTATCTTGTAATTTATAAAGGTAGTGAACATAAGTGATCCCAGCATAACCCTGTGGAAACTTTCCTCTGTCAAAACACACCCTTTACCATAACCCTGTGTCTGTCTTAACAAGCTGTTTACCCATTCGTGGTTCATATCCTGTAGCTGCATCATTTTCGTAAGCCTTTCAAGAAGGACTTTGTAAAATTTTCTTGAAAATCCAAGTTAACTATAACTACTGGAATTTCCCCTATTCCTTTTGTAAGTTATGCATATGTGTACTTTAGTAGTCATGTTAGAGACAATTTGTCTAATTTGTTGTGGAATCATGACTCCTCTGAAGTCCATTGGAATTTTGTTTGGCTTTGCTAGAAAAAATATTTCATTTCATGCCTGTAAACGAAGATTTACAAATTCCATTCATGGCCACCACAATGAGCTTTATGGCCAAGCATAAGCTACTACAGTTTTCCACTTCACTTCAGTTTGCTGCCTCTCAAAAAGGGAAGTAGTATTTTCCTGAGCTGCTAGATGAGGTTGCGGTACACTAATGAATCTTAATTGAGAAATCCTCAAATAACTGATGATGTTTGAGGTGAGTATTTCTTGTGTATTTGTGTGGTTGATTTACTTCAGTAACCTCATTAGTTCATTGGTATGATCCTCTAGAAATTATCAGTGCTAGGTTCTTGGAAGGAGGACCTCTCCTGAACAGTATTACAGCTGATCAACTGCTTATATTTCTTGTATTTCCTTCAGAGTAACAATAGTAACACAGAGCTGCTAATAATTTTATGTTTTGAGGTAAAAATAAGTAATGGATTGCCTTATTTTTTTTATTAGCTCAATTGTCAGCTTTCTCCAGTAAGTGAATAAGGTTCAAGATGTAAAGATTTTTTTTTTTTTAATGGTTGAATTAGGTATGTGGATATCCTCTGTGACTTGAGTGGAAATACTTGCAAAAGTGAGGCTTTGTAGGCATGAGAGTTAAGAGAGTTTGAGTGAGATTTTTATAAAGTTTACAAAGTCTGAGATGCATTAAAGTAAAATGAAAAGCAAGAAACTTTTTTCCTATATATAAACAGAGTATCACATATTAGAAGAACATGTCTTTTTGTTTCATTTAAGAGAGTGCCTTCTAGTAATCTCTTAGTATCTCTGAAACCAAATAAACTTTTTATTTGTAACTCTATAGGTCCTGGTACAAAAAGTCTAATCCAGGAGATTCCTGTAACGCTTGTGTTTTCAAGGTTTAGTTTGTCTTTTAAGACATTTGCAGCTGTATTTTGCACACATTGTAAAATTGTCCATATATAAGCTTAACCAAAATTGCAAAGTCTCAATAAGATAATTACTTGTGCCCATTTATTGGAAGACACCTGAAAGCTAGAACCTGAGTATGATGTTCTCAAAGGTGTTTATACTGTGCAACAGATTCAAATTCAATTTTATTTTAAGGGAAGTTTTTTCTTTTTGGAGAAAGAAATGTCGTACCTGTACTATCAAAACTTCTCCCCCAACATCTCTTTATTTGCTTTAGAAATTGTGCCATATTTAGTATGGTACATAAAATGTTAATAGAGACTTTCTGTTGCATTTTTTAGATACAGGCAAAGGCTGTTTCCTGCCCTTTCAGAAGTGTTCTATCTTGTGATCTAGTTCTTTTGAGAGCTTTTGGAACCTCCAAAGAGTAGAAAATAATTGATTTGAGGATCCTTAAAGCAGTTGCTCAAAAATTTTACCCTACTAAATTTCTGTAGTTCTTGATTTTGAAGTATTACTTAATTTAAGCATGAATTCAGACCTTTGAAATTCTAGGGTGAAAACCTCTTTATGAATGGTTTGGGCAAAGTCTTATGGTTAGTCTTGGTCCCTACAACAATCTTTTCTCTTTAGAGAAGATGCTACCATAAAACCAGAAGAGATCTAATAATATAACACAACGTTACAACTTATGCATCATAAATATATGGGTTTTTCCTTCCCCTGTGAAAATTAAAACCTGACCTGGTTAAAATGTTGTAAATAAATAACCAAAATATTTTTTCCATTTTAAGGCTTCTTTTTATGTATCTGTATCTGAATTTGCACCACTCCCCCTACTTTATTCAGGTATCTTTTAAGAAACAAATCTGCTGTCCTTGCTCAAGTAAAATGAATTTCAGTTGTAATAAGATTCAATGCCTTTCTGGTTTTTATTTTTTGGATTTCACTTTCAAAATAGTTTTTGGCAGGGAGTAAGACATTTCTATGTCTGACAACCATGAAAACTGCCAAATTTGTCTGCTGTGTCATGTCAGAAGCTTAAATTGTGAGCACAAGTAAGTGTGAAGCTTTGGTACTGAGCCGCATATGCTGACCCTTTTCTGTCTGTTAAGTATTTTTTAAATTGGTCAGAGCTTTCTAGAAATTAAAAACAAAACCCAAGCCAACAGGGAAGAACTGCTGTGCTTGACTAATTTATACTCCAGTACAGCCAACACTCTAGTACAGCCTTGCCCTTTTGGATGTAAGGCAAAATGTTCCTAGTTAAGGGTGTTATTTAAAATGAACTTAATGAGGTTGTTCTTCAAATCAATACTATGGAAATTAGGATCTTGCCAGTTTTTCAGGACAGCAAAACTTCAGTTAAGAATATGGATATTGTTCTAGATCTGAGAAAACGATCCATCTATTCCAGGAAACAGAGTCCTGATCTGACCAGAACCAGTCAGATTAATTGGTTGGATTGGCCAGACTGATTTGACATAAAATCTCAGGAAGGCTTGGGTCTTATATTAAGTGTTTGAGAGGCGTTCTTAAACACTAAAACTTGACAAGTTTTAGTATACCACAGTCTCTAGCTATGAGAAAAGACTGATGTATATCATAGCTTGTCATAGTTTGACATTCTGTGGTGAGAGAGTATAGAAGAAGGAATAGCTGAACATTATCTAATTATTCTTTCATATAACCAGGGCAGTTTATTCATCAGAATCAGTCTTGCATCATGGATTTCGTACAGAAGAGATTGAGGCAGAATATCTGTCAATACTACTTTGACAAAAGAACCCCTTTGTGTCCATAAAAGTACTACTAAACTAGTAAGGCTGAAGAAACATTGTTCATTGTGAATATGTTACATTGTCTTTCTTTTTTTTTTTTTGCCAAGTTGTATAAACTGAACTTATGAAACATTTGTTGCAAGCAGTTCTGATGGGAGTTTCACAGAAATACAATACTGAACAGCAGTTGTCTAGTGTCTTGCAAAGAGAAAAATCAGTTATACTACTATGAAGTAAAGGTCCGAGTAACCCACAACTGGTAGAAGAGATTAAAGTAAGTTCCAAGGAACGCTGCATGTGTCTCATGAAGTGTTGCTGGGACAAAAAACATGAGTTCACCTAGGGAGCATCTGAAAAATTTATTTGTGACTCCTTGACTGTAATTGACTTTAGGGGGCTGGTGAAGAGTCATATATTTATGTAAAATACATGAAGCATCATAAATGTATTTGCATTACGTAATTTCAAAAACCACTTCTATTCACACTAGGGTATTTCTTTTTTTTTCTTTTTCCTAGGTTTAACAATCTGTGGACACAACTGTCTGCTAACTGCTGAATGGATGTCTGCCAGTAAAATTGTGTGTCGAGTTGGACAGGCTAAAAATGACAAGGGAGACATTATTGTTACTACAAAGTCTGGTGGCAAAGGAACTTCAACTGTTTCCTTCAAACTGCTTAAACCTGAGAAAATAGGTATATTTCTTGTTCAAATTCACATCTGTTTTCTTTGCTTAACAAATATATGGCTGAGTGTCTCTTTATATAAAATGTGCATTTGAAATGTATCCACCTCAGGATGATTTTCTGTTGTCTAGAAAACAGAGTATATCAATAAAATGTCCAAATATGTGTAGAGATAAAGTCATGGTATATGTAAATTATTCCTTTCTCAATAGCCTGATAAAACCCTCAATGACTAATGAAAAGTAGTTCTTTATTTTTCTTCAAGGAGTAGCACTAAACTGCTACACTGTAAAAAAATTAATGACAAATCCAGTAATTACTCTTAAGTAGTGTACTAATAAATTCAAAATACAAATCAACTCATGAACTTTACACCTATATCCTGAGCTGGCAGTTAATCTTTTAAAGAAAGTTGAGTCATCAGTGCTGTTCCTTATTTGTAATTCAAACTATTCTACAAGACAGAAAGCCTTAAGTATTTTTCCTGAGATGCTTAACCACTGAAATAATGTTTCCAAGCAGTCTAGGACCTCTGCTTAATCTAGAATCCAGCCTAAATACTCTCTGGATTTGAAATGTTTCTTTCAGGACCCCTCACTGATGAAGTTGGATAGTTATCTTTTCTAAGGCAGGAGTTCCCCCAAGAATTATTTTAGGCTTTTATTCTCAGTAGTTTAGTGGTAAATAACACATAATTTATCCCAAGCTGCACTAAGATCTTAATAATAGAAAGGTGAATCAAGTGCAAATGTTGAACAGTAAAGCTTTTTGTGATGGGAGAGGAGAGTTTATATTTTAAAAAAACAGGTAAGTGTGAGGACTGAGTAATTTTTGATGTTGAGTATATGATGGGTATGCTAAAGGAGGGCAAGGCCAAGAGTATGGCTGGCTCCATTTTCAGCTGAGGTCCATGACCTTTTGTGCCTCACCTCTGTGCATTGTCTGTGCTAAGACTTTGGAAACAAAGTCAGTTTTGTGTCCTTTGAGTCATCTATCTTGACGTGTGGCCAAAGTTCACTTACATACTTACCTTTTGGATAATGAATGGCAACAAAACCCTAAAGTATGCAAATAGAAAGACTTCCAGGTAAGTAGTAGATGACAAGGTCTGAAAAAATACCAAAAGACCTGCAAGAATGAAAATACTAATACTCTGTGATCAGGAAAATGCTCCTAATGTGCTTGAAACTGTGCAGTCTGCAAGAGGGTAATGTTTGATGCTCAGCCATGAATACCTTTTCAGCAGCTGTAATAAAATAATTTAGCATAATTGCATCCAGGTTGTTTTGCCATGTATCTAGCAATATATTACCTAGGCATGCATTTTATATTCATCAGGATTTTTCAAATTAATTCAGTATGTTAGAGGTTGTTGGTGCTGGGCCGCCCTTGTTGTTTTAAGGATCTGCCCTTTGTTTTCTCTAGGTATCTTGGATCAGTCTGCTGTCTGGGTGGATGAAATGAACTATTATGACATGCGCACTGACAGGAACAAAGGGATTCCCCCCTTGTCCCTACGTCCAGCTAATCCTCTTGGTATTGAGATAGACAAGTGAGTACCAAATGCCTTTAATCCACTTTTTTAGTGGTTTTCTCTATATGTGCCTTTGTGAATTCCAGAAAAGTTTTATGGTTTACAGGGCAGGGAAAGGTTTAAAAATTCATACATGTATTAGCTGTGGGTATGCTATTTTGAACTGAAAGGAGTTCTTAGTGCACACAGTATCCTGCTTCATAATCCTCTATTTTGAATCATCAATTAGAGCTGTAGATAATCTAAAAGGCTGATATATTGAACGTCAGTGATGTTTAGATTTTAAGGATTGGTAAATAACCTGAGGCTTCAGATTTATACATTGTAGTTATGGAATACCTACTGTTGCATTTGAGTTTCACGGGGCTTTTAAGGATGTTTAGATTGCTATCTTGTGCTAAAATTGTACTGTAAAATGTAATTTATTATGCTACATCTCCTAGTTTATTTTACTGAAATATTAATACTGTTTTCCAACCCACAGTCTTCTTTACTTTTGTTCTTAAGTATGATGGAATTTATGTAATTTTTGTTCTAAAATAGAAACTTTATATTGAATGATAAATGGAATTAGGGGGGTTTAAATGGGACACTCATAGGGCTCCAAATCTGTCTGACTCCTAGAAATAGCATAAGGAATAATATTTCCCTTGATCAAGATACTACCTCTACCAAAACCACAGGCTATTTAAAAGTAAACTATTACTAAGGTCTCATCTGCTGAATACTCTATTTGTGAGGGGTAGTGCATTGAAGAAAATCTGCACTGTCCATTGTTACCTTGTTCTGATGGGAAAGCTGCACTTTGCCAAAATCTCAATGTGATTTCCAATGGATCCATCTTTACCTTCCAACCTCTGGCTATGCATTTCTCTCCTAGTTTGAATATGTATTTTGCTTTCTTTTCAAACTACTAACCCGCTTTTTTTGCAACAAGCAGAAGATTTTGTCTCTTTGGTAGTGTTTTTCTCTAGCCTCTGATATAACTTCTGACAGGTACTTGTTTCATGTTCTTCAGTTTTCCAAACTCTGATAAAATGTGGATCTTAGGACTGTGGACAATATTTCGACATCTTACTAGAAGACTTCCTGTCACTGCTCAACTCTCCCTGCCTTGTCTGTAAATTAAAACCCCCATAATAATGCTTTTTACCACAATGCTGCACTGGCAATAAGTAGTGAGTGGTTTGTTAGCTGATGCTCTTGAGTTGCTGCTTTTGCTGCTAGTATGGTTGCTCATTGTTCTGTAACAATTCTCTGGAATTTATTCTTTATTCTATCTGCATCTTCTTGCATTTGACCATATTTTCCTGTTTGTTGCTTCCTTGACAAGTCTGTCTTCTCAATCCAGATGACAGTCTTTCTTCCTGATGTTTTTACCAACTACTTATAAAAAATTATTGGTCATAAATCTGTTAAATCGTGTTGAAAAGATGATGTGGGCCTTAGTGAAACTTTAACTACAAATGTTCTCATTTTTGCTTCTCCATGGATTTGTTTAGTTTTTAGGGGTTTTTTTTCTACTTAGTTCCTTAATCCATGTGATGTATTCTATTGCATAAAACTAAATTTTAATCAATCTTATGGTAGCAAGTCTCCTTTAAAATGATGTTGTATTAATTTTGTCTGGTTACTTTTTCAAGAAAGCACTTAATCTCAAAACTCATTTAATAAGTTCTCAAACATTGTCAGAAGCAGTTGTGACTGGCTGACATTAAAACTATTTTTCTCTACTTTAATCCTATACTTCTTGAACAACATCTTTTTCAGTATTTTATCTGGGATTTAAGTCAAGATAACTTGTTCTTTTAATTGGGAGTGACCGGGATTTAAGTATACAAAAGGTTTGAACTGTGAATTAAGGGAAATAGTTAATAGGAGATCTAACAAGTTTTATTAATAATTACAAAACTGCCTCTAGATATATTGTAGGAGTAACATGTATGATCAAAATATGCACTGGAATTCTCTTTTTGTATTCGAATGTTGCAACAATGCAAAGAAAGAACTATGGATATACACTCATCCTCCTGACTGTTTTTTACATAGTTAAGATATTTTAAATATTATATGTATATATGTGTTATATGTATAATATTCATCTTTTAAAAAACAGAACTGATCCAATCAGATAAGAGGTTTTTGGCATTTCTGTAACTTAGTGCCTGTTGTGTATGTGCTATGAGGTATTTATTTCCCACCAGAAAATAGGTATTTAAAAAGATTAAATAATCTTTGAATTCTGGTTTTTAAATATGCAGAGTGGGGGAAAAGACTCATACAAAGCTTTAGTGTTCTATCCCCATCTTTATGCTCACTTTAAGTGCAGTGCAGGGACTGTGCCACCTTTTCTCTTCCTGGCTGTGGTGTTACACAGATGTTGCCAGGAACCCTTAAACAACCATAGAATCACAGTTGGAAAAGTTCTCCAATATCATAGAGTCCAATCTTTGGTTGATCACTATCTCATCAACTGAACCATTGCACTAAGTGCCATGTCCCATTGTTTTTTGAACACTTTCAGTGTTCAAGACTTCCACCACTTTCCTAAGCAGTCCATTCCAATGTCTGATCACCCTTTCAGTGAAGAGGTTTTTCCTGATGTCCAACCTGAACCTCCCCTGGTGCAGCTTGACACCATTTCCTCTTGTCCTACCACTAGTTGCCTGGGAGAATATTCTGACCTCTGCCTCAGTAGGTAGTTTCAGGTAGTTGTAGAGCGTGATAAGGTCTGCCCTGAGTCTTTCCTCCAGCTGAACATCCCAACTCCCTTGGCTGCTTCTCATATGACTTGCTCTCTAGACCCCTCACCAGCTTCATTGCGCTTCTCTGGACACATCTCAGTGTCTTTCTTGTAGTTAGGGGCCCAAAACTGAACACCGTACTTGAGGTGTGGCGTCATCAGGGCTGAGTAGAGAGGGACAATCACTCCCTTGGTCCTGCTGGCCACACAGTTTCTGATACCAGCCATGATGCCATTGGCCTTCTTGGGCACCTGGGCACTCTGCTGGCTCATGCTCATCAGCTGTCGACCAACATCCCTAAGTCCTTTTCTACCAGGCAGCTTTCTACCTGCTCTTCCCCAGGTCTGTAGCATTGCATGGGATAGCTGTGACTCAAGTGTAGGACTTAGCACTTGGCCTTGTTGAACCTCATACTGTTGGCCTCAGTCCATCAATTCAGCCTGTCCAGATCCTACTGTAGAGCCTTTCTACCCTCCAGCAGATTAACACTCCCACCCAACTTGGTGTCATCTGCGGGCTTACTGAGGGTGCACTCAATCTCTCATCCGGATAATTGATAAAGATATTAAACAGGACTGGCCCCAGTACCGAGCCTTGGGGAACCCACTAATGACCATCTGCTAACTGGAGGTAACTCTCTGGGCCCAGTCAGACAGCCAGTTTTTAATCCAGTGAAGACTGCACATGTCCAAGTCGAGGGCTGCTAGCTTTACCAGGAGAAGTCTTAAATATGGAAGGAAGATGAGGAGTGCACAGTCATTGTCTCAGTCTGAGAAATGTGGAAGTTGGTATGAAAACGTGGACCTTAACAGTGATGTGGCCGTACATGGGTTGGTGTTAGTAGTTTAGAGCTGTTGGTAGGTTATGTCCTACCAACACAGGATCATTCAGAACTCTGAAAGATTCTGGGAGAGAGTATGTGATGCCTGTGTCCTAAAGATAATGGTTGAAATCTGGTGGTGGAAAATTTAGATCTACATAAGATTTATGGATGAATTGCTTGTTCCAATGTACTGCAAACTTTCCCCTCTTGCACAAGTCCTTGTTTAATCAAGGGTTCCCTGACTCTTCTAACTACTCTGTCAGATTAAGAAAATCCATTCTCTGCAAAGCTGTAACAGCAGTTGGATCTAGTGGTGGTTAGAAAATTTTTAAATAGTGTTTGTTGTTTTGCATGTAGCAGAGGTCACTATGGTGGATCCATCTCGTACATGAAAGCAAATGCTGACATGCTAAGTACATTCCACATCTGTATCCACCCACTCAATACAGATGCTTCCCTCTTCCCACGCCAGTTTCCAAAACAGTTCATCTGGGAGAAGGAAACAGATGATCTTACGCTGCCACCTAATGGTAAATGTCAGCTTGCTGCCATGACATAGGAAAAGACTTTCTGGAGGCTGTGATGTTTATTTATTTTTAAAGGACTTTTATGGAAGTGCTGTAAAATTCATCATTGAATGTGATGGGCTTGTAGAAACTTGATCAGAGAGATGCATGCAGAAAAATTGTGAAAGCTGTAGAAGACAACTGCAGTATATATTCCTAGGTTTATGACATTAAAAAATAAAATAGCTCTTAAGTGCTTGTTAAGCTGATGCATCCGTTGCAGCCACCAGCTGATAATCTCTTAGTAGACTTCTCTTACCACATTCTGCCAGCTCTCAAATATGATTGTCACTTTGTTTTTATACTTCTAATGAACCCAGTAGTACTAGGGAGGAATTGCCAGAGTGCATCCTTGTCTTGTTGCTGTTGGGGAGACCTTTGTTAACACCTGATTTGTTGTGTTTAGTCTACAGCAGTGTCCCTTATGCTGGTCTTCTTGCACGCATTATTAACACAGTACAGCTGATACAAAGCCAGCTTCAAGGAGTCTGACTGGTACCAGACAGAGGGGGGAGTGTACAGCAGCTCTAGCTAGAGCTTGTTTATGCTGGTTGCTATTCAGAGTCTGTGTTTATTTAAAGTTGGTTGCTCCTTTTGACCCATAAACTCCTGTGGAATTGAGGTTCAAGTTACCTTTTGGTGGTCGTATTCTTTTTTGGGACCTACCTTTAATCTGCAAATATTGTCACATATGCTAAAAAGCACACTATGAGATTCTGAAATTCTGGTAGTGAAATAATTTGTACAGAAAAATTACAACTTGCTAAACTGTGTTCGTAGTCAGGCTCTGTTCATTACTATCCATTGCATCCTGTTGCTCTTACTTGCTTGTGACTGCTTGGAGGCTGGGATTTACCCATGGAGGTTCCAACTGATCTTCAATCTCCAGAGAATATAAATGCTCTCTATGCTCTTTAAGTTCTGTAAAAGCCAGTATATGCTGTGCTGTTAAAGTAGGTTTATTGACTGTCAAACTATTCAGAACCTGAAGTTTGGGGTAGTGGAAGGATGGGCTCATGTGGCACAAGTGAATTGTTTGTATGCTGTGTGTTTTGAGTCCCAAGTAGATGTGCGTGACCTTTACATGGAAGCAAGGACCACTACATTAATGCTATATGACTGTATTAGATATACACAAAATTGGTTTGAGGGGAGTGGAAGTGTATAGTGGCCTGAAACCAAATGTAGTTTTATTATACTTCTCTTTATATAATCACTATGCAAGATCTCATTTTCTTTTGTATTCAAAATGGTTGCTGAGGGGTGAATAAGACTATTTTAAAATGTTAACTATAGGTCTAATACCAGATCTGATTCTGTTTTAGATAAAATAGTGTGCCTAGCAGAAAGTAGTACTGTGTAAATCCAATATGTGTACCTTTGCTGAAATTATAAAGGTAGCAAAATACTTAGAGTTGTCAAAGATCATGAACTTCACTCTTTTTCAGAGGTTTTCTGGATTCCATTTGTGACTCCCAGTTTCTTTTACATGATTACTTTTTAATAATGATTAAGTATTCAGAGTTGCTACAGGAAGGGATTCTTGTATAATGAGAAAATCAACAGAAAAATGATGAATAGTTTAATTGCATGTCAGCATGGTCTAAGCTTTTGTTACTAGTTCATCTTCACCCTGTAATTCTGAAGAGTAAAATAGAAATACTTTCTCAAGACACATATGGGCTTGTTTATAAGTAAACAGTAAGTTTTCATGAAAACAACTTCCACAAACTGACTTACTTAATTTACTAATGGAAGTTAATGAAACAAACTTGTGTGTATGTGGAGTCAGGCAGTCTCTTTTTAGATGCATCTGGCCAGACATTCTAGAAATACAGTTGCTTTCAGTTTGAGCATTTTAGCGAGCAGTTAGTTGTGAAGACAGCTGTAGCAAGTCATTTCAAGCTCCCCATATCTGTTAGTGAAAAAACTACTAGTAAAATTTACGATAAAAATAAGGATACTATACCATGGAGTATAACATATTGTTAACATACCTCACACATTCACACTCATGTTTCTGCTCTGTTGTGACTATGTCTGAAATATGTCCTCACAGATAAAAGCATTGTTAATTTATGGTTCTACACAAATGCATCTGCTGGAAGAAAGCTCCTAATAACTTTTCAAGACAGTCAAACATCAAATTGAAAACAATCCCTTCATTAATATCCCACTGCCTGTGGGCAAGATTAATTTGCAGGAATTGATTACATGTCTAGCTTGGTCTTTCTCAAGATAAATATGTATGTGTGTGTGTGTGTGTGTGTATATATATATATATATATATATATATATATATAAATAGGGTGTTTTTTTCCCCTAGGAATTGTATAGTTCACATCCTATAAACTTGCAATAATAAGTAGCATTTGGTAATGGTATATTTGAATGTGTGTGCTTTTTGTCTTATATCATTTTTTTTTTGTTTCTGGGAACATACGTGGAAGTTCTGAAAAATATGAGCAAAATTCTGCTTCTGTTTTGTATGCATCCACTTTAAGTAGTGCTTGCAGAAAATATCTGAATCTCTTCTCAGATAACTCAGATTTATTTTCTTGCTTTTGTTTTTTCAGCATTAAAAAATGTAGCGTTCCAAAAAAGATGTACCATGTGTGGATCTAATATCAGCGCTTTTATGTACAGCTGTACCATGTATCACATATTAAGTATTATCTTTGAAGTTCATGTGCCTCCTGGTCACTTTTGACTAATTTGAGTGAAAAATAAAATATCTTAAATTTTCTTCAAATGAAGAACAAATTTCTTGTTTCTTCTCATTCTTATATAAATCAGCAATTTCTGCTTACTGTCATTCATGAAATTTAAGGCGATTGGAAATCCTCAATCTTACTACTTAAGTTTTTAAGTTTTGTTTTAACTTTATCACTTTTTCATTGAACACCGAGAAATGTTGGGACCCTCACTTTTAGTTGCTACATTTGTTTCTCATACTACTTCCCCTGTATCTCTACTTTTCATATCTGTCATCACTTTTCCTTGCATCTCATGTGATTTTTTTTTTTTCTGGTTTTTAAAAAGTGTTGTTTCATGCCCCTGCTGTAATCAGGTGCTACTGATGAAAGACTTCTGTGCCATGTCATTGTGTACGTAAGTCCTTTGTACCTGCTTGTGCAAATGGCCATTTTGATATGAAAAGAAACTTCCAGAAAACAGCTCTTCCTCTATATAATTGGACTTTTTAATGTGCCTGCCTTTAGATTTGTTTCACTTAATCTGCTGTTTGCTTTTTGTAATAAAAACAACTTTAACTATCTTGAAACATGTTTAGATTACAGAAAAACTTAAACTAATAAATTGCTGCTTTTGTGTCCATATAAATGGCTTTTCATACGTATTAAATGTAATTCTAATAACTGACTCTGGGTTGCTGCCACCACCCAAGTTTTCTCTCAAATGCAAAGTGTGGCAGATTTGCATTTGCATACAGTATACTTTGCATAGCAAAGTTCACCTGACTTGTGAGCAGCAGAGAGGGATTTTATTGACTTTTGAGTTGAATGTTGTGATCCAAAAATGGCATAATAAGTTTTAGAATAGATAAGAATATTTCAGCTGGAAGGGACATAAGTCCATCTAGTCCAACTGACTGATTAGTTCAGGGCTGACCAAAAGTAAACTTGCTTGCCACAATTAGTTTCTGAAGATGGGGTGCAGCTGGTGGTAAAGAATAAAGGGAGGAGTGCACCTGGTGATGTACTGCCAATGGGTGGTGGAATAAATATGGCCAAGTGCTGAGTATGTATCTGGACTGAATGATGAAAATTGTCATGTTCTCATCAAAAAGTGCTTTAAATATTTTTATTACACAGTCTTAAAATAACTGGAATACATTTTCCATATGAGTATCTTAGAAACTGTAGTTTTAAAAATGCTCTGTTTTCACAAGGAATTGCTTATGAAAAAGTCACGTGCGTTTTTTATGCATTTGTGAGACAATAAAAACAAATAAAACAGGCTGACTGTCACTTGGGATTTGCCTGTTTTTCTTGCGTTTTGTGTACTATGAACAGACAGATCAATGAATTCTGTTTTGCAAGAGACTTATTTTAACTCAGGACTTCTTTCAGTGTTTGTATATAGTGGAAATATGTTCTGTCTCCCTTCATGTTTCTCTGACTTCTGCTGCACAGGGATCAATAGACAGTGATGGTGTGAGGTCACTTACAAACTGTTAACCTGTTGATGTCCTGCCATTTTAAAGTTAAATAGAAGCATTTTGTACAGAACACGTATCTGTCATATGTGTAATGGTGAAATCAAACCGGTAACATTAGTTTTATTTAGATTAGATTTCAGTCTTCCCCAGTCACGCTACATATGTCTGTAATAGCAGATTTAATTTCATGGTGAGATACAAGTTTATATTTCCATCTTACAGGAAAATGATTTGGGTTTTATGTTGTTGTTGGGGTTTTTTGTGTGACTTTTAATTGTAAATTGTTCACAAGACTATGTCTCAGTGAAGAAATGAATATTCATTTTTCAGGGGCAGATTTCCTCAAAAAGATTTGGAGTCACTGTTTCCTGGGATGAGTGCTGATTTCACAAGTGAAAACTTTTCTGCTGCCTGGTACCTGATTGAGAATCACTCAACAACAAGGTTTGTTGCTGTCATATAAGTAATTGCTTTAAATGCAAGTCAGTTGATTGTATTTCATTATACGGCAGATGTGTCATTGGTGGTTTGGTTTTACAGTAATAGACCTGTAGTCACTACTGTCTCTGCTTGACTACAAACTTGAATCAACCAATTTGCTCAGTGTGCTTCTGAAAAAACTTCATTTTGAACAACACCTAATTTGTGGTGGGGTTTCCCCCCTCCACCACCTCCCCACAGGTCAGATGGAAGCTGTCTTTCTTCAGACAAAAGCTCTTTATGAATCAAGAAGTTAGGCACCTGGCCTAGAGTGGAAACTCCAGGTGTTAACTCATGACTGGAGGGACAGGATTAGGGCACTGAACTGTTACTAGTATCAATTTGTTTTTAGTTAACAGGTAATACTTGTGGAAAATGCCATAGTAACGAGTGTTGGACAAGTGAGTAGGATCTTTGAAGTAAATCCCTTAAAATCTTGACCATTAAATCTTAATTTTTAAATATAGTTCATAATATGTACTTACATGAATGTATTACATAAATATATTTTATATGTATATTATATAAATATATTTTATATATATAAAAATATATTTTTGCATGTCTGAGTTTGGAAACCGTGATCTACTGGTGTTTGGATATTACTGGAAGTCATTTTTAGTAGAGAGGATGAGCTTTTTTGTGAGATTTTTTCTTTTTTAGCTGGGTATTCTGATTAGCATTTTAAAAGGAAATACTACTTTTCAAATTTATGTACCATACTTTTTTTTCTATCAAATGATAGATAGACCATTATCTATTTGGGATGGGGGAGACGTTTGGTTTTAGGAGCCCTAGAAATAACCATTAATCTACTTGGGAAATAATTGAATTTCCTCTCAAAATGATAGCACATTGAAGGGCCAGAATAACAGCTAGAGAACATTATTGCCTAATACACATGTAGTGACAGCATCCTTTAGAAATCAAGTACCTAAGAGGAGTGATTAAAAATTTGTCAGATTCTGACAGATAACTTCAGGGATCACCAAGTTTTTAAAAAAGCTGAGGGGATAATAAAGTGAAAAAGAACTGAGAGTGAGAATGCATCCTGTCAGTCCAGTGGAATAAAAAGTGTTAATTTTTGCTTTTAAGTCAAGCAAATGGTTTTTTTGCATATTAATTCAGTTTATATCAATTTATAAAATCCAAATCTTAGTGTCAAAGGTGCAAAAGGTGTGTGAAATTCAACAGGAATAAATGCTCAAAGGGTACAGTGGATCCAGTCATATTTTGAATCTAATTATAAGTATGTTTTTAAATAAAGAAGCAGCAAAAACGTTTTGTTTGGTGTTTTTCTCTTCCCACTTCAAAATATGTAATCTTAAAAATATTCTGGAGTTGTATAAATATCTGTCCTATATAATTTGTGCTGTTTTTCTGGAAACACAGCAATGGTTTAGTTCTTGTCCTCTATGTAACCTCAGGTATTGGGAGTGCTAAATGTGTGGTGCACTGATGTTTTGGTTAGCTTATGTCTGTTTTTATCTTGAACAACATTCTTTTTGAGAAATCAATATAACATCTTTTTTATTAATTTTTTGTTTACTCTTGGCAATGTCCTGACAAATATAAATGAACTATTTAGACATACTGTTAGATCATCAGATAACATGGAACAGTGCTTAAGAGGAGAACAGTACGTGTTTTTGTTAGTTTGAAAGTGCTGCTGGTAAGTACTTTTTGTAAGCTCAAGTAGACCCATCCAGCTATCGAGTAATGTGATTTCTGTCCAGCAGATGGAAACAGGAAATAAAGCATAATACTGTGACATCACCAGTATAAAAAGAAAAATGCTTCTAGGTGCACCAGTTTGCTAAGGCAAACCTCTGTCTCCCAGCAGGTGGTGATAGACTTCTTACTGCTTTAGCTGAACTTTGGTTTGGTCTGTTAGTAGTCTTTTTCTACCACCTCTTTTTAAAATGGGCACAGTATTGATGGAATTGTCTTATGTTGTAATTTCCTACTTCAAGGTTTCCCTCTCCTCACTGAGATATAGTGTAGTTTTTTGTTTGATTCTTTTGTATTGGAGAGAGGAATTTGACCTGCAGGTAGGTGGAGAGGAAAACCATGTGCTATATTTGTATTTATGAGCTTGTTCATGATGGTGTTTTTATAGTAAATCCAGTAGTATAACTACTGAGATCACATTCATCATCAAAAATAATTATATGCAAATAATGAAATTTTCTTCACAACATAAGACTTTTCAAATAATTGCAGCTACTTGCAAAAAATGAAAATGTTAAATGAAATGTAAAGTGGCAATAATCGAGAAATATTAGGAAACTAAGATAAAAAGAAAGCTACCATACAAACAGTGATGATGAGTTGCAGTTAATATTCCCCTATGAAGTGTCTTTCAAAAATATTTCAGTAGACTACATATAAAAACCACATAAAGCAAGAATGGGTTTAGCTTTTCTTTATTTCTGCGCTAATATTGCATTCAATTCTAAATTGTATGTTCAAACCAACGTGAAAATATTGAATGAACCAAAAGTGTAAAAGAATTGTGCGCTAAGCTGCAGAGTTAAACGGATGTCATTATTAGACTTCTAACATCTCAGTAGGTAATCTACTGTGCTAAGTTTCATGAATTATGCAGTCACCTGTTTAATAGAGACAGTTCACTAAGAGCAATATTGCATGTGTAGAAGAAACTTATTTACTAATTTGCTTTATGAGGAGATCTCTTCCATCACAAGTGATAGGAGCCCTCCATTTAGGATTGAAACTGAAAAAAAATATTTGTGGACTAAGAGTAAACTGTCATTATTTAAAAGCACACTCGTTAGCAATTACTTGGTCTGTAACAGTTGTTCTGAAAGTAACTGGTTTTATTTTCCAAGTAGTTTATTCATTAGCTGACTTTATTTGTTGTTTGAATGTCATGGAGGTTTTCTTGTTTGTTTTCAGTTTTGATCAGCTCAAAACGGCTGTTGTGAATTTGAAGAAACAAGCCAATAAGAAAAATGAGGGGAGTCTAGCTTATGTGAAAGGAGGTCTCAGCACATTTTTTGAAGCACAAGATGCTTTGTCAGGTAAAGATGCTTTGCACTTACTAAATACAGTATAAAAGAAAGACTATGTGCATGTGTGGTTGCATTTCGTATTAAAAATACAGTTTTCCTTCAAAGTCTATACTGAAAGTGTTAATGAGCCCAGAATCTGTGTTATGTTTTTGGAACTGGCTAGCTGATTGTTGTGGTATATTTACAAAAGATAGCCTCAAATGTATCTTACAGGAATTGGAGGCATTTGATGAAACTGCTTAGACCACAAATGCAGGAAAGAGAAGAAATGTTAAACTGGAGATAATATTAAGATGACTTGCAAACTGTAGCAACAGAAAACTTGATTTTATGATGCCTTATCCAGTAGTCAGATGGTAATATTTATATGAATATTAAGTTTACTCTTACCTTGAGGAATCGGACAGCCTTTATATTCTGTTTACCACTGGGAAAATAAGGTTATCTTAGTTGCCATTTCAATATATATATATATTTATGTTTATTTTATACAAACATGCGCACACTTTTAAAGCATAAAGTGTCTCTCTGGTAAGAGCTCATTGTGGGGTGCTGTAGTCCAGTCCAGTTAGGCTGGATAAGAAAGCAACAGTGTCCAGTAAATCATCCCTAATAGGTTTGTCATTTGCCACTATGCTGATTATCTCTCCTGGTCACAGATCCTGTGTTACAGGTACCATAGAGTAAGAAAGCTTATGTCTAGGCATAGCCTCAGCCAAGCTAGCACTTCGGTTGGCTGTACAAACACTGCTTTGGAGAAAAAGTAGTGCTGACAGACATATGTGTTACCTTGTAAGTTTATTTTTTGGATCAGCAAATACTTGGTAGGATTTACAGAAAGCTAAGGCAAACCTTAAATGTGAGGTTTTAGAAAGACTGAACACAACTGAGTAATTTTCTCTTGTTTCAGCTATTAAAGTGCAGACTTTTTGCCTTTGAAGACTGACTTTTGGATAAATTAAGAGGTCTGAGAGAAAGTAGAAACTTAAAAAATATTATTAAAATAAAGGCAGGGAAAGCAAATTCATTTATTTCATTAACTACTATATTATAAGTTTTAAAAAAATTATAGTAGCTGTATATTTTTTTTGCATCTTTTATCTTTATCAGTGTTATTTTTACCTGAAATTGGAGTTTGTCAGTGCTGTCCTTTAGCTAAATTATGAACTCCAAATTTGGGGTGACTCAAGTGATTCTTGGTGCCACTTGGTTTTGTCTTCCCCTCAGTGATTCCCCCTTAAGTGCTCAAAAGGAAGCAATCTTGTAGCTTGTGTTGTTATACAGTGAACTAAATTGATACAAGTGACTGGCCTTGATGCAGTTATAAAAGAAAATTAGAGATTTAAAGCCTTGATCTCTTAAAAAATTCAAAACTGTAACACTGGAGTTCAAGTGACTCATCAATACACTACTTAGTTTTTAAATTCTGAAACCAGATTCTTAATAAGGATGCAGTACAGGTCTGCCTTCTGTAACATTTTAATGCACCTTTCTCTGTTGAAATTTCATATTAAATGCATGTGCCAAAGTGGTTTTGCTTCTTTTCAGTCAAACAAACCACCCTTATCACATACGAATTTCAGCTTGGAATGCAGAACTACTTACTTACCCTTTCTTCCTCCATATGCAGGATATTTTTGAGAGAATCTAGCTGGAAAAATTGCATAACTTTTGAAAGACTTGAACTTGTGGTAGATACAATCCACTCTTAAGTTGGATGTGGAGAGGCTTCCAGTAGTAGCAAGAAAAAGGGGTACCTTTGATGCCATCATCTAGCCCTTCTGCCAGATGTCAAAGCTTTCTCCAGAACATTTGATCACTGCAGTTTTCTCAAATGAAAGAGGACAAGAATTAAGCATAAGCATTATTATCATTGTTCTAGAGAAACAGCTCAGATGCAAATTTAAAAAAAAAAACTCAACAACAACAAAACCACCAAACTAAAAAACCCAAACGAACAAAACAAATTCTTCAGCATGCAGTTATAAATTCAAGCTTTTTAACAGAAGAACATTAAATTAAAAATCCAGTTATACTCTGTCTAGACAGTGTTTGTGCACATGATGACACTTTCCTGCCCTTATGCATGTAAGGGTGAATTTGTATGTCTTATTTTCTCCTCTAAAAAGACAATACAATACAACATTTTTTAAATGCATTTTGACAAAACTACATGGGGAATAGTTGATATTTGAAAGATTGTTTCAGCACAAACTCTTAGGGAAGTAGCCATTGTTCTGCAAACTTATTATTTGAGGCCGAGCATACAACTGTCATAGATGAAAAGGAACTCAAAGGAAAATCATTATTGAATGTATTTATTCTGCCTTCCAATATGATTTAAATTTTCTCAGTTCATTTTGGTTTGGATTTTTTTTAACTTGCTTCCTTTGGGAAGATTTCTAATATCTAATTTATTTTCTAAAGGTATGTTTTTCTTGAGGGCAAAAATTTAGACTCTCAATTTTCCTCTTCACATATCTTGGAACACATCTTCTAACCCCAGTGGTTATGCTTTATGCTTTATAAGCTGCAGATCTGTTCCATTGTTGTTACAGAGTGGAGCTATCTGTAGGCAGTTATTTTGCATAGGTTTCCCTAAATTAGTACAGGATGTTACTTTCTGTAAGAGGATGGCTTTAGGAGGTGCAACACTTGCTTTAGTGAATACTTCATATTCATCTGTTTGCACAGCTTTTATGCATGTTTTTTTTAACTCATACACATTTAACAAGGTTATCTTCAAATATATTACCTTGATCTAGGAAATCCTGAATAACTGATTATTGTGCAGCTTTTAGCTGGGACACGGTCAGATCTTAAGCTTGCTATCAGACTGTATTACACATTTAAATGAGTATTAATATTTTCACAAATAAGCAGTGGAAACCATAAAAAGCAGTCCTAAGATGTTTATTGTATTTTGTGATTTGGAAACTGTTTACTAAGAAAATAGGAGCTCAAATAGGCCAGAATCCTTGCTTGTTTGGTTTAATTTCTGGGAAAATAGAATTGCCTTATCAGATCCTCATGTCTCTCTGCCTGTTAGCTTGGCTGACAGTTTGACAGTGACTCTGCTGCAGAGGAGATGTTCAACAGGAAGTTTGTTTCATCAGCTGAAGGGAGCTGTAAACTGAGCTGAGGGGAACAGGGCTCACCTCAACTTGACCCACTTGTCAGCATCAGGGAGTTCAGCTGATTTATTTCCTGTAATTCTAATTGCAACCTAGAAAGTGGCATTCCTGAAAGGTTGGATGTTTATATGTTTGTAGTTAAGACGTGATTTATTGTCATGAGCAAGTCATGTTTCACACAGGTTTTTGGGAAGTTGGCAAATTAATTTTCTTTGAATATACTTTTTTAGAAATGCTCTTTGCTCTTAGGCCACAGTTTCTTCTTATTTAAGTGAAAGGAAAAAAGTTGGGAAATGACTACTTCAGTTGTTCACTTAGGCAAAAACATGCAAGTATGACAGTTGTACTGGGAAGTAAAGCTGTTTTTGAAACATGGATATCTTGAACAAGTTTGAGGTCTAGATTTGACTCTCTAGTTTGCCGTGGCAACAGTTCTTGTGCAGTTACAACTGCAAACACATTTTACATGATTTTCAGGAAGAAATATGTAGGAAAGAAGCACTGCTGGTTATTACAGCACTATTCCTTTTTTCCTCTTCCCAATCCTGTTCAGCTGTGTGGCGTATGGGAATACCTGTATGATGGGCAACTTGGACTGTAGTTGGCCTTTTGTCTACTACCTTACTTAATACATAAGTGAGGATAATGTTTACCTGGCTGAAATGATCCTATATCTGGTTGATGCCTGGTTTTTTGATTTGGGGGGTTTTTTTCTACCTATAGAGTATTTTCACTTCATCCCCTAAGGCTCATTCTAGGATGACCACATTAATGATCCAGGATCAGATTCAGTCCGAATTAGCCTATGCTGTTGCCACTATGACTGTTAAATTAATTTTCTCTGAAACTAAAGCAAAAGAAATCACCTAAGCTCTATTAAATTCTGAGTCAGAGTGGGAAGTTGAGAAGCTAAAAACTGATGCTTGTCTGTCATATAAATGTCCCTTTGCTTCTGACTTTTGAGCAGATTTTTTATGTTTGAATTTCAAGGGAGTATATAGAACCAATTTTTCATTAGCGATTCTGTTTGCAAGCTAGACTGATGGAATTATTTTGAAGCGGTTTGCTTTTGTCCAATCAAATGCTAGTCCGTGACTGGTTGTGCTTGGTAGCACAGCATGGGTGTGGTATACCAGGTTTTGCTGTTGTCATGTCACTGTTTTGTAACAAATCTAATTCACACTTTTGCTTTACTTCACTCTCATATATATTTTCCCAGATAGTAAGAATTTTTATTAAACATGTGGGTTTGGGTAAATCAAAATTTAAGCATATGATTATTACCTAAATGTTACACAGCTGACTTGAAATATGTAGAATAGCTCTCTGCCCTCTATGTGGTGTATTATCTTTCTCATCCCACTTCAACTGACAGAATATTGTCTTTGCAGTGTAAGGACAGTCTAGCTATTATAGCTAGTAAATTTAAATGTAGTCGTTCATAGAGGTTAAGAAAGAACACGGCCATGGAAACAAGCTTGCAAGGGTAAACTAAGATGATGCATGTGTGAGCCTTGGATCTAGGAGCGTATCAGTCACTTCAGAACCGCAGTTCCAATGCATGTATGTGCAATTTAGAGTATTTCAGATTAAGAATTAAGATCATGCCTCCAAGTAGTCATGAACCAGTATCTGGTGTGCTCTCAACTCACTGTCTAACTTTCTGAGAGGATGCTCCTTTCTGAAGGCTTGAGTTAGCTTTGTACTTACAGACCAAAGCTGCACGAGAAGGATAAGCACTGTCATTGCTTCATATTTTGCCCTTACATTTATAGGCCTACTCATGTATGCACAATGGAAAAATAGGCGTGCTAAATTAAATTAAGTTGGTTGGTTGAAAACTTTTGTTCTGATCTTGCAGCACTAGATAACAAGGGAGGGCATTGAAATGAGAAATGTATTCTGAGAGAGAGATGACATGACAAAGGAGTGCCAGTGAAGAATGTAAATGGTGGTAGGTAGTTTAGTCTTGGGTGAGTGCTTCCTTTTCCTGCAAAGGCCTATGATCAATTTCTATAGCAAACCAATTTTTGTTTTTATGCAACTCCATAGAGCAAGAGTTACATGATCTTGGTTGATAAAAGGCTCAAACTAGCCTTTCATGCATGGGATTGTCTATGGAGTGTTTTTTGTCTCAAGCAAGAGATATCTGATTTGAAAAAGTGTGAAACAGCAAGAGTTGTCACAGTCCACAGTGAAAATTCTGTGCTCAGGCTTGTACCTGCTTTTATGCTGACTGCTCATGTATCTTCTTTAAAATCAGTAATTGTTTTAGATATGTGAGCTGATTACTAGAGGAATTTATCAAAATGGATGCAGTTATGGCAGCTTATAGCTTATAGCTGCAAAAAGTTACTTGTAATTACATTTGAGCCAGACTTAACCTGCAAGCCATAACACCAGCTTAATTGCATGATACATTGTTCCATTTTGATATCCATACCACTTTTTAAATGCATGCAACATTTAAAAGCTTCTTTTATTTCTGCCATTAGCTTTCACAGATCCAAGAAGTTAGCACTGTGTCAGTAAAAAGAGAATAGCATATACTATACTCTTTAATTTTAAAGTGTTCTGATAAAGGCGTGGTCCAGTCCCAGAATTTTTAGTGGATCCATAGGCAGGATAATAAACCATGTTTTCCCGTCTATTTCTGAGACATTTGCCTAGAGATATCAGAGTTGCTTAAATATAAGCCCATGTGAGAACAAGTTATCAGGCCTCACAATGTTGTTAGACTGAAAGTTTTGGTCTATTATTTTCATAAAACCTCCCCTCCTAGACTGTACTTTAATTGCCTTAGATTTTCATCTTAAGTCTATCCATTTTCTTTGATTTTTGACACTGTGTTGGGTAAGCGAGCTCAAAGAAGTAAATCCTAGAGAAACAAAACACATAAAGGCAATTAAAGACAATGCTAATTTACTTCAGTTTTTTGTAATTTTTGCTTGGATTAATAATGTTTACCAAAACAAAACCAAATTTGCCGTGCCAATGCAAAAATATCTAGAAATCTCAGGAGAAACTGGAGGGATGACCAAACCAAACTAAACTTAGCACTACTGACTAGGGGCCAATAGGAAACCTTTTTCTTTTTTTTTTTTTTTTTTTAGGTTTTGATAGTGTAATGTATTAAGACTTGTTCATGGCATGCTGTCTTTATATATTGTTTTGCTCATTATATACAGCTGTGCATTCCTGTTGAATCAATTCAGAGTTTTTACCCTACATAGGGATACTGTCCTCATCAATAACTTTCTTACACCTTGTTCAAATTACAGAAAATCACTAATCTTTTAATGAAGGAAACCAAAGGAATTTTTGTTCATGCATTGGGCATGAATCCTGACAGCATGTTAACATGTGTTCTTCATTCTTCCGTTACTGTGCTTTGGCGCCAGGTTCTTGACAATTACTGTATCAGATCTTCAGAAATACTTTGCTGAGTTGGTCTTTCACTTTTTGTGTTTTTTTCCCTCCTGTTTTCTGCATCTGACTAAAAGGATGTGATTTATTTCAGGTGCTTTTTTCTTTAACAACATTTCTGTGGAAATGGATAAGCTTTTCAGATATATCAAATGCCATCTTTTAGTCAGAAAATGGTAGAAAACTTGCATCTCTGTTGCTTTGAGCTGAGAAAGGCTGAGAAAATTTGGAGAATACCAATACTCTTGGGGCCTATCTCAAAATGTGTTCTAAAAATGTCTAATGAGTAAATTTGCAAGGCTGCATAAACCTGACGAGTATGGTTTAATTTGTTAGATTTATGGTTGCCATAAATATAAAAAAAACCCCATATCCTTCCTTAGATTAAATAAAATTGTTTTTGACACAAGTAACAATTAATTAATTGTAGTTAATTTTTCTGCAGTGCCTGTATTATGGCTTATTTGCCAGATTAAACTTTGCATATGTATTGGTGTATTTAGTTACAGCTTGGAGATTGTGAGCTCTGAACTTAGTCTCTTCACTGTTATCAGTTAATATCTCACTGCAGCTGTGAAGTTTGAAAACCTTTAAATATAGGGAAACTTGAACACCTATTGACAAAGATGATACAAAATGCAGTTAATTTTCTGGCCCTAGCTGAGGCATCTAGACCTAGCCTTTCCTCATCTGTATTTATTGTATGCTTCTTACAGTAATGCTCCACAAAAATGAGGAACAGGTTCTCCTAGGTTTCCAACTGCTCTTCCAACTTGTATAGTTCGTGTCAGATAAATCCCAGGTAACTGGCAATTCACGAAAAAATCCCATCCATCCTTTACTTCAAGGCTTTAAAGACCTAAAATTTTCTCCTTGCTCTTCTTGCTGCAGCCAGTGATGAGTAGAGGGTACAAAGCTGCATTTGAAGGTAAATCTTAAGTACTGTGAGATACTGTGAGAGGAATTAGGCTGGGTTTCCACTTGCCCTTGGCCACGTGCTTTTTTTCTCTTTCTTTATGCTGCAGTGCTGTAGCTGGGACAAGCTCGCTGATCAATAAAGAAACGTTTCTTCATCAGTGAGTTTTCTACCATATCATCTCACTGCAGCTTCCCTGCAGCTGTGGGATTGCTAGATCGAGCAAAAGGAAGCATGTGGGTGCAGGAGTACAGGGGTTGTCGCAAACATATCATTCCACTGTTCGATGGTTTTAGTACTCTAAGAGTAAAAAATAACTTAAATATCTCTGGATTCTTTCCAACCAGATTAGGTCTACAGATATTTTCCTTGACTCCATACAGTATTGCTTGTCTAAGCTTCTAACTTAAAGACTTTTTGTCTGGTCCTCATGGAAGAAACATACACGTAGCTTTTTAAGAATCATTCAGTGCGTACAAAGAGGTCCTAGACTTTCTGATAAAACAGAACAAAAAATGTTATGAAAACTTCAGACTTTTTTATAACTCAGCTTTGGAATACAACGAATGCACTATTGCTAAATCTGTTTATAGTGAATAAAAATAGCTTCAGTGCACAAAGTAGCACATTAACATGTAGAAGGAAATAACAAATTTATTGTGTGTAAACAGAGTAATTTAGGTAGGTCTAGCCCTTTACAGTTTGTCCTAAATTAGAGTTATTTTTTACCCCTCCGATGACTTTAAGAACAAAAATAATGAGTTGCTCTTGCATTTTCAAGAAAGGAAGGCTTCCTTGAATTCTTTTTGTAGGATCAAGGGATTTAAGGGTCAAATTCAGATCTTTGAGAATGATGTAACTTTCTCTCTCTTTTTTTTTTCTTTTTTATCACACACTCCCATTCCTCACCTACCTTTCCCAGCCCCCCCAGTGAAAATTCCTTCTTTGATGGAGTCTAGAGAATATCAAGGGCCATCATGTTTCAGAATAGCCATGCTATCTCACTTGTTGCAGTAGGACTGAGGCCACAGGGCTGCCTTTACTAAAGGTAGTTTCTGTCCTTGTTCACTTGTTCTTAATTTACGTCTACATGGCAAGGGCATGTAGGGATGGCACTGCAGGGGAAATCAGTTGCCAGTGGTGTCTCTATAAGCTTTTCGTGTGCAGTTTAGGGTAATATTTCAGACTAGTTCAAGTACCACCTGGTGGATTGAATTCCAGGTATCTCTTACAGCACATTAGGTATAATCATGGAGTGCATCTTCTGGTCTTATTTCATCTTAAAAGAATCCAGTTGAGTGGCTCAGGTTGCTCGGCCATGCAAACCAGAGCAAGATAAGCTGGGGCAATTGGGAGACTGGTTTCAAAACTGTATTTGTGTTTTGAACTAAAATATATCATTATTTGCTTTCTTCAAAGCACTGGGTATTGTGCTCTTTTCAAGGGTAGCTTGGCTTCACTCCTTTCTACTGAGGACCAGCAGAAAGCAGTAGGAGGTTTTTAAGCCTCAAATTTGTCTAAAGCAATAGGAGCTGATGGCTATTTGATAGAGCAGATTTTACGACTGTTAACAGATCAAAAATTTTAAAGGAAAATCATATTTTTAAGTAAGTGTTTTATATATGCTCCATACATACAGGGATACTACCTAAAAAAAAACCCAGAATACTGGTTTGGGTCAGTTGTATTGAACAAAGAAGAAGAGGGGAGGAAGGCTGTAAGAGAGGGGAAGTAGAAGAAAGGACTACCTACACTGCATATTTTGAGAGTAATATAGTATCATCACGTTATGCTGGTAAATCTCCTCCCTCCTGAAAAAGAAATTATGATAAAAGAACAAATTAATGCTGATACTATGCATTTTCACATCCATTACTAAAACCACATAGAAATAATAATTGGGGATTTTATCATGTTAGGACAGGAGAAAAATAGCATCTTAAAAAAAAAAATACAGCAAATTCCCTTTCGTTTTCATGTTGTTTTGAGCAAGAGTATCAGTGTTTCTGTGTAATGGTTAATGCTCCAAGAAACTCTTAAATTGTGTGTTCTGAGAGTGCCTTTTTATAGATGAAAACAAATAAAGGGGGCATGTTCTAGCAGTTGGTTTTGGGATCGTCCAAATTCCCCACGACTCACTTTCTGTCCTTTTAATTATTAGTAATTTCTTCTTGGTGAGATCAGTGATTTAGAAAGCAAAGTATTTTGTGCTTAAATGATACCTACTTTTCAAAATACTAAAAAATAGCTAATTTAGATTGTGCTAGCTAACAGTGTATTCTGTCCACATGTTTTTCTTTTTCCTTAATCATTACTGTCTTGTTCAAGATGATACGGGAGATCTGTGTCAAAGTAATGGTTAAAATTCTGCAATGTCTGGCTCTAAGCCCCGTTCTCCACTAGTCTCTGCTGCTATGAAGCATGTTTGTATTTTTTTGTGTCTAAAAGAAAAATAACACTTTATTTTTAATTTTAAAAATGTTTAGAAGTGTCACTTTGATGTAATGTATTCCCACCTATTAAAATGTTCTGCATTTTAACTAGACACTTTATTCCAGCAATCCATCAAAAACTGGAAGCAGATGGAACGGAAAAAGTAGAAGGATCCATGACGCAAAAACTGGAGAATGTACTGAACAGTAAGTTTTGTCCTTCCAGCAACAACTATTTATGGATTTTGGACTTTCTAACAAGCTTTAATATATTCCTAGGAGTATGGTAGAAAGTAGAAAACAGTACAGTCTCTCGTGCCTTTCCCTGTTTGATGGTAGTGGTTTTACGGTGTGATAAAAACACACCTTTTGAAATAAGTAGCAGCTCTTCCCATGACTTCCACCAGCGTTTGTGATAACAGAATAAATATCAAAGTAAAGATGTACAAAATCATTTACTTTAGTTTTGGTGGTATCTCAGTTTTGAGTGAATAAAGAAAACCGAGGAACTATGTAGATAGACAGAACTGTAGAAGGATGAGCAGAGCTAAATACCAGGATTGTGAGAAGTTCAAGTAAAAGCAGAAAAAAACCCAAATATAAGCTGTTTGCAATAACAAAGTCTATTAACAGGATCATTTCCACTTAATGTGTTGGCATTTAGACTATTTGGCAATAGCATTCTTTCTAGAAACCTTGAAAAGCTGTCAGTACTTTCTTTTCTGTTTTTCTGTACTAGCTCTAAGGTTGCATTGAGAGAGATGGCTTGAATTTGCTGCAGTTCGGTATGTGTTTCATCAGATCAAAAAAGTTACTTTTTTTTTTTCATTCTGGGACTTCTGCCAAGATAATTTTACTTTGTTTCATTGTGATTTTTTTCACAGAGGAAGGGATGTTTCCCTTAGTGCTGTATCAATAAGCAGGAATGACATGCAGATAGCTGACTCAGTGTTGGAAAGTCTGAGTGTGTTTTATGAAATCAAGAAAGTGACATGGAAGTTCACTGTTTTTCTTGTCTTGTATGAAGAAAGCAGTGACTGTATGTGTGTTTGTGTGGGGAACACAAAGAAAGCAGAGGGTTTTGTGAACAGCTCTAGCTCGTTTCAGTAGAGATTCGTTAATGTTCACAATAATGGTGTAGTTAAAAAAATGACAAAAAACACCAAAAAAACATGTCACACCACTATATAAGGACTATAACATGTGTCTGTGTGTGCAGAGTACATCTAGGGTAGAAGGAAGAAGCATTTGCTGAAATATTCTAGTGCAATTCTCAGTGCTCTGTATTTATGCCATGTCATGCACCAAGCACAGGTTCCTTGGAGAGCACTTTTCCTTGTACAAAACTGTGTGAAAGATTTTAAATAATAAAGCAAAAATATTGGTCTGTGATCTTCTTTTCCTATATGCACTAATATGAGACAAATTTACCTATAATGTATAATTACTGTTGCATTTGAGAAATGGTAGCTGAACTCCGTGTGTAGACAATGCAGACCGTCTTTTTCAAGCTGGATCTGTAGAGGAACTTGTGCCAGACACTTCAGAGTGGTTTTAAGTTTGGCTTTGCTAAGAAAAGAATTGGCTGCTTTTCCTCATGATACTTTGCAAGTCATGATGGATGGGAGGCAGGGAAGTAGGACTACAAGGATTTAAAAAGAGTAAATAACATTATGCAAAGTAGTTTGGGATCAAAGCTTTGTTTCTTGTCTGACCACTGGAAAAAAAAAAAGGTAAAAAAAAAAAGCTTCCATAATCCACAAGTAACAGGGCCTTTCAAACATGACTTCAGTTCTTTAGTCGAATTTTACATTTCATGGACCATAAGTACATGTTTGGGGAGACAGTTAGTGTTGTGTGAGCTTGGTTGCAAACTCCGAAAAATAAGGGTGTTTTTAATTGCTAAACAAGCTGTTAAATATATGTTATTTAAAATGTATGTTGTCCTATAATGACTTTAATGAAGTATTGTTCTTTAAAGGAGGTCAGTCAAATTTCATTATGTGATGTTTCTGTCAGGCTCTGCAACAGACAACTGTTGGATAACTAGAGTTATTTTGAAGTAAGAAAATTCATGCACTGTAGATGAATCATTTGTTTTGAAAACAGTCAATATAAGATCTGAAAGTTTATCTATGGGTTGTTTATGTTTAGATTGTTCATCAGTAATTGAGAGATAAAGATTGTTAATGTTGAAAGGATTCGGAGTGATGGGGAGGGCAGAAATTTTACAATATTTTAATTCTTAAAAGGTAGATTTGAATGAAGTATTGAATTTTATTAAGACATTAGTAAGTAATTTGATATATTTCAATTTCTTTGTAGAATAGTAAAAGTACTCTTAGTAAAAAAAAAAAAAAAGTAAAATCATTTACCTGAATCAAGGATTTATACAGCAAATTATTTCATAAAGAGATGAAGATAGAAACCACTGTGCTCTTCCTGCAGTTGTCAATTACCTTTTAAAAAGGTTTGCATTGAATTTTTAAAAAAGAAAACAAACCAACAACTTTTTGAATATAACTTTACTTCCCAGGTACAGTACATTGCTTCTGGGCTGTTAAAAAAAAGCACAAGAAACATATGAATTTAGACAAAGCAAATGTTAACTTACAGGAAGGATTTACAAAACAAGCATTTTTTATAACCTTGAGAAAAATCATACTTTACGACTGTTCTGTATTTAAATGTCCAGCTAGCTGTTTTCATTGTGCATTTCTCCTTAATGGATTAAAGTGTTCTATGCTGAATAGTATTCGGTAGAAATAGCTGTCCTGACAAAACTTTTTTTTTACATCAAGGCTTCGAAATTTCAACAAAGTTTAAACATTATTTAGATATAACAATTATTTTACAAAGACTACTTTTAACATGAGCGGGCCACCCACAGTGTTGACTAGAGAAAATGGCATGCAAGCCACCCAGCGAGACTGATGTAATTTTTTTCATCTTTGCTTAAAGTATAGTCACTAGACCAGATAATGTAGAAACTTCTACATGCAACGATCAAAAAGGCTGAAACAGTTCCACTTTTGTTTTTTGGGGTTTTTTTGGTTAATTAGAAGTAAGTCACAAGTTTAAAAATGCAAATATTCACATGTGATGAAAATCTTCTCTACCATAAATGTAATTTTATTATTTTGTGTTAGAAAATAAACTCCATTAGAAAATAGAATTCTTTTTAGTCTGGATAGAAAAGGTTTTAGGGCTATATTTAATGTATTTATTGAAGAGTATCTGCAGATAGTATAGAGACTTACATGCATGAAATTGTTGACCAAGGCGTGATCTTGTGGATGATGAAGCGAGTAAGACATTTAATGCAATGTGAAGACAGTTCTGTTGCAGTGACCAGCTAGTTAGACTTTTTTCAGCCATGACATTGTCCTTGTCTTAATCATTGGTACTTTTTAGTGACTCACTTAAATATCAGATATTGCTAATAATTTTTAAGACTTGATTTGAAAACACAGAAAAATTATTTGCAAAACCTGGTCATAGCTTTTAAAGCTATGATAGTTAATATCATTAATATTGAATTATATTTTAAAAAAAAACTTTCTATTGCTTTTTCCATATCCTGAGATGCATAATTTGATTGTAAAATGTACATCTGGAGCCAAAGCAAACTATAAAATATCTGCAGCAAAAGTTAAGCATTTGAAATAGGAAAGAGTGATTGTTTTTAATTGCACAGGGGTCTTACCACATTAAAATGCTAAGTGGTTCCCTTTGAAATAGTATTTCAGCAGTTGTAAAATGTTAACGCAGTTAAACAAAAAAGTATGAAAATCAGCAATAATTACTCATTTGCTCTAAAAAAACTTGAACAACTCATTAAAGTGAAGAAAATCTGTTCGTGATTTCAACTGATTACTTACTCTACTTTCTTTTACTGTCATCCTTTTTGAAATAGGAGCCAGTAACACAGCAGACACCTTATTTCAAGAAGTGCTGGGTCGTAAGGACAAAGCTGATTCAACGAGAAATGCGCTTAATGTTCTTCAGCGTTTTAAATTTCTTTTCAATCTTCCCTTAAATATTGAAAGAAATATCCAGAAGGTATAATGCTTTAAAAATAATTTTCTGTTTGCCGAAAGGAGTCTGTTGAATTTAGGCTTTTTCTTGACAAATATAAATTCTTGGTTTTGTTTTTAAGGGCGATTATGATGTGGTTATTAATGACTATGAAAAAGCCAAGTCCCTCTTTGGAAAGACAGAGGTTCAAGTATTCAAAAAATGTAAGATATGCACTCTGCTATTTAATGGGTTTGGTGGCTTTTTTAACTTACAGGCTGAAAAGCACACTGTAGACTAAAAAGCTTTATGTGGATTTGATATGGATTTCTATCCATACAAATTATGGATTTATAGAAACCATTTACACAGTATTCCTGGAAAGTGTTCTGAAGAGTTGTATACCACACAACATGAAATCACAGCAAATTTTATTTATTTATTCAGACTTGGTATTACTGGACATAAAAAAAAGATTACAGTAATTAAAATGTGACTTTGGGTATCTCTCACTGGCATATTGTTGAAAGACTTGAAAGTCTAATTTTCTGCATTTGTAGAACTGTCAGGTACAAAACTTTCAGATGTGGCTTGTTATAAAATGAGTTATACTGATTTCCACATTAACTCCAGAAGTGTCTGATATCCTAGGAAAAGAATGTAATTTTCAGTTCATACCACTGCTGAAGGACACATTGATTTTGCTCCGCTCCTTACTCCTAGATTATGCAGAAGTTGAAACCAGAATTGAAGCTTTACGAGAACTTTTGTTGGATAAGCTGCTTGAAACTCCATCAACATTGCATGATCAGAAACGTTATATAAGGTAATCATTTGAGTGCTGCCTTTGTCAAACATATGGTGTTAGATGTGTATTTAAATGTTTCCTAAATATGGTAGTGAGTAGTTTTACTGTGGTTTAAATACTGATTTTAAAGCTGGAAGTAGAGTGTTTTGAGATTTTTATGATTATATAAATAATGGCAATGGAATGTTACTTTTTTAATTGAATGACTGAAAAACAGTTCTTGAATGACAATAACAAAGCGTAATTGAGATTTGAATTTAATTTTTTTAAAATCTTTAAGTCATGTTTAGATTTTCTTGCTTTCCCTAAACCATCATATTGCAAGCCATGTTTGAAATGATTACTCACAGTTTGCATGCCTCAAAATAGATTCCTTATTTATTTGTCTTACACTTTAGCTTGGCTGGTGTTGTAATAGAATCATCCTGAGTCAGATAACAGGGAGATTTTAATCCAGACTGTCATTTGAATTTGGCTCTTTTTTTGCTGCTCAGGCTAAATAATGAAGTTACTTAATATTTCGTGAACATGAACTGGTTCCCCAGTTTTCATTAACATTTCTAGATTTTCTGTTTTTCACAAAACTGATATCAAAGTGTGTTGTAGGGATACTGACACAAGTTGAATGGACCTTCTGCTGGTAGACTTGAACCTTACAGTGCTTGATGACAAACTTCATAGTGTTCTGGAACGTTTGATGGCTGTATTTAGAAAGCTTTTGAGGTGTGGATGCTACTAGGGCCCCTAGTGTGTCTTGACAACTTCACTGTTTTTTTCAGTTATCTTAAGAGACATGGACTAAATGTGCTTTGTTGGAAGCATTTGTAAAATTCTGACACTTGCACGAGGTCTTCAATGTTTTGTGTGCACACCAGGCCCAGTCACGTAGGAGCAAGAGTGGTGTTGGTATCTTAGGTCCCTTTATGTTATGTGAGTTTGCGTAAAAGGACCTGTGTGCATTTATGTAGAGTGCTTCTCATTCTCTTGCATGCTTTTTAAATATTGCCTATTTATTGGAATTGTGTTTTAAGATGAATAGCTAAGCATTTTGTGTCTGAAGAAGTCACTGCTATTTCCTTTCCCTGTCAGTCTTGAAAACTAAAGAGCAACCGCTTTATCTAAGCCATTTTTACTTTTTCTAAGGATTCTTTGGAAAAATCATAGTTGTTCATGCGGCTGATTTTAGTTGGATTTTGTTTGGATGCTTTTTTTGGTTGGTTGGGTTGTTTTTTTTTCTTGATTGGGCTTTTGGTGCATTTCTTTTTTGGATTGGTTGCATTTAAGTTTTTTGCTAGCCTCTTACCTTGAAGTATTGAATCTTTAAAAGTATCCCAGCCTACATTAAAACAGACTGTGTTAATGTAACTACCAAATGTATTCCTCATGTAAACAATATAATGAAGGAGAGCAGGGAGTGAACAAATGTGGAATAATTTAGTTCTAATGAATTGACAAAATCCCAGCCTACAAAATGATTAAGTTAGTTTCACTACTCTAGATATGCCAAGGTGGCTATACTAGAGTAAATTTTCTGGAGGCAAGTTGTGAAATAAGTTTCCTTCAGAGCACTTCAGCTAAAAGGCAATTAACAAAATCCTAATTTTAAAATTGTTTGGATAAACCCTGCTACTTTTATAATGTTTTTTTTTCTTCCTTGATACATTTGTTTTGTATGTCTCTGAAGTCTAAGGCTGAAATACTGTGATTTTTCTCCCTCAGATATTCAATGTTTGTAATTAAGCTTCAGTTCATGTTTTCCTCTCATTGTCTTAGGGTATTTACAGTGTTAATTATTTTATACTGTCCAGGAATAGTTTACCATTGCACTTAATAATCAAGTAGGTATATTTCTTTCAAGACCAGTAATATTTTTTTTGTTTTATTTGGTGCCGAAGAGAAGATTAAAGTTCCTCTTAACACTGAGGAAGGACTTGAGCTCATAATTGATAAATGTCACCCTGTCAGAATGGTTAGTTGTGTAATTTTCTCATCCATCCAACCAATCCTACTTTAACAGTTTATTTTTTGTTCAAGCACTGCAGACAGTTGTCCAAGACAGAATTTTGCAGCACAGTCATAATTAACATAAGGTATTATTGTAGTAATACTGCTTTTGTGAGGGAGTTAAACATTCCCTACACTGCTTGAGATAATATATCAGTATACTTCATCTTAAGCTTCTTGAATTTTTTTAATCTATTCTGCATCTCATTAATGCAGAATGCAATGGAATGCCTTAAATAGTAGAGCAGCTACCTCTGTTTTTGAAAGTACTATTGTCAGATAGTCTTGAATGCTATATATTAGACTACATTCCTTCTGTAGGATCTTCTCTTCGAAATCACAGCAGCTGGCTTCTAATATTACTCTCTCCCTAATGACAGTGTTTTGCTTCTGCAAATTAGAAGCTCCAGTCCTTTTTGTTATCTCTCCCCCCTCCTTTTTTTTTCAGACCATGTGTGTACATAAAAACACCAGACCAAAACAAACAAAAAAAGCCAACCCAGGAGCTTGGTTTACATTTGTTTGTTGCATGCATGTGCTAAAATTAATGAGCTGCCAGAAATTAATTCTTTCTGTAATTACTTGTTAAGATTACATGATGATACAATCAGAACATATACAGTAGGAAGAAAAATACCATATTTTATGTGCTTGAGATGTCATCATTGGTTCCAAGAGAAATATGAAACACTAAACTGCAACCTTGCAGATAAATAATTTGGTTTCCCACATACTTTACTAGAGGCACAACTGAAAATGCATATTAATATGATATTAATGATATATGGTTTTGTTTATTTCTATAAGGTTTTTTTGTTGGAATTTTGCCTCACTAAATGAGGAAGGGAGAATGCAGTGGGTATGAGCACATCTTCACACCTCTTCTTGAATTTTTAAAACTATGTTAAAAAAAAATTATTTCTTAGTACGTCTTAGGTCTGTTTTAATGAGGCCTTCAGTGTGTCAATTTAGAGCTGTGATTTTTGGACTGGATTTTACAGATATCTTTCTGATCTTCATGCTCCTGGGGACCCGGCTTGGCAGTGCATTGGTGCTCAACATCAGTGGATTCTGCAGCTCATGCACAACTGTAAGGAGAGCTACGTTAAAGAACAAAAAGGCAAGGACACATTTTTATTTTAAATATATATATAGATCTATTTGACATTTAGGAGTTTGGCATTGCCTTTTATTTGACAAGTACAGATGATATTTGGGGTTTTTCCCATCAATTTTGATAGGTTTTTACAAAGTTGAATGCTGACTTGTATTTTTTCTTTATTCTATTATAAAAGCAAAACAGCAGTTGAAGTTTTCTTTTTGTTTGACTTATAACTTCTAAGCTTTTTACATGGGAACAGATTAAATTTCAGTCATTTATCCATATTTTAGTGTCCTCTTAAAATATTTCTTTGAGGTCACATGAAGTTTGGATTGTTCTCTGAATCTGCCAGTTGGATTTTTTTTTTGCCACAAAACATGCTATTAGTATAGGGATACACAGGAAATTGGGGCACAGTGGAATAATGTGTCATTTCTTGATATGCTGTGAATGATAATATGGTGTTCTCTTGTTCTTTGTTTGTGTGCAGTTTCAAAATTCAGGTTACACTGTTTGGGCACAGATGTGTGAGCTGGGCAAATGGGATATTTAGACAATGTTATATTAAGACCAGTATGAATACATAGTCATAGTCTGTCTTTGCCAACATTGCTCCTCAAAGAAAAATGTAGGTATTGCTTTCAGGTATGGCAGCAACTTAGCTACAAGTTAACATTAGTGTATATACAAAAGAGAATAGGTGTAAGGCTGTTGGCCTGACATTTCTAGTAGTAAAATCTGAAAACTGGATTTTCAAGTTAGAAAATTAGAAGCAGTGCCTTGTTTCTCAAGAAGTCTTACAGAGTTTGCTGCTAGTTCTGAAATGAATAGGCGTATTGGAATCTGGCATCCCTTGGCTTATAGGTAACTCCCACATTCAGTGTTAGTGCATGCATATCCCAAACCAAATAAGGTGTTTTATTCTCAGAAACCACAAAAATTTTACTGATTTGGAGCTGCAGCAGAAATGTGCTGTAAGATTGCTGCAGGAGGCTTGAACTCCGTCACAGAGGTTGTGACATTCAGTATAGAGTTCACAGGGTGCATCACATATGACAGCAGTGTCGGTAAGTTTTAGCTTAAAAGTGTGCACGGGCCATCTTTGTTCCATTACGCCGTCTGAAGTGCAGTGGAACCAGCTGGCATACCACATTGTTTTCCTGGCCTCTCAGTCAAAATTCAGAACGTTTGCAGAACCTCCCCGTCTTCTCTCCTCGTCAAAACCCTGAGACACCACCACCAGCCTCACAACACACAGTTGTCAGGAGCAAAAAACCAGCTATGTTTAATAATTCTATGTTTTCTTTTTCTCCTCTTGCTTGCAAATTTTGTATAGGCATCTCTCAGCTTCTTAGCTAGAAAAATAGGGACATGAAGATACTTAGTGCTCAAGACTTGTTTTAGTAGTCTGTATAATTCTGATATGCAGGCTCCAGGGAGTGAATGGAAAAGGTGTGTAAATTCCTAGATTTATCTTGAAAAATCTTAACCTTTTGGTATTTGTCTTGCAACAAATCTGCTTACCTCAGCCTTACTGTCAAAGGGGCTATTGTGTTAGCAGCTTTGTTTGGCTCACAAAGGAGGGAATTTAAATAACTTGAATGCCCGGTAAATGCATGTATCACTAGTTAATATTTTATGCATGTATGACAGAAATGCTAATATATTATCACTTCTATTAAAAAGTTCATAATTTTCAGTAGTTTTCTTCCAGTTTTCTTGATTGTAGGTTTTTTACAGATTTTAAAATTCTCAAGAATCAATCCTAGTTGATTTAACTTCTCACTTAGTGTCTAGTAGGACAAAGGAAAGTTGCTAAGCCTGATTTTTCCTTTCCATAGATCTTTAATTTTGGCATATACCAGATGGGAGATGGAAAAAAGAAAACTCAGATTGGTTTTGACTGCCAAGTAGAACAATGGTGATTGTGATCAGAGACATGGAATGTATTTTAATCTACTTTAACAGATGTATACTTTTCCAACAGGGAAAGTATGGGGGTTTATTCATGGGTATCAATTTGGTTATGCAAGACTTTGGAGTATCTAATCAATTTCAACAAATCACAAATGTTATTTGTATATTCATAAATCCATAGGCTCTTTTTAAGAGAAAATATTCATTAATTTTCAAACAATTAATTTCTTTACTTAACACAGGCTTCCTAAAAAGATTTTTTTTTTTTTTTCTTTTTTTGTATATCAGACATTTGGAGGAAGGGGTGAGTCATAAAGCTGATTCTCCAATGAGAAGGGCATTAAATTTTTTTCTAGGTTTCCCTTTTCGACAGGGGTAATGGAAATGGTTTCTAGCAGATGGCAGTCTTCATACTGCATATGCTGGAATAAGCAGTCAGTGATTATAGTTCCACCTTGAGCATACCAACTATTTCTGGCTATTCTTACCTTAGTTCTTCTGCCAACTGAATCTGTGGGTTCAAACTGCCTGAGTCAAAACTTTTCAGCATAGTAAACTTAAATCTCAGTAGCAGATTGTATCTATTCTTGCATTTATGCAAAATTTTTCAGCTTTCAACTGAGCTTGTGCCAAAGCATTTTGCTGCTGTTTTATTAGGTTTCAAACAAAGCTGTGCTCTGAGTCACTACACATGAATTTTACTACTTGAAGTGCATTTGGAATTAAACAAGAGTCTCTTGCTTTCTCTTACCTGGATAAGTTGTGGGGTTTGGATTTTTTTATTTTCTGAAAACCATTAAGCATTCTGGACAGGATCTTTATATCTGATTGCCAAACAGTATGTATTCTCTAAAGAATTTATTTGCTGCCATGACATATTTAGGAAGGAGAGGTTAAGTTTGCAATTATTTGCTAAACAAGCTAAAAAACAATCATAAGTGAATTCTAAGGAGAACATACTCCAAATTTAGTCAGTAATATGATAAGCCAACAGTGTATTATGTGAGACAACATTGTTCCAGTTGTTTCTGCATAACTAGAAGGCTGACCCGTTCATTAGTCATCACAACTGAAATAATTTCATTTTCTTATACAGAAATAGCACCTTCTGCTATCTTCTGCAAGAGATTTGGTGACATATCATCTCATCCAGGCCAATAGCCACGACAGTCAGGAAAAATCCCCAGTACTGACAAGAATTAACTTGTTTTCTACATCCTCTGTAGCATCTTCATCTAATAATTGTCCTCTTATTAATAGTCACACTTTCAAGCATGTCCTAACTGAAGAAGAGTGAGCTAATATAGTTGCTGTTGGAAGGAGCTATCAGAAAATTGTGTATTAGAGATGTATTTAAATAAATGTTTGTTTTGGGTTTATATCTATTTTTCATCTGAGTGTGAATCCTTCGGTCTCAGTAGTACTATAACACGAAAAGTTTTTTAAAAAAACAAACCTCTGAGCTTGGATATTACTAGAGATTAATTCCATTTTGTATAAATACGCAGCAGTTGTAATGATGTCCTCAAAGTACAAAGTATCGTAGTACCATAACATAGTACAATCTCTGATGGAACCTGAAAGAAGAAACTGTGGCAAGTTCACAGAGCTGTAATGATCCTG
The DNA here is from genome assembly GCA_035583135.1 of Lophotriccus pileatus. Taxonomy (NCBI): domain Eukaryota; kingdom Metazoa; phylum Chordata; class Aves; order Passeriformes; family Tyrannidae; genus Lophotriccus; species Lophotriccus pileatus. Next base: position 67,271,168 of record JAWWES010000081.1, on the reverse strand, counting down.
GAATTCTCTTCCAGAATTTTTTTCAAGGGTTAGCAGAAGTCCTGCATGTTTCAAATACTGTCTGTTTTCAGTTAATCCCACTTGTGTTAATACTATTTCCAAAAACTGAAAAGGTATATCAAGCTGTGTTAAGCTTTGTCAAATAATTTGGCAGTGTGACTTAAAAAACTGGCAACTACCAAGAGCAAATTGTTCAGTTGGATCTTTCCTTTGATTTTAATAGACATTTATTAATCATAAGAGATGTAGTAATCTGATCATTAGTTAATTGGCTGCATTTATTTCTGAGGCTATAAGTAGGATGGGGAATTCTCTCAAGTCCTGTGTATGAGGTACTCTACAGCAGTGTTTTGGAGTCTGTTATTTCTCTTGAGGAATAGGTCTGTATGCATGTGAACGTACTGTTTCCCCTCAGTCTAAACAACCCTGGTGGTTTGCTGATTAGCCTTGCATTATGGAGGTTAACGTTTCGTTATGTGCTAAGATGTGGCTGTTGTTACTCACCCTTTGTTGCCTTTAGCCTATCTATTTCTTTCTCTCTGTAGCCATAGCAGACCTTCCTCATTTATGAGGTAAAAAAGGGCAGGCAGATGATGGTCATATTAAGTGAAACTGTTTGAATCCAAGCCCACAGGTTTTAAGGAGTGAGTGGAAATGCAGATATGACAGCAGATCAAAATTTCTCCTGCTCTGAAGTATGAGTAGCCAGGACAAAGAGACCAAACAGTGTAGCCAAAGTTATAGTGAAAGTGTGAGGCAGTACAGGATATACCCAAATCATAAAGCTCCCATGCTCCTCTCCTTATATTAAGCCACTCTCCTGCTTCTCTGGTGGTCATATTCTTCCATTAAGAGTGCAGCTGTAGATATGGGACCCACGTGCAACTAGCTGGAGCTCTAGATCTGCAGATGTAAATATCTAGGTTTGTTACATTAAATAAAAAACTTGAAAAGTAATCTGTCTTACTCATTGAATAGGCTCTTTTATTGTCTTTTGTGAAGTTATTTCCTGAAGTATAGATGAATTCCTTTTATGAATCTGGTCACATCCTGCTGGTTTTGTCCCCTGGAAGGACCTTAAGTAAGTAAAGCCAGTTTGCTGCAGTTACTTAGTATGTAGATATGGTAGAGAGAAGGAGATGCTTGAGACTGAATAGACTGGAAAAAGAGCATTTTTTCAGGCTGTGAATATTAAGTTAACAGGGAAGAGCATGTTCTTACTCAAAACAGTACTTATTAAATCCCTAAGAAGAAATATTTGAATTATAAACTCAGTTGTATGCTAGTATTTTATGCCTTGTATTGGCTGAAGTATGTATTGCTGCTTCTGAACTTTGAACTTATGATTTGTGGGAGCTTAGGGATTTTTAAGTCCAGTACCTGGGTACTAAATGGCTTTCTTCAATTAAGATTTTACATATTCGTAATTTTTAACTTTATTTTGCAATTCCCCTATCATTAGGGCATAATTGTAGTTTTTCACTATGGTTTATGCTTCCCAGACTGACTTGTTTGAGTGCAGGAAACATGGAGAATATAATGACGTAAAATGACATGAAAATAAATGTAAATAAATGAGGTCTAGTTTAAAATTTGCCTGGGGTACTGGGCAGATAGCCAAAATGAGTTAAGCAATGGGATTCTTAATGTGAGTATCAGGGATATAAGCTATGGAAGTTAAGCCTGTTTTCTGTGTGGCCAGTGGTTGTTTGCTTAGACTTTAGTAGTGGCTTAGTAGGTTTCATTATCCTTTGAACTAAAATGAATGAGGACTGCCATCCAGTTATCATCCAACTGGCTGAAAAAGCCTTCATTTCCTGACAGGTTGTTGCGAACTTTAAGTCACACTTTTACGAATTCATAGTAAAACCACTTTTGCCAATACCTTTGATGGTGATCCTTTGAGTGACCTAAGTCTTTGACACAGGTCTTTCTAAGATACCGTTTAATATTATTGCAAATAAGCTACCTGTTAATACCCTTCAGAAACTAAAACTGTAAATGAAGATGCTGATATGGTTGTGGTGTGATCTTTCTGCTGCCTTTTGGGTTGTGAAATATTCAAACCATTAAAGTTCCCAACATGAAGCCAGCTTTCCAAATACAAGAATGCTAGTTCAGTCACTGTGATTTTTTTTTTGATTTTTTTTTTTTTTTTTTTTTTTTAGTTGTTATTGCTGGAAAAAATTTTATTTTTAAAGAGGTGATTATTATGCAAAGCTCTCCAGATATTATAAAAAACTGTGCAGTGTTTTTCTGTGCCAGAGTAGCAGCAGCTGTACTTAGTGTGAAGGAGAGAAATGGATGCTTAAACCATGTTGCTCTTTCTTCTGTGCCACACTGAGATTCTATTCACCTTGCAATGAATGATCCATCTTTGTTACATCAGACAGGCCAGCAAGGCTTGTGTCAAAAGGGCCTTTTCAATTTGTTATCCTAGCAGCTGGTTCTCTTCTATTGCCTCTGCTTACTGTACATCTGGAAGAAGAATTCTTGCAGCTGGGAGCCATTTCATGTCTAAACCACATCCCCTGTCCATAGCAGAAATACCCTTTTGACAGCAGATGTCAAGCAAACCCTTAATGAGTTAATTTAAAAAAAAAAAAAAAAAAAAAAGAGAGAGAGAATAAAAATTGATCAGTGCAAAAATTGATAGTGGAATCATTTTCCTCTTTTACCACCTGTACTTGTAACTTTACTGTTATTTAGAAATTTTAGTAGAATCTGGCTGACTCAGAAGTGCAAAGGGCATTCTTATTTTATATATTACTTTAAATAATACTGAAGTATTATAAAGACAGTAATATTGAGATTAAAAAGCAGCACAGGTAGCTTACAATCAAAATTTAAAAGATTAGTGTTACTGAACACAGACTGAAACTCTTCTTATCTTCTGAAAGTGAAGTGAAGCTCTTCAATGCCCAGAATTTTACCTTTGTTTCTACTCTAGGCTTTTAAGTCCTTATTTGGGTAATTAAGGTAAAGCAAGTTGTTTTCAAAGGTGCTGATGATTTTAATGTCCGCTGGAGCTGGTACTAGTGAAATGACATAATTTTTATTTATGTGCTGAACTTGAAGTGTTTGGCGCTTGCTTCAGTATTTTTTGGCCTGAAGGACAAACAATTAGACTTATCCTTAGGCTGTGAAATACTTAGAACACCACTAGAATGGATAGGCCCAATTATCCTTTTTGTGCTAAACTAAAAAACAGTTTCATTTTAAATATGTTTACTATAGTGAAGACTAGCCTTAAGATTTAAAAAAGGCATTACTTTCTAAATGTATTTCAAAAACATTTTTTGTGTGCATCAGTTTTAATTGTCTGCACTATGTCTTTCTTTTAGAAAAACAACCCATTTTCTTTCTGATCACTTAGAAATGTCAGATCTCTATAAAATGTAAGTTTAGAAAGAAAAAGTACTCAAGAAAAAGAATAAAATGCAGTCATTCATCTGTTGAGCAGGTTAATTTTTCAGTAATTTCTCCTCCTCGCCTAATTTCTTGCCTAGATAAATTGAAATTCTCAATGCGGTGTCCTTGAAAGGAATCTTATCCTGGTTGTGTCGGTGCAGGCTCCAGGCACTGTGTGTTTGGTCAGCAAGCAACAGTGGGTGGTCAGGCTGTAGCACAGGACAAGGGCCCGCTGTGCACAGGAAAAAATGTTCAAAGGTGTTTAAGGCTGGTAAGGAAGTCTGCCGCCCTTCAGAGAGTCCGGAGGCTATAGATCAGCCTTCCCTCACTATTGTAGCCTGTGAGAAAATTCACTGTAAGATACATAATGGATGAGAAAATACAGTAACTGTATTCACCTGGTTGCACATCTGTAGGGTCTTTTTTTTTTTTAATTAATTTGATCTTGCTCATATATATGCTGTATATGAGCATGTCTGTGTAATGACAAAGGTTTGAATTACGATGGAAAATCTTGTTGAAGAATTACTTAGCCTAAGGTTGGTCACTTGTTAACAATTTTCTTTGTCACTGCAGAAAGTACTGGCGCTATATTATCCCCTGATCACCAGCATTTTTTGTAAAAAGCTTTACTGAATGTCACATAATTATGCACTGGAGTGGTAGAATTGCAGAGTGGCTGAGGTGGGTTGCAGAAGGGATTCGAGTGGAGTGTGACTCCCACGAGGAAAAACCTCCACCTGCTGGACTGCAAGGGAAAAAAAAAAACAGGGTTGTGAAGTGGAAGGTATTGCAGAACAATTTTTATACTCAGTTTAGTAATAGTTAAGCAATATGGAATTAAAGCAGCCTTTAAAAGTTTAAATCACTGACTGATTTGCGTATCATGGAAAAATCTACTTTAGGCAAATTTCATGTTAGTCATCTTTTTAGTGGAGGTTGTAACAGCTGCGTGCAAAGAGCATGCAGGTAACGTTCCAGAAAATGGTGCCAAGGTTTGTGCATGAGCTGGAGGTACTGCAGGAACAGTAGAACCCTCTAGTAACTCCAGTACTGATAAACCTGCAATTAGGGGTCACCACAGGTGGCTTTTGATTTACAGGAAGCGAAAACACAAATTAGATAAATAACATGAAAAAGAATTGTGCTTTTTTGTGTTCTCTAGATCTTACTGCACTAGAACTGAAGAGATGTGAACAAAACTGCTGAAGTATTTCTATTTCACACAGTATCTGAATGTGCACTTTCAAAATATCTGCACAAAAAGTTGAAAACCAGTCAAGTCCTGTTTTCAAAAAAAAAAAAAAAGCAGTATTAAGCTCCTTAAAACTTGGTATTTGATCTTTTTGTGAATGTACAGTTTTAAATGTAATAAGGCGTTAATTATACTTATGGTTTGTGATGACTGTTTGGTAGAAGAAGAAAATGTGCTACATTTATTTTTCCTGTGTTTCCTTGGTTAAATATACACTTGGCACTGGAGTCACTGACATACACACTCCATGTAGATGCTGTATTTTGGAAAAAATTACTTTTGTAACTTCAAAGATGCAGTGTATTTTTTAAAAGTAAAGATCTACCAGGAATACATTGTTCATGCTGTTTATATTTCTTAAAACCTTTTAGAACAGTAAAAAGTTAATTTCTTGAAACTGTAAACTTGTTACTGTCCTATATTCAGAATCTAGGAATGTAAAAATAGTACACAAATCAAATAGTGAATGGGCAGTAAATTACTATTTGGTTCGTTTATTTAGGTTTATAAATATTATTGTCTACAGTCCATACTACTGTTAATTCATTGTATTACATTATGCTGCTAAATTTAAGCTGCTGGCTCCAGAGAGAGAACGAGTTGGGATAGAAGAAAAATTGTTTGTAAGTTAACTCTCACTTTTTTTACAAGATTTATGGACTAGTGTGCAGTCTTCAAGCGCTATCTTCTGGTAGGGTGAAAGCAAGATCAGCTTCGCTAATGTAGTCCAGATGTTTATTAGTCCTGAGGGTATATGAGCTGTTGTAGTTCCCTGCTGCTGTGTTGTACTTGCTTGTAATGCTAGACAACCAATTAAGAAATTAGTTCATGTTAAACTTGCTTTTCCTGGTACGCCTGCAAACTGATGATGTGGTTTTTCTGGTGGAACAAGAGAGTGTTCTTTACATGTTTTCTGTTACTGGTGAATACATAAACCATTTGGGCTGCATGAGGTTAGTGTATCAGCAGCAATACAGAGTTTTCAAGTTTTCACATACCTTGAGCAAATGGTTTTAATTGAACTAATTCATATTAAGATGTTTTGGTAAGTGTGTCTGTTTTTCTTAATTCTGAGGTTTAATTGGCACTGTCATTTTTAGAGACCATCTGTTTACAAGACATTCCTCATATTAACAAGATGTCTGAAAGCTAAGAACTTAAATTCTATGCAGAGAGATTAAAGAGGGATTTTTTTGTTGTTGTTGTAGTATTTGTGAAAATAACATTGCTACACTCTTTATTTGTTTTTGTTGTTGTTTGGGGTTTTTTATAATGTATGTTTTAAATAGCTATGCCTGTGACAATTCTGACTTGGTCTTCTTGGCATAATTTCTACCCGCTACCCCCTCAAATAAAATGCAGATATGTTGAATTTCAGTCAAATGCCCTTGAAAGCCCGTGAACTTACGTGAGACACTGAATTTCTGAGGGTATTCTACAATTTTCTTTTTATTCTGTGTAGAATATCTCTAAAATGTTGAATGTGTGGCTTTTTACTCTGGAAAGAAATCAAGTTGGTTTGGTTTTACTTCATTCTGTAAGGCTGCTGGATTGTTTTCATGGATGTGAATTACTGCAAAGCTTTAGGTTTTTGCTTTCTCATTTTTTTTGTATTTTTAGTTCTTTCAAAAGGAAAAGTCTTTCCACAAATTCTTGTTAAAACTCACTGTAGATCTCATCTATGGTGACAGTGGTAAATGCACTTGAATCACTGCAGTGGATTCTGTGTTCTGAAAACTCATCAGTTTTAATGTGTCATAAATATGAGTTGTGTTATGTGGTGCAGGAGTTAAAATGATCAGAATCATGACACAGCCTAAAGATAAAAAGGAGGGTTCATCAGGTCAGTTAATTGTGTCAGTCACAATTGTGAACAGTGTAGGAAATTGGCTCTGTTTACTTAGGTGTCTTATAGTATGAACAGTAATAAAATGAATGGAGGAACTGACAGTTATCTTGGTAGTAACAATGCCACAGAGAAAGGCCACAGGACATTTCTTTAAAAGCCTTTATAAAAGGAAGAGCTTCTTTCAAAATTAACTAAAACCCAATACTGTCACCTATTGGAAGTTTGTGATAAGTTTCACAATACTTAGTATTGCCCTTTAAGCCCCAGCTGTTGAAGTAAAATGACTAGGTGTATCTTTTTGCCATGCTAGTCTCACACCAACATAAATTTAAAATAAATGTGCTTTGAAACCTTTTTACTTTGTGTTACTCTTGAATCTGAGAATTGCAGTGTTACAGCTGGTGCTCTTCCTCTGTGGCCTTCCTATTATTTTAAATGAATGTGGATATCAATGGAAAAGATCAACAATATAAACTCAAATGTTAAGATTCTCACTACAAAATTTAGTGTGAATTACCAAAGGTGGTTTCATCTCAATATAAGAGAGAATTTTTTTGCCATGATCGTTACTTTCAGAAATATATCTATTTTGAGAAAAGCAAAAATCAGCAATTTAGAGTTAAAAATAATTGTTGGTAGTGTCACAATATATCAAGAAGTCATCATGGTCTGCTTATTCTTATGTTTTTCAAAATGCATGTTAGACTCTAAGTATCCACCTCCATCAGATTAAATCGTTGCTTAGGATTTGCGAATAGTGATCTACATATGGAAAGGCACCCAAAGAAGAAAATAATCATTTGATACCCTGGAAAATATATTATGGGTTTGTAGATAAGTAAAGGATGTTTTACACACACATGCAAACTTACAGGGCCATTTGTTCATCTGCATCATGATGGATGAATTCTTTATACCTGAACTCTGTAGAGGTCAAACAACTAAATAAGAGGTGAACACTCTGCCTTTAACTGCTTCAGTTGGACACATAAGAAACTTTTGCTGGTGTTTAGGACATGCACCAGAAAAAAAAGCATGGGCTACGTCACTAGATGCATAAAAACATATTTAACCATGGCTTTCATCAGCTAATTGTAGGGCACTAATTAAAACCAGAAACGTACAGAGCAAAGAATGGTATTTTCCACATGGTACTTTTGGTTTTGGCTTTGCTACCGGAGTCAATAGTGGTATTATTGAACTGCGTTAGAATATGAACAGTTTAAATAAGCCAAGATTAAGAATGTCTTTGTAAGATAAGTTTTGCATCAATTAATTAGATTAGAATTCCACATGTAACGTGCAATTTCGGGTCAACTGATGTGCAAAATTATTCTAACTTTTGGGTTTTTTCCCCTATCCCTAGGCAATTCATTGCTCCACAGCCCCATGTTAGACCTGGAAAGTGATGTGCGTCCATCACCGATTGGCCATCTGAGTCAAACTGCTTCACTGAAAAGGGGCAGCAGCTTTCAGTCTGGCCGTGATGATGGTAGGCATCTATTTTATTTGAAAAATCAACGTTGCAGCCCCAGTGTCCAGTGTATGGTGTAGTCAAAAAACCCACAAAAAAATCCCAGAAACCCACACCCTGTGTGCTTGTTTTGGTTTGTTACCAAATACAATTCTTTCTTCTCATACATTAGTGTTGCTTCCTAAAGGGGTCCTCTGTGCTTTTTGCAAGCAAAGAGCAGTTCATAGTCAAAATTTGCTTCTTAAAATGTAGTTAAAATAATAAAAGTCTTTATTCTACAAAACCAGAATTTTTTTTTTTTTTTATACATAGCCACCTCTTGCCTACTACCTTTTGCTGGCTTTATGACTTTTGCATGTTTGCTAAGGTGGTTCTCCTTGCATTTGCACCTTCTGTGACTTCACATATCTGGCTCTCCAATTCTCCAGACCCAGAAAGGGAAACAAAGTGTGTGACTAAGCTCGAGCAATGTCTGTCCCCAACCAGCTGAGCCCTTATGTGTCTTAAGTGTCCTCGACACCCTTTCCAAACAACTTCATCTCAGGAGTCTTTCAAAGGTGACATCACAGGAGACAGAGAACATGTTTTTCACAGAATAGTTAATTTCTTACTGAAGTACTGTTTTACAGAAAGTTTTTATGAAGGAATTTCTGGATTTGGTCTGCTTTGATGTTACTCCTCTCCCAGTTCTGTCAACTTCCTTGAAAAGACATCTATAAATGTGGTTATGGGAATTCCTTCCAAAAAGAGAAATGAAGGGAATCTTTCAAGAACATAGAATGAAGAATAATGAGAATTGTACATTCTTGCGCTGCCATGCACATGTAAGACAATTATATTGTCACAATTTGTGGCTGAGTGATTGTCTTTCAAAAAGTGAATTACAGACTCTTCAATGAAAAGATACTTGTGTTCAGAGTAATTACACTACTGTCTTACTATTACCCTAGTCATTTCTCAGCCCAGAGCCTCAAATGAAGTTAACAAGTGTTACAAAGCAAACAAGTAAATTATTGGTTGTTTTTGAATACCATCCACTAACAATATGCGTGCCACAATGTAGCAAGCAACATCCAAAATCCAGTTTATTTTTAACTTGTTTGAATTCTCTTGCAAGAGCAGAGACTTGTATGGTAGGAAATTCCACTTCAATCAGTTTTCTTTGCTTTTAGAGTATTAGTTATGGATCTGTTATCTTTTACAAACTGGTAAAGGTAGGTGTTCAGCAAGCTATGCATATTCTGTAGCCACCAGTTTAAACCAAGATTCAAAGGAAAACTGTAAGGATTGGAGCACTGTAGTAATTCATCCCAAAGACCCTACAGTTAGAATAAGTTACCTCCAGGTTGAGTTCCTTGGTGCTTAGGTGAACATGACTGACGCATGCTTAGGAACACAGTTGGAAGCTCTGCCATCCTTGCTCTTCTCTGAGTGCAGAGGCAAAGCAATACCTATGCAGGAGCTGCCATTCCAAATGTACCATGATGTGCTCTGTTTTTGGGTCATTTGTGGATTTATTTTTTTTTTAAGTAAATTTGAGTAATGGCATTTCTGGGCTGTTTTGGTGTGTTTGGGGTTTTTTTCCCAATGTGTTTGACAGGGATTGTCCAAGAGATTGTGAGAAGAAATTACTATGAATTCAAAACTGCAGCATGGAAGTAACATTCAGCTCTTGCTTGAGCATATGTTCATGAGAATTTGTAAACAACAGACAATAGTTCTAGGTTGTTATAGCAGAGATTATAATAGAATAAATGGAATAAAAGTGAATTCTTGCTTTAATATAGAGTGGAGCTTTCTCTAGCAGCAAAATGAAAAGTCCTGAATTTATGGTCAGAACGTTTTGATACAGTAGCATGTCCTAGGAAGTATCTGCTTTCTATAGGCTTGGGACAAAGCCTGAAATGTGCTTCCTGGAGGAGAAAAGAATTTCAAAGATGAAATAGATCTTGCCACTATGTTTCCAGTTACAATCAGACATCCCTGGTTCCTTGTGTTAGCTTTTGGCATTTGGCAAAGATGAAAGGGTTTCTTGAAGGAACAGAAATTTTTTGGTTAGAACTTGGGATTTGTAAGCATTACAGAGCCTCTGCTGCTGTAGGACTGTTGGCACAGCTTCCTGACATAGTCACAGCTTATGTTAATAAGAGTTTTTCTTGCACTGGGTCTAGCCTAGTTCTCTGACAGTCAAAAACCAAGCTGATGAAAGTATCTTATCTGTGTCTACACTGTGAGCTCTTCTCGTTGAGCCTTGAAGTGTTCATACCTCCTGAACAGATGAATCTCAATCAGTACAGTTGCATTTATGTCAGAGCCTCTTTCCAAATTTTTGGCTTCCACTATGATATTATTTTCAAATGCTAATCCAGATTGCCTACATTTTTTGGCCGTGAGAAAAAGTAATATTTTGGGGAGTGCAGCCATTTATTTCTCCACTAAAGAAATGGACCAGTTTTTGACCTGCTTCTTTACCAATGAATGCTGCTGAAGGCATGATGTACTCGAAGGAGCTTCAAGACTGTGTACCAACACAATAAAATAGTGAGGCTCTGGTGAAGCCTACTAGTTACATAATGTGGAGTTCCTTTTGCCCAACTGGTGAATTCCTGTTCTCTTTAGGCAATATTCTCTAGCAAAGTAAATACAAAATGCGCTATTTCACGCAACATTTTTCTGCACTTCCATGGAGTTATGTAGGATAATACCATATTTTTTAATTTATCATTTGTAGAAGACCTGAGTTTATACACAAAAAAACTCATGCCAACAAACATGGTATTTTAAAGTGGTTTTATTTTGTTTTGTGGAGGTTTTGGCTGTTTGTTTTGGTTTTTTTTTCCAAAATGTGTGATTTCTTTCTTCAAGTGTTCTAAAGTGGATTCTAATTCTTGAGGTGAAATACAAGTCTCTTATCACTGTTATGCTGATAGCCTGTTTTGTTAAACCATTGTAATCACAAAAGTTTCAATGCAGAAGACAGATGGTTATAGAAGAATATTTCACAAAGTTTCCTTTATTTTTTTATATATGTGTATATTGGTGCTTTTCTTCTGTCCCTGTTCAGCTTTCTCTTTACCCCCTTTCCCCCCCACAATCTCCATTTGACCCATTGGATAAGAAAGTGGGAAAAGTTACCTGTTGCCAACATTTCATTTGAAACTTTTCTAGTATCTTGGTTGCTTTCATGTAGCCTTACTTTTTAGAGTGGTTTGAAGGCAAAAGACTGAATGGATTGTTAGGTTGATGGCCTTAGACATCCCTGCAAAGGGACCCGTATTCTGTATATAGTGTCATAGTGCTAAAACATTGTAAGCGTATGAGAAGAGAAGAAAGAGCTTGTATGTATACAAATTGTGTACACGTATATGCACTGGACTTCAAATTTTTTCCATTCATATATACTCTATAGTCACATGTAATACAAAGCAGCATCAAGCTAAAAACACAGTTATGATTTTTAAAATTTTTGAAGTTCCCTTTTCCATCTCCTTTCCCCCTTTTAGCTTGGCGATACAAAGCTCCTCAGCAAGTTATGTTTGTAGAGAAGTTGACAAAACTTGTTGTAAGTCAGCTGCCCAACTTCTGGAAGCTCTGGATTTCTTACGTGAATGGAAGTTTATTCAGTGAGGTATGGATTCTTCTATATAAATGAGTTGTAAGTAACAAAGGTCTGTAATAATTATGTTTGAAGTATTATATTTCACTGGAAGAAGATATTTTAATAAGAGTTTTTTATTTTTAAAAGAACGTAGGCATACAGTGGAATTACTACAAATTCTGACAGTGAGGGTTATGTGAGTGTGTCTTTGTGTCTCTCTGGGTTCTAGTTGCTGGACTCTATATCTCTGTACTTTCACCTCTTACTCATAGCTGGCCCTTCATAGGAGATCTGAAGAAAGAGCACATTGCATGAAGGATGGAGATTTGTAAAAGACAGAGTCATACAGAAAAATATTGTTTCCTTTCTTTGGAAAAGGAGTACTCATTTCTTGAGTTTTAAGTGTTTGGAAGTGAGGGTAGGTTTGAGACCAGAGTTGCAGAATGACCGAGGCCCAGAGTAGTATTCACAGACACACTGTAGGGAGTCCAGTTTGGAAGTGCACTCAGCTGCAGTCATCTGTGCTTCTAGTCCTTCCTGCTCAGGTTATCTGGTTGTTCTAAATCACGAAAATGTAATCTTGATAATCCAAGATGCAGGGGAAAAACAAAAGTTCATGACACATGCCATTTTTATACACACACGATTTAAATTCTTAAATCATTGTGTATATAGTATTCCACTACAAACGGAACAGCAGCCATAATATCTACTATTTTTTGCAGCTTTAGTAGAAAATGAAACAAAAGCCTTGGAAAAAGGATATTTGGAAGCTTATGTTCTTGTTTCCATTTCTTTAACTAAATAATTAATGTATCAAGCGTTCATTCTATTTAATGCCACAGTTTATAGCTCTTTATATGTTAAACACATTTTACAGTGCATTGTAACTCCAGTGAAATAGATTCTATTTGTGATCCTCACTTTACATGATAAAAGAAAGATGCAGCATTTACACCTAATGTTCAGTGAAGAAAGTAGAATCAATAATAAACCTTAGTAATGCTGACTTTCACATAAATAATTTCATAAGGGAAGTGACAACCTTTATATTTGACAGACAATTGAAAATCAAACTTTTACAAATTCATGTTAAGTTACTTTGATTTTTTTTTTCTGTGTACAATGAAAAGTAAAGCAATTTCTAGAAAAACAGAGACTTGAACTGTAAACAAGGTTGAAAAATTCTGCTTATGAAAATGACTGCAAGTGGAAAATGTAGTGATCTTATGTCATGCCTGAACAAAACATTGTTTCAATGTACTAAAAAAACCAAGAGAGCTAGTTTTCCTGTTAGTCTATAAGGTACACCTACTTTTCTCCTTTTGGGCCAAATTCTGAGCTGCTGAGAAATTAATCCCCATACATTTGATTTCTTCTGCTCCTGTGGTCCTTACAGAAGTCCCACATGTTCTTGGGGAGAGAGAAGGGATCGTATCCTTTATTCCTCCTTTGTGTTCTGCATGCCACGGTCAATTGAGGATGAGTGAGATGAGGGGGTGGCATAAGCTAGAAGACTTCTAGAACACCTAATACTGTGTGTGATCACATTGCATTCAAGACTGAAAGTTTGAGTTTTTCTGTCAGAAATAGTATAGATTTTAATTGTCCGTGAAGAAATTTCTTTCACCACATTGCTTGCTATTTATTCAGAAAGTGAGGTGATTGCTACTATTTTTTTTTTAAGAAGTATCCTGTGAAAAATGTCATAGAGGGTTATTTCAGTTAGCTTATTCAAGTCTTCAGGACATTTTAAAAATATAGAAAAAAAATCTCCACCTATCCATTTCAAGATGTATCTTCTCTTGTTCAGTTTGTTGGGTTTGTTTTTTGGGGGGGGTTGTTCTTTTTAGTTTTGAAAGGTTAAAAATTACTTAAAATATTGTCAGTTAAAAGTTTATGTGGTATTTCAACAGTTTGAAAAATTGAGTTCTTTGAATCACTCTTAGGTGAAGTCACATATGTGAGTAGTAACCGTTGATCTTACCACAAGATAGTTTTGGTCTGTCTGTGCAGGAAAGGTTTAAGATTGGTCTTCAGCAAAACCACTAAGGAAAAAAAAAAAGATGTCAAAGATCTATGAATTGTTCTGTTAAATCCAGATATAAAACACTGTGAATTTTAAGTTGCTATCTGAGGTTTCAAGGAATACAGCTTATCTTCTTTTTAAAGCTTTAGAAGACAGAATTGAGAATTATATGCAGCAATAACTTGAATGTTGTTCTCCTTGTCTGAAACTGTATAATTCAGAGCTTAAAAGTGCAATATTTTCATAGCTATGTATTTTCCAAACCTGTTAAATAGTTTTATTTTTCTCTAATATTTGTTCAATTCAAATTATTTGTTTTACATTAAAAATCATAAATACTTTAATTTAGAGGCATTTTGAAAAATACAGCATTTCAAATTAATTACTTGAAAGTAAACCGATTCTCTTTGACAACACTCTTGTCATGTTGTTGCACTTCTTGTCCAGTAGATGTTGCTGTACAAACATAAACCAGGAAATTTTCTAACTAAAATTCTACGGTATCTGCATTTAACTTGGTATTTGAAATAACTTTTTCGATGTAATTTACTCTACTGCGTCCTCAGTGCATTCCACAGAAGGCTAGAACTACAAACAGGAAGACTACTAGTCAAAGCATGTTTTTCTTCAACTGTAACTTACGCAAAGTGTACTCAGATTCTTCTGTTTTCAAAGGACTGACAGTGAAGATGTTGCTTATTGTGCAGAGACTCTTTTGAATTATTTAAAGAGCATTTTCCACAAAATACTGTTCCTAAAACCAAACAAAAACCCCTCAACCCTCCCCCTCATTTCTTGCAGTTCCAAATTGCCCTCATTCCAAAAATTGTCTCCCACTTCACATTGATGTCTTTCTCTGGTCAGCTTCCATGCTGAAAAAATAGAATTTTTTCATATAAACCTAATGCACAATTGGACTATACGTGGTTTAGCTCTCACTAGCACTGTGGTGGAAAAATTTTGACCTCAAGATGTTTGTATTGCTTTAGCTATTCTTATGGTTGTCTCTGACTTTGTCTTAAGCACACATTGTTCCTCAGAATTAAACATTAGCTTTCTGACCTACAGTAAGTAGAGTTTATTGAGATACATATAGTCTTTGCTTATTGAAATGCCATGAGTTAGTTTTTATAATTGCATCGTAAACTCACTGGTTTTCACTTCTTCACTTTGAAACCCCCTTTTTCAGAATTATTTGAACAGTGGTTATAAGATACTTACACTTTTCAATTTTCTCATTTTCACAAGACTGCTGAAAAATCTGGCCAAATGGAAAGATCAAAGAAAAACGCTAGGCAAAGACAAAATGATTTCAAGGTAAGTAGTTGGGAGAGATGTGGCGGAGAAAGCCTTGCTTCCTTTCAGTCATCCTTAATAGCAAAGTACTTTAGTGTCACAGCCTTGAAAATCAGATTTCTTTAATCATTTGTGTGTCTTTATGTCTCCTTCTCCTTTGCTCTCTACCTTGTGTAACCAGCTGTAAATCATGCATTCCTAGCTCTTATGTATAGCCACTACATAGTTGCTTAAGCATATTGGTAGAGCTTTTTCCTTGGTTTTTCTTTCCCATCTTCTGATGCAGAAAATGATTCAGGAAGTGATGCACTCTCTGGTAAAACTTATCCGTGGAGCCTTGCTTCCATTCAGCCTCAGAGAAGGAGAATTAAGACAGTATGGTGGCTGGGAGATGAAATCTGAACTTTCTGGCCAGTGGCTTACACATGTCATCCAAACTGTAAGGTAAATGAATCTCTGGACCTACAAAAACATGCTATTCCTGGAATACATGTGTTTTGAGACAAAATGTTTTGTTCACTGCATTAAATACCCTGAGTTGTGAGAATGTTAACATTTTCAAAAATAGGATTGCAAAAAAAAATGCTTATGCCAAATTTAGGATTCTGTGTGCAAGTGTAATTACTGGTCTCATGATCACACCAAGATTATGGGTTCAATCCCTGTATGGGCCATTCACTTAAGAGTTGGACTCAATAATCCTTGTGAGTCCCTTCCAACTCAGAATAATCTGTGACATCTTCTATGATACAGCCTTATTATCTTGTGAAAAAGTTGGAGTAAAATATTTGCCTGGCACAGCATAGACACTCAATGAATGAAACAGAATGTGATTCTTTAGGGTAGAAAGCAATTTTTTTGCTTCATTTGATACATCTTCCCATCTTTGCAAAAATGGGTGAAAATATCATGCTTCTGACTACTGGTATCATTCTTAGATCATAATTTACCATTACAGTTGTTTGATGGAAGGTGATATTCCTGCTTATGATGTCATTCTGCCTATCATTATATTTGTTTATAAAGTTAGTAATGTGCATGTCATTAATTATAAATATCTCACTAATATGGAGAATTTGCTTCTATTTGTCTAAGGGGGCTACAAGAACTGTCATTATCTTTTGGAAACTTGAGTAATATCTGCATATGATACTGTACTTCTTATCTAAAGTTTTCAAAGCAGATAACAAGCAAAACACAGATGAAGAAAGGGTTATGACCATTTAGAGATATACTTAGTGTAGATGGAGCTAGCAGTGATATATATTATTGTTAAGTCTGTTTAACACTTTCTCAGTGTCTATTGTCACTTACATTACCTCTGCTGTACCCATTTAGAAAAAAAAATTCCGTGTGAAGTTTGTTATTCTGGCTAAATTTTATGGAAAGCTTCCAATTTAACAAGGAACTGACTTGATATTTACTGAAAAGATATAAAGGACAGTGTTGCCCCTTTATGAGAAACAATCCAGTTTCACTCAAATTATAAAATTCTAGGATTTAGCACTTGCACATCTGTAATACTGGCTTGGAAATGTAACCAACAGATTCTCTAAAAGTTAGTTGTGCTCCTGCCATCGGAGATGAGATCCAGGCTGAGGTTATAGGGTATATGAAGACTCTTTTTCAGAGAATCTCCTTTTGCTTTCCGGGCATTGCCCTGGTAATGAACAACTGAACTGAGAGCTGGGGAAATCCTCTCTCCCTCCCACTCTTTTCCCCACCTCATGTTGTTACTGATGCCTGTGATGGCACTTCAGTAAAGTGAGCTAGACTTTACTGCAAAGCAATCTAAAGTAGAGTAGAAAAGGCGGCAGTCTGGAGAAGAGGAATTGAACATACCCATATACATATAGGGTGATGACCAGGTCAGAAGTTTATGCAAGTGCTGCAAGTACTTTTATTTTCAAACCCCCACACTTTGACAATCTTATAAATTCTTGTGACTCACAGCAATGATGATGGTGGGCTATTCCCAAGAAGAATCTAAAAATTGCATAAAACCCGGATTTTTTTGCAAAGTTATGTAATAGCTTGTCTTATTTTCATAGTTTATAACTTAAAGTCATGATGAAGCACATGATAGAATTTTACTCTTCTATGTCATCTCACAAATGATTTACTGTTTTCTGCTTGTATTTAAGAATGATGTATTTAAGAATGATATAACAAGGAGTTGTCATTACATCTGTTTTGTCTTAATTTTTCTGGTCACATGTATATATATCACAGAGCTTGAAGTGGGGTGGTAGCACAGTCGTTCTCTTGTACCCTATTCTGTCATAACCCAGCAAGCACAGGTTCCAGATCACATGAACTATTGTGATCAAGTGAGCCATTGTTGGCAACACTTTTGCCTTACTGTAAAAATATAGAAGGTATGTGTGTGTTAGGGTGAATTATATGAGGAAAAAGGTGATCTTAGGGATATGACAGCTGTGTGCTCCTTATGAAATGAAATCAACTCTAAAATACAGGGCTTCTGTGCAGTCTAAAGTAGCTTGAATTTCTCACAGATGGATGTTTACATTCTGTGTTGGCTGGCTGAGATAGTACAGATTGTTTTAATCTACTAATTCAGTAGTTGTGCTGTGTGGAGAGCAGTCTGATTAATATTGGGATTTTGATGGTTTATGCCCAACTCTACGAATATGGAACTGGAGCCTACAGGTGGATGGTTGGAAATGTTCCACTTGTTTGCTTGTGCCTTCTTCTTCCTCTTTGGCACTTTCTATTACCTGCGCTTTGCTCAGTGTTAGCAGTAGGGCAAAGAGTAATGTCTGCCTTTGAATTGGCCTTGCTCAAATATCCAGGAGTTGGATAAAAGTGCTGAACCTCGCTTTGTGCCCCTAACTAAGTCTAAGCACAACTTCAGCCTTTTATTAGAAAGCTGAAATGCTATTTCTTGCAAGCAACTGCTGTGTTGCTATTTCCAAAGGGAAAAACCAGATAAAATGTCTCCGTTCTCACCTGTAGTAGCCAGTGCAGTGGTGTAGTTGGTTTTCAAAGATGCACTGAGGATAGAGCTATTATCTTTACATACACGGAAAATCTCTAAAAGATTTAATGAAGTTAGTTATATCAGCTTTAAAAACCTTGCAGATTTATACTTTTGTCTATTTTTATTTGCTTTCAGGCTCAGTTCTGAGTCTCTTACTGCACTTGAGATACCCAATGATATGCTTCAGATCATCCAGGATCTTATTTTGGACCTTCGTGTACGTTGCATTATAGTGACCTTACAACACACAGCGGAAGGTAATGGAAGGCTGCAAGTCTCTTTGCTTACTGATTAGGCCAAATCATGTTCTGAGAAATAACTGTGTTTGTTACAGATATTGTAGTGGCAGTGGACTCTTCTGAGTTCTGTAATATCTCACAAGAGTTACTTGAATATTTCAGTTTTCTGCCAGAAATAAAAGTTTTTTCTTCTCTTGGTCTGATGAACAGAGAAGGCTAGACTTGTTTCCTTTGGGTTGAGGCAGTTCTACAGTGCAAGTGGTTTATCTCATGATGCAGTTTTTCCATGTTGGAAATATAATTTATATTCATTTTTCAGTTTTTCTTTAATGTGAAGAATTAAATGAGCAGTGACCCACATTCAAGGAAAGGAAAAAAAAAAAAAAAAACAAAACAAAACAATCCACAGCCCTTTATGAAGTATTTTAGTTGTGTGTTTTCCAAGGCTTTTTACTAACATTGTAGTCCCCAGGGCTTCCTGCTGTGTACACAACTTTTGCCATAAATGTCTGGATTGTGAAGGCCAGTAACGCATTCTCTAAATCTAATGTGACTCTATGCCATTAGAGACCATTCATCTTGCCATCTTGTATTCAAGTCTGAAACTTAAATTTGAATGAAATAAATCTTTCAGAAATAAATGTCTCTCTTAAAATCAGGGCAGATTGATCTACTGATTCACTTAGCAGGGTTTTAATTGTTTGGGGTTTTTTTTCCAAAAGACTAATTACTCTCAATGCTAAAAAAATTAGGGCTTTTTTAATCTTAAAATTTAATCACTTTTTAATCTTCAACATACAATGATTTTGTAGGCTGACATGATGCCAAGAGTTCTACTCAAGGCTTAAATGTGCCAAGCACAGGTGGCTATATTAAGCACATTTTAAACTTCTGGTGACAAGAAATCATTAGGCCTCTATGATTTATTTGATACAGTATTGATATGAATTGTATTCTTGTTTTTCAGTGTCTTAATTGTCTTATTAAATCCTATTTTACTGTTAACATTATTTTTCTCTATTAATATCAAGCTAGCTAGCCAAACAAGTACATACATTGTCTTACCTCCTTAATACTCTGTTTGAAACATATTACCACTATTTCAGATTTCACTTAAACTATGAGAAAGTCTGTTTTGCCTTTTTTTTGCTCAGCACAAGTGAGATCAGTTGTTTGTTTTCTCTTAATAGTAGGTGAAAAAGATACTTTTTTTAAAATTGTGACATGAGGATGGTCTTATTCCACTGTCTGTGAATTGTGATTCCTCAGGTGTCCTGCTGTTTCAAAGGAAGTATCTAGCTATGAACTCTTTTGCTGACAGTTCTCAGTTTACCAGTTCTCTGAGCTATCTATGTAACTTCTCCAGCACATTCCAGAGTGTTTCAATATGTGATAAATGATGAAAAAAGTCTGCTGTCTTACTAGTTTGGCCTACTTGTTGCATCATGGCAGTAGCCCAGCTCTTTGTTTGGATGCAGTTTCTGCTCTGTATGTGCTGACTCCTGGGCACACACATTCTATGTAAGAAAAAATCCTGTGGTAGTCTGTACCTTGGATTTTTATAAAAGCACATTTACAAGTCTATATGTGAATGATTCTCTATTTGATCTGAACATCTTTATTCGTACTTTTCTGTCTTGAATCAAAAGAAACTGATCCCTAAATTTGGCAGTGTGTTTTATTGGCTGGATAATGTATCTCTCTTCTGTCTAGCCATAACAGCAGCCTTCCTTCACTACAACTTCCATCCCCTATCAGTAAAGCAGTTTTATTGGCTATCTTGTATTGGCTGTATTGGCTATAGCATCAAACACGAGAAAAGATGCCTGCATGTATTATGACTCTCATTCTATACTGCTGCACTGCATGCCTTGTCTGTAGACCCTTTCTTTTTGTTCTTTGCCAACTAAAGCAAAATTGTAACTGCTAAATGTATTTAGGTAATAAAGGCTTTTTTCTGCATGCAACCAGGTTAATTTGGCCCTTGGAGAAACTGTTACTATTAGGCAATGAGTGAAAGAATAAGTAATGGGTATTCTCAATATTCTCATGGAGCTATATAAATGTATCTGAGACATAACTATATCTGTAATACATAAGTCAAAAAAGCTCCTCCTGGACTTGAATTTTACCTCTCTGTTATCTCCAAAACATGAGATGCATAAGGTGCCGATATCAAGCTGTCTCTCATCTCTCTCTGCATGTTGTAAGTTGGTAAAGGCATTCAGATGTAGTTACAATTTTCAGCAGTTGTTACAATATTCAATAGAGCACCTCAGCCCACGCACAGGGTTTTCTTGTCTTATGATAAACACCATGTACACATGCTGGCCCTGAGAGTTAGTCTGTGTTCTTTCCCTCCCGTATATGATCACTGGTCATAAAGGTCACGAAAGACAAATTATGTGAATGCCAGAAGTAGACAGGGGGTTTACATGAATGTATTTGACTGGAATTTGGTGAGCAGTGAGATATGAGAAAGAAATTTGGGGGGTTTTATATTTGTATTAGCTAAGAAGAGAATGCAAAAGTGAGCAGCCAAAGGAACGTGTAAAGGCTGACCAGTACTATCTAAACCCTTGCAAGAATATCAGTTGAATTAAGAGGTTTACTCAGTCGGAAAATGAACAGAGTAATTATTCTGCACAACCCCATAGTGCTTATTATCCTTACTGAGCCTATACTTCCATGAGATGTAGAATTGCAGAGTATGACATTATAACCAAGCTTCTTAAGTTAGCTAATTAAACCACCAAGATAGTGAAGATACCTTTCAACATGCATTAGTTATCATCTTTTCTTGGATTTTAAGGAGAGATGGTAATTCACTGAAAGTTTTGCTCATTTAAAAGGGAGTTTCATGATGTACAGACAGTTCTGATGAGCAGTCTGTGTGGGGGAAAATGTATTTCAAAGCCCCACAAACTACACACAGTTTCTGTTTAGAATGCATAATGCATGTGTCCATACAAGAATTGTGTTTATAGCCCATGAGCTTTGGATTCACACCCCAACTTAGCTCTAGTTAGCTTTAGTAAGCCAATAGAAGTTGACACCTTTTCAGTAGTGGAAGAGTGCTTTTTGCATACGCCTTCATGTATTTTTTAAGAAAGTCTAGTATCGTGGATCCTTGACCATAAGTGGAGACCTTGTGCCTCTTTTATAGTTCTGAATATGAATTATATGCTGTCCTTTCTGTCTTTACTAAAATGCTAGGCAGTTGTTCTTTCATTTTTAAGTAAGAGCTGGAATATAATAGACTAGAGACTTGGGTTCTTAAATGCAGTATTTTATGTTTTGATTAAAAATTTACAAAATAAAAACAAACCCAAAGCCTT
>JAWWES010000081.1:67230011-67249578 GCA_035583135.1 Lophotriccus pileatus | reverse complement strand
TAGAGACTTGGGTTCTTAAATGCAGTATTTTATGTTTTGATTAAAAATTTACAAAATAAAAACAAACCCAAAGCCTTCACAATATTCCTTTAATTTTAAGCTTTCCAGTAAACTATGTGCTTCATGCAACTCTTGCCATATATCATAGATGTGTTTCTCTGTGTGGTGTCACCAGCATACCATGTATGAGTTCCATTCTGAGTCATTTGAGAGTGCTGAAAGCTTTGAAGCTTTTAGTGCTATTTGCCCGTGTGCCTAGTCATTGCAGTCCCGATGTCTGTGGTTTATCTTTTCAAGTTCAAGGAGTTTTTAATAATGAAAATGAATACCTTCTCTCCCCACACCCCATCCCCCCTTTTCCCTCTTACTCTGTCTTACAGATATAAAGAGATTAGCTGAAAAGGAAGACTGGGTTGTTGACAATGAAGGTTTGACATCTTTGGTGGGTATACTTGGTGTCTGGTAGGCACTTTCTTTTTTGGATTTTTTTTTTTTTAATGTGTAACAAAACTGGTTTCTATATTGTCCAAAAATCAAGTAACTTCAGACTTTTTCTATATGTGTGCATATTGGTGTCTATAGTTTTATAAAAATATGAAAATATAACAAGGTAATTTTTTAAAAATTGTTTGAATGGTTACAATGTCTTTACAGCAATCTTAACAGGTGTTGTCACCAAACGCAAATTTAGTTGTTGCTCTTTTTTCCAAATTTTTTGTTTATACTTTTTATGTGTAGTAACTTTAAGTGATAATAGATCTACTAGACGTCACTATTTTTGAAGGTGCAAAACAAAAAAATAAATCATAAATAAAAGGTTTGCATATTTGTGCTATATATTAAGAGAAAAATATAAATAAGAATTTGGCATCCAGATACATACCACAGCTTTCTGCCTTAAATAGGGTTATTTAAATGTGTCAGTGTAGTTACTGCTGACCTCTAGCATGCTTTTGCTGAGATAAACAATAATAGCTTCCATTGTTAAGCATCTTATTTTAGGGATGGTTTACTGAAGTAAAAAATTATATTTGAGGTCACAAGTTCAGTTTACATCAAAATGCTTCATAACTTAGTAGGCACACTACCACGGAATTGATCTGTAGCTAAATAAATAGGTCACTTATATGTTATAATGAGAAATGGAACTGAAAAGCAACTAGTTTAGGAGATTGCCTACATGCAAACAACCAATGACTTGAAACCAAATTCAGATAAATTAGTGAGATGCTTTCTGGAAATAAACAGTAATGAGTAATGCCTAAAACACAGCAAGCATATTGTAGGTGTGACTTAAAAACAATCTGCGAAAGCAGAAAAGGCCTGTGGGAGGGAGAATTTGCTTTGTGTATGTTATCTAAGAGAATGCTCCACAGACTTTTTTAGTTCTTCCTATTTGCTTCTATAAATATGTGTTTGAAGTTGAGTAGGAGGGCAGTAAGCAGTCACAATATATATATTGTAGGAAGGGAATGTTGTTGGGCAATTGTAGTACTATAACCAGATTTACAGCTTCTGATCTTGATTTCAGTTGCCACGGACTTGGGCAAGTCCCTTAACTTTTCTGTTTTTCACTATATTCATCTGTAAAATGGAGGCAGGGGAAAGAGTCTTCAAAAGTGTGGTTTCTTTATGCTCGTGCTCTATCCTAAGTTATCTTTATTAAGAAACTGCTTAAGTCTTTTTTTGTGTTTAGAAATCACCTTGTATACTGCACTTGCCTAGATACCTTTTGAGGTCTTGGCTAAGACATGCCAGATTTTAGTGGTGGAAGGTGACTATATTTTTTCATAGCAAGGTTATTTACCTACTGAAGTAGAGTTCATTATGGTAATATTATAGCAAAAATGAAGCATTATAAAAAAGGGCTGGGCAGTCTCTTTGGGAACATCTTAGGCTGGAGAGTGAAACTGTGTTTTAAGTTTGCAGGACATACTGGTTGATAACCGCTTTAACATTTATATTCTAGATAAAAGATACAGTAAAACACAGAACTAGCCTTTCTCAGCTTCATAATATCCAAAGTATCAAGTATCTGAAAAGCTTTCCTCTCCTGAGGTGTGATGTGTTATTGTGTGGAAGCAAAAACCCAAGAGCAGCACTTTACTGCTAGCCTTTTTCTTTTAAGGAAAAAAAAATACATATATAGGATTTTCTTATTGGCTTTTCTCATTATTGTAATTTTGCCATGCGGGCATCAGTTTTACAATCCACCTCCACCATTTACAGAAATAAAAGTAACTCCTAAGCCAGCTGGTGAACATGCCATAAACTACCTACTGAATGAAAAGCAGTTTACATGGCTTACAAACTTTTTTGTTCACTTTTACCCAAATCCACTAGGATGATGTCTTTCTTTTCTGGAGCAGTGACTGCTTCATGTTGCCTTGCACAACAGCCTCCTGCCCAATACCAGCATCATTAAAAAAATATAATGTGACTTATCAGGGAAGAGAGAAATACAAGGAAAAAATGACTAATGACTCTCCTGTGAACTCATTTGCACTTTCAGAATCAAAGTGATACATGCATCAAGATGCTTACACTTGAGGTTTGGAAACCTGAATGTAAAAGAAGCCCCCCAAACCAGTGGGGGTTTTGTCTTTCATGTGAAAGCAATTCCTGTCCAATTTTCTTAGAAACCTTTTGCTGAAATAGAATGCAGAAATATCTGATATCCTAGGTGAAATTCTATCCCAACTTGGATCAAGGAGGAGAGTAGGGAGTGTGTCACAGGTATCTGTAATGCTGCCACAAACAGCTGTAAAAGTCTTTCATGACTCTTTTATAGGAGGCTGTTTGGTGTAGAAGTCTCTCATTCAGATTAAAAAAAAAGTACACTGATCTATGGTAACAATTCTGTAGATAACTTCTGTACAAAAGTGCGTTACTCCAAAAGGGTCCTCTGGCAATAATACAAATTGTGAAGTTTTTTTTTTTCCCATACTTGGGATAACTTGGAAACAAAAAGCTTACTATATACCTTGGAAGTTTTTATATATTTGTGTAGTATATGCTTAAGATGCTTATCTAAAGCGAACAACTCATTTGACTTTCAGCCATCCCAGTTTGAACAGTGCATTATTCATTCCTTGCAATCTCTTAAAACTGTGCTGGACTGCAAACCTGGAGAAGCCAGTGTAAGTTTTGATTTGTGTTTTTATTTTGTTCTTGTTCTCAAACCAAATAATTTACATAAAAAGAACTTTCAGAGAATGATCCAGGGATAAAACTTTCCTCTTTATTTTTTTTCCATGTACCCCTCTTCCCTTCTGCTAGCTTTTAGAATTATGCTGGAGCTTCCTTTGTTAGGGCTAATTTGTGTACGGGGCAGGTTGAACCTGTATTTAAATCTTTAAAGCTGTCCTTTTGAAAAAAAAACGCTACTCCTGTAGGTTTCAGACAGCAAGAGACATGACTTTACATCTTAAAAAAAAAAAAAAAAAAAAAAAGGAAGGGAGAGGCCATTCCTAGGAGTTACTCTTCACTCAGTGTTGCATCCAAACTATTTGCAGAACTTAAACTCAGCTTTCTGTCCCCATCCTCTCAGTACTTTGAGGCCCTGGTTTATTGTGATATTGATGTTTTCTTTCAGATTACAGCATTCTAAGGGAGTTTAACACTTCCAAACTCCCTCAGGTCCCTCTGTATAGACATGGCTTCTCTCTCTTCCATTATTTTAATCTTTTTGCCTAGCTTGTCTAATTTTGTAATGAAGATTTTTCAAAAGAATCTGCAGTGAACTCACTTGCATGATGAACCCTTCTTTATTAGGATGCAAAAATCTTTGAATATCCTGGGAGTTTTTGCTCCATCATGGAGCTTTTTGCTCCATTAGCCAACAATTATACGTATCACATATACTAGGACTTCCTTCCTTT
The DNA here is from genome assembly GCA_035583135.1 of Lophotriccus pileatus. Lineage (NCBI taxonomy): Eukaryota > Metazoa > Chordata > Aves > Passeriformes > Tyrannidae > Lophotriccus > Lophotriccus pileatus. The sequence goes on along the minus strand of JAWWES010000081.1, from coordinate 67,245,697 downwards.
TGGTGTGTTACCTCCTCATGCTTGTCAAACTATTTATTGGGACTTGTATTCTCTCTCCCATTTTTAGGATGGGAAAACACTGTGTCCCAGGACACAATTCCTCTAATTGTGTCATCTCTTTAGGGATAGGTTACTCAGGCCTTCCTTGAGAATAAGGCCACGTGAGGCTGTTCTGCTGAAATAATATGCTTGCATCCTCAGGTTTTCCAGCAGCAGAAGACACAGGAGGATGTGTGCCAGCTAAGCATTGGGATCATGCAGGTAACTGAAGCGCTTTGAAGTATGAAATAGTGAACACAAGTGACCATCCAAAATGTGTGCTTTGTACCTTGCCTACCTCCCAAAAGCTAGCTTGAGTTGATGAATGTATTATTCCTCTGCTACACTCTGGGAAACTGAGAAATATTTGACTTCAAGAATATGTAGAGCTTACTAGCTAAATCTGATGATGTCAGATCCTCAGAGGATAAGTCACATATTCAAGTATTTCGCTGATTGTGGTTGTTCAAGATTTTACTGACGATTGACATTTACTGAGCTGATTCCATCTAACATCTATATATTGCAGTGAAAGGAGCAATGCTGATTTTCATCAACTGAAGATCTAGCTTTTAATTTTTATATCAAACCCCAATATTCTTTGTAACAAAATCCTATTTTTTTAAAATCTATTTAAATGTCAATCTTTGGATTTTTAGAGTCTCCTCAAATAAGAAATTATAAGCCAAAGCAAAAAGTGGATTTTAGTGAGGCTTCTGCAATTTCTCCTGGGGATCCAGTGTTCAGTTTGAACACATGACAACTATTAACAATGCTTTCTTTGCAAATCAACAGATTATCACTGTATCATTTTAGACATGCATGATGAAAATGACTTATCAGTATTAAAAATTTTTGTGTTTTGCTACAACTAAACTATGATACCTACAAAATAGAAAATATGCATTCAATTTTTACTGAAATTTTACTGTGTTTTTGTAAAGTTTAAGACAAAGAAAGGTGATGATGATTGTTTTGCTTCTATTGACTGTAGTAAAAGTGAATTTAAGATTTCTTCTTTTTTTCAGTTCTGGCAGAAAATGTAGATCTTGCTTTATTGTTTCCTAGGTCTTTATAGACTGTTTGGAACAACTGAGCACCAAACCTGATGGTGACATAGATACATCACAGTAAGTAAAAAGAGACAAGATTTAGGTGTAGTATTCTGAAATTGTGGATGTAAGTCTTACATTTCAGTGGGGATGTGGCTTTATCCCTTCTGTATTTCATACTTCTTGTGAATACTTTTGCCTCTGAATAGTAATGCTTTGAAATAAGAGCATATGATTTTATACCAAAGAGTTGCATGACATCATGTAATAAGTATTGTACAAGAAAATTAATATGATATTACTTATACAGTGTTATTCAATGACACCAATTGTTGCTGCTGAGACCAAAACAAGTCAGAGTAGCCTGAGTTTCCAGGAGTTAAAAGCTTTCATTTGTGAAAAGCCAGAGACTAGGAAAATACTGCAATATGCATCAAGAAAAGGCAAATTAACTCTGTTTTTAATGCAATTTATTTTTTCTTCCTATATGAATGACTGTTGGATGGATAGGTGTAAAAACAAAACAGAATCTGTGGCAAAACAGAAATTAAAGAAAGAAAAATAAAATGCTTTAAGAAGGAAACATCTGTGCTTAGAATAGCAGTGTCAGTCCACCAAGGTCCTGCATGGCTTTGTGGGCATCTTGGAAAAACTGAACAACATGGGCTGCTTTGTTATCTGTGTGGCAGGGTTTGAAAGAAGATTCTATTTCATTCCTGTTTGTTTAAATGCACCATGTATCAAATAATCAAAAGCATTACACTACTCACTTTCTAAACAATATTCCTAGTCTTTCAGTTGATGTTTCATCTCCAGATTTGTTTGGAAGCATTCATGAAGACTCAAGTCTTTCTTCAGTAAGTTTGGCTTCTGTTCTTAAAAGCTGATGTGAAAATATTTCTCAAAGTTACAGGAATGTAGTTCTTTTTTATCATTGCAATATTGTAAAAATTGTTTATATTGTTTTCCTTTTTTATAGAGAACAATTTTGTATTCTAGAGGCATTTCCTAGATACATAAGCATGAGAAAATATAAGGATATAGGGCTTAAATATAAGGCTCTTATTAAAATCACTTTTTTGTGATATCTGAGTGTACTGTTTTAAGGTAACGAATGAAGATGATTTCTGAAAGCAGGTCCTCCTCAGAAACTAAAGTGGCATCACAGAAATCAGTGAAAATAGCACTGGTGTTATGTCAGATGTGGATTTAACATTAGATTTGACCTAGTTTTAAATTAGAACCAGTCTGATTATCAGTTACTTTTCAAAACCCATGAAGATACAGAAAATCAGTAATGTAGTTTTCCCCAGAAAATTTACTTGAAGTATTGATTATTTGTTTAACAGTTTGGGTTTGGGTTTTTAGGAAATTGGAAAAAGGTTTTTGATATTCTTAACACTTTGGTCAATGTACTTTCTTTTGGTTCAGGACCTGATAAAGAAAACTTAGTTTTTTACCTGCAAGTACTTTACCTGCAAAAACTACTACTTGAGGTAGTGAGAACCTCTTCTGAAGTTAGTATTCCTTAGTACAGGTTTAAAATGTTGTAAGAAGTCCAGCTTTGCCTCATTTACAAGAGTAGTAAGCATTTCTGCTACAATAAAAGAATCACAGACTGCCAAATTGGGGCACATTTCTGTATTGTAGACATTAATAATTGTTACAAATTAGAATATCTAGAAACTATGAAAATTTTCTAGATATTCTTTGTATCATTATTGCAACACTTTGTCAACAATTAATATAAAAATCTAACTTTTTTGGAACTGGGACTTCCTGCCATATGTCATAGGTAGGAACATTTAAATAAAAAAGAAAAAATCAACAATTTCAGACAATGTTTGGCTTCCATGGTATCATTTTTTTATATAAATCACAGAACCTGAATGAGAAGAGAGAAAGTGAGTGATCACAGTAAGATTGGTCACTGTATTTTTTAAATTCTCATTTTTTGAACAGTCTATATACTAACTGATTATAACTTAACGTAGTGGGCAACTGCATATCTCAAAACTACTCATCATATTACCAAAATACAGAACTGTCAGGAGTTCTGGGTCTGAAAACCAATACCATTTTTAATCATATCAGTGCTGTTATGATGACTTCATTGTCAAATAATTTTGTTTTCAAAATATTTTCCTGGTTGACTTTTAACTTCCATCTGAGGTAGAAAAATGTTTTGCCATTGGAAGGAGAAGGGAAGAGGGAACACCCAATCCATTTAAATAGTTGTTCTGTCTTGTTGGGTTCTCTGTTTGGAAACTACACCTTTTTACGTCAAGGTCAGGGAAAGGCAATTGTGGTACCTCAACTCCAGAATGTATTTGTTTCCCTTGTAATCAAAAAAAAAATCATTGAAGAACAGAGAGAATTTATAATCACCCAGAATTTTTTCAAAGGGCTGAAATTATATTATATGCTTCTCTGAACCTTCTAGTATTTTAGAGTAGGTGTGCATTTGTTCAATACCTGTTTTGCTTCCCTTGCTTTAGCCAGGTTTGTGTTAAAGTGAAGATGGTATTCAGTTGATTTTATGATGGTCATGTTTGTTAGCATATTTCTTGAAACACAGTAAAATCCAGAAATAGCTTCCTGGAAAGCTGTCCAAACCCAGTTTTCGTAAAGAAGTCTTAACCGCGATTCTCTATTAGTCACAACTATTCCAATGAATGCTCCGGATTCTATAAGAAAAAGCGTGTATGTTCAGTCATCATACCTGATACTCAGTTCTCAGCACTTTATTGACAAAAGTATTTGTATACTCCACCTTATTTATGAGCATGTTTATCATGCACAGAGAGCCAATGAAATGTATATATTTACAGTATTGGTTATGCTGATATTTCTTTTTTCTAACTATTATACTTTTTCTTCTCTTAAAACAAATTTTTAGGAACAGAGACTTTTAATTGCACTCAGTAACTGCCGTTACCTGGAACGTCATACCTTCCTAAATATAGCTGAACATTTTGAGAAACACGGCTTTCAAGGTGTTGATAAAATAACTCAAGTAAGTGGGAGCACTGGAATAATCACCATTGCTTGAAGGAAACAGATTTCTTTTTGATTTACTTTCTGTGCAAAGTAGGTGCAAGTATCAAATAGCCAAAAGGACTCTTAGGTGAGCCTTCCACAAATGAGGGGGACTCCAAGCATCAGTTGGATACAACAACAAGCATGTGGCTGTATGTGTTTGTACAAGGCTTAAATAGCTGGGTATAGAAAATGTGACCTCTTCCTCAGGATTTGTGTGTTCAATGGCAAAGCTTATCAGATTTCTTAGTAAAGCTGTTTAATGTCAACGTGTTCTCTCAATGCAGAGAGTAAAAGATTGTTATCTCAGAAATACACTTGATAAATTATTTCGTCTGGCAATCTGCATTACTGATAGCTGTTGTTCATAAACTAGTTCACGGGGTTTTTGTTGTGTTGGGGGAGGGGGTTGTTGTTTTTTCTTTTTCAAAGAACGAAAATGTCAAAGTGGGTGGCAGTAGCTGTCTCATTTTCCTGCCTTTTTGTAAAGATTAATCATTTCTTATGAGAAATGTTGTGACTTAATCCTTAGGACCATAAAGCTAGTTTATTTCCAGAAATATTTGTTGGTTGGAAGTAAAATGTTATCTTTTCCAGTACAGAGTATAGTATTTCACTCAAACTGATTGTTCTAGTATGTAGTACATCCTTAGTCCCATAATGCCTGAATGTTGTTTGAATTTCTGAGGCTAAAGTCATTTTGAATAGCAGTTAAGTGGGATTGCTAAGATTTGTGTGGTTAGTGCAATATAGAAAATTGCTCTGGATATTGCCATTTTTTGATACTGAGAGTTGAGCTAAATACAGTTAGTATTGTCTGTATAAGCGACTAAGACATCTGCTGTGTATGTATTCAACACCCTGCCTTGTACAGCCACATCGAAGTAATGCCACTAAAAGTTTGGTAGGTTTAGAAATTACCAAATAAAAAAGTTAAAGTGGCAGATTGATTTCAAATCTGCATTAACCCTTTGAAAGCTCTGACTGGTGCAATACTGCATATGTGGGACACATCAATTGGTAATAGTAGCTGGGAAGATTTAGATAATTAGTCATCTTAACAGGGGAATTTTTGAGCCCTTCATTAATTTTAAGAGGGTAGCAGCTCACAGATATTAGAGTGGGTTGGTTCTTTCAGTTTTCTGTTCTGCCACCTAAACTTCTGTAAGTTTTTAAATTTATTTAAATGTTAGATAAAAAGAAGTGTAATAAAGAATTGGCAATTTTTTTTAAGAGTAGAATTAGTTTTTATCTGAGAAGACTGAAATAAAACTATACTTTCAAATTCTGTCAGCTTTATAAATAGAATTTTAAAGTGAGTTTTTTAGTGTGTTTTAGTAAAAGACCATCTGTTCTTTGGTTGGGTATTTTTCATAGTTGCTTTGTTAGTAGGGAAATCATTAATATCTAATATTCTGAAAATACAGAAATTATAAAATGGTAGCCAAGAACATTTCCTTACATTCTGCATGGTTATTTCCATTTTTTATTTAGTATTCCAAATACAAAGTTATGTAAAACAGCCACATTTTACATTGTGCTTTAGCATGTGCTATCCTGACACACACTTATGGTATTCACCTGTAATTATATTTTATTTTTACATAATTCATATAAGTACTCTTCTGTGGGGATCCTGTAACTCAACTTTTTATCATCAGTTTAATCGATTACAAAGGAATGATAAAGTGTTGATATTCTTCTTTTCTTTCTTTTCTGAATTCCCAGTCTGGTCTAGAGACCTGCCTTCTTCCTTGCTTTTAAAACCCTTTGCTTCTGGAAATTATCATTTATATGTATTTTATATGTTTGTATGTGCTTTTTCCACTAGTAGTTGAGGAAAAGGAAAACAAGTTTGAAAGCTTTACTTTAGTATTGCTTAAGCTCTTATTTATAAAGGTAAATACATTTAAGTCAAAGTCACATGGTATTTTCATCTTAATTTTCATCTTAATTTCATTTTATTTTCATTTAACATCCATTTGTGTTTTAGAATTGTTGTAGAAGCTATAATTACAGGGGGTACCATTGTTTAATAGAAAGTCTTGTATAAAATTTAAAGTTGTTCAGGTACAATGAACAAGCTGTGCATATCCCTTTAGCTTTCAGTGCAGCTAAGTTGTATGAATTACTGAAAAAAAAGCATGGAGAGCTGTTCAAGAGAAAAATTCTGTGGATGTTGGTGAGCTGCAGCTTATGCTTCTGCTCTAGAGATGCCTTCAAGTAGAGAGCGAAAGTCCATCTATTCAGATTCAGAAGGCAGAGAAAGACTCCTAAATAAACCATGTATTTTTTGAATACAGAGTGGATAGTGAGAATTGTAAAATTACAATTGACAGATATAAAGTATCATACAAAAGTCTTCATGTGTCATGATGGAAATTGTTATGGGCATATTTTAACATGACAAAATTCAGTTTTTTACTTTGCAAGATAAAGACCTCCTGACATACAGGGGGGAGAAATCATGACAGTAGACAATTAGCAAATGATCTGCCTGCTTCCTCAGACTTTTCACAAAAATGTCTGTTGCTGAGTACAGTCAGAAAAAAAAATTAATCTAGGTAGGATGGACAGATAGCATAGAAGTTCTTAGGCTTTTATATATGTAATTATGAATTGAAATGTCAGTAATTGCTACTTTTTACTGAAAATTAAAGAAGGCATGAGGAAATTTTTTGGGCATGTGATTTAATTCTTGTAGTTAATGACTATTTATTATGTTCTTTCTCTTTCTTTTTTATCTTTTCTTTGGTATTTTTAGGTTAGTATGGAATCCTTGAAAGAGCTGGATCAAAGACTGTTTGAAATGTACATTGAATTCAAGGCAGATCCGATAGTAGGGTCATTAGAACCTGGCATTTACGCAGGATATTTTGATTGGAAAGATTGTCTTGTTCCAACAGGTAAATATCTGCTTATTAAACTATGAAATTATTTTAACAGTGATTGATAGGAGTTAAAATATACTATACAATTAAAAACTTTTTTCTAATCCATGTTTTTAACTTTTGACAAGTTTTCATTATAAGTTCTTTCTCACAGACTTTACTTAATTCTTAAATCATTTTTCAAATACCCGCAAATTATTAAAGCTGCTTTCATTATTGATAATCTCTTTAATACTTGTTTTTTGTGATTATTTTGCTTCATTGCTTATATATAATAGAATTATAAAAGCCATCTTTGCTATTTTCTTATGAAATCCATTGAGGTAGTTTGGTATTTTTTTCCAAGAGAATCTGACTACTTTGGTAATAGATGTAATTACAGTTCTGAAATTAAAAAAATTATGAGAAAATGCATATTGTAACAGTGGTTCAGCAAATAATGTTAAACCATCGAAGGGCAGGCATCGTATTTAAATGACTGAGATGTTAGTCATTATCTAGGTGCTTTAAAAGCTTCTGTTTTAAGGAGGCATGGTATAAATGAGTCTGTGTTTTTTTCACAGTAGTGCATAATGTGCACATTTAGGTCCTTCTGAATATGTAATTTATCGTAACCAAAAAGTAATACATCTAAATCGCTTATCACATGAATGCCTGGTTAGTACCAAGTAGAAATCAGTTGCAGTGACATAGTATGTGGCATTTTGAAGGTGAACTTCTCTTAATCAATTTGCACTTTCTTGTTTGATTTTTTTTTCATAGAGTTATATGTGGCAGGCTTAGTAGAAATCTTGTGGTATTTAAAAATTGGGCACACAGGTAATTATAAGAAGCACACTGGTAACCTGTGAATCAAGAGCTGCAGTGCTTGCTTGCTTGCTTGCTTAAAAGCACAAGGATCTTGGGGTTTTGCCTTGCCAGTGCTATCAACATTGTTTCTTTTTTTAGAATCACTAGTATAAAAGTCAAGGTCTACATCAGCCAAATGAATCAAATCCATATAAATTTACAGAAATTACCTGTATTTATTGCCAGTTCTGTTCTTGAGCTGCATAGACCCATGCAGTAAGAGAATTTTCTGTTTTCCATTCTCATTGTTTGCTTACTTTCTTTTCCATCTCAGTAAAAAATTATGTACAAAAAAAACTACACGAAGACAACAATGTATAATTCAATCTTTTAATAATATTTTTTTTTCTCACGTGAGTACACTTGCCTTGCTTCATAACATGTCAGCTCTTTTCAGAGATACCACTGGGTTTTGTATTAAGTAGAATTGGTACAGGCAAAAATCTACACTTTAGCTTTTACAGAATTTGAGAAGTGAGTGATGTATAGTCTAGGATGGGAAAAAAGGTGGAGGCAGGTTTCTGTCCACAGTGTTTGTTATGTGTGTTAATACCTCTCTTAAGCATTTTTGTCTTTATCTTTAAAATAGCTTCTTTGACTCCTATCAGTTTGAACATTCAGTGTTAATTTGACCAGCTAAAGTCTTGTAAGGTATAGAATATTCAGAAAAATTTTACACTCTATTTATTATGGGCAGCTTTTCAGGCTGTAAGTACTGAAGACAACACTTCCTTGCATCATAAAATTCATGGGAAAATAGACAAATGAGAAGAACCGTATTAAACAGTTCAGAAGGAGAATTTAGAATTAAATTAAGAAGCTTTCGTTTTTAACAAGCTTTGAAAAATACATGATATCCAAGTCTCATACCTTGTCACTGTGGAAGACGCATATGCCTTGCTCATTTATGCAACTGTCTTGTAATTATCAGTGATTTCCTTATACATATGCTTTTTGTTACAATTTTAAACATAAAAGAGAAGAAATGGTTTGCATGGGGCAAAGTTTCATTTAGCCTATGTGCTAAAGCTTTTATTATTTAATTTTTCAACATGCATGTTCTTTTCAATATGAAAGTTCTGAATATCAGAAAGAACTTATACACAAAGTAATTTTACATTTGGCCCTTTATTTTGATCTGAGGTGTGACTGCTGGAGTTAGAAGGCAGTTTTATTAACTTTATTAGATTTATTGCTAATAAATAACTCATTTAAATTTTCATTTTAATTTCAATGTCGACTTCTGAGTCTTTACAACAAAGACTTCAGTTTTAACATAAAGCAACAATGGAATGTAGTTTAGTTCTTTTTTCTTGTTTGAAACATTGTTTTAATTTATTCTACAGTATTAACAAAATTAAAAGAGATGAAAGGAACAATAGGAAACAATAGCGTTAATCACTTGCCACGTATGATTATATATTAATTTTTGTGTATACTGGTCAATCTGATAGTTCAGTGTACAAGTTGGGGTTTTTTGTTCCTGTTCATTCTTCTCTTTTTTTTTGTAGTAAGTTGTATTTTGTTGTGGTTTTTTTTTTTTAATTGTATTTTAAAATACGTGTGTTACGTCTTAGTCTCGTGACAAAATTAGGCTTTGTGACTTCTTCTGCATTGCAAGCCTACAGTCTTTTGGAGAGTGAATGAGGTGGTTGTGTTACTCTGAAAATGGATAGAAAAGATTTCTCTGTATTGAAGTTTGTGCTGTACAAGCAGAATTTGCATATGAGCATTCAGTCTTACATATATACAGGTTATTAATGTGAGCTTTTGCATGCAAATGTCAAATAACTCTTCATAATGGGGCAAGTTTTATTATATTTAGTACATCAGTTTGAGACTCCAGTAAGTGTGGATTTGTTTACCACGCAAGAAGTTGATGTTCATCTATTTTTCTGAGGAATTCAGAAATATGGTGATCTCTCTTCGTAACTTATTTTAAATGATGACTGCTGTTCCGTCTAGCCAGCATTCACTTGAAGTTCACAGCATACAGAGTTCCAGATGCTATTCTAACAATCTTTTTTAAATATGTATCTTTTTTGTGTTTCATTAGTGTTGGCAGATATGGGGGGTTGTAGTATTTAAAATTTCACATTTCTTTGAAAGTTTTAGGTCATTTTGTACTTTTAACTGAAAGTTGATTGTTTGTGATTTTTAGATATTCATTCTGTACTTGGCATAAATTGAATTTAGTGGAGTTAAATCTGAATTTCTTCTTTGGTGTGTGAAGGGAACATTGTTTGAAACATTTCAAATATATCAAATGCTGCTACTACCATAAAGGATTAAGTGCGTCAGATCTGCTAAATAAGGTTTTTTACACTTGTCACATCTCTTATCTGTTATTTGTCTAATTTAAAAATTTAGTAAAAACTTTGTAATGGCAATAGCCTTATGAAAAGGGACTCAACAGTTAAAAATGAAATATTAAAAGGCATATTTAATTTGTAGTTATGCAGCGACACACTTGTCAACTCTAACTTTTCTTCTTTTGTTTAATTTGGGGCACCAGCACCCTGCTTACATGAAAGATGACAAGTACATTTACATCTTAAAAACATTTGGATGTAGTACAAATCTCTTTCTTTTTTTCCCTTGGTTTTTTTTTTTTTTTTTTTTTTTTTTTTTTAGGAATAGGCAAATACTTTATGACTGAAATGTGCAAAATAGTTTTGTTTGAAATCTCTGTAACCCTTTAGATTTATCTTAACAGTTGAAATGGATGGCTTCAAAATTATCTTACTAGAGGTAGATGATTTGAAAATCAAACAGTCCACAAACTATTGATGTACTGTATTTAGGAATTGTCTTTTTATGCCAAATTCTGGTATTTTGGGGCAGGAAAATAATGTGCATGTATGTGAACAGGAAGAAAACAGTGATATATTGTCTATAATGTTATGGGGAAAAAAGTGTTCTGCACTGGCAAATGAAATTGGTAAAGGGGTGTGGGGTTTTTATTACAAAATGCCAGGAGTATTCTTATACACAGTACTTTAAATACTTGGGTTAAAATATGCTGTTTTTCATTCAAGCTAACTGCAATTTGCAACATACATTAATAAATTGATAATTTGTCATTCTAGTAAGGAAATATTAACTATATAACCATATTATTTTTGTTAGGATGAAATTAATTCAGCATTCTTAAATGACCTGTTCAATCAGAAAGTAACAATCCATATATAACGTGACTACAGTTCTTGCATTTGGTTTACTTCACACAGTAGAATCATAATAAAATTTCAAAGCCAGGGGCCATCATATAGAAGCCTTTCAATTAATTTTGTAAAACAATTAGTTTGCTGCTTGAAATATAAGAAAAAAAAACACTGCATGTTTCAAAATACCTTCATTTGTGAAATTTCATTTTAATCTCAGATTTTTCTTCAATTTCACTTTCAGACATTCAGGTTGTATTACATTTCTCACTTCTGACAACACTGAGTTGTTGTATATTGATGTCTTAATTATAAATTTTAAGGATCATTCTAGCTGGTGAAATGGAGTGGACATCATACCCTCTCTGTCACTGGAAAGAGTTGCAACAGATGGGAACAGGAGAAGTAACTGGTCCTCCAACTTCCTGTAGTTTCTGCCACCAGGTTATCTTTAATTTCTGATTATTATAGAAATCCCATTAGAAACCATCCCAGAGAGACATTGCATTTTCCAGCTCCTACCTACCACATTTTGAGTTGCACTTGAATGTAGACTTTATTAGGTACCTTTTTGCGCTTCTCTACACTTCTTGCATGCAAGATTTTCTGCTGCTAATTTTGATTCTAGTTTTTGTTGGCTGATTTCGGAGGACTCTAGACTTCAGATGTGCAAGCATGCAGTAGGAGTTCATCTGCAACTTAACTAATTTATTTCTTCTGCTTCCTCTTGCTTTGCACATGTCTACCTTCACCCAGAGTTCTGCTTTATAGCATTTTCTGGTATTAAGCCTACCAGTAGTTGTTTATTAGACTGCCATCTGTCTCTCTCCCAGCTTCTCTTTGGCTTTACCTGTCAAACTTCTTCCTGTGATAGCTTGTGACGTTTCTGTCTATACTTTGCTAAAGACTATTAAGCTCCATGAATTAAGCTTCAAAAACATTTTGTCTTCAGTGTTTTTTCATTAAAAGTTGGAAAACCTGCATCCTTCTCAACTACAAAATTAAGTGGTCAGCAAATTTTGAAAACTGCCTGTTAAAGCAGTGTGTATTTTAAAAAGGGAAATAATGAGATTGGTAAAAGTTTTTCTAATCTGAAAAATTTCAAGACCTAAACCAGACTTCATTTATACTGCTCAAGGAATGGAAAGAACGTGAGTGCAAAAGCCTTGAATCTCTAAAAAGAAGTCTTGCTGTGTTTCATTGGTCAGACTGCACCCTAGTCTTGTTGTAGCTTGACAATTGTGTACCCATGTGCCTTTTTTAACTGATGGTATTACAAGTCTCTCTAATACCTAAATGAGATGATAATTATTGCAACTTCAGAGGATTTACTTATCAGCAGTGTCTGACAACTGAGAAGTCTCTTCTGTTGTCTAGCCAGTGGTAGGAAGTTGTGTCATATTGTCTCCAGTTTGGCATTTCAAAGGCCAGTTTGATCTTTACCTGGAATACTTGTCATCAGTTCAGCATTTTCTAATTCATGCAATGTTAGTTCACAGTCCATCTCTGTGTAGGCATGTATTCATGTCAACAACCTTTTTGGTTTTGTTTTTTTTACAAGGAGACCTGCATTTTTTTTAACTCCTCAAGCACACTCTTAGAGAAACACTTAAGATCTTTTGATATTATTTAGTATTTTTATGACTGCTTTGATGATAGGATCTGATCTCTACATTGCTCAAAGCAGAAAATTAATTGGGGATTGGAATCAATGATAATGCATAGAGGAGAAAGGGCAAGCATTGTTTTTTTCCCCTCTTATAGCACCCCTTATTACAAGCATGTAATAAGGGTATATACACGCAAATTTTGTATTGCATCAATCCCCTTCAATTAAACACATGTAGTAATACGTTGTGTCATCAAAACAATACCCGGTGCTTGTTGGCATAGTGGATGCTTTCATGTTTGCCTTGCATTTGATAGGCACAAATGGCACCTTATGTTTCCTGTCTGGTTTACTGATTATTTTGGGTGCCCCAGTGTTATGGAATGATGCAGGAAAGAGTTTTGGATCACTGGCCTGTTGGGTTTGCAGTTTGGGTAAGTGAGTAGAAATGAAAGGATGGAAGTGCGGGAGAGGAAGAACTCAGTGGGATTGGTTCAGATGGGTTTGAAAGCCAGAACTGAAGACCGGGGAGGTGTGGTAACATCATAGGCCAAAAAGCCTGAAAGTCTGAGTCAATAGCCACTATTACTAATGTTTGGTTTTATTTGATTACTAATTGTATTATAAGTCAAAATAGATTAAAACCTTGATTGCGAATGAGGTGTTTGAGTAGGCTTAGTTTCAGACCTCTCCTTCAATTGCTACCCTTAGAAACGAGATTTTTACTATCTTGATAATGCTCAAGGTTGTTTCTGCGACAGTCTTTAATAAACTGAGGTGTAATAAAACAACTGGAGTGGGGAAAGTAAGTCATATGAAAAGTAAAATTGCCTCTAGTCCCAAACTTGTGCTATCAGGTCTGTTCCGGAGTCCTTAGGCCTTTTTGCTTGCATTTATTCTCCTCTTACAAAGATTTGTTTCCACAGGTGTGCTAGTTGTAAATGCTTTGCTGTTTCTCTCAGAATATCAAGTTGGTAGTGTCTGCTAAAAGATCTTGAGACTGCTGTCTTCTTGTACCCAGAAGGGTTTTAAAGTCCCTTTGGCAATCTTTAGCCAGTTTCCACAGGCATTATGCTTGCACTGCTCTTGCGTGGGTGTCAATTAGTGTATGGATCTTGGCTTTCTGTATTGATGGAACTAATTTTTTACTATGCAGCATTTGTCTGCTGACAGATTAGGTGTGTTTTCAGGGTTATCTGTGTTTTATTTTATATTTGAAAGCGTATGCTCTCTTGGAACAGTTGCATTTTTTGTATTGTTTTGGCTAGTGCATACAATTGCAATTCCTGTTTTGAGATTGTCAGTGCTGCAAACAAGATCCCATGGAAAGCAAGGCATCCATTTTAAAAGTTAATTTCAAAGCAAACCAATATGCTGTAGAAACCATGGAACTTTATACTGGGAAGAGTTTATTAGCTCATACTGGGGTCATCATCACAGTTTCTGAATACAATTGTGCATGGGAGCACTGTGAGGTCAAGAAGCATTTACAGGTCATGGTTAATATTTGGGAAACTTTATTATGTTGTTGTTACCTATTCATAGGTTAATGTGGCTCTCCTTTAAGGTTGGTCTGTAGTAGAGGTTTGTCTGCTGTTTTTTAATGTAGCTAAATCGTAGTCCTCTATCTCAAATAAAAAGAGTCATAGATTTGTGTGTGATATTTAGATGGGCAGTCCCAACTTAAAATTATGCTATTGGTCGGAATAAACTCACCTCTGTCAAAATTACCAGACTGTTCTGTTCATGGAGCTGCCTGTATGGTTCCTGTAATTTACACTGTTATGCTTAGAGGATGGTTTTATATTACTAACCTTGAGCATGTAGGTGCTAATTGGAAAAAATCCATAACAGTGAGTCTTCTGACCTTAAAAAGGTGAGATGTCTTGTGGTGGAGATTCTTCAAGGGCCATAGAAAATACACTATTATAGTACCTCCTGTGCAGATGCAAAGAATCATCTTAAAACATCTGGAATTTGCCCCAGACAACTCAGCATGGGAGGTCCAAAAGCCTCAATGCCCTTAGTGAACCTACTGGTCAGTTCACGTTCTTGGTTATGGTTTGAAGTGTTGTGTAGGGGGTTTATGGTCGAGCATAAAACAATTCTGATTTCAAAGTGAAAGAGGAGTAGTAAAAACTATTATTTTCTAAACCCTGAATGTATTCAGTAGTTCAGGATGCTGTCATTTTTAACATTTTAGAAACACCAATGAAAGTGCAATCTCCAAGATGTACCTTGCCACAGGACAGACCAGCAGAGTCCTACTAGCTGAGTGGGAAAATAGCTCTCTTCTCAGTACTTCAGTAACACTGGGCAGGCCCGGGGGGAGGGTGGGGGGTGTTTAAGTTAAAAATTTTTGTGTAACAAAAAGCCTCAGCTTTCTATACAAAATTTCTATACAAAATTCAGCCTGGAGCATATTTTCTCTGTAGCCAAGTTATCAAGCCCTTGAACTCTTACTTTTTAAGTGGGAAAATGTGATCGACTTCTAGCAGTATAGCAGATCCATTGTAATAAAAAGCATTTCATTAGCTTAAAACTTCTCTACGCAACGAATAGCAATTTAAATTTAATGAAACACTTAAACTTTATTGATGTGTGGATGACATTATAGTGTTGGACTTGTTTGGCAGTTGAAGTAATTAAAAATTATTAAAATCCTTTACTTTGAACTGTGAAAAATCTTAAGCTTTCCAGTTATTGTGGGTCACTCCTGAGTCAAGATAGCTTCCAAATGTTGATTGTGGACTAAACAGTTTTTAAGGATCTATTGTTCAGGTCATGCAAAGGCATTCTTGATTTTAAATCCATGCCCTTTTCAAAATGCTGTAGGGATTGAGTGAAGCTTGGAAGTGAAAACTGATGAAATAGTAACACTGGAAGTCAGTGCCTCTGTCTGGGAAAAGAGACCGACCCCCATCTGGCTACAGCCTCCTCTCAGGTAGTTGTAGGGAGTGATGAGATCTCCCCTGAGCCTTCTCTTCTCCAGGCTAAACAACCCCAGCTCCCTCAGCCTCTCCTCATAGGACTTGTGTTCAAG
>JAWWES010000081.1:67122106-67227688 GCA_035583135.1 Lophotriccus pileatus | reverse complement strand
CCTTTCTGCCTGGCTGCTCTCCAGCCACTCTGTGCCCAGCCTGTAGCGCTGCAGGGGGTTGTTGTGGCCAAAGTGCAAGACTCAGCACTTGGCCTTGTTGAACTTCATCCCGTTGCAATCAGCCCCCCCCAAAAAAAAAAATTTTTTTTTAGAGTTTGGCAATAGAAGCCATTTAATACTTTTGGGGTTTTTTGTACTGCAGTAACATCTCTAAACGCTGCTGTTACCTGGTTCCAACTCACTGGGTATTTAAACAGATAAATAATATTAAACATGAAATAGAATTTATGGCATTTTTTTCCATAAATTTAAGATATGCTCTTGATATGCTGATCTACATGCATTTAACTGCAGTTTTAAATACATATATTGGTAGAAATAAGGACTGTCTGAAAGTCAAAATGATGACTGCCTCTTCAAGGTGATTCCAAGTTGCCAAGTCTGCAGAAGAAAAAAAATATAAACAATAACTAGATTTTACCATGTATTTCAAATTTGAGAATTTGGTGAAATGAAGCAGAGCACAACCTCCTACTATATCTTGCAAAGAATCCACTGGATCTGTAATCAAGGTCCCTTTCTTTGGTCAGCTTTTTCCCATGATTTGATAGTTCCACTGTACCTACAAAATACTGCTACCTATTAGCGCTTGCTTGTAAGTTAATACTCTGGCTTTGATTTGGTTGCCAGTTTGCTGAATTTAGTTATTAAGGACAAATAAAAATCCCATGTGTACACAAATGGTACACAAAGCAATTTGGAAGAAAGTACGTACAAACGTTAAGAACCAGTTTTGTTTTTTCTTTCAGTGTGGTGACTGCTTGCATTTTTTCGAGTTAAAAACGTTCACGGATCTTTGCAGAATCAGGTTCCGAAAGTATTGGGCTTTTTATATTATGCATGTGCTGCATGCTTGTTGTCATTCTATATTCGTATAAGCCAGCAGAAATAGCAACTTTAAAAAGAAAAAAATAATGCTACTAACAAAACTATACTGTAAAAACCATGAAAATTGTGTATCTTAATGCTACTCATAATCTGTTTGCTCAAAGCACTACTTTTGAATTTTCTTACTTTAAAAAAAAAAAGGACCATAGTCTACTTCATCTTGTCATGTTTGCCTTTTACTCATGCAAGTATATGTGTCTGAAGTCACTGTGGTAAGTACATGATGTGTTTCATTGGTGACTGAGATTTTTCCTGTAGCTTGAATGTTAGAGAGGCACAGACCAAAACTGGACACTAAAATTATTAGTGTCCGTATTGTTTTCCAAATACTTTATTTGTGAAATTAGTCTCCTTTGGATTGGTTGACTTCAGTTTTCTCATTTCTTATAATAATAATATTTGAGTGACAACCAAAGTAAATTCATAAACATAGTATATCTCTAAGCCCATTCTTCATATATGAAATTGCTGTCATTTTGCATTTGACAGGCTATTATTAAAGTACCAGTGACTTCAGGAATTACAAGAAGAACATACAGTTTCCTGAGTGAGTCTGTGTTTTGAAAGGTTTTAATAATTTTAGGTTTTATAAAATTCTGAAAGGACACCTTCAGGGTGCCTTAAAAATGATGTGTTTGAAAGAAATAAATTAATATTCTTGCAGACCATGCTTGGTTTGTGTTAATGAAAGGAAATACTGCTTGAGATTTTTGGATTCAACTGTTCTCAGTTTTGATAGAGATGTTGATTTTTAGTATACCTTACAATTAAAAAAGTGACTTGCTTTTCCCATTGAATTGTTCATCCTGTATCTTTATGGTGCCTATAGCTACACTCTTTTATCTGTGAAACACACCTTTTTAAATTGACATTTCTTGCCATTACATAAATCCTCCTGTATGGGGATATCTGGGGGGAGTCTGAGGGTTAGTCTGTGTTGCTGACTTGGATGCCCACTGACACCACTGGACGCGTGACCACACTTCTGTAAAATGAGAGAGGTGTCTGGGAGTGGCAAGGACAACCAAATACAATGACTTATCACGCTCAGGCTTTTGGAAGCCTATGTCAAAGTTGTCAAGGGTTTACAACTGGTTTCTTTTTTCTTAAGAGGCTCACTTGTGAAGAATTTGGAAAATAAATAACAAACAGGTTACAGTACTGGAAACAAGATGAATGCCAGGCTTCAGAAGAATGTAGGTACGAGTTTTATAAGATGATGATTATGCTCTTCAGTTGTCCACCACCCACCAGCTCGTGTGTTGCACTGTTTCTCAATTTTTCTCAAAGCTGAAAAAAAAAAATTGAGAGCTTTTAAGCAGCAGAGCAGTTTCTTGGTCAGCATGGTCTCATTTAATGAGAAAGCTGTTGATTCATGTGGCTTTTTGAAAGTATGTCCAATGTATGTCAAATATTTATATAAAGTAAGTATATTACACTAAGTAGTCTGTTCCCTTTTACCTGCAGTATTGTGTCTTACCTCAGTGTTTCTCTTGCTCACAGACTTTGGGAACTTAAGAATGTTCTGTGCTCAGAAAAGAGCTGTTAAGTTCCCACTCTGCCACATTTCCTGGATACATAAGGATCATAGTATTGTGTTACAAACTGCTAAAATTGGTGAGAACATGGTCATACCACGGACGTGAGCCCTGTTTTCATCACCTTACATGTTGACTATTTACAGTTTCTGCTTTTTCGAAAGAAAGTCCTTCAGCATTAAAATTATTCTTATAGTGAAAATCTAATGATAATAGAACTTACATACATAATGCTGTGACTATTATGTGCTGAAAGTTAAGGAGGCAGAGGGGGGGAATTTGTTAAAAATTTTTCTTGTGAAAATGAAGCAGCATCCTACAGCTAATGGATTGCTGGTAGAAAAAGTTTGGGTAATACTGAGTCATCCTTAGATGTATTAATTTTCATGTCAGGAAGGAGGGTTTGTTACATCAAAGAGTCTCACGCATAAATGTCCTTCTTCAGAACCTATTTTTTTCCACTCAGGAAGAAAAATGGGTTTGGTTTGGATATTATGTTGGGTTAAATGGCTTTTCTTGTGCAATTTTTTTTTTTCATCTATCTCAAACCACCTTCTTTAATATCTGATAGTTGTAATTAATTTATATGCTTGGGTTTCCCCTTAAGTCAAACTTATAGCCACTTTAATTCAAAAAAAAAAAAAAAAAAATAAAACGAAAACAAATAAACCAAAAAAAAGAGTCAATAGCCCCAACACTGTTAATGCTGAAGTAGAAATGGTTGGATGCTTTTAAGTGATACTAAATCTGTAGGGCAGTACACTGTTGGCTGTGAAGTGTTTGTATTGTTCTGTCGCAAGGCTGAGTTTATGGGTTACAGCCACATATCAATGGGCCAACTGCATGTAGAATACTATGTAATGGCTCTAGCTCTGCCAGACAATGTTGTTAGTATTTAAATGGCAAAAGCAAAAAGACAAGTTTCTGTGGGTCATGTATCTCAAATACTGGGCTCAGTTAAGGGTCCTTGATGCATTTGCTTACAAGAGGTGATTTGGGTGAGCTGATAACTGTTCGTGCTAAGATGAAGTGTCTGTAAGCTCTGAAGTATGTATTTTTTTTCATGTCAGTGTATTGGGAATTTTGGGTTAAATGGCTTTGAGGTTCTTCTGTTTGTTTTTCTTTCATCATTTGCCTTTCTTGTTACCAAATTAATGGATTGAAATTTGGCTGATTCTGCATTAATCTGAGTAATGTGAGAGTTGTTATGATTCAATTCTAAGGATGGTATGCAGCATCCTTTGCTTATGACCATCAGGTCTGGATTGGTGAAATGCCCTTTACGCTTTGTTACTGTGTTTGATGGAAGAAATGAAAGTAAATCCATCTCTTAACAACCCTCCCCCCAACCGAAAACATGTGTACATATCAGACTGGCCTTCAGCTACCTGCACCTCTTCTAAGTGTTTGATGCTAGCAAACATCTCTTCTTCCCAAGTGAAGAACTGTTGGGCTTCTCATTTCCTGATGTAGTCTTTTGCCATTACAGATTTTACTCCTTTTCTTCGTAGTAATAAAGCAAATTGTATTCTATTCAGGAAGCAGTTTAATTTCTGTGTTAAGGAACAGAAAGCAGCAGTATTGCATAGACCTCTTCAACTGTCCCTCAGATCGTTCTGTGGTTTGAATGGAGTAGCAGAAAGTTCAGAACAGCCTCAGCAGCTTCTGTTTTAAAGATGTCTTAGTTTGGCCTATGCAAAAAGGCACAGAACCAGTATTATTCTCTTGTTGTTTTCCTCTTGTATATTGAAGTTCATGCATAGACAAAGGTATTAATCACAGTATTGGCAGTCTTTAGAGCTGTTGCTTCTCCAAGGCAGCTGAAACACAGGAACTTTCAGGTTCTTTGAAAATCATGACATCATTTCTATTGCTTGAATTAAAATAGCTCAAAAACTACAGGTAACGTAAATCTTGAAAGCCTTCATTTTTGTTATTTTTAGAAGGTGGTTTGGAGGCTACTTATGTCAGGTTCTTTAAATGGCATTCACTATTAGATCAACACAGTGTAATGACTGAAAATAAGTGCAAGGCAGCTAATTCAGAGACGTAGTGCTCTGGCCTTCAGATCTCAAAATATTTAGGAAGGTTCTGATTCTCAACAATCAGCCTGTGTCCTGCCTTATTTCAGAACTGTGCTTTGTAAAAGCACTTTCCCACACAGATTGCCAGTAACTTCATTAAATTTCAATTATTGATACCTATTTTTTAAGTCACTATTAGTTCCTGGGACGACTTCTCAGATTCCTAAGGCATTGTATATTTATAATTACCGTGAGCTATGCAGATAAGAATTTCAAGAAAACATTAATCTGATTCACAGTTTAATTAGTATGGAGCTAGTAAGAACAATAGATTTATCAAAACATTTTCAGTTTTACCGAGAAAGACCTGCTAATGAACTATTTATAGCGCAGTTATATCTATTTTTGTCAGTAGTCTAAGGACTGACTTAGGACAAATGGGTTAAAAAACAGGAAATGTGGTTAAATAAGTGGGTAATCTCTCCAGAGAGTTTCCAGTTTGCCTACACGTTCACATTTTCTTCTTAATGTACTTTCAAAACAACATTCAGTACAGTACCTTGAAATCCATCTCCGTTTAAAGGAGGAATGTTTCCAGCAATAGCAGGAAGTGGCCTAGTGAGAAATTTTACACTCTTGGTTAAGTTCAAATGAGGTTCTGGAGTCCCTATTTTTAAGTGGGTTTTTCCGCTTTAATAACAGTGGAGCAGTTGTATGACATTTGAGCTGGCTCAGGTGTATCATATGGATCCATAAAAATCTATGAGTGCTGTAATTGTATCTTTTGTTCTAGACTGGTTTTAAATAATTACTTTCCTCCAACTTTCCCTTTTCTTGCACATGGGGCTGTATTTATTCGTTAATATACTATGCACATATTTTTAAAAATATGTAATACAATCATGTATGAATGTTGTAAAAATAGTGTTGTTAATCAGATTGCATAAATCTTACTGTGAAGAAAAGAATTTGCTGAACATGATAATGGCCATTTAATTTTCTCAGAGGTGGTATCTATATTTCCTTGGGTAAAGCAGAATCAATAAGTAAATGAAAGCCATTATTTGCATTCCTTATTTGCTTTTTGACAGCTACTAATTATTAGCTTTTTTAAAATCACTTTCCAAATTATTTGTGAATCAAAATGAGGAGGGAATATAATAAATAAAGCCACTTAAGTGATGATAAAGGTTATGACCTGGTAGAGCCCCATTGTTTTCAGAGCTACTGCCAGATATAAGGGTTCTACTCTTAGCATCCTACAAACAGTTTTCTAAAAATGTTTTTATCCAAGGCAAACAACAAAGCATGACAGCAAATACATTTTTAGTAATTAGGAAGAAACAAACAGGCTTGTCTAGCTACCTTAATTTGGAAAACAGGCCACTGGTAGTACTGTTATCTGAAGCTAATTTCCTATCAACTGTCTTTGAAGGGAGAAACTTGTGTGCTGTTGTAAAGAGTAGAGGTGAGCTGCTTTGTTATGTCCATGGGGAAATTCCAAATCACATCTCTGCTTTTTTTTTTTAATATATTTTTTAACATCTGTGGGGTGTGATGTTAGATGATATCACTGTGTGGGTGGGGACGCTTCAGTAAAATAGCATGACATACCCATGTACCAGTACTGTAGTTCATGAAGGGCTCATGTCTGCAAACAAGTTAGGTTTCTGTCTATTCCACAGTTAGAGGACTGTCTTGAAAGGTATAGGCTTCTTGACAATTAAAAGGCTACTTTTCTAAATTCGGTATTGCTTTTACTATAGTAATTGCAAATAGTAGCTAGCTTTTAAAATAATTTTCCAGAAACATTAAATAATTTAAGGCATTTCCTAATGAGTCAAATACAGTTTGTTGTTCTGGAAACATACAAAATTAAACTGACTGTCGTTCACCTTGAACTTTCCCTGATTATAAATGTTAAATTTCTGTATAGTTTTGGGGCCAGCACCTTTATTCCACTGCATTTAATGTAGCCCCAGGCGTGGTGTTGGTCCTCATGGTTAGCAGGTCTCACCCTGTTTCATGTCATCCTGGGTGCTTGATTCTAAATCCAAATAGCTTGTATTTTTTTTTTCCAAATCCAAGTTAAGTGCTTTGAAAAAATCAAGTAATAAGTTTATTTCAAATAGCTTCACGATATCAACATAACTGAAACTGGTTTTTGCTATACAAAGCTCATAGTTCAGTAGCCAAGTCTCTGAAATGTTTTATATGTGAGGTACAGTATTTGTCATGTTTATTTGGAATGCTGCATGCTAAAAGTAAAAATATTATTGTGTTCATTTGAATTTTCACTTTTAGTCTGTGCTGCCTCTAGTTCATTTCTTGGGAAAAGGTAGTTGGTAGAGCTTGGCCATGCATTGGAGGTGTCAGGCGGTCACCCATAAGTACAGGAAGCCTAGAGCTATTCTGTGGATTTCTTAAATTACAATTTTTGTACCAAGACATGTCTGTACAGATAACATTTTTTCCAATTCTTCTAGAAGCTTCTGCATGGAGACAGTGCTTAGTGCTCTGATGACCTGATGTGACCCCAGACAATGTTTTACTCTGTAGTGTCTCTTCCCCCTCCTACCCATTCTGCTTTACCTGTTTATATTTTTAGTTTTCGGAAAGAGATTACTTGATTTTAGACTGAAGTTATTGTTTAGGTTAAATTGAAAACTGAAACTCAGTGGTGTGTGTTGGGCAGCTTGGTTTGTCAGGAAACATCCATCTAAGCTTGAAATTCCTGAGTAGACTGTACAGGGCAGGACAGTGCTCACTTGGTGTGTTGTAGAGCACAGTCTGCCTTTTCAAGAGCTGCAGACATACAAATAATCATCTTCAATCCCACAGGGTATCCTGCAAGCCTATACTACTGCTTTGGTAACAGGAGTTGCAAGGAGGAAAAAAAGGTTGTGACCACACTGGAAATTGTGCTAGGATAATTGTAGCTAAATCAAGTATTAAATACTGCTATTGCAGCTGCAGTGCAGCCAGAACCTAGAGGAAATTTAACAGTTAAAATCAGACTGTTTAAAGAAGTTACATGGCTTTGTGGATACCATTCATTAGTTTCTTTTTTAATGTGCGCTACACAGCACTGATTAACGACTTGCAGTAGTTGTGTGCAGCTTTTTTTTTTCCAGCAGTTTCATATAGCAGATTGAAAACTTACAGAAGAGCTGTGGGAGCTTAACTGACACAGTTCAAAACACTTTGTGTGTGACTTGCTGTAATGTTTGTATGATATCTCTGAAGCTTGGAGACTAACATTTCCAATATTGATTCAGGTACATCTTGCAATAGGGTGTAATGTAACTGTAAAGAATATATATTAAAAAAAAAATTAAAAACAGTGCCTTCCTTAGAACAGAGCAGATGAAATACTTTTTTTTCCATTTGCCCTCCTCTAAATTTACAATCAACATAGCAAATGAAATGTCCAGGAGCAGGCAAGTATCAGTATTCTGCAGCTAGGTATGAAAAGTATTAATATCTTTGGATCACCAAGTTCTGTTTGTTATTATTTTTCAGGAATGTTTCTATTAAAAAATAATCAGGAAAAAAGATGTTTTGGACTGGTTGACTGTTACTGGCATAGCCCACCAAACAGAACAATAAATTGTAAAAAATACCTCATGCAATTGGATGTGCTTTAAAATTCAAAATTTCAGACTCCCAGGCATCAGTTTTCCTAGCTCTACCAAGTCATGTTCAAGCCTCAAGGACAACAAATTTAGTACTCTCTTTTCAGAAGGACTAAGAAACATTGCTACCACCAGCAGCAGTTGCTTGCCCAGTTAAGCACTGACCTCCTACAGAGGCCAGAATGCTCTCTGTTGTTCCCTAAATTGGTGGCTCCGTGCCTACTCAACATTCATTTCTGTTTCAGTCCCTCAGAGGTTAGGTTTCTAATAAGTCAGTCTTGAAACAGGATTGTTAGCTTGGTCAATAGATAAGAACCATTCAGTCGTCCTTGCTTTATTTAAAAAAACAAATTGACAGCTGTTAAACTATAAAACTTCTTGCTTTTCTAGCTCCTCCAGACAAGAGCAGTAGCTTTTAATATTCCTGCCTGATTTCTATTTGACTGAATTGGCCTCAGAACTTTTTTCTTTTCTTTTGACCCTTCATAGCCTCTCATCCTCATGTCTGGTTTAACCACCAGTAAGCAGAGGTGCCTGCTGACATCACCTGCTTTTTCTAAACAGTTATGTGCATTTATCTTCCCCTCCTCCCTTTTGCACAGCCTGTAAAGCTAAAGGACTTGTTCAGTGAGAGACAGCAGCAAGGTTACCTTCCCAGTTGTACATCTCAAATGAGGTTCCAGTCTCACAAGAGTTAAAGTGCGTCAAGCCAGGACTGTCTGGGTTAAAATTTTCTGTGTGTTTCAGTTGTCCTAGGTGAACTTCAGCTCATTCTTTGAACTCTTGTGTCTTCAGAAGGCTTAAAAATGTTTGAATTTCATATCGTCTCTCTGTCAAGTTAGTGTGGAAGAACTGGGAACATCCGAAGACCTGGGTTAGCTAATGGCACAGAAAAAGCAGCCCGATTAGTTCATTTTGTGCAAGCTCTGCTCTGTTTGTGCATGCAAGTTTTTGTAGCTTGTCTGTGTTTTAGAATTACACATGTGGGATTGGAGTTCCTGCTCTTGCATGCTTATTCAGTCACTTTGGAAGTTTCATAGTGTAACACTCATATAAGTACTTGGGGGAAACATATCTCTGAGAACTACAAGTGGGCCAACTGGTAGTACTACACTATCTGAAGATCTCCTGAATGACTCCTGTATTGGCAAGCTAAAAGCTTGATTTCTGTTACTCCTTGGAACCACAAACCTTTTTTCCCTTCTGCTTTTCCCATAGTTCACAACAGTCATCCTTGCTACAGCTTTACAGTGTTGCTAAAATTGCATGTAAATGTAGACTAGCTGACGCATTTCAGTTCTTAAAAAAAAAAAAAAACTGAAACAAAACACAGAATAAATAGGTGATGTAAACTGGAGATTAATGGACAATTTAGTTAGGTGTTTCTCCAGTAAAAAGTACAGTGGAGGGTCCAAAATTAGAAGATGCTATTTTAAAGCTTCTGTCAGCCATTGTGATAGTTGATGGCTGAAATGGTCCTTCATTTTTGTGTCTTAAGTCTTCCCATCCATTTTGCTTTAGAGCAATACTGGGGCTTTGTTAGTGGCAGCTAGAATTCCAGTAAGTCAGTCTTTGGTATGCAGAATAGAGTGGGAGTGGAACGCATTTATGCTGTAACAGAATAACAACATTTTCCTCAGAGAAATTGCATGGGCTTGTTGAGACTTTCTTTAACACATTTCTGTCAGAAGCTATGGAAAGGCATTGTATTTGTGCTTCAATATGCTAAATAAGAGGTATTTTAGACTTAAAAATGTTATGTTTCACTTGATTAGCCTAATAGTTGCAACCTACAGTTATATGGTGCATTAGCTTTCAGTGCTGTATAATAGGACTGGCAGCATGGTGTCCCAAAAACTGTAATTGCGTGGGCTGCTGAACAGTTGTAGAGAAAGCTGCACAAAAATTCTATTCTAGACAGAATTTTTTCATTTTGAAATGAATTTCACAACAAATTCACAGTTGGATGCCGCTGCTTGTGTTTCCAGTGAATCATACTCCAGAAAAGTAATACTTTGCTTCAACAAAGCCTGCCACAAACAGTGCAGTGATATAAATCAGAAATTGAATATTTCTTAATTGTAATTTTTCAAAATGTAGTACAGTTATTAACTATGCCTGCAGGTCCTGACAGTCAGATATGTTTGGCTTTGTCTCCACATCCAAAAATTAAAGTCCTTCACAAATAAGACCAAAAAAAAGGCTGGGGTGAAATACCCTTTTTACTCTATTCATGGTAGGAAACTGCCTCCCTGCAGCAATAGTTGTCACAAAACCACATATTTCATAGCACAGTTAGAACAAACCTGTTACACAGTGACCCACAATTTCCAGTCTAAATTTACTGATGGTCAGTTCATTTATGCATTCCATTCTTTCTTGTGCTGTATTGTTCTTCAGCTTAGATAGTGCTCCCTTATTTACCTGTCTGGTTCCATTAACTGGCATTTTTGGAGTGCACCTGCATATTCTTTCCATCTTTGGTTTGTTTAGCTTACCAAGACAAGGTCTTTCAGGTTAGTAGATGCTGCAGCTAAGGCAGCTACAGTTTCATACACATGGACTGTCTCTAAACTGCTTAGCTTTGCACAGTTTATGCTGAATTATTTGCCTTTAAATCGTAAAACCTGTTTAAGAAACGGAGGAAATATGTGTGCTGGTGCTGAGCCCCCCTGATCCTACAGTCATAGTGTGACTGAACCTGCTATGAAAGGTCAGGAACACCTAATTAGTGCTACTGGTATTGCAAGAAATAACCTCCTTTAAGCTCTCCAGTTCACCCATTTGTCCTTGTGTGCAGTACAAGGGTGGAAGATAAAATATGTCTGCTTATGCCCTTTCACTGAGCTTTAAGTTAACAATTTTATCATGCAGCTGAGATAGGCTAGCAATATGCAATACTAACCTACTTCATTTTCACCATAGGTTCCATCTCAATTCCATTTAGTCAATTCATTCTCACCTCTTCAGTTAGAAGACATAAATAACCATTTCATCTTATCTGTGCACCACCAGGCAATGGTGTTCAACCCCTGGAGCTAATGTTGCTGACATTAGTGTTTCATGCTTTCAGAAACTGACGGTACTTAGTGACAGCAACTCAGTGACTAACTCTTTAAGAAGTATGTTGTGGAAGGTTTCCCCAGACATAGTTGATAGGCAACTTCTAGCACAGTCAAAAGTTGTTTAATTTAGGTTCTTGTAGCAGCAGACAGAATTAGCAGCTCCTATCCTGAGCCAAGTTGCATGAATGCATGAGAAGAGGCACGCTACCTTAGGAGTTTAGGTGGGATGGGTGGGAAATGAGCATTCTTCCTTGGAACCACATCACCCTCTTACACAACCCACCCACTTCAGTCTTTTTCCATTCCAGCTTTTCACTCACCTCCTTGATAACACTTCCTCCCAGCTCAGTCTGCTGGCTGCCTCTCTGCAGGAGGCATGTCTGCCCTCTCTGACATAGCAGGCCCTTCTCTCTACTTCCCTCATGGGCTCCCCAGCATAGCAGGGTTTGAGTGAGGTGCTTTATTGGGAAACAGTCAGTTGGGACAAAGAGATGCTGCTTAGTTCACGAAGGAAATTTTGATTGACGAAGAAACATGCTATGGCAGTGCTCAGGGATTCATAGAGAAGGGACACCATCAAAATCTTAATCTTGTGTGACATTTGTGCAAAAGTAAAATCACTGTTTCCACATGAAAGATCCTACTGTCACAACATGAGGCTGGTAGGCAGCCAAAAGCTGAATACCGCATACATTTGCAGACCAAAAGCAACACTTTACGCCCTGAGGTTAACTGAAAACCAGCTCCCAAATTCACCCTCTACCTCTCGGTGTGATTTGCATACCACCATTCAGTGTCTGGTCAAGCTGTATTTGCTTCTGGAATGTGATACAAATTTTGCCCTCTGTGATGTGAAGCCTGCAGAGGATTTAAACTGGGGCAGAGTGAAGTAAAATGAGGATAATAGTAGAAGAGGAAAAAGGAAGGGAGTGTTGCATTTCCACATAATACCTGTGATCTTTTGGTGTGGTTCAAGTATTGGTGTGTAACATTCTTGCTTTGTTTTGCAAGGTTACAGGGCGGGAGCAAAAAAGTCTGTTTCATAAAAATTCTGGTACTGCTCTATTCTTCCCTCACTTTCCTGCTGTAAAAAGATAAAAAGAAATTTTAAGTTTTCAACCTAGTATACTTCTTGCTGGGTTAATTTAAATGGAAAAAAAAAGACTTATATTTTTCAAGGAAAAAAAATAAAGATAGTGAGAAGGCACTAGAGATGTTTTGGAACATATTTTTCTTTATATTTTTCTTTACCTTTTTCATTTATTTGCACCTCTTCCAGAGTGAAAGTAGAACATTTATACTAAAAAGGTCCTAATTCTTTTCTGTGTTCAGAGACCAAACTGCTTTTAGTGAGAGCAGTAAAGTTGTCTTTGACGGTTGCCTCTTCACTGTGAACTTTTGGAACAGACACTGCCTTGATACAGAGGCCTGGGTGCAGAGCTCAAATATGCCCTGACTGCACGTTGAAACAACAGCCACTGTTCAACATCTCTCCCTCCACTTTCCCCCAAGCACCCTTGCTTCCAGATCCATAATGCCCTCCAGGAAGCACCATCCAACCTAGCCCCCAGGCTGCACCACATCGCATGTCAAAGACACAAGCGATGAAAGTGTTTGTACCTCATGCAAGAAGGTCCTGTTGTCCTTGTGTCCTACTCTTATAAAACGTTTGTCCATAATTGTCTAAGAAAAAAAAAAGCGTTGCCTTTTTAGGTCTTGAGGCAAGTTGTGGGACCAATGGTTAAACAAATGAGCATGACTGAGATGTCAGTTGTGAGACAATACTCTATTCTCCCACAGAATAACTCATTTTGATGATCTCTGGTAACTCCTTTTAAGCTGTTTTTCATAGCATGATTAAGTTGTTACATCGGTGTTATCTGAGGAAAGGTGGAGCAAGTAAGATGAACTGATTAAAGGTTCACTTTGTCATTTTTATAGCAGCAGACTTAATCACACTGTGATCTCTGAGCTGTGTGGTCTCAACAGTCTTTGTCCGTGATTCTGATATTTTACTGCCGATTGAATATATTGAAGGGAGTGATGGGGTCATTGCACTTTCTCTGATTCCTGCTAGAGTAATCAAAATCAGAAGTCGAGGTCATGTGGATCACTGTCCCTTTCTCATTGCTTTATTTGCACTTTCAGCATTTATACATACTTTAATGAGTTTAATGCTTTCTAATTTTCCTTTACCTACCAGAAAAACAAATGAGGCAACTTCAGACTTTTACCTACTCTAGATCTTAGACAACTGGAGTACAGGTCTGGAAAGTTACTCCAGAATTACAGCAGCACAGGGGGACTAAGAGCCTGTCCTAACTAAAGCACACCCTGATAGATGTTGTTCTGTTTGGAATTTACTTTTTAGTGTAAACTGACAAGCATTTCATATGCCTGCCAAATAAAATGCTTATTTGACTTATCCACCCTCCCCAAAAGGAAATTTCTACTAAGGCATGACATCTCCTATAAACTGCCATGAGTAATATCTTCTGAACCACTTTCAGAGAAACAGGAGTCCTTGCTATTTCTGTCTATAATCATAATTTACAGATAGAGAAGCTGATAAAGTAGTGAGATCTTCTTGAAGACTGTTATACAAACAAAATCTCTTGTCTTCTCTGTTCATTAGAATTTACTAATCTGTGCCATGGTATGTGTATTCTAGCAACACATCCAGAGCATATTTTTTAATAATGCTAGGTTTTTATTAAATTGCAATTTTGGTGAACTTAGTTTGCCAGAGAAGAATACTGAAACAGGAACCTACTGGGGTTTTTAACCTTTTGCTGTACGGAAATGTGCCTTTCTCCATTTGATTTGAAAAAGGAAATAGACTGGTGGTGTGGCTATGGAACTTTCTCTTTCTGCCTCTGATTGCAAAAGTGGTAGTAAAAAAATGAAAATAAAAAGTACAGTATTGAACAGTAGAATGTTATGGTGGTGTTGAGACAACAGAATGAAAGTAATCAATTCTTTTGTTTGTTTTGTTTCAGGTGTCAGAAACTATTTGAAAGAAGCATTAGTGAATATCATTGCTGTGCATGCAGAGGTGAGGAAAAACTTCAGATTGCTTCACGCTTACATTTGTTTGATTTCAGCATACTTTTTATGGTAAATCCTGGCTTTAAAACCAGGGTTTAAAAACCAGAGTTTTTCACCCTTCTGTTGAAATGTCATTATAGGTGTAAGTGTTTTGGATTAGGTTTAGCCAAACAGTTATGCAACTGCTAACTTTTTTTTACGAGCAGGAGGAGATGAGCAGTTCCTGTTTATCCTCACTAACACTCCATTACACCTTTTTGTTTCCATTATCTGATAAAGAGGACAGCCAAATTCTAGAGCTAATTCTTCCCTTTTCATGCAGATAATATATAGATATAGATATATAGATAGTTATGATGCTCACTTTCTCTGATAAACTTTATTTTCCACAGCATATGTGAATGAACTTACATTTCACCTTGAAAGAAACGTTCAACACATGCCACTCAGAGTGAAAAGCCAGTATATGGCAGTCTTGTACATATGATGAAAATAGGAAACTAAAACAAAAAAGTTTTATAGTGTTTGTACAGCACAAATAGTGTTTGAAATACTTAAGTAATGGCTTAGGATAAGGAGTGCATATTAAAATATTATTTTTAAAATAGTAAGCTTGGAGGAGCTGCAGTTATTTAGCCTTTTGTGATAATATGCAGGTATTTTCTATGGTCCTTTAAATTAGAGCCTGTGTTTTACATGCTCCTTCCTTCTAATCATCAAGAGGTTAGCAGATTACTGTTGCTCCTGGTAAAAGCATTGGTAGTAATACCACTATTGCCTTTTAAAAGATACAGCTGCTCTACCTTTTCTGTGTGATTAAAATCTGATGAGACTCACTTGATGCTTTTGGTTATTTTATTTCTTCTTAAATTACAAGGATTCAAATAAATTATTTTCGGGAACTTCAAATATGATTTGCAGTATTTTTGATACAACTTCAGTGTTAAAATATAGCAGAAGCACTTTCACAGGAGTATCTCTGATTTTAAAAATGCTTCCAAATGAAGGAATAAGCAACACCAAAAACATATCCCAACATGATACTTATTTTTGATGTTGTTTTTCAAAGTAGTGGAAATTAATTACAGTGAAAATTAGAGGTTTTGTTTTAAAATATTCAAAGGCATTAGTGATTTACTGAGCTAATCGTTGTAAACATGCATACTTGATAAAATGCTGCAGCAGAAAAGTGCACCACCTCGCTCTCTTTATTGAGACTGATACTGATTCTGGCCCAAATAGAATTACTTCATAAATTTCTAGCTGTGAAATATTACAGAAATACAAAAACACGTGTCAAGATGAAACTCCCATTTCCACTGGTGAAAATTTGTAAGTTGGGTCAGGTTTACGTTTAGTTAGCAGGGCTACAAGTTTCTGTAGTTTGAAACAGCAAAAATTAACCATCAGATGAACAGTGCTCATGGGCTGAAGTGGAAAGAAAATTGTTTCTCTACTTTTGAATTTAAATTTAGCTGAAATCAAAATAAGGGCATCTTATTGCAAATTTGTGATGACTCACCCTTGCTGAGAATTATTTTTCCTGGGTTCTGTAAAGTAACTTTAAGAGTGCTCGTTACAGGCACAAATATTCTCTTCTTAGTAGAAGATCTTTGGGCACATTCTTGGTAGGTTTGTGTTGAATTGTTCAGCAATGTTTGGTGCTGAATAAGATGACACCCTTCCAAATCGTTACTGGTTGGGTTTTTTTCTTACTGTACAGTTAAGTATGTCACTAATGTAACTGTCTTGATCCAAAAAGGGAAAACAGCCTGTGTGTTGAAATTAGCACTGGTAACAGCTGATAGGTGACATATAGGTCTTTGTACTCGGCCTATGGTACAGACCTGCCTTTTGGAACAGACAGCCTTATATGGGATCCCTGTTCCATTATTTAATCCCTGAAAACTGCATAGGAATCTTGCTTGCCTTTTTTTTTCCCCCTCTTAATTTATTTTTACACACCTGTATTAATATCTTCTGTCAATTACATTTCCTCGTCAGACATGAGATCTAAACTTTGTGTAAAGCAAAGGTATTCTAGTAAAAAAATCATTCTACTACTTAATTCTTTAGACCATTTTAAAGCAAAAATCAGGAAAGTGTTTCAAAACTTCATGCAGTTCATTTTCCTTCTTGCACTCATCTTCAACTCCTTGTCATCTCCTCTCCTGTGAAGTTTTAGTGCAGTTTTATCATCACCTTTTAGTTTTGACACAAGTTTGGTGTGTCTGACCTATAATCTCACTTCCTCCTATATTCCAGCCTCTTGGCCTGCATTTTCCCCAATTCTGTTCAAAAAAATCATACCTTTTTTTTTTCATTCACCAACAATTTCTCGCTTCCTTAAAGCTCCCTTAAAGAAAGAATGGTTTCTTCATGCTTTCCATCATGCATAGATTTAATATTTACTTCTGTGTTGCAGTTGCTACTCTGAACCTCAAATGGAGGATCCAAGTACCATTTTAAAAAGTTGTACAAATAAGCAGTTAAAAAGATGGTCTTGATCCATGGGAAAACCAATAAGGTATAATATTTTTGCCAGGGATCCAATAAAAGGTGGCAGTGGCAGAATCTAAATGAAAATCCATCGATACCGGTCATACTCTCAAAGCCTTTCAAGTGCTTTTGTCTTCCACAGAGTATGAAGACACTTGAGAGTTATCAAAAATAATGGAGTCTAGAAGAAAGAGCAAAATATGTGGGTAAAAGTGGCTGAATGTGTAATTGTGTCAGCCAGTCACACAGCCCTGATTTAAGGGTGCTATTTACAAGACAGCAGTCTATGTACAACCACCCTGACTACCTGCATCCATCAGCCAAAAGCACATATTTTGAAGTCTAGCTGCTTTTTGGCATTTCAAGAAAGTTGTTGTTACCACATATCACAGACCTAACTTTGCTGTTATCAGAGAGGATTAGTCAAAGTGCAGGGCAAGCACCAGACAACATCCTTCATATTCTAGTTGCTTTTGAATTTTTTTTGTCCATTGATAAAGATGAAGGGGTCCTTTCAAAGTGTGTAATGTTTATTATTGAAATGTTACTATAGAAAATATTTCTGTTAATGTAGCAATTGTGCTCACAGTTCTTCTTTCTTAAAAATTAGGTGTTTACCATTTCCAAAGACTTAGTTCCTCGAGTAATGTCAAGGGTTGTAGAAGCAGTCTCTGAAGAACTGAGTCGACTGATGCAGTGTGTTTCATCCTTCAGCAAAAATGGAGCTTTACAGGTGCCTGAATACTTTGTACTGTCAAACATCTGAATCTGGAAAACTGAGAATAACAGACAGAGGTGTAATCTGTGTATTTGTTTGATTTATTGTAGCAGTGAAAGCAAGGAGGTAAAAAGGATTAGTATACAACCTCTTTTAGATTTATGGATAAATACCCTTTGGGATACTGGTTCTTGGGTTTAATTGTGTTTCAGTGTTGTTTTTGTGTCAGACAGCACAAAAGGCTTACCTGTATCCTATGAGATAAAAAGCATCATAATGGTATCTGTTTGAAGTGTCATTAAATACTGTCTTTGGCCTGACATTAAAAAATTACTTTAAAAGAAAAAATAATTTTGTGATATTTTGAGATTTAAAAATCTTGAAAATATGTAGTAGGATCTTGTGAGTCTTTGCAGAACTAGTCACTTGTCTGTTACACTATTTCTACATTAGTAGTAGCATGGGTAGAGCAGATTCTCTTACCCTGCTTTCTTCATTTACAGCTAGATTGGTAGATGTACTTCCTGTTGGATAACTTTTAAAGGACCCTAAGAAAAAACCTCTTTTTAAAAAGTCTGAGTCAATGATTGCTGTGGCTGTAACAGAAGAAGAGCAAACTCCCTGTTTTCATTGCACATGGCAACATTCTTGCATTATGACGTGAATATAGTTATCCAGTTGCAAGCCTTATTTTCCAATTGCTGGTAGTAATGCCATTGGACAGAGAATTAATGTAGTAAGATCACATCCTAATAAGATTGACTCCCTGTTTAAAACCAAATCAGTGAATAGCAACAAATATACCTATATATCCTTTTTGTTTGACCAAACAACCCACTGTATGGACTTGCTGCCTAAACCTGTAATTGAAAGAATTTTCTCTCCTTACTGTAAATTTGTCACTCATGGTCATTTTCTGTTCCTCTAAACGTAGAAGATCCTATCTGACAGGCAGCAGCAGTGTGAGAGTGAGCTGAGCCTCATCAGGATGATGAAAAAATACTTATTTAAGTCTCACTCTGTATTCTCACATCCCATGGCCTACAGTTCTGCAGGGTTCACCCTTCCACCAGGTTTATTTAGGCTGTGGTACTTAAGAATGTGGCACTTCCCTATGGTACTGCTATCTCCTAAAATGGAGAAAAGACTCCAGAATCTTATGTGTAGGACTTCAAAAGGCCCAAAAATCTTGAGCTTGGAGCATTATACAAAAAGAGGTGAAATATTCTGTGGTGAGAAAAGCACTTCCTATGACTACAAAATTGGTGGGTGGCTATGTCGTATTTTGTTCTGGCTCTAAAAAAGCATAAATCTTAGCTGGCTTCCTACTTAGGGGAGAGATGAGGGAAATACCTAAAAGCCAAAGCCTCTCATTAGAACTGGAATTAGATGTCTGTGTTGCATTTTTGAAAGTTTTGTTTTGGCAGACTAATGGCATATTAGCTGTGTCTAAGTGTTAATCAGTTACTGTAATGTCTAACTGGATTAAACTTTATGACGAACAAGAATCAGAGTGTGAATTTTGGTGAAGTTCTCTTTATATTTTTAATGAAATTGCTAAATGATCATTTGCAGAATGTTTCTATTTCATTTTAAAGTTGTTATAATAATGATTGCTTTTCAAAGACTAAAGGATGATCTGTGAAATTTGTTTAATATTGGAGTTCATTCTCCACCATAGTTTGCTTATGTGAAAATCAATACCTAGACACAAGTAACAGTGCAGGGGTAAAATCCTCAAGCTTTTGTGCCCACCAGGTGATAGATGAGAAAAAAAGTGCAATCATTCTACTTCCTCATATGATGGAAAAAAATAAATTTAACAGAAGAACCAAGAATAAAACATATATTGACAGGTTTTTGTACTCATGTGTTTCCTTCCTCCCTGGCCAAGCAGTGCTGTGAGAAGTTAAGCTCACTATATTTAATTACCACCAAAAAAAAAAAAAATTAAGGTTGCATCCTTCTATCTTTCTGTCACAGTACAAAAAAGATCGTACAAAACTGAGGGTTTATTACTGTTACTGGGAGACAAACTAGTGGTTTTAGACTGCTACGTAGTGACCATGCAAACAGTTTGACTTGTATCAAAAGCGTGACATTGTTCCTTTTAGCAGCCTCCTGACATAGCAGCATGGCAACGAAAAATACAGGAAATAAACTGTAAAAAGCCAAGGCTGCTTGCAACTCCAGCATGCAATAGTATTTGCCTCTCAAAAAGGTGGGATATTGGTATACACTTGGTGGAAGGACATTGTGTCATCATTTCAATATTTGTATTTCTGTCTTTAGGCCAAACTTGAAATCTGTGCATTGAGAGATACCGTGGCCATATACCTAACACCTGAAAGCAAGTAAGATGTGCTGTAATGTCTTGGTTTTCAACATAATTGAATCCTTGGTAAACATGCAAAAACACATAATCTAAATTAAGAATTTTGCTTCAAATAGAATATGTGATCTAGATAAATATATGAAAAACAGATGAATAGCAAGTTTTTCTCAGTTCAAAGAAAATATTAGATTTTTGTTGTTGTTTACTTGAATTTTTAGACAGTATTTGCCACTCAAAAAAGAAAAACTTATTAACAGCAGTACAGCTGCTGAGGATAATTATGCTAAAGCAAGACAGAAACAAGTGTCACTGAGTTTTGTCCATTTTTTCACAGCAATCTCATAAACCATACAACAAATAACCTTCTAGATACATCAAGAGAGGTTACAGAACCAGACACTGGCAGGGTCCCCTTATAGGGATATGGAGAATTAGGGCTCTCCACAGGCTTATATAATACCCTGCTCCTTCTCCACACACCTAATCAGGGAAAGGAAATTCAACTTCACACTGTCTCTTAGAATCAAAGCCTTCAAAAGGCTTTTGACCAATTTATCATATCTCATGGAGGTACAGGACCAAAGAGAATAGTGTGGGACACACACGTTAATATAAGCAGAGGAGGAAAAGCATGAGCAGCATCAGTGACTGATGCAGTCAAGGCATGTAAAAATAGGCTATGATAGCTCTCAGCAGTTTTGATTGATTGAAATTTCTAGGTGGTTATGTTGGGGATACCGACAGGTTCATTCATTATGTACCTATACTTCTTTTAGGATTAGCATTATATGTCCCTGCAGATGAAAATTTGGTCATCTTACCTATTCAACAGTTTTTAGGAGACATTGCAGGGCTCGAGGACCTAATGTGTCTTCATGGTGTCACAGATAGTGTCCTACAGTGTCACTGCATTCCGTTTCAAAATACTTCCCTATTCTGAGTGTCTGGTAGTGAGCAAGGCCTCTAGAAGAAAACTACTTGGCACTGGCTCAGATTGGATAAAATGGAAATTATGTTGTCTCTAATCATCATGGGGCAAAGTACAGTGAACCATGAAAGCTGGACCTTTATATTCCTGGTCTTGTCACTAGTAGTGGTTGCCACAAGTCACCATACTAATCTTTGCTGACAAGACTGTACCTCTGTGCAGGTCCTGCATCGTCCCCTGCAATTCTGTTTCACATCTGTTTCCCAGAGAGGGGTGGGAACCCCATCTTTATAGTTACTCAAAACTTGACTGGAACATGCCCCACAGAAACCTACTCTAACCTTGAAATTTGCACTACTTTAAGAGCAGAGTTGGACCTGAAGATCTCCAGATGTCCCTTCCAACCTAAATTATTCTATAATCTACATTACCTCAATGCAAACCTACTGTAATTCTCTTTGGGGGCACCCTTCTGTAAGGGAGAATGCCATGAGCTCTCTACTGAGCACAGAAAGCCAAAAATCAATGTTTTATCTGTTCTTCATGCACCAGTGGCCACTTAGTTTGAGGCAGAAGGCAGGCTGGCAGCTATCTGTTAATTCTTTAAGAGTCCAGGATGTGAGGCACAGTCTTAAACCAGCTACTGATTTAACATTTCCTGTTGATGGATGGTGTACATCACATTAGGAATGTGAAGAGATCTGCTTGAATACGTGCTACTTTATGTTCTATTTGCACATGAATATCAGGTCTTAGGTAAATATTTTGTCAATTTATTGAAAAAAAAAAAAGAACAGATGAAATACAACATCTCTCCGTAGGATTTATAGGGAGAAATTGTGAATGCTGAGACCTGTACCAGTGGAATCTGAGTATTTTTGTTTTCCTCGCAGATCAAGCTTTAAGCAAGCTTTGGAAGCCTTGCCTCAACTCTCAAGTGGGACTGACAGAAAGTGAGTACAATCACACCTTCTTGTCTCCTTTTTGGTCTCTGGAGCCATTGCTTTTTACTCTTATGAGAGAACTTTGGTATAAGAGGGTTAACATTTACTGTATTTGACCCTTACGAATTACAGAGCAGAAGCCTCTTTGGACAGAGATAAGAATAAGCTAAGTCCTTGTTTATGGCCTATTAAATTACACAGAAGAGCCAATGGCTTTGTGGCATATCCTGCTTGTCCATCCTAGTCTTATCAGTTCAACATAGCTCTGTATTTATCTTGTAATTTCAGTCTATTTTAACCTTTCTTGTTAATCTTATAGTTTCTGTGAGGTCCATTGTATTGTCTTACTGAATTTAGCAGCCATAAAAAAAAATGGCCAAAAACAAAGTCCAGGCCTTTACCAGCTGATACATGGGGAACTCTCAAAACTGACCTGTTTCATTTTAAAAACAAATAAGGGTCTGTGGTTCTTTCTTAACATCAGGAGAAGGAGTTTTGGGTTCTTCCTTCTCCACCATAATCACCTCTGATTATTATCACCAAGCTGCTTTGCTGCATCCAACCTAGTATTTGGTAGTCTCTTTTACAAGCATAGCTTAATAAAGACTAGTATGTTAAAACTAGGACATATTTGTAATGAGTAGAGTAGTATAAGTATAGATGGTTTGAATTTGAGGTTGGTTTTGTTGTATCTTCCTGCATCAAATCAATTCGCACTTAACAGTCAGAATTTAGAATATTTTGCAGAAATTTAAAGAGGTGGTTTGTTCACCCAATGGTCTGTGGGCTGTGCCTTCTTCCAGATGTCCTCTGTCTGTTTATTCAAACCTCCTCTTTGCTAGCCACAACAAGTCTCAGGATATATCTCTGTCTTACTTAGCTCTTGTGCTTTGTTGTAGTTTTGAGTAAGGAGAGTTCTTTCAACTTAGACTTTCCAAAACACCTGTAGAATTATTTTTTTCACTTAGAAGCATCTGAACTTCATGAGACAAATGGGAATCAAGAACTGCATCATTTTTACATCTGCCTCAGAGTTCTGAGCCCTAGACAGTGCAAAACTTGTTCTGTTTCCCAGGTCACTACATGACAATTGTCATTGTTCTAGGCAGCTCATTGTAATCTACGTGTATTTGTGTAAAATAACACATTCGTGCACTGATTGAGAGCTGTTTATGTCTGTTCCCTCACAGTCATTATTGTGATGCTAAATTATTAATGTGGACAGTATCATCTTCCAGAGGACCTGCTGAGGAAGGAGATACTGATTTTGTGGTTTAAGTTGTTGTTCCTGGGCTAGTTTGGGCTTTTTTAACACACAGTGTAATTTTTTTCTGTTACTGGCTGTTCAATAATCACAGCTTGCCAAAAAGTTCAGTTGATACATGTTTGCCCTATATAACTTGTTTTTGAAATAGGGCAGAATGTTCAGAGATCACATTATTCCCTAGAATATGGAGAAAATAGAACACACAGCCAGGACTGTAAAACATCTTAATGCATCTCCAGTGTTACAGTAAATATTTTCTGCAACAGACCCAACAATACCACAAACCTCTAGTTTGGGGATTATAATAAATATTATCTACTGCATCAATTACCTTCTTGACAGCTCTGTAGATGTAAATGAACCGTTGTTATGCTCCAAAATGAACTTGTACATGGTTTATCAGTAAGGAACAAAAAGTCTTGGTTGCCGGTGAATTAATGTTTCTCCTAGAACATCCGTCCTACCCTCTATGATCTTTCAGCCATGATTCTTGAGAGAAATCTACAATATACCTTCTGAAGGCAAGGTTTAGAACTGAAATTCACAATTCAGCTACACAAGAAAAGCCAGAGCCTTGATAAGGGATATTGGATGGTACATAGCCTGGCAGTTTGTGGATTTTCCTTACAAAAGTATCTTATGACACTCTCTACTAGGCCTTTTGCCAGTGTGTTTTACAAATATGTTTCTCTGAGGATTATGATCTTTATCTGGAAGGAAAGCCATATAAAGGGCAATTTTATCATCTTGGTAAAATCTCTCTAAGTCTTTCCGTGGCCACAGATGACCCTGACACACTTGGTATACTTCTAAATAACTATACTCTTCAGATAATTTAACAGATCCAATTTTAGGCCTTTTATTTAAGCAGACAGTATCTTTGAAATCAGAAAAAGAACAGCCAAAACTTTTGCTAATTATTCCCTTTACAGAATCTCCTAAAGCTGTAATTATTTTCCTTTTATAGATTACTAGAAGAGTTACTAAACAAGTTCAAAAGCAGCATGCACTTGCAGCTGACGTGTTTTCAAGCGTCGTCATCAGCCATGATGAAAACATAGACAACAACACAGTGCAGACAAATGTGCTTAAACATCACTAATTTTTTTCTGCACTACTTCAATTCCTTTGAAGACTCCGAAGAAAACAAAACCAATTTCACTGAAAAAACAATTGAGATACAACTCTTTCAGTAATGGTATGGGGTGTCCTGCTGAGTGAGACTTTTGTTCATCTGTACTTCAATTAAATGTTATGTCTACTGTATTTCATTCTCTGGAGGGAATTAAGTCGGTTTTGTTTACATACATTTGTTCATGAAGAAATATTCACTGGTGTTCTGCAGTCTTAGTTTCATTTGTTAAAAATACCTTGAAGTGTATTTTTAGCAAATGCCACCTTAAATTTGAGTATTACTCATGTTGTTCAGTGTATCAATCTGTTAATTTCTAGATGTAGAGTGATACTGAAGTGACTGGAATGCCCAACTTCTATAAAGTGTTGAGAAGTATGTAATAAGCATTGCCCCATAGAGCTGACTAATAACTGTCCAGATACCATATTAAGTACACTGCTTCTTTGGCATTTAAAAGGCTTCGCTTTTTTTTTTTCTGGTATCATCTATAGTGTTTGTAAGTCTGATTTCTTGGGGGGCTCTTATTTTCTTGTTTCTTTTTTCATTAAACATGTCACTGCCTCTCATGTTTCTCCCTTCTGGTGGAATATTGATGATAAGTTTACTTCACATTTGAGGTAAGCTCTACTTTCATTGGCAATTAACAGAAAAGCACTCTGAGTCTCTAAGATCAGTAGAAAAAATGTTCAAATAAAATATTCTTTGGTATTAAGGAATAGAATAGTTAATAGCCTTTCATGTAGTAAGGAGGATCACAAGATGTCATTTGTTTTGCTTTTCCTTCTTACTCCTCTTGTTTTTTCTTGTTCTTACAGGCTTACTACCACTGTCTTCCTCCTGTTAGTCATTCCTCTTTTCTTCTTTTACCACAAGTTATCAAATTTGTATGGAGGAAAATAGGGATTCAGGAGAAAAGAATTTTTTTGTCATTGTTTTGGGGGGGTAACGAGTGGGTTTAATTTTGTGACTGAAATCATGGCTTGGAAGTAAATAATGCAGTAATAATATATTCTTTCAATATTTACAGTTGTTTTGAGTAGCATGTTTCAGAAACAGTGCATAGTTTTCCAACAATTTTTTTCATGCCAGCTGTTATCTTTTGCCAGTTCAATTTTTGCCACTTCAATTACATGTTTTAGAAATACAGCATACAGTTCCTGTAATATGAGATACTGGAGAAATAATATGAGATATTGGAGAAAGTTTGATGTACATGTAGTTACTCATTAAAAAACCTGTGTAAGAGCATGCTGAATGGGAGTTTGAAGCTTCAATATATGTCATTATCATTTAACACCTGGAGCAATGTTGTTTTGTTAAGTGTTGTCCATTCTGAGCTGGTTACAGTCTCAGTTGCTGATATTAACTGAAATAGTCATCGAATTAGCTAGTTCTGTAAAAGATTTCACTTCAGAATAATAAAATATTAAGAAATACAGTCATAAGCTCTTCTTGAATTCCTCACTTTCCAGGACATGTGCTGTCTTTGAATTTTGCCAGTCTACAATTTCTACATTTATGTTCTAAGTATTGAAAACATATTCTGTCATTTGTACTGAACTAACATATATTCAGGATCTCTTTATTGTAATATTATTCTCTTACTCATCTTTTATGACAACAGCTTGTGTTTGTCTTTAAAACCTGAAGTCAAACTTCTGTTCCATTGCCTCTCTGAAGTAACTTATGCTTCAGAACATTGACAGCAAACAAGAATAATGTGTAAGTGATCAAAATATTCCTTGAATTCCACCTGATATGAAATAAATGTTCACAGTCAAGTCAGAGCACCGTGTTTTAATAAACTGACTTGGTGGATTAAGGAAGTCAGTGAGCATCATGTTGCAACAGGATGTATTAGAATCCCTTTGCGTGGAAGGAGAGTTGGGACTGCTGAAACTTCATAACCAGCAGGCTGCAGTTCCTCTGAAAAGAAAATTACAAAAATCAAGAAGTGGTCAATGTGGGTTTTGAGAAAAAAAGAAGCCTGTTAAAAGGTACAATTAGGTTTAAAAAATGTTATTGAAAGTGGAAAAAGATGGGGAGACCACATGAAAATACACAGTCAGTTACAACTTGTAGAGAAGAGAGGCAGCGAGGAAATCAAAGGACAGAAGTGAAAGGCTATGACATTTAAAGCAAGGTAAATGCTGAAAATGGTACAGGAGAAAATTAATTATTACATGACCTTTGAACCTCTAGAAAAATCTAAAATCCATACAAATTGGAAAAAATATTGTTGCTGAAATAAAAACCTGGAGAGCTTTATTTCTCATATAAGAGAAGCATTAAGGAAGTAGTAAGGCTGTGAAACATATCTTACTAAAAGCAGGTGAAGACTTACAGGAAAACTCAAGAATATGCTGTGTTCAGCTATTCAGCCACTGGAGATGTTGAGG
Organism: Lophotriccus pileatus; assembly: GCA_035583135.1. Classification (NCBI taxonomy): domain Eukaryota; kingdom Metazoa; phylum Chordata; class Aves; order Passeriformes; family Tyrannidae; genus Lophotriccus; species Lophotriccus pileatus. Next base: position 67,201,205 of record JAWWES010000081.1, on the reverse strand, counting down.
CATTCTCCTATTACTGTATTTTGACATTTATTTTGAATAGTCGTGAGTAGTTCAAGAGGTAGGGAAAGAGGAAATAAAAAACCAATGCTGCATCAATATAATGGGGGAACAACACTGAAAAAATATTTAAATCCCCCAGGGAAGTGATGGGAAAAAATGGGGAAAAATCATTACTTATCTGTGTGTTAATGAAATATATCAAGTCAGTAGCATAAAACAATGAAGCATGAAGAAACCCTGCTCCTTCTCACTCACAAAATGTTTTTTCAATTGTTATTCTTTAGAAAATATGTATTAAATGTGCCCAGTATGTCACTGGCAAAGTTAAACACCTTCCTATAGCTTTTTAAAAGCCACTTAGTTTAATAATCTAAAAAGAACCGTAGTCCTGCTACGTTTCATACCTGTGCTGAATTTCAAGGATAAGAACAGACATGAGATGACTTGAGGATCGAGCAAGTTATATTCTGTGTGCTAATCCCCTTGCATCTTCCTCTAGTTGCATGGAAAGAACCAGGACTCTGACCAGTTTGGTTTCACTGTATGGCAACAGAGAGGGAAATAAGAAATCCATGCTGCAGAGTTTTGCTTTGCAGGGGCACTTTTGACTGCACGATAATGTGTGATTGGTGCCATAGGTGCCGTCCCTCAACATTTGCCAAAGCTATTGCATCTCCCTGAAGGGAGTATTTTATGGTGAAAGTGAGATTTACTTTCTTTGTTTTCTACCCAGGCAGATTTTTGCCATCCAGAACTAAGGAAGCACTTCTGAAGTAATAGCATGTTTTCCCGCTCTATTGGTAAGCAGTAAGATGCAGATGGAATAGACTCCTAAAAACTAGCTTTAATACTGTGCAGAGCATGAGGCTGGAAAAAAAAGGTAAACATAATTATAGCTTATTCTGATTCTATTTTAGTTTAAAATATTCTTATATATGTTCAGAAAAAAAACAAAGAAACCAAGAATGAGAATTGATTGTTGATATAAAGAAAGGTGTAATGGCAAATAATGTTTAAAAAAATCACAACAGAAGAATTTCATGGAGCTCTTTGACTCCTGAGCCTACTAAAAGACATGCAGAAAGTCTCTTACTTGCAAAAGCCTCACTCAGCTTTGCAAAGCCCTAGGAAATGTATCATAAAAATTATTTCACATTCAACTCCTTTTTAAAACCGAATGTACCAAAATTCTACTCCTTTTTAACATTGAATGCACTAAGACATTTTCTGTTTCTAATCCAAGAGGAGATAGAAGGTAGCAGTTTCCTAGATACAATTTTGGCCTTGTGTAGAAGGAAACATCAAGAGTCTTTTGCCATGGTTACACACTATCTTCAGAGACAGTGCTACAGGGGATTTATGCTTTCAAACCTGCTGCCAGATCACATTTAAGTCAATTCCAGCCAACATTGTTGGACATCCAGCTAAAATACTCTTGAAACACTGTGGTTTTTCCTGAAGATATTAAATAGTACGATATTGGTTGTACCAGTGGATGCAAATACTGATCTTTGTGTCCACGCAGGTGCCTGGACTCACTAGCAATGAGGGGGTTTACATGTTTGACACACTATAAACATAACTGCTATTTTGCTTTTTTTCATTCAATAATATTTATAAAAGTTAGAAGGAAAAGATCCTTAACCTTATCAGAAGGCATTGAAACTGAAAATTGAATGCAGTGCTACTGCTGAAGCCAGAGATTCAGAATTCACATCTGGATCTTTGACACTGTCAGGCCTTGGCTCTCTGGATCAGATTGATCAGGTGCATGTTTTCCAGGGACAGAAAGAAGGACCCTTGGGGGTATATAGCATCTGCAATCTGTTTCTGGTTGTTAGGAATTGCATAGCACTTAAAATTTTAGCATCAGTCAGGAGTTACTAATAGAGTCTGACTACTGTCAAAACAGGCAACAGCACATGCATTATTTAACTAGTAAGACACAAATATGATTTGAATTAATTCGATTCCAGTAGGTTGAAATATTTGGGAATTCGTTAAATTCAATTATAGACTTCAAGTAAAACTTTGACCTTTTGGCACTTCTGGTCTAGCCTTCTAACTGTAGGAGTTCTGGGTGACTACCCTCATCTGAGAGTAGTTGTAACTTGCAAATTCATTGAAAAGATTTTTAGGAGAGAATCTGGTGTGTTTACAGTTCAAGGATAAATAAATAAATAACAAAAAATCCTGCTTGAACTTTATCCTTAGTTGCATTCCAGCCTGTGTGTATAGTGATAAAGAAATGGTTCAGTTTACTTGCTGTGTCCTCATTAGCAGTTCTTCTATTTTTCTGTGTCAAATGTTAGTATGAAGTGTGCACACATTAGGTTGGTTGTAGTTCGGACTGCTTTCTACAGTGTTAACAGAGGTCACTGTTTCTTTCAACATTCTCAAAGCTAGGTGGTTAATTATAGGCAAAATTAATTTTGCACAAGCTGTGTTACGTGTTAAGATTATTTTGGCTTCATGTGGTTGACAGCCTGTTTTCTGACTTTGCATCACTTATTAGAGTTTTTTTGGCATGTAATGAAAGAAAAGGCTGGGAGTAACAGGGAACACAGTTTCATAAGCGAACACAATAGCCATTTCTGTCTTCACCTTTTTAAAGTTCTGGTTTTATATAATGCTGCCGAGGGTTAAAAAGGAGATTTGGGCAGTACAGCTTCATTTCTCTTGTGCTGTTTGAGCTACAGAGCTCTAAAAGCTTATCTTTAATGAAGGTATTAAGAGAGCATGTCCAAAATGGTTTATTTATTTCAGAACAAGGTGTTTATCATATAAATTATATACTCCTTTCAGTATTACTGGACAACCTAAGGGGGCTTTCCTTCGGAGAGTCATCAATGCAACCTTGAAGTCCTTCAAAATAATGTCTTGACAAGTAACTTAACAGAGTTTGCAACATTTATCACTGCACCAAACGGCAAAGGAAACGCTGCTTTTAGAGTAGCAGCATCTGTAACAGATCTGCTGCAGGAATTTGGGGGGATCAAATGGCAGGACTGGGGGGGCTTCTGTATTGCACCTAATTACTTCTAGTCTGAACATCCAAGAAGACATCTGTGTTCCTTTTCTCTCATACCCTCACTATTTAAAAGTTTTTAATAGGTTTTGTACAGTTCCTGCAAGCAACCCTCCTTGAGACCAAGACCAAGTAAAGGAATTTTTCAGCCAAATTCCTTTTGAATTGGAACGTTTAAACAACTTGAGGGAAAAGGAGTAAGACAATGGAAAGTTGAATCCAGCCTTATTTGTAACAGATGCTATTAACACATGCTTAGTTTTATAAGCCAATTCTGGCACCCTTTCACCTCTTTCTTCTGAAATAACTTTACTATTAAAAGTTTGTTGCCAGTCCTAAGCAAAAGCACGCAAATAAAATGGGCTGATAGTCTCAATAAAGCTCATGAAAAAAGCATTAAATACAAAGTAAGGATTCAGGATTATCTTTTCCTTCATTCCTGAAATGGAGTTGGGGCTGCTGGTAGAGAAAAGGAGAACTTTACTTTATGCTTCTGGGCCTTGATGACACCTGTGTGGTGAAATTACTGCAGTTCTGGTGTGACTGCAGATAACCAAGAGGCTCAGTGTAGACTAAACCCAAAGCCCTGTGTACCCAGTTATTTCTAAATATACAGTGATACAGAAACAACCACAAGAGTCTTCCTTTTGGTGGCAGGGGGTTTCATGCCGCAGTACTAATGCAGCAAATTTTTGTGGCCATAGATTCTGCTTCAACCAAGTGGAGCACATGCCTCGCTCTTCTTGGTTCATAAGCAGATTTTTTAGCACAGAATGTCAAATCAGATAATTTATAAAGTAAAATTAGCAAAATGAGACAGTCTTTCTCACTGCTCATTACTCATTTTTTCTGATAAATTTCACTCATTTAACTAGATTGTACTTCTGCTCACAAAGGGGCTTCCCGTTCCAGCTTATCTTTTTAGATATTCAGTAGATAATTAAAATTCAAAATGTTAACGGTGCTGCTTATTTTTAGAACCTGACATAAATATGGGTAGACCTAGGTTTGAAAATAAATGAAGAGAGACTAGAGAGCTCTGAACCATTGGGGTGAAAAAATGTTGGTAGACACCTGTTGTAACTTTCTTTAGTACAGCGTGTGCAGCAAAGGGAATCTCCATCACTGTCTCCTCAGACATCTCCATCCACCCATGCTGGGGAGCAGAAGGTGATACCTTGGTGCAGAAGATGAGATGATTCTTTGTAATAATTAAAAGTGCTACGAAGCCGAATAAAACAAACCCCAGCAAAATTTTCTGTCTCACAAGGATAAAATCTATTCTACATTTTGAAATTTCTAAAATCATCAGCACAACTGGCCTAGTTCTGGTACCATCTCTGAGGAAGACAACTCTTGCAGGCACATCTTACCCTTGTGCTGCAGCATTGCCCAGGTTGACCTTTTTGGACTATTATTTAAGTGTTGAGTCAAATGGGAAAACTGATTTCTAGCTCATGTAGTCAGTGACAGCTTTACAAACCCACGTGGTTCATGGATTAGCTCATGAGCAAAATATACAGTTTTTCTTATGGTCCCTTACATGTGAACATTGAATCACTTTATAAACCTTGATAAGCTCTGCTCCCTTGGAACCCTGTGTGCCAGCACAATACATCCTCTGTGTATGTGGTTTTCTCCTCCTGAGAGTACTCATTACAGAGACCCATATTAATTGTGTTAATCCATACTTTGGTCCAGCCTCCTGAATGTAATTGGGGACCCATTTCGTAGCACATCAGAACCTGTGTGTTTACTTTTCCGGTACGAATCCCATCATTTTATACACCCAGATTCTCAAGCAGATTTTTACATTTAAGATGGGATGTAGGCAAAAAGCAGTGGTTGAAGAGCAGCTGTGCCACATGGCATCTCCTTCCTTGCCTGTGCCTGCAGTTCCTCAGTGTGGTGGGAACATGCCTGGTTCCTGTAGTGTTGGCAAGGGGAGGTGGGGCTGTGGCTGCCTGATGCTACCATAGTTGAGTGCTGATGATGAGCTACAGGCTCCCACCTGGAACATTAACTGCAGCCCTAGAGCTGAGCAACTCTGGTGCCCTCCTACAAGCCAGGGTCTCCACATAGATGCCACAGTGTGGGTTTTCAAGACACGGTTCTGGGTAGAGTATACATGCAGGAAGCAGGCCTCTAGTTTTGTGTCCTCTCTTGCCTTTTGCAGCCATGTCATAGCTTCTCTGCTGTAGGTTGTGCTAGGGTAGGGAGTCCCGATTCCCATGGTTTAAGCTGTGCAGGAAGGAGTTGGTGAGCAAGAAGCTCCAGCAATGTGCACTTGCAGACCAGAAAGCCAACTGTGTCTTGGGCTGCATCGAAAGCAGCGTGGTCAGCAGGTCAAGGGGGGTGATTCTACCCCTCTGCTTTGCTCTCGTGTGACCTCACCTAGAGTACTGTGTCCAGCTCTGGGGTCTGCAACATAAGAAAGAGATGGACCTGTTGGGGCAAATTCAGAGGAGGACCACAAAGATGATCAGAGGGCTCCTCTGAGAGCACGTCTCCTTTGAAGACGTGCTGAGAGAGTTGGGGTTGTTCAGCCTGGAGAAGGAAAGACTGCAGGGTGATCCTATAGCACTTTCCAGTACCTAAAGGGGGCCTGCAAGAGAGCTGGAGAGGGACTTTTTACCAAGGTCATGTGTTGACAGGACAAGGGGAAATGGCTTTAAACTAAAAAAAGGTAGGTTTAGATGAGATATTGGGAAGGAATTCTTTACTGTGAGGGTGGTGAGACACTGGAACAGGTTGCCCTGAGAGGTTTTAGATGTTTCATTCCTAGAAGTGTTCAAGACCAGGTTGGATGGGGCTTTGACCAACTTGGTCTAGAGGAAAGTGTCCCTGCTCATGGCATGGGGGTTGGAACTCGATGATCTTTAAGGTCCCTTCCATCCCAAACCATTCTATGGTTTTATGATTGAGTCTATGAATTCAAGATTTCTTTGGTCAGAATAAAGGAGCAGAGTGGTGTTTCATTGCCTAAAGTGAGAACTGAGGACAGGTGAAGATTGACATTTCTGTTTTGAAGACTGATGAAGTGTTGTGGCTAAGGACTGTTTAAAGACAAGCTTCTGACTTCTCCCAGCAACTCGTGTAAGTGCCTCTTCGTGCAGCTTATGTGCTTTTGAGACACCTTGCTAAGGTGCTTTTCTTACAATGTTCAGAACGGATTCTGCTGCAGGACTGAGGCATTGCAAAGCTGGAAACAACACTTCAGCTCATGGCTCTGAGTAGTGTGAGGCTGCTGTGAGGCTGCTGCATCACCACCTTGGCCCAGCCTTCCACCTTTGCCTCGAATTCACCATCAGTTGCATCAGATCACTGAGGAGATGGTTATGAAACACAAGAGCTGGAACAAGGAAGAGGGTAGGGGCAAGAAACATGTGGTCTAGAGCTGGATGGTCCAAGAGGTGCCCAAGACTCCCCTCCTGACATGAGGTCAGCCTTGGTACCTCCCTTATGATCACATGCATTGATGTGAGAGCAGAGGCATGAACCCGAAAGTCTTTCTTGAGCAAAGTCATGGTACGTCTGGTTGGCTCGTACGTGGCAAGCCATGCTTTGTGTTACAGTGAGGGCAGCATTGCTCTCACTCAACTGCCACCTTCACATGCAATCCATGAGCATACTGGAAGCTCAATTTACAAATCAAACATAGCTTCTAGTAGCACTCTGAGCCTTTGATCTCTGATTCCTAATGCACGTTGCAGGGACGACCACCAGAACTTGTGAAAAACCAACGGGCACTGCCCATCAGCTTTGACAGTCCCAAAATCATATGCCTGGCCTATCTTTAATAGCAGAGTTGTTCCATCAGGTATGCCACTATATCCCCAGGAGAGGCAGAGCAAGGAGGTGGCTCACCCCCAGCAGCCAGTGAGTCAGTGCCTGTGGCAGGGTTGGAAGTGAGATATTCAAAGCCCTGGGCCTCTGCTCTACCCAGCAGACCGCACCCTCCAAGGTTTCCTGCCTGCGGTGAATTGTGTCAAGTTTTATCTGCAAGACGGATTTAAAAGGAAAAAAAAAAAAAAAAGCCCCCAAAAACAAGCAAACAAACAAATAAAAAACCAACACAGTTCTCATGAATGAAAAACTACTCAGCCTGCAAAAGCTTTCTCAGCCTTTTGGGGAGGGCCATGTCACTTAAATAACTGAAGAATTACTGTGGGTTTCCTCTATTTCTTACGACCTTAAGTCTGACTAGCTAGCTTTTACCAGTGATAGCGAGTGATAAACACTCACTGACAAGAAGGGTTCCGCCTTTCTGGGGAGCCTTTTTATCAGGTTGACCACTTCAGGTTGAACAACTCTCAGATTTTGGTCTGAGCTTGACAGCTCCATTGTGCTACAGAAATGAGGGGGTAGTCAAACACACACACTCTTTCCCCCCCATATATGACTATATTTAAGAAAAGCAAAACTAATACAACACTAGGGCTGTAATAATCAGACTTGTACATGGTATGGTCACCATGACTGACCACATGATGGTAAACACTCATCTAGAAATAGATGTTTGAGGCTTGCTGGGAGGTGTTATCAGTATTCATAATGTCACATTCTCTATAACAGAGTGTTTTTCCCATCAGACGGGTCCAAGATGAAGTGTATTTGCAAGATCAGTCTGGTTGCTTTACCAATGATATTCTTTTTTGTTTGTTTGTTTCAACTTATACAAATATGAGTGAATCTCACTAAATGACTCCCCTTTGAAAGTGGCTGATGGCCAATTTGCCACTGAGCATCCTTCCTGTGCTTTTATCATGCTGCAGAGAACAGGGAGGAGAACAAAGACACACTGGGCTGGTGGAGCACCACGTGAAGTGACTTGCCACACCACAAAATATTGGGCTTTCTGGAATAATGCCCTGAGTTTATTTCTTTCTGTTCTTCATCTTGCTCTTTTTGGTATTTTTTTTTCCCACTTCCCATATCTGCATTTTGTTTGGGTTTTTATCTACTCAGTTCACCATGTTCCACTGAAAACCAGTTGCTGTCGCTATGTCAGACTTTTGGGCCTTGTTGGTCCTTTCAGGTTTTGTGCTTCATGTGTTTTATTTGCTCTTTTATTAGGAAGGGGTTTTTTATGTATTTGATTTATTGGGGGGGAGGGGCATTACTTGAGGGGGATTTTGCAGTGGCAATTTCTTCTTTTTTCTTAAAAAAAATTTGCACTTCTCACCAATACATTATTTCAATCTTAGCTTCAGTGTAAGAAAGGTTTTCTGTTTCAAAGAAGTGGAATCTGTTTTACACAATCTGTTATACGACATTTGAAATTGTGCCATTTTGACCCTGGGAAAGAAGAAGATGCATGGTGAGTCCAGCACCAGCAGGAGATAGATAGGGGTGAACAAAGGCTCAGTCTCCTCAGACCTGTCCCTTAGTAGATCTACCCCTGCTCACAGACACAAACACGGATCCTTTTGCTTATATGTTTGTCCCACTGCATGAAAACTCAAGCTAGGACTGCTCTAAAAAAGCATGATACCTTCCTGAGCTTGAGGAATAAGTGCTCCAGCTTTACAGGACGTCATCTGTCCTTTCTGCCTACCTGGTGGAAGATTCCACTTCAGCCTCCCTGCAGATCCTACAACCTGCCAAAAATTGCATCAAGTTAAAAATTGCAAAGGACTGCATGCAACAGTTTATCATATACAGTTGCATCTCAGGAGGGAGAGTTTTGGTGCTCACTGTGTTATTGAGAACCTCTAAGCACACTGAGGTGCTGCCATTCCCATGTGGAAACCTCCCCTCGTGAGTATCAGCTCTTCCTAGGTATGGTCACAGTGGCCTTGGCCCACAGTCTCCAGTACATGCTTGATGTCTCCTCATGCTGTCACTTGCCCGTGGGGGCTGTGCTGGTCAGCCTGCATTTCTCAGACACTTGTGCTTTCTCATTCCAGGGAATGGCACTCTGTTTCTCACCCTTCCCAGTGGCAGTCCAGGCAGCAGCAATTATGGGGAAAAGAGGGCCTAGTGCACAAAGGTGGGTCATTAAAGAAAAAAGAAAGAGCATAAAGACCTGGAGGAAAATCATGGAGATGAGTCAGAAAGCATAAGAAAGAATGAGTTAGCCAGCTGCCCTCAGGGCTAGTGTAGGTCATACCTGGTTACAGTCCAGGGATACCTTTTCCCCACCAGTTTGGGGAAACCGGACACTTTGGTGCCCGAGTGGGGTGGGTGATGCTATCCAGGCAGCCAAGTCTTTCCCCGGGATGTCATCTAAAGGGTGCACTGGCTGGAATTGTATCCCCGTGGTATGACACAGAGGTGACCCTCCTGCAGCCTGTGCCTCCCCAGGTGTCCCACAGGCCCCAAGGAGAAGCGAAGGTACATGGGGTTTAATTCTGAATGTGGAGGCAGGCAACAAAGGGAGTGACAAGTGTTTTTGTGGGACTACACAGAATCTCCTCAGTAGCCCCACTGGACTCTGCGTGGCCAAGATGACCAGGACAGTATGGTTGCTTGTCACCCCACAGCAAGTTCAGAAGTAAGGATGAAAGGCTCACAAATACATTTCATGGAAGCCAACTCAGAATAAAAGGCAGCCCTTCTTTTTCGGAAACCTCATTTTTCATTGGTAAAACACTTTCATTCAGAAAAAAAGGAGGTGGGGGGAGAAGAAAAGCAGAGTGCTGCTTCTTCCCAATCATAGCAATTACACCTGCACAACAGCTTTCAGTTTTTCAAAAATGTAAAAATGGGGCACAAGAAAATCTAGCGGTTGCCTCGTGTTTCATAATTGTTGTAGCTTGTGATGTTAGGCTAAAATATCTCAGGTTGGAGTCTGCTGCAGTATGTTTTCTCTGCCTGGAAATTTTAAGTGGTTGCTGATCACTTAGCTGGAAGAAAATATGCTCTTTGCCCCCACTTCCATGCTTTGAGAAGCTTGGTGACCTTTTCCTCATGTCCCCAGGCTTTGGGAAAACGACTTGAAATGTGGCAGGATTTTGGCTTGTGTGTCAGGAACGTGCCACTTGCCTGTGAAAAACCTCCATCCAGATTTTGCCAAGTTATAAGCCTCCAAAGAGATAAGTCATCTTGCTCACAAGCACTCACCAAGGCTGGACAGCTAGAAAAAAAAAATCCTCCCTATTCCAGATGCAGGGCTCCCTGTGAGTCCCCTGAGGTCTGCACCTGAGCTCCCCTGCACGAAACTTAGTGTTGCAGCTCTGGGGCGGATGGGTCTTGTTGGGTTCTCATCCAGGAGGAAGGTCCCACCACTGCAAGCCCAGACGGTGCTGGTGGCAGCAGCCTGAGCGCCGGAGCTGCTGCTGGCAGAGCAGAAGGAGCTGGAGGAGAGGGCAGACAGGGCTCGGGGTGAGATGAGGGATGAAGGATGGAGGGAGAAATTTTGCCTTAGAGCTGGTTGTGATGGGAAAGGGAAGCAGTGAAGGAGCAAGGGCCTGGAGCATGTTGGGACGTACTGGATGAGGACTAATCAGAAGTATGGCAACTTGGAGTACCCCAAGGAGTGGTAGGAGGTGTAGCAGCAGGATGCAGCCAAAAAGGGTCCAATAAAATGGAAACCTATCTTGTTACATGTCTGCTCTCCCTTCCATTTCTGTCTCCTTAAGCTAAGGGAACTACATACTCAGGCACACAAGCGCTGCACAGACAAGTCAAATGCTGATATTCCTTAACTTTTGCCCATGTGACCTTCATAATTTTCTCCTCTGTGTCAATAGGACTGTAAAGTGAAGTGCAAAATAGGAATAAAAGAAAAACCAACCCAAAGCAAATAAGCAATATGAAACTTCTGTGATAAAGTGTCTTCCTATGAGAGTTCAAGACAAGGCGTTTTCAACAACGGGCTTTGTAAATAACTGGGCTTCTAAATGATGAGTGGGTTTGTAAATAAAGGGTTGACTTCCTGACAAGCTGAACACCCACCACTTTAGACAGAACCACAGTGGAGACCAGCACCTCTGAATCACAAGCCAAGAGGCCTTTCTGAATTCTGAGACCTGTGCCAAAACCATCCCTTATCTCTGCTCTTTTTTCCAAGTCTGCCAGAGAAACACTTTCATTCTTCAACTCCTTTAGCTTCCTTTCGCACCCACAGAGGTACCTGCCTCAGTGAGATGAGATGGTGAGTAGCCACTCCTGTCCAGAATTCTGGCATTTTTCTTCTTAATTGGGATAATGGATGCAATTGCTCATGAAAATTGGTTGTTGGGGTTTGGCGTTGGTTGGTTTTACTTTTGATAGGTCTGTTTCCATCACTTGGTCTTCTCTGTGGGCTCATGTCTCCAAGGCATGATGGAGAAACCTCCCTCTTAAGGTGCTGAAGGGATGCAAGGGAGCTTATATCAATTCCCAGCTTAGCTGCTGGTTTTCCCTCATGATCCTTAGCAAGTCCATTCAAAAGCAGCTTTTGAGGTAACCATCAGCCTACACCTGCCTCTCACTGCTGCCACACAACCACGAGGCACCATCCCACCATCGTTCCAGCCAGCACCTTGGAGTCTGTGGGAAAGTCATGGGTAAATTGATGCCACAAGCTCCCCACCAACAGACCTCAGCTGTCAATGCAGAGCTGGAAAAGCATCCTGCCGGACCTGCCTGCAGCTATTTGTGTGCCTGATCCTTCATTTTTCAGATGCCCCTGAGCATGGAGAGGCAGGGAGCAGCATTAAGGCCAGCTCCTGGAAATGTTCCCTTCACCATCAGCTAGGACAGCACGACCCCGGCGAGGACAATATCTGAGACTGTGCGTTCACAATGGGGAGTTATGGGGCCTTCCTGGGGCTGGAGGGCTGATTACAGCAGCCCTAAGATGCAGGTCTGGTGCTTCAGACTGCAAAGGGGTCCATGGTGTGGTTTCCAGGTCTCCTAGACATATGACTCCATTAAAAAAATGGAGTTGTCCATGTGCTAAGTTTTTTGTGGTTTTTACTTATCAAAACCTTATTATTTTTATTATCAACGCTTTCATTGTATAATTTTTTTCAAAGGTTCTGATTGAGGAGGGATCTAGTTAGTAATGCTTCCATTCTCCTGCCACTTGCCCCATTGATTTAGACAGGAAGCTTCTGAGGCCGAGTAATGTCCCTTATTAGATGCTGCTGCAACTGACAACCTCATTTTTGTTTGTTTGGTATCTAGACAGTAAAGCAGAGGAGAGCATTAGTAAAAATTGAGCACCCAAATGCCTGAAAGTTCTTGTTTGATGGTCTCAAGCTCACCTTCACAGAAGCTACAATCAAACTTCAGAGTTTTTCAAGGGTTTGTGTTGGGTTTGGGGTTTTTGGGCCTGTTTTGATTTTGATTCCAACATGAAGATGACCTAATTTGTGTGTGTCTGTCTGCATACGTGTCTGTGCCCTGCCTCTATTAATCAAAGAAGGAAACTTCAGATAGGACGTGCTGCTTTTTCAGAAGTTCCTCTGTTACTGCTGGAAAAAAGAAAAATTGTCTATTCTTTAAAGTGACCAGTATGGAAAGATGTCCCTTGCTTTTAAATTCCCTAACTCTGAGTAGGGCAGCCTCAATGTTTAAAAAGAGACATTTCTGTTTATTTCTGCTTATAACCATGTGGGCCAAAGACTCGTGTCTATGTGAATCTTTTTTAGTAAAATACCTCAGACTGCTCCAGTGATCTTTCTTCTGCTGTTATGAATCTCTGTTTATGTTGCCATAGCTTTGCAAAAAAGCCAAGAGATAAAGAAACTGGCTGCCCTTTATGTGTGTTCTGAGTTGCTGTCATAAACAGAGACCTTGATTCATCAGTTTGGGAATCCTCAAAGTAAAAGCAGCATCAACTTACATCATCATGGCATGTGCTGGGAAAGGGCAACAGGAACACTGTGGCTCCTCGAGACATTTGATTGATGGATCTGGGGAATCTTCTGAGTTTCAGACAAACTGAAAGCAGCCTATTGCCTCCTCCAGCATCAAGGTGCCTGAAGGTAAGGTCAAACCACCACTGCTCTCTTTCCTTCCCTTTGAGCATTTGTTTTGAGCTAACAAGCTTCTTGGAGTTGGCATTGGGCACTTCCCTTCAAAAGACTGGAGGAATAATACAGGTGTTCTGCACTGTCCTGCATTGCAGGGGAACAAACCCCTTAGTTTTGCAGCTTGTCTATGTTTCTTAAAAAAAATGGGGAAAAAATAGAGAAGGAAAACAGCAACAGGAAGGAAAACATTAATGAAAATGCTCTTGGTCTATCCCTGGGGAAAAAGAAGAGCCTCAGCTTCATTTAAGGTGACATTAGCCCCACACACCCCCTAACAGCTGTCTGGTGGATGAAGTCTGCTCTCTGACACAACCCCTGCAGAGGGAACTCCCACATCCAAGAGCAAACCAGCAGCTTCAGCTTGGCCAGCAGCACTCAGTTGTCCCTGCACTCCCCCGCACACACACATACACACTTCTGAGCTGCAATTCATACAGTAACTGCCGAAGTAAAATCAGGAAAAATCGGTACTATATATAAAAGAGCTGGAGTAAAGGCAAGTGGCACCTCAGTTCTGCTTCTGAGTAAGTCTTCTGTTTTTAGAAGAAGCCGAGCACCGTGCACACAGCCCCTGAGCCGACTCAGCCTCACTGTGCAGACCAACCCCAGTCTGCTGCAGCGCTGTTGGGGCCCCAGCTTGCAAGGCACAAGTTTTCCACCAGCCCATGCCTCACCACCCAGAAAGACACGGCAGCTGAATCGCACAGGAGCAACCCTTGCTCCTGGGAAGGCAACCCCTCTGCAGGGGTTCCCTCTGGGCACCTGCAAGGCACAGCCCTGGAGAACTGGGCAGCAGGGATACTGCCAGTGGACCAAGAGCCAAATCTCAACATCTCTGCTCTTGGCAGGAGTAAAGGGGTGTCCTCTGCACCAGCAAGCCACTTCTCCATCCTTGCTTGGCCCCAGCTGCCACCTCCAGGGAGAGAGGTGTCTGGGCATCACAATGTCTCTGCTGACTCAGCTGCACCTGTGCATGGCACAGATGTCCACACCAGAGCAGGCAGGTGACTGGGGAAACTAGACTGGGCCAGGACCCTCCACTTCTGATTTCAAATTTCCTTACTGCTGTGAAGTACTTTCAAATGGCAGCTCTTCATTTTTTTAAAAATTTTATTTATTTATTTTATTTTTTCTTTTTTTTTGTTGGAGGATATTTTCCCCAAGAAAAATCTTAATGAAATTTTGCTTTCCTTCCATCCCTCACTGAACTAAAAAAAAAAAAAAAAAAGCCCAAACAAACAAAAGCCCAAACCCCAAATGTCACAAAACTCACTGCTTCTTCTGCAAAGCAGAATGTTTATTGTCCAGCAGCCCCAACTCACTGACAGGCGGAGGCAAAGCAGACAGACCTGTGACGGCAGCAGGGAAAGAAAAAAGTGAACAAGAACGAAAAAACACAAACATTTCCACTTAGGATGCAGCTCAGTTTCCAAGGTGCTGCTGCTATGAGCATGGCTCGGGCTGCAGAGCCGTGAGGTGGGAGTAAGTGTGCAGCCAGGGACTTTTGCATCACGCAGGACAAGGGTTTTCCACATTCCACTGGGCCAGAGAGGGGTTTAATATGGGGCAGGGCCATGCAAACCCCAGGGAGTTTGTTTTGCTGTTTGTCAAAGCCAGCTAGCCCAGGCAGTGACAATGTAGGTGCTGAAAAAAATGAACACTAGGAAGCCACCTTGCCTGCCTCCTCAGCCAGTGCTGCTGAATTTAGAAGGAGGCACAAGCAGTGAGAATAAAAGAGCAGGGAGAGCTGGAGGGAAAGGAAAGCAGGAGATCAACCCATTCAAAATGGGAAAGTGAAAACAACAAATTAAAAAAAAAAATCACTGGTGTGAAGTTCCTGATGCCGACCACAGAACAAAAGGAACTGCCCTTCTATGTAAGTAAATGTGGTCAAGTAGATGCTGTCTCTGTATGGCTGGCTAACAACACCTATAAGAGTTTTACCTAGAGGTGACGCAGCCTGGTCCCTCCCAGAAGTGTCCAGCTCATGCAATCCCCACTACTGAGCAGCAGGAGCTGCCCTTCCCAGGCTCAGCTGGAAACGGAAACCATTTCAGACAACCAAAACAGCAAATAGCATCAGCTGTGGGTATGGTTTGAGAACACAGGACTTCAGAGCCCTGGAACAGCTGGAGCTATGCAGTACAGCCATGTGCACCACTTGGCCATGCTCTTGGTAATTTGGCTTTGGGCACATCCTTGGGTTATGATATTGGGGGTGAGTAATATCCTCAAGAGACTAGGACACTCATTTAGAGGTATTAAGGCATCTTTGATCACATAGGAGACTCTCTGCCTCTCCTCTCCATGTTTTCTCAGAGATTCCCCTGTGGCTGGTGCTAGAGAATGTTGAAGGACACACAGGCTCTGTCTTCCCAGACACCCGGCATGGCCAGGATGGTTGTGCTGTATAGTAGAGTGAGAGCCATAAGTAGGAGCACAGTGCTGCAGAGGAATCCCTGCTCCAGTGCGAGAGGCGTCACGTACTTGTCAGCCTGTGCCTTATCGAATATAGCTGAATTTCTGTGCTGGGAAGCTCCTGCCTCCTCCTCTGCACACATGTACTCTGTTCTCTGCAGATTTGCGGCAGAGGCAGCTACAGCCCCAACTGCCCTATGTGCTCCTTCCAAGGACCCCAAAGGGTGAGAGAATCGCTACCCACTATTTGCTGTACCCTCACTGTTGCAGGTAGTGATGAGGAAGGCTCAGTCTTCAGGCCATTGTCTGGTGCTGCCTCCCATACACATCACCCTCCTCCCCATTGCCTCTTGCCGTCCCACAACCTAATGCATCATCCAACCATGCTCTTGCCAAACCAAAGGTACCAGCCAGGATTCCTCCAGGCTAATGAAGGAGGCAGCCAGTGCTTCCAGAAGAGGAACATGCCAGGAATCCAAAATACATTTTGGCAAGAGCTGCCATCCCTGCTTACTGCCACCCTCCCACAAGGGGTGGGCAGAGCCCAGGAACTGTCCCTCTCTGGGCTGCACTTAAGTTCTGTCTCTCTCTCAAGATGATGACTGAAAGACTACACCAGTGAAAGGCTGGATTTAATTACTTATTGGCAGTTTTGTTTTAAAATGAATTTTGATAAAGAAATACTTTCTCTTCATGCAAAGTCATCTTTCAGAAGGGAATTAACATCCTATAGTCTGTCCTATAGGATGTAGCACCCAGAACCAGTACAGGTGGCCTTTTCATGAGGGAATAATGAGGGAAAGATGAATACAGACAGGCAGACAGAGGAAGGTGCTCTTAGACACTTCTGGGTTACCACGCCTGCTACAGCCATCAGACAGAGTCTGATTCACTTCTGGAAACAACTCTGGTCCAGCACCACAGCCAGACTGCTGAGCCCATGGCCGCAATGTGAGCCTACAACTGCTGCAAGTATGAAGTGAATCAGCCATGCCATGGGCAGAATTTTTCTAGGTACGAGACTCCAGCTGACAGCAGGCAGGTGGGAGTCCGACTGCCACAGAGAGAGAGCGAAAGCAGCTCAGCACTCCCAGCAGACAAACCACCATCTCCAGCCTGCTCTATGCACAGTGATTTTTTTTTTTTCTGTTTCACCCACAGTGACTTTGAGTATCTGCCACTCACACAGACGGGCGCTTTGCAGGCAAGCTCAGGGTGCTGCCTGTGTGTCGCGGCAATTCGAAATTGTTCCCATGGAGGCCCCTCATCTATTCTTGTAAAGGAACGAATTCAAGTAAGTTCTGACTCTATATTCCCACCTTTGCTTGACAAACAGAACAGGGAAATGCCATTAACACGCAAGCCTTCCTCAAACCACCTTGTTTTTGCTAGTCACTCGCTGCCAGTCACAATGGAAACAACACCACTTCCTCCCACATGCTGTCAGTGCCTAGACTGTAGCTATTCGCTTTTAATTGAATTAGGCAGCCCATTGCTTTTTTGTTATCCTATACAAAACAGCCACGTTCTGCAAACACCTTGCCGGAGTGACTAGATCAGACAGTGAGATAATTATTTCCACTGCATCAGTTACTTCAGTTCCGAATTGGCCATCAAAACACAGGCAGATGTCCTCAGCAGTTAGGTAACATCACAGAACCACTCCCAAATTACTGAGGTCATCTCTGGCTTTTAAAAAAACAGACTTTGCTATTTGGAGTGACAGCCCACAAAGTCAGTGGAATCGATTTCGGACCTCTACCCCAGCCCTGTCCCACTCCAGCTTGTTAGCCTGTGAGCGTTTCAGCAACACCTCAGTTTCCACTCAAATAATACTTATTCTGTTGTTGCTACGGCTGTCATTAACACAGTTGAACACAGCTCACAATATTCCTTAGAGAGAAAAGAAAACCTTTGCTTTAATC
This sequence comes from Lophotriccus pileatus, assembly GCA_035583135.1. Lineage (NCBI taxonomy): Eukaryota > Metazoa > Chordata > Aves > Passeriformes > Tyrannidae > Lophotriccus > Lophotriccus pileatus. The sequence continues at coordinate 67,183,869 of JAWWES010000081.1, read as the reverse complement.
ATCAGCATAAGAAGTGATAAATGGCACCTTTGCTTTGTGTACTTATCTTAAACCCCACCTGCTTCCAGTGCTTTTAAAAGCAAATCTAAATGATTTCTCACAAATAAGCCCAGGATTATTTCAGGGGTGGATGGATGGCTTTGGGTAGCCTTTACTCTGGATCTACCCTACACCTTTATCTGCTCCTTAGCAAACCTCACCAGATGTTTCCCACACACACTGGGGGCAGGTTAACATCCCCACTTGCCAGGCAGAAGACCTTGCCCCATGTTTGTACAGGACCCAAAACACAGGGGCTGTGAGCTTGAAGAGGTTTTACAGGCATTGCCATCATCATGAATCCTTCTCAAGCATCAGGTAGATGACCTTTGCCTGGTGCATTTAACCTCTCCCCTCCACCCATGGGATGGAGGAGAGGAGCAGTTTTTCCCCCAGATCAGCCCCGGAATGACTGCAAGGGGCTCATGGGGAGATGGAGACACTGGATGTGCAGGGTTGGGTACATGCTCCTGGAAAGGGAAGGACCCTTTCTGCTGGACTGTCCGGCCCAGAGCAATCCCATGCATGCTGGGTACTCACGCTTCCCTGCACCCATGCAGCTCACAGCAATGCCTTCTGCTGGGAACATGGTCATGGCATTGCCAGTCCAAGGAGCCGGACTTTGCAGAAAAGAAGTGTTAACTAGCAAAGGCAGCTGGTACTTTTGCATCACTGGCAATAAAATTAATAATTAATTGAACTATTCACTTCGTAAAATCAGCCTTCTTGGCCCATTAAACCCTTGGCAGTCATGACAAGATTCTGGTGGACTGTGCAGAAATTGCTGTCTTTGTTCCAAAAGCAGTACTCTTCCCTTTCTACCTCCAAACATGGAGCTGGAGATGGCTGGGTCAGAGCAGGAGCACGTGGGTATCTGTGGGGAGATACTTACCTGGAGCCAAGGAAGCTTCGCTTGACTTTGTTGAGGAACTGAGGAAATATTCAAGATCCCACTTTCACTAAGGCTTCACCACATCAGGACCACTTGTTAACTTTCACTCCTCTTAAAAACGTTCTTCAGGCTATGCTCTACTCCTTATCTGATCTCTGGCCTCTCAGTTCCTTCTCTATGGTCACCTTCGTCTCTCGCCCGGCATCATCTTCTTGTCTCTCCACCTGGCCTTGCCATGACCTCGGCTGTATCATTGGCTGTGGTTTTGCTGCTTTTTTCAGCCTCCCCTTGCCCCTCTGCACAAAGTTCCTTCAGGACCACTCCAACAGCTTTGAGTCTCCCGATTTTCTCTCTCTGTAGCACTGGGTTTGTTCTGGCTCACTCTATTCCAGCCCGTGAGGTGCTTTTTCCCATTCTCTAAGTATGGATGAAAACCTCCTGTTAAGGCCCTCCAATAACCCTTTCCTCTACACCTAGACACACACTTAACATTGATTCCTCTAAACACAACCAGGTCCTTACTTCTGACCATCACCATCCTCCATTCTCTTCCTCTTTCCTGATCTCCTTTCCTCCTGCTTGCCAGAGCACCAGTGGCTGCAACATCCCTCTTGCTCTGCCTTCTGCTCCTTTTCTCCCTCCAAGCTCTTCCTCAAGCTTTCTCTCCTATTCCAAGCACAACTCCGTACCCTTCATTCTTCAAACCCTTCCCTGCCCTCCACTTCACAGCCCCACTATCACCTTTCCTCATGGCCAAGGCCCCACTGCTGCCCCTTGGAGAGCTCTTTCACCCCCTTTCACTCCCTGTTCCCTCCCCCACCCTCCCCTGGAATGGTTGCCAGGTGCACTCCTGGCCCACTCCCTTATGGTACCCCTCTCTCAACCCTCACAAAGCTCTTCCAGACCCTATCACAGCTCCCATTCCCCCACCCCCATAATTGACTTCCCCTGTGCAGCCACAAGCTGTCATACCTGTCCACCTCTTTTTCCAGTCAATTTTAACTTCTCGTCCTTTTTTTTTTTCTTTTTTTTTTTTTTTTAGGGTGTGGAGGGAAGAGCTGCCTTTATGCATTATTTTTAAAAATTTTTTTCATGCCTTTCCTGCTCCCCAAGTCTGCACATGCTGCCTTATTTCTGAGAATTAGCTGACTTCTCCTGGCCAAAACCCACTTCTCCACCCCAAACCTGCTTGCCCCTTCCCTTGTGAAAGGCAAAGCTGATTCACCTTAGTAGCACACACTAAATGGCCCTAATGATCACCAGCTATACCTGGCAACTCCACACCTGCTCCTTGGATCCACTGTGTCCATGCCTGCAGCCACCCTCCTCTACCTCTTCCCTCCAAGAATGGAGAGTTTTTCCAGGGGAAGATATGGTTTGGCTGGAATGGTAATAATCCTTGCATCCTGCCAGATTAATTCAGTACTAGCCCATCCACAGGGATGTGCCAGAGGTGTTGGAAGGAGAGGCTGCACATCAGCACTCACGTTCCCCTACCCAAAGGCTGGTGGCCAGGCGAAGGGGTTGTTGGTGCCAAGAACTACAGACTTCATCCTGGGAATACCAAGAATGTAGAAGGAAGAGAAATGGGTTTAGTGAGCCCTTGGAGTGTGGGGCTTGTTTTCCATAAGACCTTGCAGGTAAGATGGAGTTTTGGAGCAGCAGAATTAGCTGGCCATGTCCTACAGTGCAGTCTGCTAGGTTTAATAAGGTACAAGACATCGATGGACACTCCTGCCCAAGAGGAGTCTAAAAAATTAAATGCCTAATATGTGTTGAGAGCCTTCAGCAGATGTAGATTTGCCCTTGATCTTTCTGTATCTCCTCTCCTCAGCCCAATATTTTCATAAAACTTCTAGTGAATCATTAGCATCTCACTCACATGGGAATGAACCTTGACAGTTGTGTAAAACATTAAAGAAGGGTGAGGGTGGCTTGCTAGCTGCACACACACACACAATCAGTATGCAAAACCTTCACACTTTTCTTAATGGTTCTGGCTTTGTCACAAATTTTTCAAAAAAAAAAGTAATCAACCTTCATAATAAAAAAATGAAGTGGGTCAAATAACCCTGCCAAATATCTGCACCTAGCAGGCTGCAGGATGCTAAGCAGCATAGAAGTCATGCTTCAACTTCCTGCATTAATGTTCTCTGCATGCCCCTGAGTGCTGAAGCCCCCACCACCACCACTACTGCCTTCCAGAAATGAACTCACTCATTTCCAGAAAACGCCACACTGTCCCCTTGCTGTGGTAGGGACCCTGGATGCCAGGGGTGCCTTTGGCTTTCTGTGGGTGCAGGTGCCCCCAAGGCACAGGTCTAGACCACTAGACACAGGTCAGATCCCCGGAGAGTGGCAGCACATGGATATGCGTGCCGGGGAGCCAGGACAGGCTGGCCATGTTTGGCGGCTGCGTCACCTCTGTAGTGGATGGTGGAGGTTCTGCAGGGTCTCTCGGCAGACACCGACCTATCACAGCTCCAGGGCCGATCTCAAACTTCCTTTTTGCGGTTTGTGCCGCCTCGATTTATTCATTTCCTTGTAATTTACAGATAGACATCGATGCTTGCTATATTTAGACAGTGTCTGTAACTGTGTGGGGATTGTAGGTAAGCCATTTTATTTGTAAAGTGATGGTTTTAAAGGAAAGTGAGACTTCAGAGTCACCCCTCAGTCTGGGGCTGTCTGCTGGTACGGGTGACCTGCATCCACACCCAGTGACACCAGGCAAACTCACTCCCCAGCCCACGGTCCCTGGGACACAGACAGCTCCCAGCTCCTCCACCTTCCTGCCACCACCACAGAGAAGGCTTGTCTGCCTCTCTCGCAGCAGCTGCACGAAGTTCAGCAACCATGCAGACTAATTAGTTGAAATAATAAAATTTTGAAGACGGTGCAATTAAAACTTGCAGGATTCAGTTATATCGAGGGTGGGAGAAGCTCTGGAAGAAAAAATTGTGTTTGGTTTAAAAAGAAAAAAAAAAAAAAGAATCTGCACTCTTTCCATGCAAACATCTGTCATTTATTTCACCATTTTTTTTTTGGAAAATCCATGTCTGGCAATGGTATGTAGGATGGTAATCTATGTTAAAAACCACACAGCAGCCACTTCTCTGGATGGAGGGTCACCAAACACTTTGGGAAAAAATGAGATAAAGGGTGAGGACAGCAAGAACTTTTCAGACCCAGTCTGGGTTTTTTAGCTGTGTTGTGAAAACCCCCTTGCTCTAAACAGCTCTGACCTTTCCTATTTCTTGGAGATTGACGTCTCTACAGTAGATGAGGTCATTCACCCTGTTTTTGAAGTCTTTCTCTCTCACTACTCCTTGCATGGGTTTTTAGTGTGGGAGGGGACAGTCATGAAGAGGGCTAAACCTCTTGATCATGTGTGAAAAAAGGAAATGAAAATGAGCTATTGGAGATGAAACAAGACCTGACCCATAACTTCAGTTTCTGAGGATATAAAAGTCGTGAAACCCAGAAGTTTGGGAGGAAAAAAGTAGGACATCTAGCTCTATAAGCAATTTTATATGAGGTTAGATGCTCTGTGCTAGAAACTGGAAATGCTCAGCCTTTGTTTTAATGAGAGAATTATGAATGGTTGTGACAGGAGCGTGAGAAACAATTGATTCAATCACCTCCTCGAGAAAAATATGTGGTGGCTCAGGCTGAGAGAAGCTGCCCACCAGCTTCCTATGGGAAGGCCTAGCATAAATGATTGCCATGATTATATTTTGCTGAGCAGTTCATGGTTTTGAGGGTGAGAGTCACAACTGGTAAGACACAAGGACATCCTACTCACAATTATAGGAATTGTGGTGTTCTCTAGAGGCTGACCTTCGAATGTCAGCATGCCCCATCATGCTTGACACTGAGTAAATAGTAAGAGGCACTATCTGCCTTTAGATCTTGTGGTCAGTGTAGAGGAAAACTGAGAGAGGACTCAAGAGAGAGCCAAAAGGTAGCTAGACCAGCAACAAGGTATTTAGCAATGCAACCACCAGGAAAAAAAGGAAATTTCTTCATGGCCATGTGCTAAGGCCAGTGCTTATATTACACCAGGAGGAGAAGGCATAAGACTATATGAGATAAACATTCCCTGATCTATGACTTACCCATGAACAAAGACAGGTTAATGTACACAGCAGAAATGCTTGAATCTGAAAGTGTCTGACCACTGCCTGTGCTGCACTGGCCATTCCCAGCTGAGAGGTAAAACCTGGATCTTGCAGAACTGAAGAAATCAGGGCTCTCCTCTAGCTGCCTGATCCAGATTTAAACATCTGCTCTTTACAAAGGAAGTAAGAAGGAGAAAGATGAAAAACACGGTGAGGATGCAACGAAATGTGCTTCACGCACATGGTGAGGTACACATTGCACTAGCACTGATATAGCTGAGAGAGCTTGGAAAGCAGACGTCAGGGAAGATGCAAGGATCTGCTCTAACCTCACCAGGTTCATGTGGACATTCACCGAACTTCCTCTAGTGCTTTTGTTTATACTACACAGATATAATTTCTGCTTGGCCAGGAGAGGGATTAAAAGCTGAGGTGAGCAGACAGGACAACCAGAATCTGTAAGTTTTTGGATTTCAGATATTTCTAGAGCAAGAATTTAGAAGCTGGTCTTCAAACCAAAACAGAGTGAGCCCAAGGGTCAAAGATGAAAACAGTTTCCAGGAATCTGGAGGGCACATATTAGCTGTGGTTCGTGAAATCACTTGACTCTCTCCTCTGAGCTTTAAAGACAATTTTTTTTTTCATAATTCATGACCTGCCTTTTCACGGGAGCAGGAAATCATAGCTGAAGCCTGGGAGACTGACTTGAGAGCAGTGCCCAGCACACAGTCCCAGGTCTGGCTTCAGCTGGCAGCACTGTAAGCTGCAGTGGCAGAGACTGCCAGCTGCCTGCAGAGACATGCATGGCAGCCGTGCTGTGTAGGAACAATAAAAACGCATTTGCAAAATGAAGTCCTGTGTTTCATTGCCATTGTTTACCAAGGCATGAAGCTACTCCTGTCCAAGAGCTGAAAACCTGGACTAGGCTCTACCCATTCTTGACAACTGGCTTTTTGTGGAACATCACCCTATGCAGAGCCACTGAGACATCAGCTTTCCCATCAGTCTCTGCCAGTGCCAAGTGGAAAAACAAATCCAAGCCCAGAACAGAGGCGTTTGGCCTGGTTTTCAGTTTCCACTTGAACATAGGCTTTTTCCTCTTGCCAATTGCCAAAAGGGCAACGACAACCCATCCAATCAGCATGTTCATAAGTTATTCAATGTCTGTAGTTCAAAGAATCTTATTCTGAGACACCCAAGTTAGCTGCTCCTTGACTGTCATTTCAGCATGGTCAAGGCACTGAGCATTCTGCAGGCATTTGGTCAGTTGGTTCCTGGACCTCAGCAGTGGTTGTGGGTTGCAGTGGATGTAACCACTCCAATGAGATGAGAAGAGTATGTGCTTACCTGACTACACACTTGAAAGTTAAGTCCTTGAGTGAGATACATACCAACCACCTCCTAACTGTCCTGAGTCACAGGGACCTGTCAACTTCTCTTCAGAGCAGATCAAACTCACAAGGACTCAATTACATAAATAACTTTTAGCCTCCTACTCGCCAGATCAGAGTTCAGTTAAAAACCACCTTGGCAATCTTTAACACCTTGCCATCCAGGTTCATCTAAATTTCAGGTACAGTTCAGCCTGGGAAAAGAGATACGATTTTTTCAAACCACCGGGCTTTATTGGTGAGCACTCTTTCTCTTTCTCTCTGCCCTCCCCGCCCCCCGCTTCCTCCCTCTGTACAAGTATACACAGACGGTGACCTAAGAGTTTGCAAGAGAAAATGCTTTACTTTTTCCTGAAAGCCCTCTGCTGAAGGTGGTGTTTCCCCGCCTCCATGCTGCTGACAAACGCTGATGTAAACACCGTGCATATGCCTGTCTAAAAGGCCACTGGGGTTTTCACGTGAATCCTGCGTTTTTTCCACAAACCCCATTACGCTGTATTTCAGCTTAAAAAATAACTCCTTGTTTCTGATTAACCCACAAGGCTAATACAGTTTATAGCAGTAGGAAGAACTGCTCAGCAGAACCAAATTTTGAATATAGGTGCATATGAAACCCTTTCAACAAACAGTTGTAACTGTGGCCACATTAAAATCAGAAAAACCAATACTGACACAAGTATCATTTGAAAAAAAAAGAACACAAACTGTTGTGCCTTTGGTGTTGACAGGAGTAAAACATGTCATTTACAATGCCACCGAAATCATAACAGGAAGGAAGTTGACCTCAGAAACTATAAACAGAATTTAACAGAGGTAGGAAGTACTTCGAATGCTTTCACATAGTGACCGTAAAAAAGATACTAAACAGAGAAAATGTTTCCAGGTTTTCTTCTTGTTTGCTTTTTCTTTCCTCCCCACTTTAGGTATCTGTAGTTATTTTGAACAGTGAGAAATGGTCACAAAGGTACATGCAGCCTTAAAATCATCACGTGCAAAATAATTTATGGTGCAAATCAACAGCTTGATTTTCCTTCCACTCTTCCCCCTGCACCATCCCTCCAAGAGAAATATCTCAACCTCTTTGCTTAATTAAAATAAGCCTTTCACCTGCATCTCTCTGTGTTCAAACTATGCAAGTTGTGTTTGGCCAGAAATTAGATGGTACTCTTCTCCCTCCCCCTTCACAGCCACTGGTTTTAAATTATGCTACTTAAAGGAAAATAGTTAAAAGCTCACTGCAAAGCAAAAAATCACAATGAACCTTAATAGTCAATAGGAGTCTCCACAAAAAGAGAAAATGGCCCCCACCCTGCATTTTCACACACTTCACAAATCTAGTAACTGTATTTCACACCTTGCTTGCTCTGTAAGGTCCTGCACCCAAGGACCCCGCTCAGGACCCCGATTTCCAGTAAAGAGGGGCCTTCTAGTGAATTGACTCCTATTCAAAACTTATTTTAGTTCACTGTATCATCCTCCTTTTCACCCTTTCCTAGCTTTACTCACTTGGAAGCACTCTGGGAATTATAGCAACCGGCAACCACTACCTCCAGCTGCCAGCCCAGCAAGTGGCAGTCAGAGGTCCCCACATGCAGGGCTGGGTAGGGGGGCACCAGCTTGGTGCCCAGCCCCAGAGGTCCTGGAGGGCAGGGGCAAAACCTTCAGGTACATGGCAGCACCAGATCCCTGGCTAGAGGGCTCTGCTGCATTGTCCACGGGCCTGGAAACCAAGAGCCGAAGGGTAAATAACCTCCCTATTTTCCCCTTTTCAACTACCTGTGGCTAATATCGCAGACATTTCTGCAAGCAAAAATACTTACCTTTTGACCTTTCTCTGCACTTTTGGCTTAGAGCAGAGTTCCCCATAGACAGCCAGCAGCACTGCCCAGGTTCACAGTGCAGAAACGCGCACATTAAATCAGTCCCACTACTGAAAACAACACATATGAATCGAGTTGGTAGGGAAATAGAACTTTATTCTAAGACATGAGCTGAAGCAACGAGCATATGAAGTAACGACCACTAGAAAAAAACTGAAAGAACACATCAAATATTTGTATTGTACCAGTTAAGTTTGAACACAAAAGTCCCTTTCTGTAAAATGTATGCACAGGACAAAAGCATATGCGAAGCTCTAAAGGTCCCCTAAGCATTGCTTTTAATGTCTAAGAAAGAGGTCTCCCCCATGGAAATCTTTAAGCCAGGAAAAAACCCTTCAAGTAACAAAGTTGAAATGATCTGTTGATTCTGTTTGGCACTGTAGAGAAGAAGGGGGATAATATATCCCAGAAGAGTATGCATCTTTAAGATGTATAAATTCAAAGTCCCTAGAACACAAGTCTGCTGCCAGACCAAGTACCGTTTTCTCTTCCTCATTTAGGAAGTCAAGTGAAATATGTCTGTAAAGCACAGGAGGATCACATTCTGGAATTAAAGCTGCAAAGATTACATGGTCTGCTCAATGGTCAGGAAATGTCACTGACATGCATACTCAACAGATCTCTTCCCTTTGTCTTTATAACGGCATCCTATCACTAAGAGCTGAAAATTGCATCAAATTCTACAACTGCTCAAACAAGTATTTCCTTGACTGTCTCAATACAGGTGGCCACGTGCTGCTCTCCTTGAGCTCTCCCTTCACAGTCATTGCAGTACCACTGGAAAAAAGCTGCAAGTGCACACAAAGAGCAGAGGTGGCTCTGTGTAAGTCAGAGGCGGTGGTTATTGTAACCTGGCTCATGCATGTGACAGCAAAAAAGGGGTAGCTGGACCATTTCTGTGCTATTTGCAAGGTCTGTCGACTTCATTCCTTCATTCTAATGCATATATACATAAATACATATATGCATAATGCATAATAGCTTTCAATTATAAGAAAAATGTAATTTATTCTTAAACCTGCTCTTTGGGACTCTAGAATTTTAGTGGTTAATCCACTAAATTCACAGGTAATATGAGTAGAATGGTCACTTTTCTTAACACAGTACCATAAAATGCATCACCTCAGAAATTGCTATCATGGAGGATAATCCAATAAAAACAATGGCAGCAACAAAATTCATTGTCAGGACAAATGTCGGTCAGGCATTAAAAAAATATGTCTCTGAAGAATTGCATTGTTTTCGAAAAATACACTGAAATATTCTATACAAGAATATAGGCATCACACTTATGAATCTAAATTTATAGTCACTAACATGTATTAGCTATTCTCAATAAACCATCTACATTTACTACTCACCTACAGTAGCTACAGTTTCAGATTGGGAACACCACAAATTCATGTACTTTCCCTGAGATCAGTAATCCAAAATAAATAGCCCTGCAAAGGTAACAGTGTAAACTCTGGACTGAATTCTTCGGTAAGTACCAATCCACAAAACCCAAAAAGAACATTAAGCAAACGTAAACATAGCAATCATTTTGTCAGTTTTGAGTTATTCTCAGCAACAGTGGAACTCTATGTGAGACACAGCATCCAAATGTCGAAGACACGTCATTTTTATTGTACAGTATAGTTGTCCTAGTTCACTTTCCTATCATTGAACCCCTGAACACATCCAGCTGTGATGTGGATCTCCAAATCGTGACCCAGATCTGCTCCTCCACTCTGCACCACCTTTACATTGCCTTTAAAGACACTGTTTCTGAGGATCTTATTCTTGAATAGAGGAATGGCGAATAGATCTGTGATAATCCTCTGGACTAGTCACAAGTTCTTGTAAATCATAGCCTCTCAGCAGATGTCCACTGTTTTGTTGAGCAAAGTAATACAGCTGCCTGGCAAACATTGGTTCAACCTTAAGAACAGACAAAACGTTAATCAGACATGTGACAAAACTTCATGCTCCTCATTTTGATTATTTACGGTGGTTTAAGTTAAAAACAAGGCAGGACAAAACAGTTCTGCTTACCAGAATGGGAAAACTATTTCAGCGGTCTCACTAATCTCTATTGTAGGATAGGTCTTGCCTACCCTAGCCTAGCTCTGCTGCCAAGTGCCTTACTACCTGCACACACTTCCTCACCTCCACAGCCTTCATTTAGATGGGCATGTACCAGTGACACAAATGATGAATAAAAAATTGAAGCCCCTTAGCCAGCCCCAGGGTGTGAGTGCTGCCCACAAGACACACATGTCCATGGCCCCTCGAGGTGTTTAAATACATATGCAATGTGTCAAAGTCTTGTCTGCATTGCAAAGGACTTTGAGGACTTAACTTGAAATGCCGGAGCCCTCAGGTAGACTCAGATACACAGACTGTGTTTGAAATTAGACTTCAGCCTAACACCAAGATTTCTCTTGAACACTGAGATAATGAGATTTCTCTTGTTTCTCTTCACTCAAGCTCTGATGAGGAATCTGTTCAACCACCAAGTGGGATTTGTATGATTTAACGCTGCCTTCACTTGCGTCTCTTCAGAAACCACCATTCCCCCTCAGGCCTTTGGGCTCTGACTGCAAATATTTAAGCTGTACACTGAGAACAAACACCTGAAGCACTCCTTACCCTCAGGGGACAGACAAGCTAGATGACACTTCTCCACAACCCACTCCTGCTGGTCAGCCAGTCCCTTCACATTAAGAGTGGGCACCATTTGGAAGGAAAACAATGCCACAGGGGAGGTGGGAAGGTAGCAGGGCAGGTGAGCCAGACAGCTCCCATGGCATGTTTGGTGGGATGGTTGGAGCCCCATGAGCCCCCAGGGTCAGGACAGACTAAGAGGTTAAGCAGACTGAGCATTTGGTAAGGGGGAAGGAAAGCTCTAGAAAGAGCAGGAGATACAGGCTCACAGAAAAGATGCCAGGACCAGAGATGTATAAGGGAGCTGGTGAGAAGAAGGAGGGATGGAAAGCTGGAAAGCCAAAATAGGAACGGAAAAGAGTTTAGGGAGAATCGGGGATGAGCAGCTGTCTCTAACCAGCCATTGCACAGCTCAGGATGGAATTTGTGAGCTTCCCAACTTCCACCCCAAAGAATTGCTAAGCAACAATGCAGCTAAAGGGAGGCCACAGCCTATGATAAAAGCCTGACTACTGAAGGGGCTACTACATTGTCCCCCTTCTGTTGCTACTGAAGGGGCTTTCGAAAAATTAAGAGAGACACCGGTTTTCTTCCCAAGGATGCAATAAGCTAAACCCTGCCACTAATGTGTGCATTATCACCTCTCTTGTGGTTTTATGGGCCAACACAGGCAATTCAGAAAGTACCTGGTCTCAGTCTCTGTCATCACCCTCTCTCAGAGAGCATCCCGAAACACTAGCTTTGAGTGTGTGTGAACTGTGGTCAGTCAGCCCATGAGCTTGCCAGCTACCTGAACCCTGAAGCTGCACAGGCAGTCCCTGCATCTTATTAAGTGCTGAGGTCCCCGAGATGCAGGTTGGGATTCTGGAGCACCTTCAGGTGCAGTGGATGAAAAAGCACAACATCCTGCACTGGCCCGGTGCACTGGCACCACTGCGAGCTGTGCAACTGGTCTGGTGATAACAACACAGCCCAGCAGTTCCAGGGTGCATTTCAGCTTCAAGTATTGATGGGATTTTCAACAGATCACAAATAACACACTCTACAGACAGGGAAAATCAGGTGCCATGCCCTAGTGAGGGCTACTGGTCAGATCTGGGGATTAAACCTTGCTCTGGATGGTGCTGGATTTTCAAGAATTTATTACCTCCCTCACAACCTACATCAGGTTCAAAAGCCTGACTGGCAGATTCACATCCTCGAAGTATGTTTCTTTTAGGTAAGGCAGAAATCCTACTCACATGGGCTGTAATTAGTTTCCTCTGCCTCTGTGGATCTGGAAATTCCTCCCCAAAGCAAAGAGCGACCTGGTATCTTGGCAGTGGACGTCCATGGTGAGCAAAGGCTTGTAGCTCTGGAAAGAGAGAACGTACTGTGTTGTGGAATAATCATGGCAGGCAGGCAAGCACCATGCAGCTGCTTGTTCACTCCTGCCCCCGGCATGGGGGAGAAAAACAGAATGGCAAAAGTAAAAAAAATTGTGCTTTGAGATAACGACATTTTAATGCGTAAAAAGAAGAATAAGAAAAAAAAGACAAAACAAAGAAAAATGGGTGATGGAAAAAGCAGTCGCTCACAACCAGCAGACAAATGCTCAGCCAATCCCCAAGAACAACAACCTCTGGCAAATTCCCTCTTGCCCTGTTTTACTGCAGAAAACAAGGTCATATGGTATGGAATATCCCTCAACTTGGGTCAGCTGTCCCGGCTGTGTCCCTTCCCAGACTCTTGCCCACCCCAGACTGCGTGCTGTGAAACAGAGGAAACCTTGACATTACACTTGCACTGTTCAACGGTAGCTACAACATCCCTGTGTTATCAGCACTGTTTTGGTCACAAATCCAACCCATTGCACCACATGGACCTCTGTGAAGAAAATTAACTCTATTCCAGCCAAAACCAGTATAGGTTGGTAAGATAGACTATGTGGATGACCCTGGAAGACAATAGGAAAAGATAAAGTAACTTCAGGGGAGGACAAGAGAGGTCAGGAAGAAGACAAGAAGTAAAAAGAAGACACTGAGTTTGGAGACTTTCCCACAGATCAGGGGAAGCTAGTTACAGCACTGTAATTTTTCCGTTTGTCTTGTCTCACAATTCATTTCATATGCACAAATCAAGACATCTTCCAATTAGCACTTCTATTGGACCTCGATAGCAGAACCCCTGGAGCAGTAGCTGGGAACCCTGGCAGTAGCTGGGAAGCATTCAAGCAGACACCCAGCAGCAGGACTGAAACCAATGGCTTAACAGAGCCAGAGACTCAAAGTACTGCCAGGCATGAAATTCAGGCACAACTAGGCAGTCATGGAGCCACTGCCACCACTGTGTCTACAGGGGGACACGGAGGTGATAAGAGGTAATGGCTGTATTTAAGTCATGCACTGAGCCAGTAAAAGAGCCTCTTTCTTCTGTGCTCCTGCACTCTCTTCACCAACCCATAACCTTGTGCAAAGTGAAATGGTCAAATTACATCAAATTACATCAAATCACCAATGTTGTGGACCAAATATTGTGTTTTAGACACTGCATTTCCATCCAGTAAAGAAAAAATTCCATCTAAAGCAATATCATTGCTAAACTCTGTATTAAGTGCTGTATTTCTAGACAGCTGACTGGTAAAGATTTTGTTTTAATTTATAACCCTGTTTATGTTTTCTGGAAAAAGTAGAAATTAATATTAATATTAAACCCAATGTATTATAAAGAAGCACTCTCCCTGCTACATAGGGAAGGGAGAGTCTTTGAACTTAACATGGCAAACACATTTTTTCCCAAAATACACCCCTACCATTTCTACTCCAACTGTGAGCTTTTCAGGCCAAGGTGTGAATTCAGTGGCTACCATAACAGCATCCCAACGCTAGCTTGGACTACTGGTGTTACTAGTAGGATCAATAAAACAATGGGCAGCTCTCCTGAAACAAGGAGTAAAGTATAGTTTTCCCCAAAGTCTCCCCAGAATCCCTGAAAAGTGCCATGAACTTTCTGGGGGTATGCCAAGAGAGATGAGCTATTTTCCATGGGAGCCTGCTTCCCTCTGTGCTGCCACAGGACAGGGAAGGATGATCCGCCCAAGGCCAGTCCAACCACACTGCTAATGGTGAACTTCTTTCACCTTCCTCTTTCCCATGTTTTACTTGGCCTCAGCAACCCTCCAAATCCTGAATACCCATGGGAATGCCTACAGCATGGACCTGGAGAAGAAAGCCCTTTCCCACCACCAGGATGAGGTCAGCCCCATGCTTCCCTAAAACACTCCACTCACTCTGTCTCCCTTTCCAGGCCCAAGTGCATCCTCCAACACCAAAGGGCTTCCCATGTTCCTCCCCAAACCTTTCCCATCTCCTGATACTCCAGCTTCATCCGCCTCTCCTTCTGCCGAGACAACCCTTCTCTGGCTGCCACTGTCACATTCCAAGTCCTCTTCCTCTGTGCTCCTACTCTCCAAGCAGCCCAATTTACTGCATTTATGATGCATTTACCTCTCTTCCCAGAGACCATTCCCCTGGTTTCTTATTTATTGCCATTTTAGCTTTCTCAGCAGTAGAGGCTTCTCAACACAGCTCCAGTGCGGTTTGCGTTGCAGGGTTCAGCCCCTCAATGGTTTCCTAACAGCTGCGGTCCATAGCAGTTCTGCATCTGTCCCTTTCTCTGCTGTTCAAGGTTCCCTCTTCTGGCAGAGATCTCCTGCCCCTCTTCTCAAGGGAGACCCAGTTTCCTAAGGTGGGGGAATCCCTAAGCTTGCTTGCAGTCTGGGACCTCAGCACATTCAATTAACATGGAGATGTGATACGCCCATGGCAAGTCACTTACAAACCCAGCCGAGCATCATCACATGCAAAAACTCACTTTGCACACACCACAGACTGTAACTTCAACCACAGGCTTGGGTTTGCACAGGCACTGGTGCATAAGTAATTTAGGAGGGGTGAAAAATAACTATTGTTTGAGCTTCTCTCTGGGGTTAGGTGTCTAAAAAGAGATGTCCTGTCAACCGTTTGGAAGAACCCAGAGTACATCTAAAAAACCACCTGAAGAAAAGGGAAAGGGATTTCCAAAACCATCATCAGGGTAGAATTATACATCTTTAAATTAGCATGTGACTAAAGCCCAAGCCAATACCCTGACCTCAAATTCCCCTTTCTAACTGTCAATTCTCACATTCATATAAGATTTTTCTCTTTAAATGCATTTTTTCTTGACAGTTTTTCTAGGACCACGCATCAACTCTGGAATATAAAGTTGCTAAAACTGCTGTTTTAGATAGATTTAGTTTGCTGTTTGTTTGTTTGTTTGTTTGTTTGTTTTAATTTTGGAAGGCATTATTCCCCTTAGAGTGTGATGCTGGTGCTGATGCTCTGTCCTAGTAAGAAAACACACCAAATCACAGGCACACAGTTCACCTCCAAGTGATGCAAGAAATGTCAAAAAAAGGGACAATGTGTATTACTACTGCCTAAGCTGTCTTCTGGGACAATTACCATCTCCCACTTGTTTCTCTGAGTGGACAGCTCTCCTCTCTAACTGCTCAGGTGTGCTGGGAAGCAGAGTTGAGGCTTTGCCCCTTTCCTTCATGGACTGGAAGGAAAAGGCACTGTCCTAAAGCATGCCCTTCCCCCCTCTGTACTGACCTGTGCAAAACCAGACATTTCCACAGAGCTCTGGCAAGGTAATGCATCTCCTTGCTCAGAATATTACTCAGTCCTGAAATCCCAGAGCTTGTGAAATCCTTTTTACCCCCAAGATATCCTATAAACACTGGCACACACTGAAAAGAAAGCTTTCTACTCAAATTTGTATACCCTGGGCAAGACCTCACGCTGGGTCAAGTTGAGAGCAGTGCGAGTGCAGACTACAGACCCATCCAGGACTCAGACAAGCAGATACAAGATCAGGATCCACTTTGCTATGCCACTCAATTTGAGGAAAGACTGTTTAGTTAGCTTCCTCCTCATGCTTCTTATAGAAATGTGTGGAATTGGGTGTCACCAGCTGAGCATTAGTTCACTCCTGCTGGTTTGTGCAGGGTCATTGAATGTGCACACAGTGCAGAAATTAACAAGACTGTTCAGGATTCAACCACCCCTTGACCGCACTTGCCCAGAAGAATTAAGGGGTAATTCATCAGGTAGCATGAAAAGTGCACTCCTGTAGAGCTGATGTGAACATCGACCAGGTGACATCTCCAGAAACAATATCAAAGCCATAGTGTGAATTACCTGCTAAAAACTGCTGAGTATCAAAGAGCTTGCATGTTTGGTCCCGCTCCAGCTTGTTGGGTCGGTCACTGCAGAGTGCCAGAGGCCCGTCCCAGTAGATCCTGCTTTGGCAAAGTCTCTTAGCGTAGAGGCCATCGGGTGCCATCCACAGTATTACTCCTCGTTCCAGGTGGTTCAGTAGTTTTTCTATGTTCTTCCTCTGGCCATTATCCTCTGGATAAGGGAAGATAACTTGGTCCAGGCTGCTGACCTCGTAACTTTGGCCATGGGATATCCTACAACCTTCAGGACTAGAAGTTGTCACCTCCTTCACCAGTATTTCACGGTAATATAAGCAGATGTGGAGTCGACAGTCTACAAGGAGAAACAAGCAAACAAACAAACAGGAATCACTGAGATACATTAGGACAGATGTTTTCTGTTTCAGATCTGTACTAAGGCCAAGAGACAAGTTTGCATGAGATTTCTGAGCCTGGTGGTCAGCACCACCCAGAAGTTCACATTAACAACTTGTTGGGCATATTAGCATTAATGCTCTCTCACTGTATTAAAAGGGCTACTGATGTGTGGGAAAATTTACATTTCCATTTAAAAGCAAAAATCTGCACATAAAAAGTTGGTGTTTGTCACATTTTCCAAGTTCACGTCACAATTAAACCCACCGGCTCAGTACACTTCCTCAGATTTAATAAGGAAGTAGCTATGTTTCCTCCCAGATTTTGCATAAAAGAGGCTTCTGCACAGGGGACCTGCAAACTTGCACTCAGCTGCCTGAAGAGAAGAGACTGGTGCCTCCAGCTCCAACAGGGCTGTACACAAAATCTCCAGCCTTACTTTCAAGTAGCAGTTTGGTCAACTTGGCTGACTCCTAAGAATTCATATAGCACTGAATACATATATATATATATATATATATATACACGTGTGTGTGTACAATATATGTTATATATACACTCTAACACACACATATACATATATACACACGTATATCCATACATACTGACCCTGATTCAGGGGAACAATCCCGCTCAAGAAACCCGCCAAGCGCCACATTACAGGTTTATCCATTATTCCCACACCTTTTTCCCAGAGTTATTCAAACAGTTCCCCAGCATCTGGACATCTGCAAACCTGGCTGAAATTACTTCTCTTTTCTTTCCTGAACCTCTTTTTTTTTTTTCACCTGCAATAATGAAGCAGAGCAAAGCCAGATGGCAACAGCAGGAGCACAACCAAGCACCCAAGTAACACCAATTTTTGTGGGGGCTCATCTCAGATGAAAAAGTGAGCCTTAATTAAGTCACTGACCCCCCCAAAATTTCCAAACTCCTCTGGGAAGGTCTGATTTGGTGTCTCACCAAAGCAACCCAGTATTAATACTGTGAGCACTTCCATTAATTTTAACAACCTCCACCCCTTGGAGCTGGAGTTAGAGGTGCTTAAGTATCCTGGAAAACAGAGGCTTAACATTATACACCAAATTCATTCATTAAAGAGATTTTCTTTTTTTTTCCCCCTTCTTTTTAACTTTCATCAGAAAGGAGAGATGGTTCCTAGACAAGTCAAAATGGAAAGTCTCTTGTCAAGTTCCCCAGGAAGCCTGGGGGTTACAGACCTTACCTGACAGGGCGAGAGCTTCACCAGACCTTATGCTTGGCTCAATCGGGATGCCAGGAGTCTGGGACTCAGGAGGAGCACAAGCATAAAAGGTTCCTGTCACCTGACAACCTGTTTTCACAAACAAAAGTCAGTGACAGTGGCCTAAATCCTGAAAGAAAAGCTAGGGCAGAGATCACAGCAATGCAAAAGTGAGTTTTCCTGGGCCCCAACAGGAACTCTCTCTTTCCCCTTCTTCTGAAAAAGGTCCTATTTCCCAGTTTTTCCAGGTATGCCAACTCTACCAACCACTCCAAATGTTACTTGGACTGTGTTTGTATTTGGGTCTTTATGAAATATTCCCTTAGCATTTTAGTATTACCGCCAAGTCCTTTTCCTTACCTAACACGTTATTCTATTAGAGAAATAATTTACGTTGTTAACTACACAACAGTGCTCTTAAAAGTCACCTGCATGAAACAATCTATTTTGTATAAGGAATTTTACTAGTGATGGGTTTAACAATAAAGCTGGGATTAACACTGTTTTAATGTAGGTAAAGAAAAATGTGCAGGAGAAGGTTATCGGGGTTTTATTTATATGTTTAACTGCTGCAGAGGATGTACTTCAGAGCAGAGTTCATTCTGCTTGCTACATTGATTTTTTATTAGCAAATAGCTCAACTAAAAGCAAAGGATTCTGCCTAATAATTCCAATATACTGCCAGCAAAAGTTGCAGTGCACTGAGAATTTACTTTTCAGCAGATTTCTCTGCACCAAAACCTCTAGAGAGCTGTCCTCTGAAAATGTAGCGCCTACTCTAAGAAGTCCTTTTTTTGCTTTCCATCTTTTCCTGCCCTTCTGAACCAGCTGCTTCTCCTCACAAAGCAAATGCCTGCATTCTCAGGTGAGTTATCCTAGAGGGGTCTACAGCACATGGTTCCCTTTCTCTTATGTTTTATTCCCTGCAGGCTTCAGCATTGCCAATTTTCACACTTCAGGCTTTTTCCTAAGGATGCAGAGCTTGGAAAGCCATGATTACGTTAGGCTCCAGTACTGTGAGATCTTCAGGGAAGGGAACGTTTCTTTATTCTGCTTCTGCCGTGCCAGCCCCAAGAGAGCCTCAATCTATGACAAGTTGTCCCACTGCTGCAGCACTAAAATAAAGTAATAATTCCAGCTTTCTTCTCGGTAGAATAATGCCAGTCTAACCAACAAGGCCGGAGGGAAAACCTCAGTGACATGTGCCTCAGAATGTCCGAAATCAGAAAAAAAGCTAAAGAACATATGTTCCCATTTGGGTTCTTTTGTGGGGCTTGGTTGCCTTCTTTGTTGCTCAAGGCTTTTGAGACAGCTGAGAACTTTGGGGGCTGACTGGTATCAATTCAGAGGACTGTGTAGCCCACACATTATAATATATATGGTGGCAGGAAATGCAAGAGCCCAGGCAAAGACTCTTGCCATGGACCTGTGGCTCTCTTAAGGGAACCCAGCACTCCTCTCTGCCCACTTCTGTGAATTCCAATCAAATCTACAAGGAATAAACCTGAAAACTGAGGTTCCTCTAGGTGACCAACCTCAGCAAGCAGCCCTAAACAGGAGCGTCTTACCATTTTCACAGCCGGGCCCTTGCCAGTGATGACTGCGAGCTGGGAAGGGGACGCTGGCGCACTGGTAGGGAATGTCAGGATGTGGCTGCTCCGGGGCAAACTCCCTCCAGTTCCGTTCATGGGGTACCATGTAGTTCGGTACCTATTCAATTTAACGAGATTATTTTTTTTAGTAGGCAGCTGTCAAAACTGATGCTGTGCATTGTATCAGCTTTCATATCTAAGCTCCTTGATTTTCTCTGCCAAAGCTCGTGGAGGTCTAAGCTTTGCCCCGACTACACGAATGGCACTTCGCCACCACCACCAATGAGGCTTTCAAATGAGTTTCCCACCACTGGTGTAAATAATAAGCAGAGTGGAATAACAAAAGGCAGTCAAAGCACTGCTGGTAAATGTCTGCTTGAAAGAGCAAGGCTTCATTGGGTGCTTACATTCTGGCATCAACAGAATGGCAGTGCACTAGTATCTATCGTCCAACAGAAAAGAACCATTACTCTGGGATAAACAACACCAAGGGAAATCAATTGCCCTGTGGCCTCATCTGACATTAGAGAAATTGCTTCTCAATTTCTCAATTTCCATAATAAAGTTTTTTCACAGAGAGAACTAGAGATCCCCACCAGCAAGGACAAACAGCATAGAAATTATGCTGCTCAGTGTAGAAGCACCAAGCAAGACGCTTAACTAATGCCATACCTGGGATGGTAGTGCAGTGTAAGGAGATGTTATTGGAAAGGGATGGTTCATCATTAATGGCTGCTCCTCCATACTGATCTGCTTTGCACCTATGTTCACCAGAGGGATGAAAATAAACTATGTCAACCACATCTGCAGAAATCTGAAATCAGCCCATTGAAGACAAATCCGTACAACCTGCCACTGAAAGACCAGAGGACCAAAATGCCCTTGGGACCAGCTTCCCAGCTCCCTCTCGCAGGCAGCTCCAGGAGGCAGTCTGTCCGGTTGGGTTCTCCAGTGCCCCACAGCACAGTGCTGCCCCGCCATACCTAGTGCACAATGATGCCAAGCCTTTGCATCCTACAAGCCCTGCCTGGCACCAAGGACTTCCTGGAGAGCAGACAGTGCCTCTGCCTCTGCCCTGGAGGCTGCAAGCTGGGCATCCCTTCTCTCCCAGCTCTTCTCCCTGCAGTAGTTACTGACTGTTTGCCTCAAAACACTCTCCCCTGTATTCAGCATCTAGATCCTACACGCAATTTTTTTTTTCGCCTGTCCCTTGAGCTGCCTGCTTGGCCCTCACTACACAGAACTGGCAGGGAGGCTCCAGCTAAAAGAGCAACTCCTCCAGTGATGTGCAGGGCTGCATCTTCTTGCAAGGGCCCCCTTTCAGTGCTCTGACTCAAATGCCAGCAGTCATCCTGTAGACACAGCCTCTAAAGTCATCAGAACAAGCTGCACTTGAGCCCTTATTTTGGCTCCTTAAAAGACTTAAAAAGACTGCAGTGCCATTCCAGAAAAGCACACTTCAGTCCTCATATGCTTACAATAAGACATATTCACACTGTTACACAGGGAATTTGAGATGCTTTACCTTTTTTAGCTCCTTCTGGCACTATTCTGTACACTTTATAGGGATCTGAAATGTCCAGCTGGCTTCTCTCCACCAATTCTTCAAAGTCATTGCTCTTGTTCAAAGCACACCTTAATCTTGTCTTCCAGGTAGGGGGATCTGGTTTATCAATGCCCTCTCTGAACTTTCCTTTAAAAAGAGCCCAAGCCTGAAAACATTTCAGATAATCAAAAGAGCAAGAAAAAGAAGAAAAGAAAAAAAAAAAAAGAAAAAAAAAGAATCAACTACAAGGTACAGTGCTTGAAACAGCCTATATGTGTGTGCTTATATGTGCATGAATTTACTCCCTATAGGTTCAGGCTAAAAAAACCCCAGCATGGTAAGGTAGGAAAAACAATTTAGCAGGCACAAGAAACGGGAGAAAACAATCCAAGATGAATGTGGTAACAGATGTGCTGCAGTCCCACCAGCATTTAGCTCCACACAGAGAAATTAAAAAGGGGGTGGGGGGGTATGTCCCGCAAACACAGGGGACAGCAGGGCACAGCCAGGGCCACCAGCCAGGCAGCTGGCAGCAGCACCAACCAGCAGAACCAGCCTGTAGAAGCGGATGCCAAGGACAGGATGGTGAGGGGCATTGCAGAGCCTCCAGGCATCCCTCCTGCCCTGCCTATGTTCCACAGCCCCAAGCCCGCTGAGCCTTACCTTAAAGAGGGCAGCATCCTCCTCACGGTTGTAGTCCTGCTTGCCAGCATGCTTCCAGGGGATGCGGAAGATGCTCTTCTCATCGTTCTCCCACACCAGCCCGGGGTACTTGCCACTGTCTATCTGGTCGATCAGCCACTGGCGGAGTTTCCCGTTGCCACAGCTCACCGAGTTCATCCCGCACTCGCCCGGCTCCAAGTTCATGCCACTTGTGTCAGAGGTTGGGTAGGGGTTTTTGGGTTGCCCCACCAAGCTGACCTCTCCACAGATGTCCAAGCACCAGTTCTCTGGGGGGCTGTGAAGAGGGAAGAAATGGGCAGGATGGGAGAGAGGAAATCCCACAAGTTAAGTGCTGGGCAAAGTCCTCGCCATCAGTCCCTAATGCCACACGTACCACAGACCAAACAGCAGCTCCCCATCATACAGAGGGGCCCTGGGACATGCAGGGGGCCCTTGGGGGGCCCGGGAAACATGGTACAGAGCCTCAGGAAACTGGGCACAGCCCCCCACAGACCTCCACAGGCACTGGTCCCGCCGCAGACTTTGACAGACTTCCCCCTGCCCCGACACTGTTTTGCATGAATATACATCGGTTGTTGAAATTTTCATTGTAAGTGACTCAAGGCACAAATCCCTAGTCCTGCTCAAAGTTCAACTGGGGGGTTGCTTTTCGACCAAAAGAGGAAAAAATTGCATAAAAATTTATCTGCAAATGACAGTGCACATATGTGACATTAGACACATGCACACAATTTGGAGGGCTCCACATGCAGTTATGATTTATACGGCATCTATCTATAACATCGAAGTAGTTTTCACAAGCTCCCTTAAGCAAGACACATTTGAACACATGATGTCCTATACATATCTACCCCTCCAACTGCTCCCAGCACTCATACATAGCAACATTCAAATCTATACATCACATATACCTAAAAGTGGAAAGACAGCAACCCACGGAGCCTGGCATAAGGGCACTGTCCCCAGCGACGTGGGAGCTTGCAGCCCACCACGCAGAGGTGCACACATGCACAGGGAGCGGTGCGGCTCTGCAGTGACAGGCACCTGCTGGAAAGGTGCTAACGACAGGACACCAGTGACAGGGACCTGGCATCAGGTTTATCCCATCGATCTGAAAAAGTGCTTGAATGCCCAAGAGCTTAGTTTCGTGGGTGTCGTCCCCCCACCCCCACCCCCCGCCTATTACATCTAAAAAAGGGATTCCTCACCCAGGAATCTTTGTCTCCACACACGAGGAGCCTTTCGGAGCCCCTTGCCAGACAGGTGCACACTACTGTGGGCAGACGGGCAGCTCCGCTCAGCATCCCTTACACCCTTCGGCAGGGGGAGCATCCCCCCGGACACCAAACCCGGT
The DNA here is from genome assembly GCA_035583135.1 of Lophotriccus pileatus. Lineage (NCBI taxonomy): Eukaryota > Metazoa > Chordata > Aves > Passeriformes > Tyrannidae > Lophotriccus > Lophotriccus pileatus. The sequence goes on along the minus strand of JAWWES010000081.1, from coordinate 67,160,864 downwards.
CCCCCAGCATCTCCATCGCACATGGTGCGTCTGGTGGGGGGCGTCCGGGGCCGCGGCTCCCCCGCGCGGGGCCCGCCGGAGCCCGTGCGAAGAGTCCAAGAAAGTAATTTTTCCCTCTTTGACTGAGCAAGAACCGAATCCCTCCCATAAATTTCCGCGACCCTCCCGAGGGCAGGGAGAACCGGCCGGGCCGGGGACCGGGTGCGCGCCTTCACCTCTTGGGCACACGACGGGCGGGCATTAGTTTTTCGTTTTAAATTAGGGTAAAATTGAATAAAAAGTAAAAGGAAAAAAATAAAAAAATATTTTAAAAAAGCGCCAAAGGGCTCTCTCAGGTGCCCACAGCCACAGGAGCAGCCCCGACGGCGGGAAGCCAAGGCGGGCGCCCGCACCGCCCACCCCGCCTCCCTCCCTGTCCCGCCGGGTCCCGCGGCGGGTCCGCCGTGCCCTGGCGGCGTGCGGGGGACTCGGGAGCCCGGGGGGGGCTCCGCCACCCTTACCTCTGTCGCGGCACTGGGAGCGGGCAGGGGCCGCCGGCTGCCGCGGTGGCCGCTGAGACGGGGCGCACGGCGACTGGGCCGGCGGCACCGGGAAGTTTCTTTATATGATGGAGGGCGTCGTGCCCGGGCTGGGGGAGGCGGGCCCGGGCCCGGAGGTGGAGCCGGCAGAGGGGAGCGGGGACTTGGCGAGCTGGAAAACATCTGAGGCAGTGACACATACCCATTGCTGGTAAACACACGCTGCGGGCGGGAGGGCGTGCAGCCCGGCGCCCTCTCTGCGTCCCCGCTGGGTTGGGTTTTTTTTAAATCTATACAGACAGGCACACATACATAAATAGTCCGGGGAAACTCCTACCTGTGAGAGCCGGGCGGCTTTTACTGTAAAGACCCAGCTCGCTACACCCACCAGAAACGTCCTAGACGGCGCCTGCCGGGCCCCCGGGATGCTCGGGGAGACGGCGGGGGCATCCGCCCACCCACCAAGGCCGTGCCCGGGGTCGCTACCCTCTGCCGGCACCCTTTGCGATCCAAGCCGGCTTTGCCTGGGCTACAGAGCCGGGATCGCGGAGGGGGATGAGGCACGCACCCGCTCCCCTTTACCCCGGAGCTCGGGATCTCCCCGTCCAGCCTATATTTAGGGAATATATTTTTTTCCCTAAGGTGTGAAATTGGGGGCAAGGTGGGGACGAGCAGCGGCGCCGAGCACCGCAGCCAGCGAACCCCGACGGGGCGGCAGCAGCCAGAGCGGGGGCAGCCGCCAGCCTTGGCCGGGAGCGGCTCCCGCACTCCTCAGCCAGGGCATGCTGCCTCAGGAAAGCTCATCTTAAGGCACCAGGACCCCAACCCACTCGTTGGCCTGCCTTCAAAGCCCCCAGCCCTAACGTGGTTGGAGCTGGTGGATGAAGGAGCAAGGTCCGGGCTTGCATGAAAGTCTCTCTTACCGCCTTTCAGGTTTCAAACACGTGTTTCATGCCACGACACTTTCTTGTTGTTGTTCTGTTCTAACGTCTCCAACACACATCCACATCCTTTCTGCTGTAACGTATCAGATCAAAAAACCAGTCATTGCGCGCTGCGCTGGCAGGCTGCCGGCGTGAAGGGTACACGCAGAGTTTAGGATATTAATTGCAAATCTTCAACGCCATCTTCTGAAATTTAAATGCAATTATCGACACGTTTTGAGGGAGAAGTGAGAAGTGCAGGCATTTTTAGATATTGGGTTTATAACCACAGCATCCATCCTCTGAAAAAAGAATTGGCAGTGCCCATCCAAAATCTTTTCAGTCCTGAGTTAAGGCACCTTTGAAACATTAAAATACATCTTTGAGATTGGAGGTGACTGCCACCATAAATCAGGATGAGCAACCACAGCTTTACCAAAAGGCATCTGAAAGACTGTCTAAAAATCCAATTTCAATTCCTAGGGGTAAGACTGTGCGGTATTACTCAGGGCGCCAGTTGTAATTTCACTAAGTATAAAACCATCTTGAAATATATCACTGTAAAAGGAACACTTCTAAAGTCTTCTGGTTTGCAGTTTTTAAACTAGCAAATTCTGAGCCAGGGTGAAACAGGCAGATTGGATCCGCATTAGGTCAAGCCCTTCAAAAGAAAAATAAAAACCTTCTCTCTCAAATGCCGGAGAAAATTTTTAAAAAATAGTTGCTCTTGTCCAAGGAAATCCATGTATAGATAGCAAAGTAGATGAGCTGCACATTAAGAGATGATAAAGTCAATCATAAAAACTCCAGAGAGTACATATGTAGAAAATTACCTGGCTGGCTGGTTGGTTGCTGTCTTTGTGCAGCAAGAACTCTATTACTAAATATCTTCAGTTGCCTAAATGTTAGAGGAGATGATTAAAGCCAGACCCTTATATGTACACTTGGCCTTTGTGAATCAGTGTGCCCATGAATAAGACATGTTAAGCTCATTAGCTTTGCTGACTTTGTTACTTGGGGTTTCTGGACATCAACCATTTCCATTTAAGATGGCAAAAGTATGCAGGACTGCCAGTAGAAAACTCTGATCAATAACACAACTGCAGTGTCTCCACTGCAGCAGTGCACCGGTACACTTCTGTTGGGTGCTTTTTGCATATACTGAGACAATTCCTCCCTAACCGGCCTTACTAGCACCCCACCACCTGTTCATCCTTTTCTAGTGTTTTCCACACCATTCTGACTCTTCAAACCTTACCCAAAAGCACTGCTGCCTTCATGGAAGCTTTCTGAGTTAATGACTGACTTGAAGTCCCCTTGTGAAAATGCTCTTGCTGCTGTTTAACCACGGCAGTCACCACTGGGCCCCCTGTTTTTCACACTCTTTAAGGTCACACTGACTAAAGGCATACCAGGAAAAGTGACTGTTTCTTCTCAACAGTCGCTCACATGCCCTCAGCACACAGAAAGATGGCTTCTGCTTTCACCAAACCCCTCTGAAGTCCCAGCTGACTCACCTGGGAATTGCACCCAAGGCAGAAAAGCAAAGAGAGATGTCAGCTCAGAGCAGAGCAGCTGCCAGGGGCTCTCTGAAATGGGTCCCTACGGAAAGGGGCAGTGCTGAGCCAAAAGGCACACATGTTAAATACTCTTGCACCCAGGAGTGTGTTTACTCCTCCTTTCTTTCAGGAAGGTTGCCCTTCCTCTCTGGGTACAAAGGCTCTTCTGCCTCCCTAAAATACTACTGGGTTAACGCAGACTCTAACCCAGGGGGGCCTGTTAGAAATACGCCAGAGGCAATACATCTGGCATCGGAGGCTTTTTGAGTATTGTGGCTCATTGCGAGGCTCTGTCTGCACCAGAGACCATGAAATCCCCTTGGGCACCAGCACAGGGGGTGTTCCTTGGCGCAGAAGAGGAACCTACCTGTTGAGCGGAGTGAGCGGTGCTCACTCCCTCACGCTGCTCCCTGGGGTGGGGGAGCTGCACGGGTTACACTGGCCACCCATCTGCCGGTGGCTCTGGTAGGAGTGTGCTTGTGGCAGAGGGTCCCAGCGGGTCTGGCCCCCTGCACTCCTGCTGCAGCCCAGAGCAGATCGACCAGTGAGCAGGTGGATCTGCACAGCAGCAAGTGAGCTCCTTCCTCAGTGGTCCAGCTCTCCTCTTGAGTGAAACACCTGACCAGAGCTCTTCAGGAACCCAGCAAAGCTTGTGCTGAAACTCTTGACCAATGACATCAGTAAATGCATTTTCAGAAGTGGATTAAGCCCCTAAAAGTGGTTTTGGAAAGCATGCAGCTATGTTGTCTACATCTTTAGCTGTTCCAAAACCCCTTTTCTGAGATGGAGGTGTTTCAAGGACTCAGCACCTTGACCAGAGGGTCTTCTTCCCTCAGAAATCCTTGCCAATCTCTGGTAGGAAGTCCCTGTGGAATTATGTCCTCTGCCTCCCAAAGCAGCAATGCAACTTCGACCCCGAACAGGGGCAGTAGTAAAGCCTCCCAACAGCACAGTCAACAGCTCTGAGGCACAGGGTTGAGATCAAAAGTCATTTATACATCAGAAAGACCTCTGTGGATGTAATTGAATGAATTCAGAGATACTGTGAATATTCAGAGCAGATTCCCAATTACCTTGATTTATTCCAGCAAAGCACCTACTCTATAAGCAGTCTAACATGAGCCATAACAGGCAGTTTCAAGCACCTTATGCTGTGGTAACTTCAACTTCTGGTGTCATAAGAGCTCCTTTCCCATTTTGGAAGGGTATTTACAGTTCCTCCATTTAAAATAGTGACTCCAAAGCCAGTATTAGTCTGTCATATATTTTCCATAATACTGGTTGCAGAGACATTTTAAGGCAGTAGAAATAAAATAAACTGGCAAGTATACCTATGTCTTCTAAGCAGAGAAGTCTCACAGCCCAGTTGATTATTATTTTGGGTGGATCTGGTGTATTCTTTTCCTGTATTTCTGTCTGCTTGCTAGCCAAGAATATTTCAAGCCAATTTTCATTAGGTTGCTTTCATGCCTCCGTACATCAGCCTGTGTGTGGGACTGAAAGAGTCCTTCACCGCATATCCTAACTCCTGAGATATCATAGAATCATGGATTCAGTTGGATTGGAAAAGACCTTTAAAATCATCACGTGCAACTGGAAACCTAGCACTGCCAAGTCCGCCACAACATAAGACAATACATCAACTGTAAAATCTATTTTTTAGAAACATCTGCAAATATACATCACATAAAATGGAACTGCTATTCCTTTGAAGGGAAAAGGCTGGAATGCACATCCAACCAACGTGGCACACAAGCAGCAAAGCACCCTTCCCTGATGCCATGTCTCCAGGAACTTGGAAACCCTGGGTTAACACCTTCACATCCACAAACCAACAGCAACATTTTTATGGACTTCCCACTTCTCAGGAAAAGAGGCTTCTAATCTCCTGATTGAGCAGCCTCCCCACCTCCCCATAGCAGTTTAATCTGTGCTAGTCCAGCTACTTTCAACAGCAAGTACCAGCCATAAAGCTAAAGAAAAAAGAAAAATTAAGGGAAAAGAAAAAAATTATAACCAGTTTTCAAATTAAAAAATAAGGAAAGCATAGTTGCTATCCTTTAACACAGTAAATTTCTGAAAAATTCTGAACATAAAAATGTATTTATGAAGAATGTATTTGTTTTGTCTTGAAGTAGTGATTTAAATTACATGTAGTCATTAAATAGTCATTATTCACAGCCTCTGTCCAAGCAGCTGACCTGTCAGTGACCTTCAACTCTCTCCCAGTTCTACCCAATGAGTTCAGGCAAGGGCAAGAGCTGTCTTCTTGGAGAGATGAGCATCGCAAGGGTCATGCTCATCCACCTGATTCTAAGAGGAAACCTCTGCTCTTACCTACTTTGCTTTTTCTTGTTTCTTTGCATTTGATTGAAGAAACTGAAGGCTTCCAGTTTTGATGAAAGGAGAAATACTCAATTTTTTAAAAAACTTAATTTTTTTACCAGCCACCATTTCCATTCTTTAAAGTGCATTGTACTAAATAATAGTAAGTACCAGTAGCAATCGCTGTTTTTTAAAAGACCAGGATCTGTCTGGGGCAGGTTCTAGCTTTTAAAATAAAAACATAAAGCTAAACATGATGCATTGCTGCAAGAATTTAAAATTTACAACAAATAAAACCTCTGTCATAGAAGCAGATCAAGGGGAAAAAAAATCTTCTTCCATACTATTTTTAAAGAATAATAGAGAACTCCTTTAGGAAAACTTTGGTTTAAAGTTGTTCCATTTCCATATGAAAACTCAAAACCTAATCTGCTTGATATTTGACAAAATAGAAAAAAAAAAAATAAAAATCTGTTACAATTCTCTTTTGAAGGCTTTAAAATTTATATGTTTTTATTTGCTTATCATAGCCAGAATATTTTCTCAACCTTTATTTTTGTGTTTTCTGGTTGGTTTGCTTTTAAGTGCAAAAAAGGTTTAGTTCATAATGACCTCCAGTATACAAATCAGCCAGCTCTGGTGCTGGCCAAGAGATGCTGGGAGCAGCCTTTCTCTTATATAGTTTCAGACTTCCATCTATGCATGGCATTTATCAAGATCTGCCCGAGACAAGGCAAGGGAACCATCGTCCTTTGCCAGTGATGTGAAGCACCGCATGGCCATGTGTCCCCTATTCTCTGGAGTAAGAGGTCCACCTCACTGCCACCTGATAAGTCTTACCCTTCATCCGGTGAAGGAGGTAAATCCAAGTTATAGGAATTTTAATTATTTTTTTTTCCATATCCCACCTCCTTTATTTGCAGTAAAAAGATTAGTCACACAGGGTGTTAGATTGCAGACTGTCAGCCCACCTGACCAAATTTCTCCAGCTATGTTGTGTCCTCAGAGTATTTACCATAAATGTAGTTTACAAACTGCACTCAAAGACATCCCAAATGTGACCAGCACTGACAAAAAACAGTTATTGCATCCTGATCACCAAAGTTAAACCAAGCTCTCACCACAGCAGAGAAGTGGGACTGCTCCAGAGGGGGTACCTGATCTGAACGTGATTTATTACAGCAAAGAACAAGGTGACAGCTACATTTACACCCTTGGAAACACTCCCTTTTCAGAGTCCATTTCCAAACCGTGGGACCCACAGGGAGAGGGTCAGGAGGACTGTTGTCAAAATGGGACAAAGATACAGCTGGTGACAGGAGCGCTGCCGCCACTTGAGTGCCTGGGCTGAGACACCCCCAGGATCACTCTCTTGAGTCCATTCCTCCAGCAAGGAAAAAGTGACTTTCCAGGGATTTGGAGTGCACTGAGCACTGCCTGGCACACTGTTTGATTCCTGGCACATTTTGATTTTGTCAAGAGTCTGTGGCTGGATGATACTCCAAGTGTTGGACATCCCAGGACACTGTGAGAACTCCATGCCCTGCTGATGTGATGACTTTAAGTACTTTTCACTTTAACCAGGTTGCCAGGTTTCATACCAGCAAATATAAGGAGTGTGCTTGGATTCCTTTGTATCTAAGTTCAAACCCACATAATTTCCTGGGTTCAAAAGATCAACTTGGTTTTGCATATTTTGGGGTTGAGGTTCCACTTCAAAGAAACTGAGCTGCAAGGAGCTCAGTTAAATCAGAAAATGACTTGGAGAGGGAAGGGATTAAGGTGGCACAACAAGAAAAATCACTGAAAACTAAACACTGAACATTAAAAAAATCCACAAGATATATATTGCATATGTATCATCCATTCTGTTCCTACTACCTACTACAATTCTGCATTAAATATAATACTCTCTGAGTTTTCTGTCATTTTAAATTGGAGGGTCTTTCTGAAAAGCAACACAAAGCAAGAATTCCAATGATAGAGAAAGGAACTCAGGTGGGAGGGAGCGTTGGGAAGTTTCACAAAAGTCATAGATGTGGCTGCCACTAAGATTTCTCTGCTTTAAAGAAACTGGGAAGGTCTCCAGTGGCACATTTGTGGCACATACAACCCTTTGGAAGGAGCTGTAGAATTTCAAACACCCTTTTTCATCCTATGTTGATTAGTGAGGGGTAAATCCTCAACCCGGGCTTACTGAGCAGATGGTGATGAGATGCAGATAGTTGTGAGAACGAGGTGGTGATGGTCTGGCAGTTTGTGTTACGTTCTTCTTTTTGATAGACAAAAGAGGAACTCAAAGCCCCAAAGGAAAAATACTTAGTGAGCAAGGGAGGCTATAATCTATAGTATTTAAAGAAAAATTCCCTTATCAATTGTTCTTCCTTAGGCAGCAGCAAAATTACCCTGCCTATGTTTTTCTGTTGAGGAGAGACTTGACTCGTCATTCACAGGGGCACAGCGTGAGTTTGACTGTAATCTAGAGCGAGGGAGGGAGTGAGCCCTAAATGAATGTACAGTGGTATTTCACTTTGGAAAAAAAATCATGTCAGCCCTACTAGATGTGCAGAAGAATGATCTAAAAGGAAACAGGTCCTTGTAAACAAGAATTTCGGTGGAGGGTGAGAATGGGGGATAGCAAGTACATCCAGTCAGAATTTCTCCTACTATCAATGATCAGTCTAGCACATATATAAAGTGGTGAATGCCTCCTATAAGTTTTCAAAAACATCTAACACCTTCATTAGCTGCAACATCAAATGCAACCAAACATCAGCACAGCACTAGATGAGCTCCAGCTCTTGGATCAGGAGGCCCCACAAAGCACTACACAGGTAAGGTGTCCTGGGCAGGGGGTTTGGTGCAAGATCTTGCAGGGTGAATTCATCCTTCTGCAGTCCTGTGACAACTGGGACATTTGTGTTACAGTCCTCCTTGCCAAGTACCTTTATAAATGAGAGGGAATGAGAGTGTGGAGAGCGCTTGACAAGCTCAAAGTAAGCCATCTCTCCTGGAATGTCAGTATCTCTTGGCCTAAGACAGCTGTGGCACTTGTTTTCTGTACCGTGGAGTAGAATGGAATGAGCAGCATAATCAGGCTTCTCCTCCTCACTGATGCTTGCTCCCTCCAGCAATGGGGCCGGGTGGAACAAGGAGGTTATGGCAGGACTCCTCAGGGCTCATCACCTTGCTCTGCACCCCAATGCAAGAGCCGGCTGCATGGAAATCTGCCAGGGAAGAGGTGGAACGTAGAGGCACAGGCGCTGCCCAAACAGCAGGCTGTGGCTGGGACCGGTGGCTGCGCTGCTCCCCTGCTGGCTGCCTGGTGTGCTTCTCCCCCCTGGCTGGTAAAGGGAGGCTCAGGAATTCTTCTCCTTCCTTATAGAGCCCATCACCACAGTGCTCATAGAACCTTATTTCCAACGTTGCTGAGAGCATACCCGAGTCCGCAAAGTGCAAGTAGACTCTGGCTGATGGAGGATAAAAGTATCAAATGTGAGGGAGAATATACAAGAGCTGAAACACTGCCAGAAGACAGGAGGAAACTTCACAACATTGTAGGTAACATTGCGGCCATTTCAGAAAAAGAGACTAGGCTGCTTTTGGAAATGTCTGCCTGAACAATGAGTATGTGAAATTACAGTAACAATACATTATTACAACTCCTCCCACCTTTCTCCACTTCAGATCACAGCAAGTGTAGAGCTGCATCCAGAACTGTCTCATCAAGAGAATAGCATTTGGGACCACCAAAGGCTATTTGCAAGGGTAGAGGGGGAAATTTTCCATGGCAAAGAAGTGCTGCTTTCCTTCTAGTGACATGAAAAATACTCCCCTTTTTAGACACATTGCCCACATGGCTTTATTTCACTTTATCTCAGGAAAATCGTGAATATTCTCTTGATTTCACCTGACAGTTGATGCTGGCCTACCATGCCTTCTGAGGAGTAAACAGCTGCAGCAATTGTTGACAGCTGATGCAGCCTGGATGGCCTCTTTCAGTAACTTTTATACCAGGTTGCTCTTTTCTAATGGTGAAAAAAGAAGAGATCTCTGCATGCATGGCTACACCTGGTTAGCATGAACAGGAAGGATGCTCTGAAGGGTGACTTACTAGCATGGCAGAATGCTTCCCTTTTGAAGCAAAATAATTTTTTTCACATTGTCAGTGATGCAAGTTTAGCCACACACACTTCTGCTGAAGGTGCTGCATGCTAGAAAACACCAAGAAATTCCCTCACCCACTTAGCATTACTCATTTTGTTACATAATTTTTTTTTTTTTTCCTTTTGCTGCAGATTGGGTCAATAAATACATGACCCTTAAATAAAACCCCAGCTATCTGTTGTGCTTCTTTATAGAAAATGCAATTCTGGCTGTGACTGAGCGGGAAGGCACCATGGGCTACTGGTCCGAGCAAGATGGCATGGATAACTTGCCATTGGTTTTACTGCAGCACCTCAGGCCCATTGTGGCACAGTTCATCCATTATTGCCTCTGGATATTCAGACCTACGAGACTTATAAAGGCCTTTGAAATCCCCTTGCAGTGCTCTCCAGCTCTTACTGCTGAGAAAGGACAGAAGTCGCTGCCACTGGTTGCTGTAAGGAGCATATTGTCAAATGTGCTTCGTTGTTTTAAAGTTTCTCTAACCCTTTTCTTACACAGACATATGGTCCTTGCAGATGGGAGAACTTACGTGTGAAATGAGAAGATGAAATCCCGTTGCATCTCTATGTAAGGCAAAATCCTGTTACATCTCTCTATTGCTACATTAGCCTTTACCCCCATGCTGGAACTGCAACTGGCCTTGAGAATGGGGGGGGTGAGGTTGGAAGGAAAGAAAGAAATAAATGACCATTCGGTGGCCTTAAATTGCTACTCAAAGCACCGAATGCCAGATCCTGCTGTCACTGAACTGGAGAGGAGTTTCCCCACTGGCTTCACTGGGAACAAAGTGTCCAGGCCAGGAGCTGCCTGTTGCACAGGGACAAACAGTCCCAATCTTGCCAGTGCAAGGGGCTGCCTGCTGCTACGCTGCCCTAGCAGCTGTGAATTATGAGGTTTCCCTCCCCAGCTGCAAGGCAATGACTTTTAAAAAGACTTTCTGAAAAGGACAGACAGCAGAATTTAAGGGGATGCAAACAAAATTCCCTGCTGTCACAGTGCTTCTTAAGTAATAGTAAATGCTCCACATAAAATGGCACATGTATTGGGCTTCTGAGCCATCTCTGGGGTGAGGACTTTACCGGCACAGTTACTTCCAAGTCTCCACAGCACTGGCAGAATCATATTACTAACAGCAGTCCCAGGACACAGCTTCAGTGATGTTCCCTCTCCATCTAAACTCCAGCCTGAAACCTAGACCAATAACCATTTAATCTGTGATGTATCTCAGTATGATAGAGAGCAGTGCCCAGTTGTCCTATGTCCGGAATAGGTGTGCACTTCCCCATCAGGCAGTTCTCTCTATTAGAACCTGGGAGAGCTCCAAGGACTGGTGCTTATTTTTTTTTTTAAGGCAAATGAGGAACACATCATATGTAGTTGGAGAAGCAGCAGTACAGGCTGTCCTCATTATGAGAAAAAATAAAATAAGTATCTGACAGAGTACTCAAAAACATCATTATTGCTGCCCAAGGCTCATTTGGGAATCCATATTACAAGGGCTCTGCTTGGGACCAATTCTTGCCTCTTCCCCCAAAGGTCCACTTGATTTTGATGCTCATCAGAGACCAAAAAAGATCCTTTTGGCAACTCTCAATCTATAAATTTACACTTTAAAATATTAACTCACATTTCCAGAGCACAGAGGCCATCCAAAGAAGGTTCATAAGGCATAGCAAGATGTTACAGCATGGAAAAATGATCCAGAATGGCACAGAAGCAGCAGAGAATCACCTCTGTCTTCAATGCCTGAATACACGAAGCAGCTACAGCACAGAGGATTGACAACTAGTGTAGGTGTCTCCCAGCACCTTGGGATGAGGATAATTGTTGGTGCCCCTAAACCGCACAAAGCAAAGGATCTGGTGTTATATCTGCAAAACTGAGAAAAACTGCTTGTCTTGGTGCACTTTCATGAAGCTCCTCAGAGCTTAAGGGAGCAGAGGTTCAACACCTGCAACATCATCTTCCAGATGCATTTTTTGGTTCCTTTCACCTCTCCGCATTGCCAGGAGTTTGAAATAGGAAAACCCAATACCGAGAGCCTAGCTTCCCACTGCTCAGCAGAACATCAGAAGTCAGAAAGGGCTCATGTAGACAAGTCTGCAAGTCCAAAATCTTACCATGGAATCACAGAATACCAGGTTGGGAGGGACCTCAAGTCTGATCCAGTCCAACCTTTCTTGGCAAAAACACAGTCTAGACAAGATAGCCCAGCACCATGTCCAGCTGAATGTTTAAAATGTTCAGCAACTGGGGAATTCACCACTTCCCGGGGGAGATCATTCTAATGGTTGATTCTTCTCATTGTGAAAAATTTCCCTCTTGTGCCAATTATAGTTTCCATAGGAGCAACTTGTACCCACTACCCCTCATCTTTGCCATGCGGCTCCTTGTTAAAAGGGAGTCTCCATCTTCTTTGAAGCCTTCCTTTAAATACTGGGGCACGGTTGTTCACAGAGCAGCTAACTACTAGAGAGGCATACTGGTTGTTCACAGAATATATACCTGAGCTGGAAGGGACCCACAAGGATCACCAAGTCTAACTCTTAAATGAATGGCTCATCCAGGGATCAAACCCACAACCACGCAACAACTGAGCTAATCTCAGTGTTGGTCAATGGTGATAAGGTCTCCCCTAATCCTTTTTTTCTCAAGGCTGAACAAACCCCGTTCTCTCAGCCCTTCCTCACATGCAAGGCTGCTCAGGCCTTTTGATCATCTTTGTGGCTCTTCTCTGGACCCTTTACAGCCAGTCCACAGCTGTGGGGACCAAAACTAAGCCGAGTATTCCAGGTGTGGCCTGACAAGCACTGATTAGAGTGGAATAATGACTTCTCTATCTCTGCTGGTGATGCCCTTGTTGATGCAGCCCAGCATCCCGTTGGCTTTCTCTGCCACAGCAACACATTGCTCACTCATGTTAGCTGCTTGTCCACCAGGACCCCCAGGTCCTTTTCCCAGCCAGGTACATCCCAGCCAGTGATAGGTGCCAGGATTATGTTTTCCCAGGTGCAAGACTTTACACTTGTCCCTGTTAAACTTCATAAGGTCCTTGTTCACCTGCTCTTCCAGTCTATCCAGCTCTTCCTGCAGGGTGGCTCTCCTTCCAAGGGTCCAGTTCCTCTCTCAATTTGGTGTCACCAGCAAATTTCATCACGGTATCCTTGATCCATCATCCAGATTGCTTATGAGGGTATTGAACAGTGTTGGGCCCAATATTCTTTACTGATGCATTCATGCTCCCTCCTCATATTCCCACTCTTCACAAGAAATATTAAAATGGTGCTGTAACCTTTGCATCTTCAAGTGCAGTTTACTGACAGCCAGTCTGCGTATACACTCCAGGCTAAAACCATCAGTTTGGTTAGTCATCATGTTTTCATTATTGGGTTTGGGGATTTTTTTGGTGCACTGAGATACAACACTCAATGTAATTTGCAAAGAAGTGTCCTTTTCCTTTCACCTTTCTCATTGCACTTAATAATAGCCGTCTTTTCTGCCCTCTCAGAAAATGCAGAACAAAAATTTTACCTCACTGTATCTTTCTCAGGAAACTTACATAGTTCCTGAAAGTTTCTCCAGCTTTTCCTTCCAACTCCCACAAGTGCTGCTATTTGCTTACAGAGCTTTTCCCTTGTGAGAAAGCAGTAGTAAACCAGCAGAACAAGATCAAAACCTTTCTTGGCTTTTCTCTAAAAACGTCATTATGCTTTTGTCTTAACTTCACTGAGCCAGACCACTACAAACCCCATTAAGATCAGCTTATCTGTTATGACTGTTCACCTCCAGGGACTTAACAAGCATGCACCATGGCTGTCCAACACACTAACAGTGTTAGAAACTGAGAATCACTGATGCAGAGCTCTAGAAGACTGTAGGAAAAAGAGAAATTTCATGACAACCCAAAGTCATACGTCTATAAGCTTTTCTTTTCCATTAAAGGTTATGTGTTACTTTTAAAGACAATCACAGCAGATATCTGCGTTAGTCAAACAACTCCCATTTTTCTTGTTACCGCAATCAGATGCCAGGACTTTAAACACAGCACCTTGCTGGAAGATCTTTTGAAACCTTAAGATTTGGATATGTTACATCCGTAGCCTTGTTTCAATAAAAAAATTACACCTCTCTAGAGGGGATCTTAACAAAATCTTCTCACATTTAATTATTATTTACAGTGGAAGGGAAGGTACACCCTAATAGGGGTCATCCTTTTTCTAACTGCTATTACTTCCCTCCAGGACCAACTTTGCATCTGCAGGGCCTGACAAAAATCATCCCTGAAATGTGAAGCTACTGTTTCATAAAGCTGCAACAACTGTGACAGACCAAGAATATTGATCACCTTCCTTTGAGGGATGGCCAGAAAACAAAACTGCCAAAAGAATCACTGACTTCTGAATATGTGCATTAAAGGCTTATCTTAGGATTGCACTCAATGTTTAAAGCTTCCCCTCCAGGTCTTCAGGCTAATCCTCTCCCAAACAGAACCAGTTCAATATTAGCCATGCACAGTCAGGTCCCAGTTGCCTGGGGTACAGCTCATCCAGTTTGCCAGAAAACCATGCCATGAATCCGTGCTCAGCTCAGCCAGAGCTGGGCAGGGTCATTACCTTAGGCCTAGCCTGTCTCTGTGCATCCAGACCTGGCTGTGTCCCAGCTCATCTCTGGGAAGCCAGGGCGTGCCATGTCAAAGCATAGAGCCAGCTGGGATGCAAAGGCAGGCAATCCTCATCACTGTGTTACTCTAGTTGATGGAGACATGACCGTATGTATTACCATTTCCCAGGAGAATATGGCCATTTCATGATTTCCTTCAGGCATCATCTTTGGTGTCTTCTATTGAAATAGCATTTCTGGAGTCTCATTACATCCCTTCTCAAAAAAAGTGCTCCTTAACTGCAACCTAACACTACTTACAGAAGGCTCCTGCTTATTTTAATTGCAATCTCCCATTTAAAATATCCACTGGCCATTTGCCCTCCCTCTCCCCTGACAAGCACATAGGTGGAAATGCTCTTGCTCAGAGGTTCACAGGACTTCATGAAATCTGAAATTAGAATATGGGTTGTTTAAAACAGCTACCAATGCCTTTCTTCTACAGCCCACAAAGCATTCTTGTAACCAAAGCCACAAAAAAGAAGGTATTTTTAAATGAGCCGTGCGGATTGATTCACTGATTACTGTCTCTTCCTCCTCTTTATTGCTTCCCATCAGAGCTGGCAAATCACTCTCAGAGCACTCACCAAACCATGCTCTCCCTACTCTTACCTCTACTATTTCCACAGCCTGGTCCCCACACAAGTTATTTTCAGTAGGTAAATCATTTATTAGTTTCTAACCACCCTAAAATACATGCTTCAAATGAAAAATTGATTAAACTGTCCAACTGTGTAGAACAAATGATCAGCACAGAGTCCAGCAACTGTCTCCATTCAGTCTTGAAGGGAGGGAGGAAAGCCTGGAGGGACTAAAGGAACCCTAATCATCCAGCTTAGCACTGGAGGCAACATCAAGGAGACTTTGGCCATCAGCAGAAACACAGAGGCTTCTCCAATACACCATTTGCATCTACTCTGGCTCGAAATGAAAGGTTTTCCTTTTTAACCACGGTGCCCACAGCAGATGCTGCACGTTCCCCAACCCTGCGTGGAGTTCAGTGTGTTTCAAGGCACTGAGACTCCCAGATCACTCAAACTGAGGATTGGAGGGTCAGTCCCCACGCACTGACCTTCCCTCAGAAATGACCTGAGAAGCAGCACTGACTGCATTTCACACAAGTGCAATGCATTCAGAGAAAAACAGCTAAGTCAAGGGGGAGTCCCTTGCTCTGCTGCCTGGAGTTTCCAAGCTGTCTTTGGAAATGAATCAAATTCATGTCTTCCATGAAACAAAAGTCCAAAAGTAGCAGCAGCAGCTTGGCGAAGGAGGCACTAATTTTTGTTCGTCCTCCAGTTCTCATCTGCCAGAACAGCTTTTATTAGATGTATTCTTCATGGTACTCACCATATGCACTTTCTTTCCAGAACAAGCCTAGAGCAAAATCAGGGCAACACTTTTTTTCTATCATCATAACCATATATCCAAAGTATAGGAAACAGTGGAGAATCCCCTCCCCGGCCCCTTTTTTTTTTTGCCTGCAGACTTTTTCCTGGAGTGCACAGAATGTATCTCAGCATCTGCACCAGTAGCTTTAAACATGTTACCCTTAGGTATTCCAATGCTTTAATTCTCTGCCATATGCTATTTCTCTTTTGCTTGCCACCCACTGCCCCCTTCATCATTCCTGAAATCACAGGCACACTACATATCCCCACCATTTAATTTTTACCTGAGATTTAATGTTCAACCAATGCACCAGTGGGATGCATTTCATCTAGGGCGGTCACAACCAGAATTGCTGTGGACCTCTTCCACTTCACCCCGTTTTTTTCCATCTAGAAATGATGACACCTTCACTTCATGTGATTCATGTTGAAATACAGCAAATGGAACCTGGGGAAATAAGACCTCAAGTTTTACCTACTCTCACCAACATCCAACCACTATCCTGTGCAGCACAGAACTTCATATGCAGGGGTGATGAAGATGTTGACAAAAAGCAAGAAGCCACCACAGCTTCTTGCCCTGCTTCAGAATCTGTTACAAAAATATTTTAACACCCCTCAGATGGAGTGCAGATACTTCATTTAACAGTACACAACCAACAGTGCTTTTCATCAGGGGCTTCTCAGAGCTGTACCAGGAAAAGTCATAACACTGCTTCCTGATTTTATTAGGAAAATGAAGCAAACCAGACTGAAACAACTTGCTTAGCCACACAGCAAGTTGTAGGAGATTTAGTATCAGAATCCCAAATGCTTCAGTCCAGTATTTTATGGATTGAACAAAGGTGACTGACTCAGTATGCCTTCTTGAAAAGTCAAAACCACAAGTCCTTTCCTTCAAAAAGGACTATGGAACTTCCTAGCCTGTCTTACTGCATCACGGGTGTGCTTGTAACCCTTTCTATGCCATTTTTAAAATGTATGTTCATTATCAGGAAGCTTTAATTCTAAGGGAGAAAAGGCAAGCTAGAAATATGTGAGATCTACTAAGGCAAACATTGATGTAAGGTGACCAACCCAGGGAAATTAAGGTCAACTCTATAAGAAAAGAAAATATGGTTAAGGAAGAGAAGGAGTGTTTAAGCTCCTTTCAGTGACACCAAAGCCCAAAGCACACTTGCAATGAATTACTATATTACATTAATATACTCTGGTGGGGTATACCTTTTCCCATTCCTCCCCCAAAACTGTTACTAATAGTTAACTTGAGAGTCATATAGCCTTAGCCAGCTCAGAAACAGCAGAGTTATACTTGCACAGCCTCCAAGATACGGAGAAATGCAAATTTTGTATGTTTTTCTCTTTTCTTCTTTTGAGGCACTGAGGGATTTCAAATGTGTGGTTTTTGGGTTTTTTTTTCTGGGAAAGCTACATGCTGCAGACTTCACTTGCAAAGATTTCCAAAATGCAGTTCTTGGAAAAATATGCAGTGAGCATGCATGCACACAGCCTTAATTCTGACACCTTCAACACATTTCCTCCAAGCACAGGGCAGACTTTTCCCCTATTTAGAAACTTTCAATGAAGTCCCATATTGCCTTAAAATAAAAGGAACAGAGAGAACAAAGTAAAATGTTTGAAATCAGCAATCTGCATAGGGTGCTGGTCCACCAATGAAACACTGCTTTTCAGCATACAAATGAAAGTTAAATATCCCTTTCTAATATTTCTAATGTCGGGTTCAGCACTGCCATGGATCAGTGTTACTCATCCAAAGCACCCAGTGCTGTACAGGAGCTAGACTGCTGTAGAAGATGACAACATCCAACAGAAGTCATGTCAGGCTTGGCAAACAACCATCACAACCATAACAGGACAGATAACACAAACAGCAGAAGTGTAGTTATTAACACAATTATTAAGTCAGCAACATGAGCATTTTAAAAATATAAATACACATTTACAGGGAAGAAATTGTTTGCAAGCTACACATTGGCACTCACCCTGACTCAAGAGTTCTGGGATAAATATCAGTTACTAAAACAAAGCAAAACAACCTGAACACACAGAGGAAAAAAAGGTAAATGGATGGGAGAAAGGGAAGAAATTCAATAAATTGTACCAAAAATCCCATTTCCTATATCCAAAAAAATTAAATAAAAACTCATTTGCTTTCAGAGAAAGAAGGGAAGTAAGGGAAGAGGGAGAATTGGAACTCAGACTTTCAAAGGGCCCATTTGTAAATGCACTGCCCAGCTCTAACACTGCTTTGCCAATGCCTGTGTGAATAACAACCCATCAAGCAAACAGCCTAAAAACACTTTCCACTTCAACTAGCTTTGATGTCTTGGTTCTGATCTCTTCATTCACTGTTCAATAAACAATGGGGGGCACAAACCTGCACATTCAAAATTGTCTCAAGTGAAATGGAAACTGGGTGCAAGTCTGGCTGAAAAACCCCATTTTTTGAGACGGCTTGAAAATGAGTTTTACTCCCAGTTTACTGCAGATGTGTTTGGCTCACATGAGCAGAACTGAGCCTCCTACAAGGACTGAGCTATGCAGCTGCTCAGTGGCAAAAAGGCACCTCCTGCTCACACTTCATTAGCTGCCCACTCCTAATATTTACACCAGACATTACATGGAAACTACAGGAAGTCACCTTGCTACTCACAAGCCACTCACTTTTGGTAAACTGCACTTGGCGTAACTCACTAGAGCAAAGCACACATTCAAACATGGACAATGAAGAATTTGTGCCCTGGCTGAGGGCAGAATAATAACACTGGACAGCAGCAATGAACTAGTTAAGCACAGGAGCTGGAGCACATGGAAAACAAGAGCCACATTTAAAAGCTCTGCTGGGAACGAAGTGTGAAAATAGCCGTTCCTGTGGCATCTGTGTCTCCAGGGGCATCTATGGAAATACTGCACAGTGCAACATCATCTTCCTCATACAGTCTAATACTTTCTAAAGGCCATCACCATTTTCCCTCTGCCAATACAATCTTCCTGAGGAGATGAAAGGACTCTCATAATGTTGTGGCAAAGCCAGAACTCTTTTATCAGGTTATGAGCACATATAAAGACATGCAGGTTTGCCCTCTAGTTCCCTCAGTTACTGCAAGGTGGGACAGGACTGCAGGAATCAGATCAGAACTGCCACTTTCCAGAACTCACAACAGTTACATGTAACATTGGACGGAACTTGACACACAGTTGGGAACAGTAACACGGCATCATGGCTGCAGGACAATTTTTGCATGTGATTTGGATAAAAATTACCCTTGATAAGTACTAAGTGGTCAAAATGAAGACAAAGCAGCAGTGCATTTTTCATTTGGAAACTGCAATTTTCCTTCAGGGGTAGGGGAAAGCTTCCTCTAAAACTTACAAGGTTTTCCTAGATCACAAGGAAACAAGAAAACAAGCACGTTTTCTGTCTCACCATTGCTACAGCACATGTACCTAAGACATCGCTATGGAAAACAGGTGGAGAAAGGAGGTAATTGCACTACTAATTCAAGTGTCACATAGCAGGTTGCATTGAATTTAAAGCCTTTTCATAGAAAGACAGGAAGAGGACTGAAAAACACATTAATAAAACCCCATTTACACTCAAGATGAACTGAAATGTATTATGAACAAGGTGTATTCATCACTTTCAAAGTTATCTACAGACACGTTTCTTTATTCTAATGGAGGCTACTACTAATTAAATGACTCCCCGAGATCCCTTAGGAAACACCAGCCACACATTCCCAGTATGTAAACCAACCAGTGCTGGGAGAGGAAGGAAAGGGAAAAAAGAAAAGACCCAAAACTCACTGTGCCTGAGAATCTAACTTTGCCATCATGGAGGGAGTCCCACCACAAGAACAGTTCAGCCTTCAGCAATGACTAAAGTGGCCATGAGATTTGGCCATGAGATACTCAGGCATGGCTGATCATACTTTCAGATTAGTGGGCTTTTCGTTTGTTTGGCTTTTTTGTTTGTTTGTTTTGTTTTGCTTTGGGTTTTTTTTGTGATTGTCCAAATGTCAGAATTATCTTCTTAGCACAGGTAGTGTCAAACCAGAAATTCAGTGTGTTATCTGTGGGAATTTAACTGAGGCATTTCCCCCCTTGAATTCCGCCCCCCCCCATAAGTTTTTAAATATTTTTCCCCTGAGAATCATCATCTGCCACTTACATTAGCTTCCTCTGACAGAGCACTCCTGAGAGTCTTGAGCACTGGCAGTCTGAAAACCAGCTAAGTTTTACAGCTGATCAAGCCCTAAATCAGTGTGCTATAGAAAAGGAAGTATTTAAAAATAATAAAAAAAATGGATTCACCACATACCCTGTTGCAATGATTGAGCTGGCAGCAACAAGTAAGACAGCAACATGCAACATCCTCTTGAAAGACTCAAGAGATTCTTGTCAAGATTCTTGAACTCACCCGGGGAAACTCAGTGAAGAGAGGGGAAGTTTCAAGAAGTCTGTGTGCAGGAGAAAAAAGTCATCTAAATACCAAAACGAGTTAGTCTTGTACTCTTATTGTACCTGCAGGAATACAAAGAGTGAGAAGAAACCTTCTGGACATTATTATTTATTCCAAGAAATACAAACACAGATCAGGTGTTAACATTTAATTTTATTTATAAAAAAATTGTAGAACGTATTAAATACAAACATTTGGAAAAAGCAATCAAGGCTTCGCTAAGATGCCCATGAAGAGGAAGACAGAGAATCAAGAAGTTTACAAGATTTAGAGTTTTTAAACCTAGCGAAAGTAATTGCTGTAATTTTTCACTGACATCTTTATAAGTGGTGGCCAGTGGTAGCAAACAATGTTATTATTGTCCTTTTTAAAAAACAGAGATATGATTTGCCATATCTTCCCACTCAACCACAAAATGTAAGGAAGCAACTTTTTCCAGGTTAAAAAACAGAGTAATAAATACTAATAATGCATTTACCCATTACCTATATTCTATAACACTAGACATTTGCTTATAATCACACATGGATATCAAGTTTAACTCAAAAAAAAAAATTGATCATACATTTCAAATCTGGATATCCAGTAAGGTGTTATAAATTTTATACATTTTCCAGTGAACATCAAAATGAGGACAGTGTTTTGAAGTACAGAAACAAAATAACTGAATGTATCATCTACACTACAAAGGCCAACTACTGAGAGGTGGATTGGGCCTAGTCACGTTCCAGATAGCTGGAAAGTCCTACAAATTGCCACTGAAAGGCTTGTTGGAAGACAAATCATGTCATGTTCTCAGTCTGTGTTAGCTCCACTCCCTCTCTAAAAGCCTAAAGGTGAGAACTGTAGGTACTCTCTCTTCCTGAACCTGTGGTAATTAGGGAGTAAACTATCATTCTGTTCTCTACTTGGACAAACCAGATTCAAGTTTTCCTGGACTACTACTGGTCTTATACTGCTCCTACATGCAGTACACAGTTCATACAGACCACTTAACAAGATGTTGAAGCAAGAGACTACAGAAAATACCTCTTCCATCTTTTAAAAAGAGAGAAGCGCTTTCACTTGCTGACAATATGGCATTCCCTCCGTCTTCAACTTTACCCTGTATCTGCTTTCAAGCTGCAGCATAATGCACATTCATGTGGCTATATGGCCCTAAAGCCAAATTCAGTTCTAAAAACATCCTATTTGTGAGACTGACTCTTTGGGGATAATCAAAGTATTTAAAAAGAACAAAACAGTACAGATTAAATCTTGGACACACGAACATTAATAGGTATCTTCCATTCTGCCTGATATTTGCCGGAACAGCAAAAAGAACTGCCAACTTACCAGCACTCACAGGATTACTACTGCAAAGACAAGAGTGCCAGGAGTGTTATGGGATACAGTGTCGGCTGAAGCTGCCCTACATATCCTATTGTGAGTAGAGGGTTGAACAAATGGACCCGCATCCTGATCATGTGTCAGACCCTGTTACCGAGGAAAACATTTTCCAATTACCATATCTGCTCGCAGAGCATGGAAGGGACTGCCAACATGGACGCTGCTGGGCTGGAATTCTTAGCCAATTATTTGCAGATCAACGTCTTCAAGGGCAGCTAAATACCTCTCTTACCAGGCAAACACAGAGCAGCAATTGATGGATATACCAAATATATGGCATATCCATATATTTGGCCGTGGTTCATTTAGCTGCAAGCTTGAAAAAAAAGGTCAATTCCAGCACTTTTCCCAAATCCAACAACATCCCTTACTGCAAAACAGATACGATTACCCTGCTCTCATCATGCTCAGTACACTTAAAGCAGTTAGTGCAATGAGAACCTTGAAGCAGGCTTGAATTCAGATGAAACAGTCAGGCCAGTTTCACCCCATTCCCTTTTTTTTCCTTTTAAGCAATTATTGATATGCATGACCCATATTTCACAAGCCATATTTTTTTAAGATACTTAACAACAGATATTTAACAGCCAGAGCTTACTTCACACAAAAGCCTTGCTCTCCTCAAAGGAATTCACTGCCACCCAAAGTAAGCAGAAAATCACACGGTAGAGGAATCTTGTGAAGAATGGGAGGTCAGAGTACTGAAGAAATGGAAAGAGACAACAGTCTATCTAGTATGCTGACTGCTTCTCACCCAGTGCTCAGCTTTTAGCATGATATATACACCACATTTGAACAAATGAGGGGTTTGTTTTTGGTTTTCTATCTTGGCTGTTTGGGACGTATTTTTTATTTTCTGGAATCTTCAAGAAGAGTGGGCCTTCCATCCTCCAAGTCAAAGACAAGAAATCATTATCTTGGCATCAGTGTCACCCCCCATTACACTATCAGAACTATGCTGCACAGCATTCCTACTGACATGTTTGAAGTCACACTCTTACAATCCACTTGAGTCAGGTGATGGCTCCATTCCAGAAACACACAGCATTACCAAGAGCAGAGTATGGCCCCTAGTTTTAACCTAGTTTAAAATATATTTTACAAATGCATTCTTACAAATATGATCACAGCAAAATACATAGTGGTGTCTAAATGGCAAGAAAGTTGAATTCCAACAACTCACTCTTTAAACCAGTGAGAAATGTGGGCAATTTTAAAAGAAAACAATAAACTTCTCAAACACAGACATTTGTGAACTACACATGCACACGCACACTCACACACACAGGCACCCACTTACTTCACTCAGTGTCGGATTAAGATTACACAAGGCAATTTTCAAGGTTGCATTTACAACCACAATGACAAGAACAGCATTTTTGAGGTAGCTGAAGTCAAAGAGCAAACCACAGCACAAGCAAAGAAACAGGTGCTCGCACTCACACCGAGCCCACTCTTTGGAGACACGTTTACCATGTGCGCAGGGGTGTGTGTTGAAGAGGCACGTGCTCCACGGGGAATGAAGTTCAGTGGCACTGGAGACCTGATAAGCTGTTCTCCAGAGAAGCTTATGTTGGGAGACCAGATGCACAACCAAGGGACCACGGCTTAAACCACTGCACATCAGCTGGGCTGTGGTAACAGTCTCGGTGCTCTCGGTGTGTGGCAGTTCTACCGACAGCCCCGTCTCACGTGCACTGAAGCAAGTATGACTGTGGCGGTTGAAGGTGTTATTACTCAGAGCTGTCTGTCCCACTTCTCTCCTAGATGCTACTGCTTGTAGAAAGGTACGTGCACTCACATCTCACCCGCTCCAGCTTGCAGCCTACCGTTCAAGTACAAACCCACCTCCACAGTATTACTTGCCAATGGACTGTGAACAGGAGCAGCAGAGACACAGACTTGAATTCCCTTTCTCAGGTGCAATAACATCTTTCCCACACTAATAGTGCAGAGATAACAAACTGCCACAGCTTGAATCACCAGACTTCATTTCTTCAAGCCCTTTGCTAGCCTACGACAAGAGGAGTTGAGCTAACCTCACAGCAAATGCCAGGCAACGTGGGCATAAGGAGATAACAGCTGTGGCTGGCGGACAAGCTGCCTCAGCCACAGCAACTGCATCCTGTCTCTGGGCATAAACAGAGCTTGATCCTGCCTGAATTACAAAACTGTGTGAAATACACTCATACACACACACACATAATGTCATCAAGAAGCTTTCTATAAATCAACTGGTTGCATGGTTTACTGCTGGAAGTCTTGAAGATGGGATGGAAAACATGGCAAGATGTTTTGCAAAAGTAGCAAGAAAAAAAATCGACCTCCTATGATTAGGTCTCTGTTGTGTAGTTGCTGTATGAGAGAGATGGCACAGATGAGAAGTTGTTATTCCACTGTCTTCCTCCAGTAGTCTGATGCAACTCTGCCTGCTCTTTATATTTGCTCAGAAGATTTTTGGCTTCTTGCAGATCCTGAGAAGAGTTTTCCCCGTATTCTTCTTTCAGCCACTGCCTGAACTGCAGAAATTGAACATACATATACAGTATGATGAAACAATAACATGAGATTGACGGATAATACTTCTTCCTGTCCTAGAGAATTTCCAGAGTCTTTAAGATTATAAGCAGAAAACCACTCCAAATATCACAGGCCCTTCAACAGCAGCACAGAATACATAGGCACAGGAAAACATATTTGAAATCACTGAGATCCCTTACATCTCCTAAAACAACACATTTGTGGAACAGCATGGCTGACTGGAGTAATATGGAATAATGAACATCTGCTGGGCAAGGAAATCCTGGACTCCCTGTTCCTGCTGCATAGATAAACAATAAGATGAATTAGTGTGGAAGCTAACATGATCAGCCAACTTGCCCAAGTCACGACAGGCTGCAAGGAGCTTGAAGATCAGAAAATGAACTAGTCTTATAGACGCTGAGCTCACAAACACCAATAGTAAAAAATGTACTGTAGATATCCCAGAAGGTATCTTCTAGGAAGAAAAAGTTCAGGAGCTTTATAAGCTACAGCATAGGACCCTGTATGTTACTGACATGAATGACTGAATATGGTGCATGGGAACAGAAGTACCAGGTTCAACTGAGGGACAATCCAGCCCTCTATCCTGGTATGAGAGTAGCCAGATGTATATGCTGAGGCAAGAAGCAAGCAAAGGTCCCAGCAGCACTGGGACCTTTTCCCTAGACATTTCCTCACCTCGCAGCAATTTTCAGCTCAGGTGCTCTCAGAGTCTGAGGCACTACCTTTGTGTTTGATAACAACAAATTAATTTTTCTGTCATGAGATCACATTCTTAAACCCACAATAATTTTCTCACAAGATATCTGCATGCCAACAAGCTCCATAAGTGCCTACTGTATAACACTCCCTCTCCTTTCCTTGATTTGGACCTGCCAACTGATAATCCCATCTCACAGGAAGGAGTGGAAATTTCACATGTTCACTTTCTCTGTCCACTCAGTTTTATAGACCTTAATCATATTTACATCCTTCTCTGTCACATCTTTGCCAGCTAGAGAATTTGAATGAGAACAATTCCAACTGAGGAACTGTCCAACCGTTGACAATTTTGTTGCACTTCTCTGCAGAAGCAGCTAGTAAACACAGACCTCAACTGCTGTGTCCCAGAGGGGAAAATATTAATTTTCCAAACCTTAGCTGTCATAGCTTTGTTCTGTTAGGGGCTCACAAACAGCTTGATCCATAAAGACCATTTGCTAGGACATCGGGAGACATGACCTTAACATAGTTCCTCCCTCCCATTCGTAAAAGATCATAAGGTCTTGAGTCAAATCTGAAGCCTCAGGCTACCAAGTGGAGGTTTGGAACAGGTATAAGCCATGTTTGATCCTAGTGACTAAACCCCACCCTGTAAGACCAAGATCTAAAGGACACCGTTCCAGAGACCCTACAGGATACCATCACCCTGTAGTGGCACAGCAAAACACACACGCTGCTGAAATCTGAAAAAAGTTCACACCCTTGGCAGATGGCATTATTCCACTGAAATCAGGTGTGTAAACAGACACCTGCTAAGGATGTGGTTGCTGTTAAGAGACAGTAAGAAACTCCAGCCCAGCCAGTGAATACAGGTGGATACTTCTTTTTGCAACCTACTGCCTCCCCCTCAGTGAAAAAAGACAGAATGCACCGTCCATGGTGGATGAAAAAAGAGAGACGTTACTGTCTTTATCAGGCTATTTGCATATAGCCCTAATTGTCATTGCTGTTAGACCAAACCAATTAGAGTAGAAATGACTGTAAGGGAGGAAGGAGACAAGTCTGGAAAGTCCCTCTCTGACTTTT
Source organism: Lophotriccus pileatus (assembly GCA_035583135.1). Classification (NCBI taxonomy): domain Eukaryota; kingdom Metazoa; phylum Chordata; class Aves; order Passeriformes; family Tyrannidae; genus Lophotriccus; species Lophotriccus pileatus. The sequence continues at coordinate 67,135,118 of JAWWES010000081.1, read as the reverse complement.
GTCTCTTAAAAATCAGTTATTCTACCATTTACACCAGTTCCAAACGATCCAGGAAGCATTCAGTTAAATATTAAAAGAACGCAAATATTTACAGTTGCAAACTGCATCATACAAAACAAATTGTAATTTCTAAACTCTGAGCTTTCTGCAGCAGAATGGCAAGGATGGAATAAAAAAACAACATCCTCTGCCTCATGTATTTTGCTTTCCAATTTTGGTTTGCTTCTGTTGTTGTTGTTGATTTTTAATAAGCCCCATAAGCACAAAAGCCCAGAGAAGAGCAACATGCTGAGCAATGGAAAATGAAGGGGGCAGCCAGAGTAGGTTGTTAACATAAGTGGAAGTCAACAATCACCCACAGGGAGCAGGTCTTTTGCGTGGGACGGTTCTTTTTCGGAGTAAGAAACTAATTTTTGTCTTATGAAAACCACTTGGCAGTCCTACTCTTCCCTCAATTCTCCTAGTCATACAAAGCCTTCACAGGCTAATAAGAAAAAAAAAAAGGGGTCAGATTTGAGACTGCCCTACACACCAGAAAATTTATTGTCTTAGCAACAGAAGGTGAGGAGGACACAACATCTAAGTCATAATGAGAATCTAGTTTAACTCCTGGACAGCAAAGACTTCTGATTATGATTTCTTTCCTGCTTACTATTCCAAATGAATGTGCTGTGGGGAAACCAACTATTTTATGCAACTGGTACTTATAGGTTGGTCTTTCTGCTGTGTTCTGAGCAACTTACCCTTTAGTTTTTTACCGCTCCAAAGGCATCAGTCTTCTACTGTGTCTTAGCACATATGAAGCAATCACTAGATTGAGAGCACAGTCAGGCAGGAGGTATTTAGGTGCTGTGCTCCATCCCTTCTCCCATCTAGCATTCCTTGACACCCTCAGTTCTATGTGCAGCTCCTCAGTGGAGCAGGCTGGGCTAAGAAGCCACTCCCTCAAAGCAAAAACAGGGAGTCAGATAAACCACAGAGACCACAAACTAATGAAAAGTAGCCCATGATCTGACTTGGAGCTGTGTTTCACAACTCTTGTTTGTAGTTCATTTACCTGATCAACATCATGTTTTTCAAACTCCTGTAGCTGTCTCTGGAAGCCCATGTTTGGATTGGCACAGGATCTCGCTGCGCGGACAACAGACAGAGCATCTTCCCAACCAAAGTCTGTGATGGTCATGATGTAGGCAACCACCAGTGTTACACTCCTGGAGACACCTGCAAGGCTGCACAAAAAATGAGGTGCAATACACTGAAGCAATGCTGTACTTCATCTGTTAAAAGTATCATTTCTCAACATCACAGCAGACTGCTGTGTTGCTTGTCATGAGGAAGAAACACCAAAATATTTGAGTTAAATAGTTTTGGCACCGCTTTTTCAAATGTAGCAGAATAAATCTACAACATGATGGAGAAAGTGCATTCTGAGTGGTAATTCAGGAGAGACTGAAAAGGAAAAAATAAACATGAATTCTTCACAAAAGCAGGGGACAGTGCACATGTTCTAAGTTAGATCTGGAGTTTAATAAGGCAGAAATAAGTAATCCACTTTCTTTCTTCTGCTTATATAGATCAGAGCAATGGAATAAGACTGTTCCTTCTCCATCATGAATAAAGTCTTCAATTTCATGGGGCCAAAATGAACTTTAACTGAACCGTTAAAAAGTACATGTGTCTGGTTGCTTGAGTTCCTCTTTCTGCTATCCATTGCAACTGTGCAACTTCAACTCTCAGGACTCCAGTTTCCCCATATCAAATGCTGGGATAGAGTAAGAATCATTCATTATGGTTGGTTGGAAAGCACTGGACAAACTCAGAACTTTTGCTACTGTAAATATAAAAAATGTGTTTGAGTTACATTTACTAGAGTAAAAAGAGTTACCAGATCCTTTCACTTGGCATTTCAAGAACATTTTCTATTTCTGAAATCTTCACAAATTTAAATATATGTTTTTTAAAATTCCATCAGAATTCAGACTACTTATTACTGTTTCCCATACACCAAGACTGACCAAATGGCCCATGCCCTATCATGAGCCAATAGCAAAGTGAGGATGTATGCTCAAGGCCTGTGTACAAGCCCAGTGTTCAAATCACAAGATGACTCTGATTCCAGATATAGACTCAGATATGTCCACTTGGACATACAGCACAAAGACTAATAGCAAGAGTGCAGGAAAAAAAAAACAGGGTGGGATTTCCTTTTCTATTCTCTACAGTCCCAGGAGCATATCTCAGTCAGAGACTTGCTATTAACAAATGCAACATTTGAATGCTTCAGCAGTTTAAAGAAAAGGGGGAAAAAAAGGAGAAAAAAAATCAATTTCTCTTCACAGGAAATTTTTTTAGCAATTCTTAAGAATGTTAGAGAAACTAATCAAATTATTAGGATTATGGAAATTAGATTTACAAATATAGCAATTAAAATAATGGGAAATAAATAATATGTCTCAAGTCAACACATTCCTAGTCAAATCAATCCTATAAAAATGTTTGATAAGAGAAGGTCAAGAAAAATTTCTTGGGTTGCTTTTATCTCCAGGCAGCTGCCCACCCCAGAGACTCAAAAGCCCTAGCATGAGGTTTTAATAGCATTTGCAAATCTTCTGAGGTTCTTCGAACAAAGGGAGCATTTCACTAACCTATTAAAATTATGAACATCCAAATCAAGGTAGAGAAATCCTTAAGAAGTTTTTTGTAGGAAACATATACATACCAATGAACTAAGCAGCCTTCACCTGTGAGCCTGCACTCATGGATAAATTTGATGCTCTCTCTGAAATGCCTTGCTCTGAAAACAAAAGCAGAAGGGGAATAAAGAAAGTGATCTATTTAGTAAAATCACTACTTAGGAAGAGAGAAATATATCTGAAAGCTCAATGCTGTTTCTAGAACTCAGAAGTGAATACAGGTCATAAAAAGTAAAAGTTAGTGCCTGCCAATGAAACACAAAACTCACTGGCATAGCTATTCTCCATTCTATCTGAATGAGAAGCCAGTATTTTAGGCACTACAGTGTGATAACATTAACAAACACTTTATTCTGATGACTGGCAAGTCTGTATTTTGGTTTGTGTTTTATTCCTCTTTAAACCAGCGACTTGACCTCACATGTCCGCACGTATGCTCAGATGTCAGATGGAACTCAGCACAACTACACAAATAGTTCTCAAGACATATTGTCTCTCATAAAGAGAGACTACCCACAGCCTGAACTTACACTTAACTTTGACTTTGCCTCCTCCTTCAAACCATGTGCTAGGACACATCCAAATGCTAGGACTTTCTTCTTTGCAACATGAAATCTCTCCCTTTTGTCCCTGCTATGAAAAAATGCTCAATTCAAGCCCTGGCTTCTTCAGGTCCTTCCAATCTTCTCCTTTCAGACAGCAGTACCCCTTCTGCCTACCCTTATTCAGAGTGTCAGCCAATCCCTGACTACAGCCTATCTTTTTTAAAGCAACAGAGGAGAAAACGGAGAGAAGATTCAGTTTACAAACCTTAAAGTTTGTAATCTCATTATCTTTTACATCTGCCTCTTCATTTTAAGTGAGGCAAGTCTGAAGGATAATAACTGGGCAGCTGTCATCACCTCAGTAAACATGCAGCACTGCCTCTTTGCATTCCAGTCACAAGTTGCTCACCCTGCCATGCTGACTGCAAAGCCTTTGGCGCTGCCTGCAGTTTTAGTTCAGAGTTGGAAGTCACGGTGGCCTTTCAGTGGTCCTGCGATTTAAGCTCACAAGCAGTAGCAAGGTGAGCAATGTGGGCAGAGGGAAGAGGTTCTTAAGGGGCAATCATTACCAGGCTTATTAGCAAAGGCAAACGTGAAAGCACATTGCGCTCAACACCCATGAAACACAACGTCCTGTATTAAAGATGTTTCCCCTCTCTGGGTGAATATTATACCACAGGAGTAAAACAAAAAAACCTCAGCCCAGCACCAGCAGCCACACAAAAATCAGGAATACCCACATAAAAGGAAGCTCCCTTTCCTGCCTAACAGTGCAGCTGCTGATACTATAAACACTCAAGATCTGGAGGACAACACTGATGCAATAGTGACATTGCCTGTGGAACTTGCAAAGGCAAGGATACCTAAGCTCGGATATCAAAAAACAGGAATCCCAAAGCCCAGGACTCCTTCTCCAAGGCAACTCCTGCATCACTGGATACAACATGGAGAGCACAGCTGGAAAAGTCTTGAGGAACTTATTTGGAAAATCTCAAGGCACCATGCAATCCCCAGCTTTAGGACAGCATGGCAACTCAGGGTTTTATGTTTCTCTAGGGACGGATGAAGTACGTGAGATTAGCAAAGACAGACAAAGCCTTACAAATGCATTTGTACTCAGATTGCCACACAAAACACTTTCATTAGCTGAGTTCTAACAAATGATGGTGCTCAGGTCTGCCAGGGGAGCACAGGACGCTTCACCTAAACAAATTCAGGGGACAAAGGAGATGTTTGTCTGCGTGTGCAAGAAGCATTGCTACTGCACAACGAAGGAGCACTTAGCTGAGACTGAAAGAATTCAGTCACATGCAACTTGGTTAGGTCTGTATTGACAACATCCCCATCTTCTCATACATCTGTCTCTTCTCTTCCACTCTAGGAAATCTGGCCAAGAGGGCAGCTTCAAGCACCAGTGAATTCGCTTCAACGGTCTAGCACAAGTTGTGGTTAGACATTTCAGCGCTTTGATTTGAAAAATATATGTGACTGAGCATAACACCTTTGCAAGGTACTATACAGTGAACTCCATTCACTAAGGGTTTTTTGTCCTTTCTTATTGCTGATGCTCAGTCTGCTGAAACGCTGTCAAGTGTGTTTACAGGCATTCGTGAAAACAAGAAGAGAAACAGTCACATTTAGAATTGGTGCTGTTCTGTAGAACCACAGCCCCTCCTCACCTTGAATCAGAGAAAAGGAGAAATGTACTCCTCCACAACCCTACGGCATCAGGGACTCTTCTGGAGCCAGCAGACACAGTTGCCTAAACTCATTTTCAAAGTTATGGTAAAACCATATTTACATTAAAAGATTGAGGACCAGTTAAGCTGTGTGGTAAATGCCAGACACAAAGAAGAATGGCAAGTCTTACATTAACCACAAAACAGTTGATTACCATCTCTAACAGGAAAGCATTGACAAATGTGTTGATTTGCAGTCTATTTGCTGGATTCAGGACAACTTATTTCATGGTATCTGGCTTTCACATCTCCCATCTTAAAGCATCCTGAACTGCATCATCTTCACAGTGGGAAAACACCACAGGAAGAACCACCAGTTCAATGCCTCTACCAGCACGTTGTAAAAGTTAGCTAAACTTACACATTAGCATGCTGCATAATCCAAAACTAGACCCAGAGCAGAGTTATGATGCCAGAGCTTATTTTCATTTGTTGCTAGTCAGACTTTTACAAATATTTATGAAGGTTAAAAAGAGAGCATCCAAATCAGATAGGACAAAGCATCTCAGTGTTTCTTTCCTTTGGTAACATAAATGCAACAAAAACCCACCAAAATTTCCTCCTCTTATCAGGTCATCTGGCTTCTGTATTATCACCACTAACTGCCTGACTGTTGGAGGTTAATCCCTTAGAAACACGAAGCTGAAGACAATTAACTGGAACAGGGCAGGAAGGGAAGATTTAATTTCTACAGAATTAACTTTTTAGCGACAAGTTCTATAGGAGATGACATTTCTGGAGCAGCCACTGGCCCAAGGTAAAATTTTCACAGACCAGGGAAAATACTGATTTAACATTCTAGGAAACACCTTGAGTCTTAAAAGCAACTACTTGCTTCCTAAGCTTGTTAGGGGCAGAACATGGGAGTAGAATCAAGCTTTTGAGACACTTCAGTGAATGCTCACATGCTAACAGGGGAATCCCTGCTGTATTTCCCTGGCAATTCATCCCTCTGAGGAAGAGAACTCCACTAAACAAGCTTACTAGGAGTAAATGCACATCATACACACAAAACCTCAAAAGTTTCCTTCACAAAAATTATGCTGAAGTGCATTAAGAGCTCACAGTCACAAAATTCAGTGGGTAAGGGCTTCCAGCTGGACTTCATCAACCTTCTAGCAGTTGTAAAGTATTAGCAAAGCTTCTGACAAGCTTGCTGTTGGGAAACAGCAGTGTGTATCTGGTCAGTTATGCCTGTCAACCACTGCTAAGAGAACACATGGACCTGCAATACAGGATGCTGCTTCAGTTGTTTGGGTTTTTTTCCTGACACCAGCAGAATCCCTTTTTTCGAAAGAGGGTAGATATGCAAAAGATGTTGAAGAGGGAGCAATTCCCTTTCCTGTTCCCCAGTTATCCCTCCCTGCACAGTGGGGCCAGGCAGTATGGTTACCCACTCCTAGATAAGACTGCCCAGTCCTCACAGGCTGAACAAAGCAGCTTCCTCTTGCTTTCAGAAGACTGCATGTGCAAAGCAAGCAAAGTTGCTATTTGTGAGCATCATGATTTGATTTGACTTGAAGACTTGAATTGTATAAGGCAAAAAAAAAAAACCCCAAAAATTGGTTACTCATCAAGTTTTATTTTAAGTGATAGAATGTATCAGTATTAGAAGTAATGACGTTTGCTTGCAACCACCTGATACCAAAGCAAGTATTTTAGATGCCTGCAGCGTAACAGAAACAATACTCATGCAAATATTCTATCTTCTTACTGAAGCTTTAAAGGCCTTGGTACTGCGCCAGACAGCTCAAACACAGGAGGTTTTTTCAATGTAGCTCCTTGATATTTAATAGTGAGAAAGGGGCTGAATTGTACACTGATTAACATTCATAATAAATGCCATCCCTTCTCTCTCCATTCCCAATTGATCCACATCTCTATTAACAAAGGAAGCAGATTTGCAAAACATTTTCAGAAATGCTACAGACCTCAAAATGCCAACATGTGAATGTTTCCTTCTAATCTCATATCTGTTTTCCTTCCCAAAAGTTTTTTTTTACATTTATTTATTTCTATTAATTTTAAATAGTAAGGCCATGGAGGGTGTCCATGACAAAGGCAGTTAGCTATCTGCCTTCTCACTACAGACCTGTCTTGAAATTTAAGGGTTTGAGTGTTTTTACTGGGGGTAAGGGTGTGGTGCCTTTTTTTTTTCCCCTTCCCCTAAAATCATGACAGAAATGCAGAATGAAAAGGTAAATCATCACGCATCAAGTGCCACACTGGAATCTTTCTAGATTATGAGAAAGACATACTCTAAAAATATCCCCCGAAAGCATGAGCCGGAATACTGCATGACATGAGAGAAAAGCAGTACTGCATTTCCTTCCGTACATACCAGGCCTCTTTCTTGTTTCTACTTGTTTCTCTACAAAACCTGGTAGCAGGATGTGGCTGAAACCCCCCTCACCTCTCCCCAACAATAAACAGTGAGCTCTAGAAGAAAGAGCTGGTCACCATTCAAGTTCTCTTGTTTTGATTTCTCCTTGGAATCAAGACTTGCGACGCTCAATTAAAGCCAAGGGAAAGAAATGAGCGTTACATGAACGGTAGCAGGGATAAGAAAGAGCAAGGCTGGGACATCCTAGCTGTGGTATATATATCCTCAAGGTAAGAGTCCCTGCAGAGCAGAAACTCCCTGCCATGCAAGCTTAACTGCTAAGAGCAGTAGAGACTTCTGAGGCAGGTTCAAGAAGTCCAGAGCAGATAGTTGCAGGAGCAGTTTGCACACTAGGACTTTGTTTTGGAGGCTCACTGTGAGGAATTTATTTCAGCCCTTGAAGCACCAGGCTTCACACCTCTTTCAAATATTTTCTTTTTGTTAATGACTGGAGATAGCACTAACAAAAACGAGGAGCCAAGCAAAAAGACTTACAAAAACAGTGGCTAGAATAAACTGGGACTGAATTAGGAGCAGACTCACTAGGGAATTCCTGAAGTTTAAGGCCACAAATGAAAAATGTTTACAAACTAAAACTCCTATAAACCTCACATACAAAAAGGAGGCTGAAATAAAGTGTTACTGTGTTTTCTTAACTGATTAAAAAGCACATTTGTGTAATCAGATCTTTCAGCAAATTGTAAAACAGGCATCATGGTACTGGGGGATTTCTGGGGTTTTGTGATTTATTTTTAAAGAAAACTTACAAGTTCTGCGAGGGTGAGTCAGCAGCAGGAATGCACAGATACTTCATTCCCTGTAAAAAAGTAGCAAAAAGGAATGAGAAGATTCAGGTTAAACACATTTATCTACCCAGGGACAAGTCCTGCTCTAGACTGATGCAATATTAATGACTCTTAGGAAGCAACACCACCATTCACACATGCATAGATTGTCTCTATACAGTCAGATTTTAAAACACTTCTTTTCACATCACCGTTGTTGCTAAGACACCAGCACATAGCTTAGTCATTCTTTTCCCAAGGGCAAATTGTGAGCTTTTTAAAACAGAAGCATCTTTATTAAAAAGGTCTAAACCTCCTTCTGAAAATGTAATTGTTCTAACATGTTACATGTTCTCTTGCTCTCCCCTTTCTCTGAACAGATGCTACAACCTGAAATTGCAATATGCAACTTCTTTCAATCTCATGCAATAATTTTCGTTTAAAGTTGATAAACCAAACAAAATGCATTTCAAAGAAGAAACATGTTTGTGGTATAGATTTTGTTTGTTTGGTGTTTTTTTTTAGTCTTTAAGAAGGACAACCATAGAACTCATACTTTTTTCCACAACGTTAGCCTGCCTTTCTTCGTCAGCTATCATAGTAAGTTACAAGATCAATTAGGGAAGTTAGATAACCATTTCTGATGCATTAAAAAATGTTACTGGGTATATTTAAAACAACACTATACTCATATTCTACTGCTTTGCATTGTCAACGTTCATTTTAACTGTCATTTTATTTTCAAAGCTTACTTTGCTCCTATGACTGTAAAGAAACAGAACACTTCTGAAAGCATATTTAGCTGACTTCTCGAATAAGACTTCCAAGAATACAACTTGCAGCTCAGTCACACATAAACTAAACCATTCACTGGAACTTTTCAGAATTATCTCAGATGCAGAGTTACAAATTCTCAGATGCACTTGTGAAGATAACAATTCAAGCAAAAGGGTGACCATAAAATGTACCTTATCTTATCTTTTTGTAACACCCCTGTAATAACCCCACCTTCAACACCACACATGGAAGTCACACATTTATCTACAAGAGATCCTTTGCCAACGAGGTGGAATACAACATGTACCTACCAGGCATTTCATCTGCCAGCTGGAAGGAGAGGAATTTTCACTACTCAAGTGTGATGGCTACCTCAGGCAGCATCTCCTCCAACACCTTTGCTTTGCTGGCTCAGAAAGCCCTCTTTATTTCCCCTAAGCACACTTTGCTTCTTCACTTGCTATCTCACACCAAAGAGCAATCTCTTTTATGAAAGATCCTGACCCCAACACCGTAACACACCACCGTGTTAATCCTCTGCAAGACGCATGAACTTCGCCACTATGTCAGAAAGGTTGTGGCGATACCTCACCCCATCTCTTCATCACCACTTACACATGGCACCAATTATTTTCTCAACCCAGCAGAACCCCTTCAAGACAGTGTCTTCTTCACAGCCACACAGATTTAAGTGCCTCCCCTGTCCCCAACATGTTTTACCAATCTTCCTCACACTCCACCCCCAGCATGCCACAGCCAGAGGAGAATTGCCTCTGTCTATGGCCTTCTGGTTTGGGAAAGGCAGAGTCGGAGGGGGGAAGGCTCTACAGACAATGCTTAGCATGAGACAAAGTAGCAGTGCCTGAGGAGGCAGAAGGCGCCATCAGGACAGCATCAAGCCAGGGACAGCACATGTGGCATTTTGCATGAGAGCTGCGTGGCAAAATGCAGCCAAGGGGAGAGAATAAAAATAAAGTCAGCTTGGAAGCCAGAGCAGCCTGTGGCCAGAAGCAACACCATCAGCAAGCAACAGTCCCTCCTGCCTTGTATCAGGAGAAGGGATGCCTGCTGTGGGAAACTAGGATGGCTCCACAGGCACAAGTTGATGGACAACAGCTTGTACAGACACATTCATTTAGAAAGACAATGTAGCAGTAATACATCTATTGATACACTGCTGAGCCAAACATAAGAATTATATTGTGACAGATTAATTACGATAATAAGCACCTTGTATGACACATCCGAGAGGTCTACCTCGGACACTAGTATCACTTCAAGTGAGTCACTCCAGCAAAATGAGGGCCTGTGACCCGAAAGTAAATTTACATGCTATTCTTTTCCCAACTCCATGCCACTGTAAAATGGAAAATTGAGGGTAGGAGATAGGCTAAGAGCGTAGTATGGAGCGCAGTATGCCAGAAGGTTCGCTCCCCCAGCATGCCCTGACGCAAGTTGTTCTGCAGATTTCAGAAGCTATGGCACATGCTGAGTGATTTTCACAGGCTGAGTGTAGAGGGGCTTTCAGATAATGTTCACTTTAAAAGCAGAAGTAGCACCAGCACAAGTTTAAGACTCACAGTGCTCTTTTTTTTTTGTCATGGCTGGCTAGTTCCAACTACTGCAAGCAAGCATGAAACTAGCCTGTGAGAGACCACACATGGTACTGAACGGCTCATCCAAAGCCTGATCCTGGGGATTTTCAGCACTTCAAATTTCCAGTGAAGCCCACAGCACACTTTTCACTACTATGCTCACAAATGCTCAGCATCAGCCTATTAACCTTATTAATGAAGTTTCTCAGGCAGGAGATGGTTAAAGTTACTGGAATTTGGTTTTTTGACCGACACATGTCACCTGTGTTTTTGGAAGCCTGTGGTGATGGACTCCTCCCTGTGAGGAAATAATCACACACTCAACTCAGAAATAGTTAGAGGTGGGATTTCAAAAGTACTGTGCAAGTGACCTAACCCAGCTCCCACAGAAATCAACAGTGAAACTCTCAGTGACTTTGAACCAAACACAGTTTAGCCAGAGTTGGTAACTCCTGAAGATCCCACCCTACTATCGAGTTTTGCTTCTCTAGGTTGAAATAATAATTATAATAATAGGACCAAAATCATTAATCATAATTCGATACCTGAAATACAACACCACCACAAGATTGTATGGGCCAGGTATTCATAAATGAGACTCATGATTTTTCATGTAGATATTCCTGCATTGATTGCTGGAATTACTTTTTTCTCACACACACTGTATACTTTCTTTTTTAAACATATTAGCAATAGAAAGATATTTCATTACTGAACTCTGCTGTCTGTGGCTCTGTTTGAAAAAAACTACCCCAGGATCAAAATATTTGTATATTTGTGCCCCAAGACACTGTTGTCTTTCCTGTACACATAATCTACAGATAAATTCGAAGAACTGTCCCAAGGGGACCTTTCAAAGCAGAACAATTAATACCAAGCAAGCAAACAACTACCTACAACATTTTAGATGCAGTACTAGCATGCAAGAAAAAGACATCGCTATGTTATTACCTAGCTGTTTGCCATTCTGAAACTGCAAAGCATAAAATGTTAGGTGGCAACAATCACTGAAACAGTGACTAAATCAGAACAAGCTAAATCAAAAGACTATTGAAGAATCAGGCAGACCAGCTCCTAGTGAAAATTTCAAAAGGTTCCAAATTGGTACATAGTCAGCAGTTTCATTAAATAAACTTGAATCTGGCTGCAGATTTGGTTCCCAAGGTGAACCAAATCTGTATACTAACAAAGATGGAAAAACAAATAAAAACTTTATGTCAAATATATGGAAGTCTTTATTTATTTGTTTTTAAATTAACTATACTTTGTTCCCTAGAATGACAATTCCTAAAAATTATTCAGTGAAGGACAAAACAATTCAAAACAAATATTGCACCACTTCACCTACAAACACTAAATTAGGTGCTATAGAATAGCTAATAACTCATTCCAAAACACAGTACTCATTCAAAGCAAAGTGAAAAGCTTGCAAAACATAAAGACTGATGAAAAGAGAAATACTATTTTAAATCCTATACGAAGTAATACATCCCTTTTATTTATTGAACACTGCTGATAATATGTGGTTACTCAAACATTTCTTCAGCTATCAGCTATGTCAGTCATATTGTATTTCTCCAAATACACTTTTTCCCAGATTACCAAACTTTAAAAAAAAACCCAAAACAATCCAACATTTCTAATTTCACAGAATCTATGCATGTTCTCAGATAATAAAACATTACATGCATATAAAATATGCACAGACCCAAGCTCCTAGGTCAATGAGATTGTGAACAATGGCATGCTTTTTTCTGCTTATCTCAATTCACTACTACTTTCCACTTGTTACTTTTAAATCATTGCTCACTTTCCTTTCTTCATCAATCACCTTTACCACCAAACATCCCTACCTTCCAACACACACACATTCCTCTAAACTTTTTGCTCATCATTCATGTGGTGACCCCAACTGATGCCCTCATCAAATAAAAGCAGCACTCCCATTTCTTTTGGTGTATTTATCCCACGGACATTGTCCTCCCCAAAAATCAGTAAAATAAAATATAATTTACTTTTTTGTTTTCTGTTTCAGCAGAGTAACCACCAAAACTAGATTTCTGTCTCTCTTAGGCCCTGAAACTAAGTGCTACAGTTAAACCGATACAGTGAGAGCTAACAAAACTAGAGCAAGTATTCTGATTTTCAAGATTGTCAAAGCTGAAACAAGCGAGAGTTAAGTAAAATTTCTAAAATTCACTGTTATTTGAGAAACAACAACAACACTTGCACAATTTCATCACAGATTCTGGAATTAATAAGTCCATTCTGCTGCAATGACTATCAAGGTATTAAAACCAGATTTAGGTACACACATACATATGCAGAGGTATTACACTACAGTTAAGGTATTCATGGAAATGCAGTTATTTTCAAATTTCTAATTATTTTAGAGGTTGATCTCATGGAATTGCAGTCATTTTCAAATTTCTAATTATTTTAGAGGTTGATCTCATGGAATTGCAGTCATTTTCAAATTTCTAATTATTTTAGAG
>JAWWES010000081.1:67094582-67122006 GCA_035583135.1 Lophotriccus pileatus | reverse complement strand
GTTGATCTACTAAAGTTGGAAATGGAATGGTTTTCTCACATTTGGGAAAGTCAGTAAAACTAAAGAACAAGACTTTCCCAATATCATTAGCTTTCAAAAAAGATAAATCTTTGTTATTAAAGCCAGTATTTCATTCAGTGCTCAGGAACGTAACAGTCCAGTTTAAGGAACACCCTGTTTCTATCCTACTTACCTATAATCTGTTTAAAAAACCTCCAACTTCATTTTAACTGAACATTTAACTGGCATTTAGGTTTTTTAGTAGAACACATAGAATTTTGCAGTAGCAAAATGACTTATCTTTAAGTGCTAAATGTCAGATAATGGGTCAGTGACTGAAAATAGGATCTCTCAAGAGCACACACAGATTTAATTGCACAATACCAAGAATGATTTCAGCTCCAAACAGGATAAAGTACAAAAAGTACTGTGAGACAAATGCAACACCTATATGGATGGTTGCTCCTCTGCAGTGATCAAAGATATTCTGGAGTCATTAAGAATGATAGTCAGTTTGATTACACCCTAAATTATACTAACAGTTTATATTTGAAAGAAAACTGTCCAGTGATTTTTATATAAAACAGAGTATCTAGCAAAACATTCTGCATGAGAATAAGGACTAAAAACGCTACTCAGTATTTCATGTTTAGTGGGTTTTCCAAGTAACGTTTTTGCAGACATTTTTCAGAACACTGTCTCCTCCACTCCTGTATATAGATTTTGGAGGTTCTAGTTAGCACTGAAAGCCTGAATCTAAAATTTCAGATGTTAAAAGGTGAGGAGAGAGAAAATGAACTTCAGATTACAATATTTCTGCTCTCCAAGGGCAGGGAGGGGGGAAGGGTCTGTAGAAAAAAAAAAGTTTAAAAAGAGCAGGATTGTATTTTTGGCATTAAACTTCTCTATTTACATTTATGTAAAGATACCATCAACGACTTCCAAGAAATTTTTTTTTAAACATAAGCCCCTAAACTTAAATTTGTGAACTGAGATGCAAATAGAAAACCTCCAGCACCTGGCAAGTTCTTTCAGGTTAGTCAAAAACCATGTGTTAATTTGAGTCGTCACATCAACAGATGAGGACAGGAGGACTTATTTTTGTTTAGGGGCATTTCAGCAAAAAAGCTAAAGTGGGAAACAGCCAGCACAAAGCTTCCTCAAGCCAAACCAACAAGAGTTTATAAAGGGTTTTGTCCAATAATGCACCAAACTGAACCTGCTAAACTGAAAACCGTTCAACCGTTTGTTTGTCCTTTCAGTTACTTTCTGTAGCAATCACCATTAGTGATGATTTTATTAATGACTCATAGAAAATGCACTTGTGTTTCAGCCAAAAAACAACCACCAATTGACTTCAGTGAACAACACACTTAGGTTGGTTTTGAAAAATATTGTAAATGAAATTGCAATCACCTGAACAATATGAACAGCAGCAAATGGGATGCTTTCGCAGAATTTATACATTTGGTTTGTGTTATCAGCAGTAATACATTACTTTTTACAAGTCAGAGTTTTTTGCAATGTTGGTTCATGGTTTTCTTAGTAAGTAGTCTCAGTGACACTTTTGAAAAGCTCATTCTTAATGCTAGAATGTGCCAATCATAAATACAAAGTGTCATGTTAAAGCCCTCATTCCCCATCTCTCCTCTCCAAAATTATAAGAGGGAAATGTTGAAGACTTAAGGATTTTATTTTGCTTGCATGGAGAGCTGTACTTATTATTTCTAATTCTAACCCTGAATTGCAATTCTAACCTGGCTCATCTGAAGGAATGCAGAGTGTGAGAAAACACTGATGAGTTTGTATTAAATTGTGGTTTATCTCCTTTAGGTCACACCAAGAATATTTACAGGACTACATACTTCAGCTGAGAGGAAGGACTTTGTTAATCTCCCTTGACTACATGACTTATTCAAGACCCCAGGCATGTCAGGGCATATCTAACATCTGAGCACTACCTATCACACTTCATCCCTGAGCCTTCAAGGGGATCTCTGAGTACAAAATAAAACAATATATCCTAACCACTTCTTTCTTTAAGGGAATGCTGAAGCATGATTACTACACCTCCGGAATAGACTCACATTACTTTTTACAAGGACACATAGTGACAGGACAAGGGAGAATGGCTTCAAACTGAAAGTGGGCAAGTTTAGATTATGTATTAGAAAGAAATTCTTTACTGTGAGAGGGAGGAGACACTGGAACAGGTTGCCCAGAGAGGCAATG
This sequence comes from Lophotriccus pileatus, assembly GCA_035583135.1. NCBI lineage: Eukaryota > Metazoa > Chordata > Aves > Passeriformes > Tyrannidae > Lophotriccus > Lophotriccus pileatus. The sequence continues at coordinate 67,119,774 of JAWWES010000081.1, read as the reverse complement.
GATGCCCCATCCCTGGAAGTGTTCAAGGCCGTGTTGGATGGTCTAGCAGAAGGTGATCCTGCCCATCCATGGCAGGGGAGTCAGATTAGAAGCATGGGTTAACACACTCTCCACATCATGTCCTCTGCATGAGCAGGTCAGAGCACCCTGCTAACTATAGGAATGTGCTTCCCTTGACATAGCTCATGTGTGATGAGCAATTCAAACTGTGAACTAATTTAGTGCATCACCACAGCGGCCTCTGCCAAGGGTACCCCATGATGAAGGCCTGGCCTGACACACTTTAAAAGCTGCTTTGTGGAAGTCTGTTGGTGGCTTCTTAGTGGGCTACCAATGTCATTTTTGAAAAATTAGTCAGAGCCCCCAACTTCACAGGCAGAACCAATGCCAGACAGGGCATTACTTTAAACTAGAATCGTCTGGTGCTGCTACACCTGAAAGAAAAATGGTAGCCTTTTTGCTCAGCATAGTCTTCTGAAACATCTCATAAGGGGAAACTCTTACCATGAAAGGCAGTGAAACATCATAGAAGAAAGTTAAAGGTTTTGTTAGAAGAGCTTGTACACTTTCTCTTGAAGTTAGCACAATGGCTGAAAATCGACAGCTTCTAACATTGGTGATACAAGAGTTCAGTGCCATGGATGGAAATACAACAGTCCAACAATTCAATTATTAATTTGTAGAGCCAATATTTATACCACTGCAGTGACCTTGCTATATTATATTAGCAACTCTGATTTTGAAGGCTGTCTTGCTATCTTCCTCTTTAGGTTGGATATCTATGACAGCAGAGCCTGTGCAGAGAACACGTTGCCCAGCCATAACCCAGCAGGGACTTCGCTTCTCATATCATCAAGATGCAAAACTTCTGTATGCTACCCAATAATGTAACACAGTTTTAACAGATTGGCTGTTCTCATCTGCTGAGCAGCATCTGCCCAGAATAAGCTTTTTTTTAAAAAAAAAAAAAGTACAGCTGATTGGTTTCCCAGTTTTTCCCTATTTAGTTATTTTGTGTTGAGCAGTGATGCTTTTGAGTCCAGACAAATTCTTTCTGGACTACTCTCTGTGTGAGGATAGTCCTCAGATAGTGAGGGATGAACAGACCAAGAGCAGCCCTGCAGAGAAGGATTTGGGAATGCTGGTGGATGAGAAGCTCAACACGGCCCAGCAATATGCATTTGCAGCCCAGAAAGCCAACTGCATCCTGGGCTGCATCAAAAGCAGCATGGCCAGCAGGTTGAGGGATGGGGCTTTGAGCAACCTGGTCTAGTCAAAGGTGTCCCTGTCCATGGCAGGGGGGTTGGAACTAGATGATCTAAGGTCCCCTTCCAACCCAAACCACTCTATGAATCTATGATTACAGAACAAAGCACTAAAGCAGCTTTCAGCACTTCCAAAGTGCTGGGGGAGCTGTGTGGAATAAATTTTTCCTTCTTGTTTTAGCACAGGGTAATTCCTGTTATACACACACAAAAAACGTGAAATAAATCCAGAAAGTGCAGCCATGAGAGAAAGAAGTTTTCTTTCTGTTACCAGTTTCCCCAAACTGGTGATGGAATGAAAGAATTACAGAATTTAAAGAAGATGAGGCAAAAGTTCCCCGATAGTAAACATTAATTGCTAACAGCAGTTATGATACCTTTCTATAGTCAAAACCAAAATAGCTGCAAAAATACTATCCACAAACTATGCCAAGCAGATTACTTGAATTGTCCCACAACTGCCAGTTCAGTTCTTCTATAGTAGTTCAGTTTGATTTCCTTTTCTAAAAGAACTGAACATGTATAGTCTAAAGATCATCTGTAAACATGCAAAACTACCAGGCTCAACTAAAACTCCATTAAAATTTACAAAATACAGCCAGGCTTAAAAATATGAAACAACATTCCAGATCTAATGCAAGCTGATATGAAAGTATTATCTATGTTAGGTCTGCAGGCTCTGACCATTTGGTCTTAGAAACATTTCTCAGGTTTTTATAGATGTTCAGCCATTTAGCTCTTCACTTTCCTCCACAGGTCTGGATTTACCAGCCAGTCACACTTTTTTTTAAAATTCATAATCTTGATCCAGCACTTCCTCTTGTAATTTCCCCAGCTACAAGCTGCTCATTCTTAACGCCTCATAAAACAGGTATTTCACAGCATTCAGCAGAGATAAAACGAGAGCAGAGAAGTTAAAGAACTTCATCATAGCATCCTTATTTTTCTATGACTTCTCTTCCTCACACTTACTGGTTTTGTTCCAGTTACAGCATCTTGTCATTGCATGTATTCTACTCATGCATTTGACTGATCACTCAGGGAGTATGAAAGAGTGTTCTAAAAGATTATCACAGAGATTTTTAACTCTTCCCCTTCAGTTCAGCTCCTTAGACACTGAGTATTTGAAACCCTATTTCTACTCTGATAAAAATTTTAGAATTTGCATGGAAACAATATCTAAACTTATAAATACAACCTGGCTAAGAAGTTCTTTATTTCCAAAGATAGTTCATTTAAGTTGTGCTGGCTGCACAAGCTAACAGACTGGACAAGAAAAATCATAGAATCATAAAATATGCTGAGTTGGAAGGGACCCATCGGGATCATTGAACCCAACTTCTGACTCTGCATAGGACATCCCAAGAATCACACCATGTGCCTGAGAGCACTGTCCAAATGCTTCTTGAACTCAGACTGGCTTGGTGCTGTGACCACTTCCCTGAGGGAGCCTGTTTCAGTACTCAACCATCCTCCAGATGAAACACCCAACCTAAACCTCCCCTGACTCAGCTTCATGCCATTCCCTCAGGTCCTGTCACTGGTCACAAGAGTGAAGAGATCAGTGCCTGTCCCTCCTCTTCCCCTCATAAGGAAGTTGTAACTGCAATGAGGTTTCCCCTCGGTCTCCTCTTCTCCAGGATGAACAGACCAAGTGACCTCAGCTGCTCCTCATTAGGCTTCCCCTCAAGACCCTTCACCATATTCATAGCTCTCCTTTGGACACTCTCTAAAGGCTTATTATCTTTTTTTAATGTGATGGCCAAAACTGCGCACAGTGTTCAGACAGTAATTACCTCTACTCTGCCTTCCCCCTCCCTCCACCCACCTACCATATCAACATTTTTATTTAAGTAGTCATCAGCTCAGGAAAAAAGAGGGGAAAACCAGTGCTCTGCATGTACCAGATTAAGCTGATATTATTAATGACATCAGAATACAAAGAGAAAACAAACAGATAACTGATGGTGGTCTGGTTAACTATGTAGAGTGATGGGGGGGGGAAAAAATCAACATACTGAAAATGAAAACAAAACAAATATTCTGTAGCAATAGAAAACAAAGAAAGAAAAATGACATGCACACAGAAGCCGTACAAATGCAAAAAGCTACTCTTAATGCAGTTTGTCATAGAGTGAACAACAGAAAGCTTCAGTGGGAAGGGACAGTACAGGAATGCAACCATAAACTCTTATTGATTTAAGATCTGCATTACTGTGATCGTTATGATGTCTGAGTGCAGCATACAAAGCTTCCTGCAATGCAGCTGTAGTCAGTTTGACAATGATAATGCTGTAAATAAATTAATGCCTCCACATTAAATAAATTAAGGACTCCACAACCACAGGCAACTGCTAATGGGATTCATACATTTACTAGATCAAAACTCTGGTGCAGGTCAAGAGCAACAGTAAAATTACTGGTAACTGACAAATGTGTGGTGGACTGTGTGAAAGAAGCTGGTAGTTTCAGTCTATTTCGTGACTGATGGACAGGTGTCTGCAATGCACACAACAGCCACCATGATCATCACCGCAAAGTGTTTCAGACAGACCAAGGACTGCGAAATGATATGGCTACAGAATGCAAAGCTCAAAAACCTCTGTGTGTGAGAAAACCCACTGTTGCCTCTGGAAATACATTTCAGCAATTACTAACCCTCATGGTTAAAGACTTATTTCCAGCCAAAAACTGTGACTTGTCATTTGCCAGCCACCATGGCACACAGTTCCGAGATGGGTTTTCTACGTGGGGACCCACAGAATCCCTATCCATCCCTGACTCTGTGCGCAACACCTCTCTGGGACAGGGTCTGAGCACCCATCTGACCAGAAGAACTCCTAGCACCTCTTTGCTCCCCCAGAACTCATGCTGTACTCCACTCCTTCCTGCACTACACACAGCAACTGCTGCCTGCTCTAACAGGTTCACATTTTTCCTGTCCTGGGGACCTCAGAGCTGGGCACAATACTCCAGGTGGGGTCTCACCAGAAAGGAGAATAGGGACAGAATCACCTCAACCTGCTGGCCACACTGCTTTTGATGCAGCCCAGAATACAACTGGCTTTCTGGGTTGCAAGCACACATTGCTGGCTCGTGTCCAGCCCCTCAATTTACCAGCATCCCAACTCCTTCTCGACACAGCCATTCTCGATCTGTTCATCCCCCAGCCTGTGTTGATACCAGGAGTTGCCCTGACCCAGTTGCAGCACCTTGCATTTGGTCTTGTTAAATCTCAAGAGGTTCCAAAGGGCCCACTTTGTGAGCTTTTCCAGGTCTCTCTGGATGGCATCTCATCCTTCAGGTGTGTCAACCACACGGCTCAGCTTGGTGTCACCTGCGAATTTGCTGACGGTACACTCAGTTCCACTATGTCACTAATGAAGGTATTGAACAATACTGGTTCCAATACAGATTCCTGAGAGGCACCACTCATGACTCATCTCCACCTGGACATCGAGCTATTGACCAGTACCCTCTGGATGAGACCATCTAACCAATTCCTCATCCACCACAGACCAGCCACTAAATCCATATCTCTCCACTATAGAGAAGGATGTTGTGGGGGATGATGTCAAAGGCCTTACAGAAGTCCAGACAGATGACAACCTGATGGATGGATCAAACAAGTCACTGCCAGACACACTGTTATTTAAAGCACACTTTGAGACATGTTTCTTCATCCACCTTTCAGTGTCTCACATTCTGAACAGATATTTTAAATCCTGAACTCCTGACAAATAGAATAGAAAGCAGGTGGTGAGAAACCTAATTATTCTCCTCTGTATATGGCTTTTATGCGGATTTATAAAACATCTGTGACTGTTCCATGGGCAGCCATCCAAAGTGCTCTAGAGAAGCCAACTTGATTCACCAAGGGTTCTGCCTCTGTGCCTCTGCAGAAGCACACATGGTGCTGTTGGACACTACTCTTACTTCTTCCATCTGAAATAACACACCTTGTTCCATACAGCATGCAGTCCTTTCTCTTGGACATGCTACCAGTTCTCTACAGCTTTTTTTGTGAGATAGACATATATATTACAGGAACCTGCATTTTTTAATAATACAAAATGCTTACCTAAGTGGTTAACACTCTATTTAACTGTGCACTTCATTGGAACAATAGTCTTAGAATGCTCTCTAAATATAAATTAATTTCAACACTCTTTTTTATTAGAGGACAAATTTCTTTGAAATAGTTTATACATAAAGAACTTCCAAGACAGTTCAGGCCAGATTTTGTCAATCTTCTTCCAAGGTAAATCACTTGAAGCCTTACAAAACAATTATCTATCTTGAACTTAATGTAAGCTGCCCATGTGTAATGTTAAAAAAAGTCTTAGAATACAACTGATTTTTATACCTCCTTTTCCCTGTTATTCCAGCTTGAAAGTATGTAATAACTTCCTAAGGCCAAACTTTGATTATGAGCCACCCACAAATCAGACATCCATAAGGATTTGTAAATGATCACTGAGATAGTGTCTAAAACCAAATTTCTGTAAGAAAGCTCGTTTTAAACTATATCTCTGTAAGCACATACTACAGACCAAAACCAATATAATATTTCCTTGTGAAATCCTTCAATCATTTTCTAATAGGTTACCAATGTATGAGGTACTGAAGCAACCTACACTCAAAAACTACAGTACATAAGTCACACAGGAAAAGACTTTTTAAATGGTACTGTGGACATTTCAAGCAACCGAGTAAAAACAGTCAGTAACATCACACAGACTGGAAATGCTGTGAGTTACTACACTAAAAAATAGTTTTACAATCTGTAGCAAGTTGGTGTTCACCACGTTTTTATTTTTGAGTGCTGAATTCTTGATCATGAACAACCAAGCCAGATTGGTCATTTTTATTCTCTACCCACCAGCAGTGGGTACAAAATCAGTACTTCTCGTACAGCACTTTAAGCACTGTATAAGAAGTATTATTGCATCAAAACAGTCATTACTGAAAATTCAAAATCTGACAAGCAAGATGTATGTAATTGTGACCTCTGAGAGCTAAGTATGCATCCGCATTAATTTGTTCCACAGACAGCCAAAAAAGGCCAAATTCTCTTTGTTGACACGTTACTAAAACACTACTGGCTTTTCAATGTCTAAAAACGCTTACCTTCCTTAGCTTGCACAGAACGCTTTGCCTAACGAAGTATTTGTTGCATTTCCTACAGGCTGATTAGGAAAGTACTTGAGATAAAATACTGCTTGCAAAAGACAAAGGACACTACCACAACTGAAGAAAAGGCAGCTTTCTACAGATGATCAGCACTCACATAAATACATACACATAAAATACGGAATCTCAGACAAAAGGTATTTTCTTATCACTGCAATTGCATGTTTAAATAACATCAAATTAATTTTTGAACACAAATGTAATCACTCTGTGAGTGAAATCTGAGGAAGAAAGGTGATGAGGGATACACATGGGGAAAGCATTCTCATTTGATTTCAGTGGACAATGAGAACAATCCCCAAGCTCAGTACGGATAGCAAGCTGAAAACAAACCTACCTATAATCTTGCAAGGTTGTAAATAACAAAGGAAGTAACAAAACCGAACAGAAGTTTTCTAGGCTGTTGTTCCTAAACAGAAGCATTCAGTTACAAACAATCACCACAATAAGACCATGGCTGATAAAGTAACTAACTCCGCTCCCAAACAAGCAGAATTTGAAATCCTTCCACTACTTTAGGAACTGGGAAGAAGTTTTAACAGTTCTTTTCCAGATCACCGTCACATAAAGGACTATATGGCATACTGAGAAAATCGAAGGCACAGTTGGAGGAAGGGGTGATTAAAGCAGATTCATCCTCAACCAACCACTGCTTGTTTCCATGACACTGTAACTTTTGAGACACTGTTACGAACCAGATTGGGAACAGATCTGGGTAAATATAATTCTTCATGGCTTTTGTGGCAGTAGCTAGAGGAATAAATGGTGACTTGGTTATATTTAACTCTCAAAAGCTCCTAGATCTATTTACCGTGCAGCCTCACTAACAGATGCATCAGCATTAAGTAAGGAGGTGGTGTGTGGGCTGCCAAAACTACCACCACCAGAAATACTGGCCGGAGGCTGCAGCTGATCTGTGCCATAATTAGTCTCCCTATTTTTCTAATCATGATAAAACAGAACAATCTTCTATTCATTTTAAAGACCAGCACCCTATAGGCAACATTATATCTCCCTCACTCAGCATAAATGTTTATCTCTTCAACTAACAGCACTCTTGAAATTCAGTCTGTTTCAGACTTAACAAGCATCACGCACAACCGAAGTCAAATGGACAGTATAACAAAACCAACAGCTAAAGCTCTGGCCCAGCACACTTGTAAATTCAAGGTCAACCATGAATTCATCATTACCTTGATATGGGCTTTGATTGTGATATAGTGGGGACACTTTTTGTTCTTTGCTCTTGACTTGCCTGGGACAGGAGTAAATTCTGTAGTTTAAGGACTGAATTCACTGGAGACTTTTTACGTGAGAATCTGAAAAGCAGATGTTCCCAGCAGCATACAAGGGGTAACACCAGCAACTGTCTTATCCGCTATTTTGCCATATTTCATGAGAAGTGGAATGCAAGGAAGGAACAAAGAAATTTTAGAGGACAATAGTTCCTGACATACCAAATAGTAGGATTTTAAGGTGTGGCAAAGCCCACCCAGACTCCCCTCCTTCCAAAGTAAGTTTGTATAAAGAAGAAAGCATTAACAGTCCAACATCGGAGAATTGTAGCCTGGTCCCAGCTCAAGATAACACAGCAAATTACAGGTCTTCAGATCAGCTTTCCTTTAGTAAAATGGGGAATAATACTTCATAATAAAGTGTTGGAGACTACAGATGCCCTGTTATATTAGGTGTATTATATGGGGGATCACTGATTCCTCCTACACCCCCAAGTCTAAATAAGGCTATTTCACATGGAAAAGGACTGCAAACCTCTTAGACAGCCATCTGCTACAGAGATTCAAGAAAGAGGCCCACGCACAAAGTAGGGTTGGAGCGGAGACGGAGTGTTGTTTATGTGATGCTTGAACTCCATAGAGAAGGAAATTTACCTTTATTATTAATTAATAACATAATCCCATTATTTTGGTACATTGACACTGTAATTCTTTTCCATTGTCAGTTAGATTTCTTGTTGTTATAACAGCAACTACAACAAAATCTGTGTCAGGATGCCAAAACTACGGCTGTCAAGAAAATCAGTCTCAAAACATCAATTGCAGAGAACAAGAAATTAACCCCGAGATGACCGTATAGCAGTCAACTGCAAAGTAAGGATGGAGTCCCCGACACCTCTTACCTCAAGCATAGGGCGGGCACTGTCGTGGATTGAGAGAATGTGCGTAATGTTATTCTTACTCAATTGCTCTACATCTCGGGCATCTGCAACAGAGGAGAAAAAAAGGAAGAGATATTTTTTAATCTCCTGAAATAGCCCACTTTGCTTTCCATTGTGCACGTTGAAAAGCCACTTATCATTGGTACATTTCTTTGTGAAGCTTCATAAAGTAAGGCAAAACACCAAACGCGGCTATTCTAGAACACCGTAATCAGAGTGGGTAATGGGAAGATACACTTCTAAATCCAAAACAAATTACATACTATATAAAGAACAAACTTAAGTGACTCAGGAATGTGTTCTTAAGTCAGAAGTTTCATGTATTTTGCATGTGAAATATAAGTTTATGCATGCTTGCACGCAGGTGATGGCCATCTGAACACACAGTCAGAGCCGTACAAGAAATAGTTTATCTCCTCTCTACCCACAAATCCCCCTTCAGGAGATGCATTTTCACTTGGGAGACAGACTTTGTGATATCCAGGTCTGAGAAGGGAAGCCAACCAATCCCTTGAATTATTAATGGACAACCCAAAACGATAACTACATTCTTACTTCCTGTGGACCAGTAGGGAAAAATGTGCATTTAGCCAATACATACCATAATTTAGAGTCTTAAGAGAGATCAAGATGATAATAAAGATATCAAACTATGAAAAAGCAAAATGCTACAGCAAGGAAGGGCAGTTGTGAAAAGGTGTTTCTTAGACCTGTATCCAAGGGGTTTCAAACATTCAAAACTGGAAAGAAAACTGGGGCGACTGAAAAGTTGATGCTAGATATTGTGAAAGCATAGGCTTGTTTCTGTGAGAAAATAAAGGTAAAACACACTATCCGTCATCAGTGAGTAACTCTCCCCATACTAAACTATCAGCATAACAGAAAATGACCTGAAAGAACCACCAGTACAGGTAAAAGTTGCCGTGTGTCCATTTACTTTTGACCCTTTTGCTTGCGAATAGCACAGCACATCATGGCAATTACAGCAGTGGTTTTGTGATGCGAACACCTGCCTTCAAAATCTGCCCATACAATCTGTTCACACTAGCCTGGTTGCACACAAAAAAAGAGCACTGACCACAAAGGTTTCAGACTGGCTCTCTCTAGGTACAAAAATAACAATAGCATCACCTGTACATTCTTTATGTACATGCAAGAGTTCAATTAGCATCTCTTGTGTCATCTTATCCACCTACTATAAAGTTTCAGTGCCTTTTCTACATCACAAAGAGGAACTGGACATTTATTTATACTGCCACATAGACAAGATCCACATGAGCACAGTAACAGGCAAAAAAATTTAAACCTAATCCTAATGAAAGCTTTTCTACAGCTAAAAAATTGGAGAGAAGAGTGAAAATTTCATTTGATTTTACTCACTACTGGTCAAGCCTGCGTGATCAACACAGATGTCTAACCCTTCAGGAGAGAATTAACACAAATTCTCTCTGAAACAGAACTAATGTCTAGCTGCACAGAGCAATTAAAATTTCCTAAAAATCTCAGAACAAACATTTCAAAGAAGAAATGCTAATATTTGCCCGGAGAGGTCTTCTAATCTACTTGACCTTTAGATTTCCTTAGGGAAATCTAAATCTTTTCCTTGTTCCTTAGGGAACAACTAAGCAGGCAAGGATTTGGAAACCCATGAACCAGCCCAAGTGTCCCTAAAAATCACTGCTTTCTGTTTTACAAAGACTAAAAACAGATTTCTGAGCCTGCTGGCTGGAACTCATGGAACTAATGTATACCTAGCACAATGAGACCCCAATCTGTAATCATCAATATGACCTACCTGGTAAGAAATGGCTTGCCACACTAGGCAAACTCCTTTAAAAGAAGATATGACCCAAATTAAATGTTGACTGCTTTGAACCAGTCTGAAAGGGCTAATGGACATAGTACAACTCAAAATGACTGAAATAACTTATTTCTTCAGTTAACCAAGACTTAGGCTAAGGGATTTTCAGCAAATCAAAACTATACAGTGAGATTTCAGATATTCCTAGAAACAAGCAGGAAATGGCCATCCCAGACCTACATCCCAGGGTAACCAGCAGGTCCTCAATATATTTAGGAAACAATCATTCAAATCAATAAAGTAGAGAAGAAAAAGCTTCCCAGCCAATGCTGTATTATCTGGATCTAAATTTCAAACAGTTTACAGAGGGGAAATTCCCCAGCACCTGCCATCTCTACAGATACTACAGATAAAGCTATTTAAACAGCAGTACAAATAAGATATCCTGTCACTCACGGTCTCATACCATAAATAACAAAAAAAAAAAAAAGGGGGGGTTACGTAAAGAACCATCAAAAGCCAAAAGAACTACCATCACCACAGCAATTCGAACTTCTTTACTGAAGCATAGTGTTGTACAAGCACATGCAGGCTCACATTTTGAAATCACAGTGTGAAACACTCTATTTTCAAACTTTAAGATCAAACCTACCTATCAGAGCTCATCTTGTGCATCCTCTAAAGGGTCACTCAAATGTGGTATTACTCTTCACAGCACATTACCTAATATTCTGTATTATACATCAAAACGCTTCTCAGCTGATGAGACTTCTGAGTAAAGCCTTCTGGAAGATCACTCCTCACACAAAAGGACACAATTCACACTGGGGAAGTCTTCTTCTCTCCCTACCACATTTAGCCTGTTTTTCCTCAGTTTGACTCTATGACTCCTAGTTCAACCCCTACTCATATGCAGAGAGCTGCAAACACTTAATCGTAAAAGCAATGCCAAAATCATCAAAACAGGACGAGGGGCCTGCCAGAATTTGTTTCCCTGCAGCTCTGGGAAGCCTTATGGTGTGGCTGGGGAGCAAATGACCTAGTGCTGTGTGCTTCCGTCCCCCATAAGCAAAAGGGAGACAATACTGCTCCAACCACTCCAATTATGACACATCAATGACTGAAGGACTCCAGTATTAGGTGAAGTCTGGTGAACTGGTGAAGTCTCAGAAGTACCTACAACCATTTTCTCTTACTTTAGCATTTTAGTGCCTCCATAGAGATGCAAGGTGAGGGATAAATATTTCTCCCTTCGTAGAGTTAGGCAGACAGAAACAGCTGTGGAGTCTTTTCCACCTCTACTGCTAATAACAAAATACAAAAGCGTGCTGCCAGGAATAGGGAGGGAAAAACACACTACAGTGATATGGGTCTGACCTGCAACACTTGACTGTAACTCACTTGTGAATTTAGAAGTTTAAATATATCCACAAAATAAGTGAGTTTAGTTTATTTTCATTTTGTCACCCCTCTTCCCATTAACCAGCTACTCCAAACTAAAGACATCCTCCCTTTTTCCTTCTCCAAAGCCCACATTTCTGACTTTGTTAGTCTGAAAAGACAGACATACTCCTATAACACAGTAAGATAGCATTAAGTTTTCAGTATAAAATTTTAGATTAAGTATAGAAAACTAAGGTAAGTGCTTAGAGAAGGCAAGTCAGTCCATTATATACAACAATAGTAAGTCTTAATCTGCAGATGTACAGAGACTACAGTCTCATCACCACCAGATGTTGTGGGGTTTTTTTAATCAAGCAACTTTATTTTCCACTTTGGAGAGAGCTAGAGATGGACATCTAAAGAAAAACCTTTCCCATCAGGTGAGCCTTGTTCCCTGTCCAGTTATCTGCACTTACAGAGACACACACAGAAATTAAGCACATGAACAAAAGATCCACGTCTCCTCTCTCCCCTTCACACTACGTTCTATTACATATTCTGACCCACCCTCTCAGAAGGACTTTTTTGGAGAATGAGAAACGTGGGGAAACGAGCTCAGTACTCTGTTTAATCAGAGTACCTAAAAATTGCCTTCCTTCAATAGACGAACCGGGAAAAGGGAATGGTATCTTCACCCTCTCCTGTTTTCAGTACCTGAAATAAAACCTTAGAAAATGGAATTTTAAAATCAACATTGAGCAGATGATAACAGGAATTAATTGAATCTAAAAACACAGCAAAAACACTTGGTGGACTCTGTCTTTTTATACACTTAGTAATGGGAAGGGCAAAAACTTTCCCAAGACTCTCCAGATCATCCACAGCAATACTGGACTCTTTGGGGGAATTAAACCTCTTATTGTGGCTTTCCCCTTCAAATCAAAAAGCCCCCAAATATTCCATTGGAAAAACCTTGAATGATTACAAGCAAGGCAGGACAGAAGCTCTTTAATATTCCACGTAGAAACACTCTTGCATCCTGTTCTTGCTACTGCTACACCTTTTGGCTTGGAAGCAAACTGAGCACCCATTTAGAATCTATTATCAGAAGAAATGGATTTTTTTTCCATTTGTGCAGGGAAACAGGCTGTCCTGTTGATCCCTTAAGGAACAAAGCACCCATTTTCATTGTATGCACAGGTGACTTTCAAGAGAACTCAGGTTGCCAGTGCAGAAGACACGTGGACATGCAGTACCACAGTAAATTCTCTGTCTTTTGAGGCATTTCATTTGTAAGGTTCAACTGAAACAAATCAAATTTTCCCCAAAACTAGAGGTGAGAAGAAGAGTTAACTGCCTCTTTCTCTTCCTTCATTTTTCTCTCTTAGTACCCTACCCTCCCATTTGCAAAGAAATAACTCCTCCTTCACTTTCACAGAAGAAGCCCAAGAGCTCTGTTTCCTTCTGGGCTTACAGACCAGACTCAGTTTTGGTATTCTATGTGGACACCTATGGTTCTTCTCAATTTTTTTCTGCCCTCTAGCTGTGCAATCTTAAATACACCCTCTCAGGAGCATATTACAATTTTAATGTGCTACTGATGAGCTTGTAAGATAAAAAGCACTTGAACACATGCCAAGATCTGTGCTTTTTCAGGAAAGTTTTTCAGATACATACTCAAGCCCTGTGGACTAGGGGAATTTCAAGAGATATTTCGGTGCTCTCCATAATCAAGACTGCACTAACTTTCTACCCAAAAGACCCTTCAAGTGGTTATTAAAGCCCCTCTCATTCTATGTGCTTAAAGGTTTGAGCAGCAGCAAATGAAACAGAAGCAGCAAGCTTAGTTCCCATTTCTGCCAGAGGTTCATTTCACTAGTTTTTCTTGGGCCTCAGTTTATCTCTCATTCGACTGCAGAAGAGTTCACGCTGCTGTCATAGATTGTTTTTACATTGATTAGGCCTAAAAGTAGAAACATTTCTGAATATTGAATAATAATTCCCCCAATCAGAACAATTGCTGACTGCCTTTTCCAGACAACAGCCCTCTGGAATTACAGCGTTTAGCATCCCTAACACCGTGCTTTCTCTCAGTAGGAAGGCACCCATCTGAACAACCGTGCCCTTTCCCAGCCTGTCAGTATTCCCAGAGGACTCTTGAGGCAGCAGGGAGACAAGAGTGTGTGTAGAATGGTATTTTGATACAGCTCTGGAAACTGTTGCCTGACAAGGGTCCCTGAAGAGCCATTGGGGAAAGGCTATCCTCCAGAGGGCACATCAGAGCAATTTAGACATTCCTCTGACTCAACTTCTGGAGAAGCTCCCTCCTCTCTACCCCCTCTTCAGGGACCCAGATGGTCCTATGAAGCCTCAGCCCTGTGTCCAGGTGAGATGCACAATGCCAGGGAATCAGTGTTTCCTCCTCTTACTGACAAGATGCAACTTTATTCAATTCAAGCTACTAAGAAGAAGCTGAAGAAATGGGAGACTAGTCAAAAGTACATTACACAAAATAATGTTGTAAATCCACGCCTTTATATATATCTAGTCATTTCAGCTGCCCAAATCAGGACATTCTGACCAGTGCCAACTATATATGCTGCCAAGTATTTCTCAGCAGTCTCAAAACTCATTAGTTGCTTTTTGAAAAAGTACCACAAATCAGAAAGTGCTCCAAGAACACAGTAACCAAACTCCTCCAGAAAAATACACTGGTAATAAACCAACACCCTGTTCGTTCCTAAATGGGATGACTTCACTGCATGGAGAGCTTCTGGCAACTGCTCCTAAGCAGTGAGGCAGGGGGGCGTTGAGGGGCAGGGGATGCAGAAAAAAGTAGGAATTGTAAAAGTATGTTTTTGTATCACTGAAGGACAGCAACACCTCTCTTCTCTCTTCCTCTCCAGGTACAATTGCCTATCTGAGATTGAAACAGATGCTTGTGATGGTAGAATGTAATGATTAAATGCAATATGAGCAAAGGTCATAGCAGTAAATAAACGAACTTTTTGTTTGTGTTCTTTAATCAGTTTAAAAAACAGACCCCACAACGCAAACACAGAGATTAAAGCCAGCTCCTCTTTTACTCTGTCTTATGGAGGCAGCTGAAGCATTTCACCCTCTGCTTTTTTTTCAGCTAGGCTCCTGCAGAAACACTGACCACTCACACCACCTTCACATGCACGCCTGTGCTCTGTGCACAGGAGTGACCTGATGTGCCATTTAGGGACCGTTCCCAAGCCCCAAAGCTGAGCAGCCAGTGTAGCACAGGCGAGAGGGTCATGGGCCCTGGCACTGGCAGAGATGCTGACTCACTCCACAACCTTGGCCTACTCCCTTCCACTGAAAACAGAACTGCACCAGCAAACAGATGCTCTGGCTGAGTTTCGCTCCCCTGGGCAGACTGTCAAGGGCTTACCAGCAGGATGGCCACAGTGAGAGGGACTGATTGAGTACCAAGTTACCACAGCCCATCATGCCCACCTTGCCAGACTGCTCGAAACCTAAAGGACTCCACTATCAAACATCTTCCCAATTCCATTCCTCTCCTAAATTACTTCAGAAAAAGAAAATAAAAAGAGGAAGCAACATAGCTGTGACCAAGTTAGTTAATTTTGTCATCAGCCCATGCAGTAGTCCATCCAAAGTGTTTTCAAAACTATCCTCTTCGCCTTACTTTCCTTTTTTCCTATTTCTTTTTTCCCCTTTTATTATCTACTTCCACCAATATGAAATCACCTCCATCCTCTCATTTGCCTTACCATGGCATGATTAACTCCCTCACATGCTAGCCGTTGTACTTGTGTCTGTGGTGTGGCAAAAGGCAGCTTTTAACTTCACACGTACCTCCGCACTGCCTCCCAAGGTGATTGGCTCCACTTCCCAAGGGGCAGCAAGCACTGGATCCACAGTGTGGGCCAGCAGATCCAGTGGCAGGTAAATCAGGCAAAAACCACTGAACTCAGAGGTTTTGGGACAGCAGAGGGGGCAAGGAAGGGCAGGCATGAGGCAGAGAGAATGTGCAGCACCATCTAAATCCAATGCAGATGCTGCCAGCCTTAACAGACTGTTCGTGGTATCACTCAAACCAGGAAGGCCAGGATATAGCAGTAGCCCCTACAAGCCCTGCTCTATTTTACCCAAGCATAGGAAATGTGGGGTCTACATCTATTAAAAAAAAACTGTACATGCACAGCCGGTTTACTGCTGAGTAGGGAGTGTCATCTGGAACTGCTACTAACACAATGCTTTGAGAACAGGCCATTTATTTGGATGTCTACATAAAGTTTCCTGTTTTCTAAATATGACTGGTTTTCTGTACACACAAAATAAACCTCATGCAAAAAGGGAAAAAATCCAAAGAAACTTACAGCTGCAACATGGACAGTACAAGTATCAGTGGTCAGACTGCAACCAGCAGACCTATCCGTCCCACAAGCAGTGATAACAGAACTCTTTAGCAGTTGTTATAAATAACCAAAATAATGAAAGCAATGAGCGTGAGGCATAGTAAGCCTTTACTTATAAGGAGGGCTTGAAATAAGCCTTACAAAGAATCTACTTGGATCACAGGCTTGTCTGCCAAGCACAAGAATCATTTAAGGCAGTCCAGTGGTTTAGGAATTCCATCTGAAGCATGCTCCAAGCAGATGGCATTCATTTTTCTTTTCTCAAAGTACTTGCAGCACAGCACATGGATGCGAGAGCAAATGACTTCTTCTTCCAGTGTTACCAGGTGAATTCAGAAATGAAACAAGATGGGGTTAAAAAGCTACAGAGATGCCAGAGAATTCCAAGGGCCTATGAAACAACACCTTAAGACCCCTGTTAAATAACCCTAGAGATAATGATAAAACTAATCTTACCTTTAAAGTTGCCAATGAACAAGCCAGGCAGAATCTGTGAGAAAGAAATATAGTATCAAATATAGATATCTTGTGGTAAGACAATTTGACAAAGTTCAATTTGCATACAGGATGGAACATACTACTTTAGCAGAGTATTGTCAAATGCAATCCAAAACATGCTGACAACATTTCATGCCTTTTTGCAACCTTCTCAAACTAAATAACCCTAGGCAAACCATGCCTTGACAGAGTTTGTTGGCAGCCAGGGGTTGTTAATCGTGGGGACTATCACACAATGGAGGCTCTCTAAGGATAGCAGATGTGGTTTACAAATATGAAGTGGGCCTCGCAAAGCACCCTTCCCCCTGCCCCCCAGCAGGGTGTGAGTTACCCTCATGGAACTAATGATGAAACTTCACACAGCAAAGGTGATTTGCCTAAAGTTGCTACGGAAACTGGACAAAGCCCTGCAAAATGACATCCTTCGAGGCTTTTGAAGTGCAAAGCCATGCAGGTCAGGGCTGCAGCACTGTAGGGCTCTTAGAGGAAATCACTGCAAACAACGATTTGCGTGATCACATAGAAAGGAAACTGCTGAAAGTCCATGAGTTGTGTGTTTCTCTTCCAGATCTACCCACTCACCCCAACACTCCCAGAAGCCTGCACAGCTATCAATTACAGGACACTCTTAAACTTGGGAGTCTCAAGGTCTGCCCAAGGACCAGCCTGTGCAGTCTGAGGACACGTGCACATACACAGAGGTAGGTGACACCACAGTGCTACACCTCCCATCCTCTTATAACCCTCCTAACTCAGCAACAGCAGTAAGGACCTCAAAAAAAAAACCAAACCCACACACACCCCAAACACACATTTTCTGGCCAAGAATTTTGTTATCTACCACCTGAAGTCTCTGACCCACACTCACATTGTTTGAAGAGAGCAGAACTATGGTGATGAAACTGTACAACCCATTTTTCTTCAGTGCATGCTGAGCATACCACCACTACAGATATGTCAGTGCTGACTTCCTAAACCCTTAGCAACACCCGAGTGTCACCACAACAGCAGCAACAGTCCTCTCAGACACACCTATTTAAAGGGAAAACTCCACCCATTTTGCTCAATCCAGTAGCCCCGAAGTTCCGAAAGTCATGAAGGACTTTTCATCAGGGATTATCACTACAGCCTCCGTTTCACTGCAGCCATCCTGCTGAAAGGCACACCAGCCCACCAAGCAAAGGTTAACAGGCCAGCAGAAGAGCCTGCAATATAGCTTCTGGCCTGCTTTAACTACAGGACTTTGGTCCGATAAAAGCATCATCGTGTTCGCTGTTATTTATCTCGCCTCGCAGAAAACAGAAAGGCTGCAGCACTTCTCCTACTCCCTGCAGCTTCAGTTTGTGGAAACATTCCTCCCTCTAGGCTTTGCTGGGTGATCTCTCTCTGCCTGCTGTGTCACATCAGCTCTAAACACAGGGCTCAATTCTCCCTGATGGCTTCTCAGGACCCTGGATGGAGCTTGATGCTTGTAGACACTTTCTTGCAAATTAAGGGCTGATTGACACCACTACCTGACAAAGAAAATGGTTCTTTAGTCTGGTACAAATACTACAAGTTTTGGAAAGATAAGCTCAGACAACTTTCTCCCCTTTCCTTCTCTCTTCATTTGTAGAAATTCAACATTCTTTACCAAGACAGCAAAAATCCTCAGGGCAGTTTCCAATGCCAGAGTATCAAGTTGGGAAAAGAACCTTTACAGCATCCTGTGGTCCCTTTCCACAATGCACAAGATTCATGGTTTCAAGGGACAATTCAATAATTTCAGCACACTTGATGACTCTGCTAGAAGTGCAGATCCAAGGCCACCATCCCAGACCAGGAAATAGAAGCCTGTAGTGGCTCCAGAGAGCACAGTACTGAAGAGTCATTGCAAAAGAGGACAAATTCCACAAACAAAATCATGTTTTAAAGTGAGAGGGAGTCAAGTTATAAATGAATTTCACCAATCAGATCACCAACTTCCATGCGACAAAAAAAAAAAAAAAAAAAAGAAAAAACCCTTGCTGATATTTTTAAACAGCTGCCTGGTATTTCCCATCTGCAGCACAAATCTCCAATAACACCCCCACTACTGTAGACTATAGTGTTTTACACTCTAGGACATTATTTCTGCATCAAATGTGCACTCTCTCGAGACGATAAAAGCTTAATTTCCAGTCACAGTCATTAAGCTTAGACATTAGAAATTAAAGGTACCGAGAAACACCAGGGGGTTGCAGAAATGAGGTTTCTTGTTGGCAAAGGAGGAAAAATCCAGAAACCTGCATTTGTGCATCACAAAGCAACATGGTATGCTAGGTAGGAAATTAGGACACCCTGCAACCAAGGACAGATGTCACCCCTGTTGTCCTAGTCATTCTAGAAGCAAGAAACATTACTATGGGTGAAAGCTACCTGGAAAGAAGTGAATCTTCGTGTCATGCTGACTAATACTTCAGCATTCAACTATGGCTGGGAACTTTCAGCTGTGTCATCTCACACTGCCTTCAGTAACTGCAACTCTGGGCTGTGCAAAATGAAGGCCGATGGCTGCTAGGGGCGTGTGAGAGAGAACGGGTGGGAGTCAGAAGAGTAGAGAAATAAGGTGGTTGTTTTTGTGAACTTTTCAACCACTGCTTTATGAATAAAAACAGTAGCCTCTTTACATCATCTGAAACATTGAGAAAATGACCACAGACTAAAAAACAGATGCAGGAGAACGCACAAGTAAGGGACAAGGGACATCAATGCCCATCTTCATTTGCACCTCGCATGTGAGAGCACCTCACATCCTCCACCTTGCACACAGGCAGAGCCCTGCAACAGACAATGGTTGCTCCAGTTGCAATGCTTCTCATCAGTCCTCTCTGATAACACACTCTTCAGGAAAATGGCTTAAAGGGATGCTTCACTGCTGTTTCCTATACAGACAAATGCTCGTAACAAAGCATCTAACTCCTTACTGCTTCTACATGCGTAGAACTTCCAGAGAAGTTCATGAGGCTTTCTCAGAGATGGCTGGGCTCCACTATAAGGAATGGACAAGCCTACCTTTGTCCAGGACTACAGGAGAGTGGCACACATCAGGGAGGGATATTTGCTGCTGACGTGAGCTGGCATGGCTTCTCTGACTTCCATAAAAGTGGTTACATCAGCTCTAAGTAGCCACACCGGTTTAAATTTCTCATAAATCCACTCCTACAATAAACAGGGCTTATCTGCCCTTTTTGTGGAGATAGCACTCAAACCTTTTGAAGGGTTTACACGAATAACCGGCAGTTAACTGTAACAGGAATGAACAACAACTAAAACCCAGGAAAAACTCTTCATTAAGCATATCCTGTTCACAGATAATGAAATCTTGTCACCATCTCAGCTGCTAGACTTCAGCTCCTGGAAAACATCTTCGTAGTTTTTCAACCACAGACTTCAACTTGAACTTCGAATACAAGTCAACATTAGATGATAAGCATGAAGACAAATCAGGTCACCCAGACAACTTCCTAAGTCAGATCCCATTAATCATTCTGAAATGAGTACTGAAAATTAATAGTAACCAAGTCAATGCACATTCACACTCAATTCTTCTCTGAGCAGAATAAGAAGGGCATGTGTAAACCAATGCTTTCAATTTAATCTGGGAAAAGTCAGAAGGCTTGGGTGGGCTTAAGGGAAAAAAACTAGGCAGGGCTAATTTTACAGAGAAAACTAGCAACAAAAGACAAACACCACCTAAAAAGAATGCCAGACTTCCAGCCCTTGGTCAGCCCTAATGGCCACATAGTCAGGTGAGATTGCTATTTGCTTTAAAATATATCAATATCAGAAGACAGAAAAATAAGGAGGGGACCACGCCACTGAGAAAGGCTCAGCATCCCAAAGCAGCCACGCAGGCTGTAGCAGTCTTTGGAGCTCTTCCTTACCACACCCATTACAGGTCACCATTAATCCTCTTCCCTTGGCATCAGTACAAAGAGATTCCTTAAATGAAATAATCCACCACTGAATAAGCTGATTATTTTCTCCTACCATCCATATATAGCTTAACCACAAAAAAAACCCATTTCAGTTGGAAACTAAGGCAATTTGTATTGATTGACTAAGAGTTAAGCAAATACCCCCCAACATCTATGCTAATGACTCCATGCTGCCCCTTGCCCCTCCAGCATTTGCCGACTCATGAGATCAAAATGAACAAATGATCCAGGGGCACATTCTGAAGGTGGCAAGTAGCAGACCCACATGCGAGACCCCTAAAAAAATAAACCCTTATGGCCAGTACCCAACATGGTTACAGTCTCCTTAAAGGAGCCAGCTCCCCCTAAATGCTGAATGTCTCATCCTCTTGGATACAGTCATCAGAAAGGGAAGAAAAATCCAAGTAGTATGCTTCTCCTGAAAGCTCTGGTTGGTACATGCCAGGGCAAGACTTAGTGGAATTAAAATGACCAAATTGGCCAGTCAGATTGCCAATTCCTACCCACATGGTACCACAGCAAGATCTAATGCACCTTCCCATATCCCGTCCCTCTAAATGTTTTGATAATTTCAAACATTCGTAGAAAAATACTACAAACATACCAGAAACCTAAAAGGAGACTTTCTAGCTGGGTTTATTCCTAACTGGCCACTCCTAAAAGGTGACTGCAACGAGTGGCTACATATCACAATATTATCCCCAGACTTGAAAGCAAAAATGGAGAGAAGGACCAAGGGAGGTTCCACCTCCTACTCACTAAATCGCCTCCTCACCAGCCAGGTCTTTCCCCCACCTAAAGTTTCTATTTCAATGCCTCTACCTACAGGATGGAAAGGCTTCACCTTCCAGGTGACACACTAAGCACTCTGGACGTTCACCAATCTGACTTCCAGGGGCAAGGATGTCTGACTGGTACAACATGTGAGCAGCTATTTCTGGCTGTTCTCATCTGCTGTCGTAGGCCACGCACGCAGCAAAGCTACTCTCAAAGCACTCAAAGCAGGATGTAAGACAGAAGAGATGACTCAACTCCTGTTTCTCATAGTAAGCTATATATAAAAGGCTAGTTACCACCGCACTTTCAAACCTGGGTTTAAAACAGAGGTGGAGATACTGAGAAAAATCACGGTTGTCCCTTGATAACCACCGTGACATGCCAGGGGAATCGGGCACACAGTAAGCCCCCACTGCCAAAAGGCCAACACCCTTCGTCACTGCGATCTCCACTGGGGCCGCGCGCTTTCCTGTCCCACCGGCACCGGGACCACCCCTCCAGTGACAGCCCGTATCCACGGGCTGCTCCGCGCCCTGGGAGCGGAGCGAGCGACGGCCAAGTCACTCGGCTCAGCCCCGCACCCGCTGACAGTCCAAAGCCCCGGGTCCTGCCGCGGGTTGCGGGGTGCGGGCTCAGCCCCAAGCCGGCCCCCCAGGGCGGGGGGACACACAGGGGACACTGAAGCTCGGCGCCGGGGGGCACGGCGGCCGTCAGGAACCGCTGGGAACTCCCTTGGCCCGGGGAGGGGAAGCCCGGGCGCGCATCACCGAAACCAGGGGCCCCCTCCCTCCCTCCCGCCCGCGCTGCGGCCGGGGAGGACGAGGAGGAGGAGTCGCGCCCCGAGGGAGCGGCGCGGCCGCGCTCCCCGTCCCTCCGCCCTCGCCCCGTGGTGGGGGACCCCCGAAACCGAAGGGGAAAAAGCCTCTGCTGCCCTGGCCTTTGTTCCGGGCGCGGCTGCCCGCCGCGCAGGGGCGACACAAAGGCGGGGGCGCCGCGGCATCCCGCCCGCCCCAAGGTGGGGAGGGACCGCCACCCCGGGCACCGCCACCCCGGGCCCAAGCACATGCACTCGCGCACGGCCACCACCGCGTTACCTTGTTCATCCCATTCCCCATGGCTTAAAGCGACCCGCACGCCAGCACCGCGGGAGAAGCCGTCGGCTGCTGCTGCCGGCGGCGGGTCGGCGTGCATGGGACAGTGCTTGCCGAGGGGGGGCGGGGGCAAGGGGGGGAAAGGGGGGGCGACTGGGGACGAGCTAATTGCTAATTAAGGGCGGCCGCTGCTCGCCGCTGTCGGACGGGGCGAGGCGCATCCCTCCCGCCCTGGCCGTGGCTGTCTCCCTCCTGGATGCCGGGCGGCTGGGGGCGGGCTTCCGCTCCGCCGCCCCCGGGAGCGGCGCGAGCCGCGGGGCCGCGCCGCCAGGAACCACCTCCCGCCACCGCCCCCGCGCGCGGGCACGGCCCCCGCGGGCGCCCTGGGGCTTGTAGTCCGCGCCGCCGCGCCGCGCGCCCGCCACCCGCCCCGCCGAACTACGCGTCCCAGCGGCCCCCGCGCCGCCGACCTGCCCCACCTGCGGCGGCCGGAGGGCGTTCCGGGAGCCGTGGAGAAGCGGCCGCAGTGGGGTCGGCATTGGTATCAGCATCAGCATCGGCCTCTGCAGCGGCTCCCGCGGGAGGCTCCCCGGCATGGACGGCCCGCCGCCGGTGGGCCCCAGGGAGGGCAAGGCTGCGGTGCGGGAGCGGGCAGGTGCTGCCCGCCCGCCTCTGCCATCCCGAACCCTGTGTTGTTTCGTCCTCGAACGGACTCTGGCAGGACGCACCCTGGCCTTGGGCGCCAGGGATGCTTGTCGCAGCCTCCCGCTTGGCAGCCTGTGCCGCTCTGGTGTGGCGGTGCCCACGCGTCGGGCGGAGGAGTGATGCAGGATGCTGGCGTGCGCCGGGAGCAGAGCCTCGCTCAGCAGTCTGTGTCCTGGCATGGCAGGCTGCAGCAGTGTTCTGCCCTGTCATGCCAACCACGCTGCAGGCAGGCAGGGACACAAAGGACATTCGTGTCCCAACTGAGGCAAACAGAGAGGAGAAAGCAAATAGTTTGAAGCAAACGTAGCAGAATCATACTGGTTGACAGCACTGGCGATTGGCTGGTCCAGCCTTCCTCCTCAAGCCGGGAATGATGCTCGTTGCTGAGCCGTGGCAGGCATGGTTTCAAAGCCATGCTCAGTACTTCCACCCCCATGCTTTGCTTCTTCCTAAAACGTGACATGATAGAGCCACATCCCTCTAGCCACAGGGATATGTTTTAGAGAGGTGTGGTGATGGGGTATTTGGTGGTTAGTGAAGGAAATTTTCTCCAAAGGTATCTCCAAATGTGATAGGGGACACAGGGAAGGACTTAAGGGATACAGAGCTCAAATAAGCAGGGACAGGATATTACTACATAAGGTCTCTCCCATTAACCAGCAGAGTAACAGTGCCCAAAAATCCTGAAATAGTGGCTCAAATGCAAAACAGAGAAGGATGCTGCTGTGTGATCACCATCAGGTTTCCTGTGCATTTATACATGGCGTGAGATGTTTATAAAAAGCCATGCCAAGATGTCCAGGGTAGGGCTAGGCAGGTCAGGGACATCTGCAGCTCAAAATAGGCAGTGGAAGGGTGAAAGATGGAAAACATCGTTAAGTCAACAAGCAGCAAAGCCAGGCATGAAATAATGGGTGGCTGAACTTTCCAAAGGATGGATTAGTGATGGGGAATTCTTACGGAGTGGTTGCCAGTACAATCAAACTCTGAGGGAACAATTTCACTACCTCCAGTTGCAATCAAACATCTGCTGTTGCCAAAGAGGTGGTCACACGTCCTCACACTACCCTCAACAACACCTCTGTTCCCCTTTGGTTAAGCAACCCTCAACACCTGTCTGACCTAAGACCAAATTTATTGAGAGAACAATCCCTGTAAAAAGCTGGGCAGGGACAACTCACTCCCTGTGGGGTCAGACTGGTCCATACAGAGACAGGGATGAGGACCAGACACCTCAGCCATGGCTTGTCATTGTATTGCTACATCTTCAAAAACTGGTTCTATTCCCACAGAAGCCAATGACATGCTTAAAAGCCAACAAAGATTAAGCCACCAGTTTAACTACCTAGAATGATGGAAAACTTACCTTGAAACAGCCATGTCATCCCCACAGATGCTTAAACTTCAGGGGAACCCCAGGGAAACACTGATATTGCGATTAAAGCATTCCTGAAACTTTCCCTCCCTGAGGTTCCACAGAGTTTGCGGGGTTATATCATGTCATCATCAGCCTCAAAAACATCATAGCAGTCTCTCTGTAAGGCCAGGAAGGATAACCACCCTGGCTGGAAGCACTGCACTTCTCTCCTCCCTTCCCCCTCCATACTGGTGAAAAGCATAGCAGTGAGCTTTATCACAGATATTGGCTTTAATATTTCATTGGTAAAGCTCTCCAGAATGTAATGTACTTTATCCTCATGCTGTACAAAATATGACCAAGGTCCAAAAAATATGAATCACAGGTTGCCATAATAGCTATTAAACACATTGTATCCCTGTGGGAACACAAACTGAGTTGGAATGAACAATTCCTGATGTGCTCTGTGGCTTTTGGGTGTATCTTATTCTTATACACGGTTTTCTAGCTATAACACTTTACTTCAGCAAAGATGGCTCCGAAAACCTGTGGGAGTTATTGATGAAAAATTCCTCAAT
>JAWWES010000081.1:67075906-67094482 GCA_035583135.1 Lophotriccus pileatus | reverse complement strand
TGTCATTCTCTTGAATAAATCGGACATTTTGCAGATCACATTGGTCGTTTAGCATATGTTCCTGTACCCTTCCCGTCAACCACATATCCCCAAAGTGAAAGTTGTCAGCAACGCTGGAAAGAAGGACAAAAAGTGAATTATATCCCTAATAACTGCAGGTATCTGTGTTGTGCTAAGAGGTCCATGATAACTGGAAGGCCTCATGGTCAATATGCTGGAAGTCTTGGCACATCAATTCACTTCCTCATAACTCAGTTCTCCTATCAGTAAACTGCAAGTAACAACATTTCTGGCCTTTTCAAAGAGTGCTGAAAGGTACTGTGCAGGGGCAATTCATGTGAAAGTATTATATTAGGCAATACAGATGGAATACTAGTATATCTAACTTAGTATCTGACATTTTTTTGAATAGGAAGTGCTACACATCCTCATGGTAATTGCGATCCTCTGTTTCAATTTCAAGTTTTGTTACTCTCTTCAGGATGCCTACTTCAGCCCTCAGTGCTTTCCCATATTATACTTTTATTGCATGCATGCAACATTTTACAGTGAAAGAGCAAAAATCAGAGTGGAAGAGTGTAACATAACAAGATTAAAAAACAGTGAGAGAAAATCCACTTATCTCTTAAACATTTACTATGGTGTATAGTATATCTTTTGCATCTCCACAGGTCTAGAGAGGGAAACTTGATACTGTTGCCAGACTTGTGTCTCTTACCCAGTTATTAAAAAAAAAGTGATTGTTTTTGTTCTTCAGCCATTGTTTAATAAACTACCACATAATGCATTTATGGGGGCAGGTCTTCAGCAAGCCTAAATCCTCATAAAATGTTTATTCATTGTCACTTCTCAAGATCTTATTCCTTGTGCTTAGTATCTGCACTGGTTTTATTATTTCGAAGTTCATTTTAAAAAGCAAGCTATCCTGAGATGACTGGACTGAATAAATGAACACGGAAAATAAGAGGAAAAAGGTCCTGCTGAATCTCATAATCTTCAGTCAGTATCCCTGAAAAGAGATCACTTTAGCATGGCCTTTAATCCCACAAATCCAGGGATTTTCCTACTTCTTTGTGATATGAGGATCATAAATTGAGTAATCCCCACTTCTTCACACAAAAATGTGTCTGTCAATGCAAAGTCTTCAGCAGCAGCGACCACCTTCTAGGCAATTGCCTGAAAACGAACAGCCAGCCAAACTGATAACGAAACTGAACCTTCTTAAAAGTTACACAGAACTTTGGCGTTGACAGTACTTTGAGCTTACTACGTCAAAAATAAGTTAGTAAATACTCTCTACTTCTTATCTTCTGATCTCACTTTCTCTAAACCCTGAGCTCACATTCAGCAATAGGCAGACGGCATGTCAGCTCTCCATGATCTGTCAGGAACTGATAAGACCTGGGCTGGGTTCCTGTGAAGCAACGTCACAACTCAGTTCTCAGAGATGGCAAGAAGGGAGATAAAAAGAATGGTTGGTCAGAAATAGCCAGTGGAATGGTTTTCCTCTGAAACAGAGCATTTTGACAAAAAGGAACTGTTTCACAGAAATAAATAATGAAACCCTAAAATTCATAAATGGCACCAGGCTTGTTTTCTAACTGTGCTGAGAGGGAAGTGAATGGAAGGGAAAGAGCTTGCAAGACTCATTGCCCATTCTTTTAATATTTCTATTTGGTGATAAACATTGCCAAAGCATTTCAAAACCTGTTCTCTGGATAGAAGAGATTGATTTACTGTCATGTAGCCTCAGAGGAGAATTAATTCATTGTTTGATAAATTCACTGTCTCAAGTCACTGTGAATCTATGGTAACTTTGTCAAAATCAATGATATTTGAGCAAGCTTTAAGTTCTGAAAATGAAGGAATTTACCACTGTGGTTTACTTCAGAAAAAAATCAGCTTTCAGGAAGCTGGTCTCAATAGGCAGAGTAGCTGGAAGACCATAATTCTGCCCTGTATTCCTCTTCCTTCCCCTTTTCATTAATGGATATCAACAGAATATAGAGTATGCCAAGATGTAAGGGCTGAGCCAGCAGATGAGGCCAAAAAGGCACAAAGAAGGGCTTTGCAAAAAAAGAGGTCTTAAAAAACCCCAAAACAACACCACCTAACAATTCAGAGAGGAGGAACAACACTAGAGAATGGCTGAGAAAAGCATGTAGGATAATTTAGAGGTAGGTTAGCTGCCATGGCAACCATGTACCAAATTACTGCACTTCTGTGTCTCTAAACCTGCCAGCAGCTAATTTTGTTTGCATGTACTTCAGGCTTTAAAATAAATTAATCCACCTTAAAACTCATGATGGATTGCAAATGAAGTGCAGATACTGGGACTGCTGGGGGGTGTTTGTTTTAAGCATTTAGAAAATAGAGATAGGGAAAATAATAGGCCTTAAAATTTCTGATTTCACCAAGTGGTTAAAAATTACATAATTTCTTTTAAAATTCATAGCAGGGAGTTTTAACCCTGAATTTGTACTACTTTGCCTTGCACATATTTACCAGATCAACCTGACACCTTTACTTTCAATCTGTATATAAGAAAGAAATTGGTCCTAGTAGTAGCTCTATTTATTTTTCACTTTGAGGAACTGCCACGTTAAAAAAAGAGTGAGACATTTTCTTTTAATGCCAGATTCTTTGGAAATATGGTAAAATACTACATCCCTAAAGAATAGAAACAAGGCTATCAAAAAGCATGCTGCAAGGCACATGCACATTACTAGTTACTAAGAATAGTCTATTGCTGAGTGTGAGTGAAAATATCCAAATGTGTTCTCTTGATAAGCCAAGCATGTATTCCTCTCTCTGGGCACACGTAAAAGTGTCCTCAAATGGAAAAATAATGTTGTAATAAACTAACCTCTTGCTTCCAGAGCATATAGGTGTAATCCTAGGGGAACACACACAGCCTTCACAACACCTCTCTGGAGGAAGCCCATAGACCACTATAAACACTGACCCATGAAAACTCTTCAGAGTAGAAAGAGGTCAGATTTTGATGTTCCCACTGAAACTTGATGAATGTAATTGAGATGTTCAGCCATCAGCTGAGAGCTGTTAGGGCTTGATTCCCCCCAAAATCAGCAGGAATCTTTGAACCAGCTGCAGAGGCAGCAGTGGTCAGTGCCAGGAGGTAGTTCCCCATCCTCCACCATCACATGATACCCACTGTAAAATGTGGTTTTCAGTAATCATGGCCTGCCTACAGCCAAAGTGCTGAGCAGAGATCTTTATTTTGACGACATTTTCCCAATAGCTTTTCCTTAATGGGATATATCTTAAGATCTCCTGTGTTTGAACAATTGAAAACAGTTAAAGCTACAGTTATTAATTCCATGTTACATTTTCTTGGCCAAAATCTAAGATATTAGCCTTTAAATACACATATGAAAAACACAATCCAAATACTTCTATGTCTAACATATTCACTACATTCTCCAAGAACATTCAGTGATTTTTGAGAGGCTTGTACTCTTTTGCTTTTTTTTTTTTTGCACTGTTTGCTTTTACTGGTGGCTCACTCTTGATACAATATTATTATCATCCAGAGTCAGTTGCTCAATTTTTCTTGCAGAGTTTTCACTTGGTTTCATTATTTTGGCCTGTTGCAGTTATCTATCTGACTGTGGCAACAAGGTCGTTCCAAGCCACATGGTTACCTAGAAATTCTGGCAGTATTTCTCTGGTGCATCTGGGATTCTGGATGTCCAGGACACTTCAGTGGGCTGGGAGTGGTCCATAACGCAGCTGAGAACAGAAGATGAGTGGGAAGCAGAGCACAGAGCATGCTTACAGGGAAGAAATGTGCCTCTTAGACTGTGTAGGTGTAAACCCCTATGTTGTTCTGAGGTTAAGCAGCAAACTCATTGCCCCTTGCTTGTCTGCCTGCCTTTTGCTAGTTATAATAAAAAATGTGTTTTCTCTTTAAATATATGGCCCCCTGAGACACCCTGGATCAGTATAATTGCAGCTTCTCTCAACAACAATTAAATACCTTTGGGGATGTGAATCATGTCAAGCTCAGGAAGCAGTAACAATGCCAGGACTTCACATTCTGCTGTTTGCAAATCCCTGTTGTAACACCATCTCCTGCTGAGTGCTGTGTCTCCTGAGCAATGCATCCACTGCTGACAAGGCATTCCACTGATGTGGCCCAGTTAAATACAGATTAACACCCAGGGTCGATATGTAAACCTCTGTACTCCACTGCACATGGTGTAAATTCACGGCATTAAACTAAAGATATTTTCAGACATTATAATATCCCATATGCCTTGATCATCACAACAGGCTCAGTGACCAGTAAAGTTGTGTTAGAGAAGATAAGAATTACTCGTCTGGGATGGGTACTGTCTGCTTTCAGACTGACAGCTCATTGATCTTCTTTTCAACCATTGTCTCCTTCCAAGGGAAGAATCTTGTAACTGATGATATTGTCTTCTTTGTATACACTCTGTTCTCTAAGCTGATGTCTTTCACTTTCTGCTACTACTGGACACGTTGCAGTTGCAGCAGATAATGCTCACCTCTGTCTCTGAGCTTTCTGGGTGTTTCTGTGATACTTTATTGTGGTATTTTAGACTCCTGGTCAACCCCTATGCTAAAGCATCAGAACACCCTGTAAGCTTCTAAGCTGTCAAGGGTTAATTCAGGGTCTCCTTGTGGTGTCTTCTGAGGCTTTTTTGTTTGTTCTGATCCTTTGGTCCTCTGTCTGGGACTTGACACATTGGTTTCCAGGTTGTATACTTCTCAATAGTTTCACTTTCCTTTGTGACTCCAGATTAGATGTACTCTCTAAAACCATTTATTTTACATAAGAATATAAGAGCAGCTGTTCCAGGTCTTAGCAAGGATCCATATAGCTCCACATCTTCTCTTAACAGTGGCAAGTACTGGATACCTATGAGAACCAGGGTGAGTACAGAGCGGGGTTCCTTCCCCTTTTATATCTTCCAGTTTCTGGCAACCAGCAGGTCAAGTTTATGAGCCAAGGACACACCCAGTCCCTGAATGTTAAGCTGGTGTTTTTATGTTAATATTTACGGTGACTCCAAGATCTCTTCCTTGAGTGACAACTGCTCATTCAGAACTGTTTGCATTTATTAGGGCTATGTTTTTCCCATATGCACTCTTTTGAATTTTACCAGCATTCTATTTTCTGTGCCATTTTACTACCTGATCAGTTGATAATGTGAGATCCCTGTGCTACTTTCTCAGGCAGCTTTTGTCTTGTACTATTGAAACAACTTTTTATCATCAGCAACTTTGGTTATCCACCATCTTCTCCAGCCGATTTGTAAAGGTGTTGGACAATGCTGGACCTGGCACTGACTCCTGTGCCTGCCTTCCTCTTGCAACTTCCTTTAATTGTGAAAAATGATCAGTAGCTTCCACCTTTGCTTTTCATCTTCAAACCAGTTATTAATTCAAAAAAGGACCTTCCTTCAAGGTATGGCTTTTTAATGAGCCTTTTGATGTTTGGTTATTACTGTGAAAAGGTTTCTGAAATATGCCATTATACAAATTCTGAGGTGAATGGAATGTGGAGAAGATGGAAAGAAAGGAGATTGATTGTCTCTGAGACCAGAAAGTTTTTAGTCCTCCTTATGTCTAAACTCCTCCTTAACCTGAGAAAACTGTGTAGTCTCCCAGAGCACTATTTGTGGAAAAGCAGCATATTTCCACTGAAATCCATCTGGCAATGCTGATAACACGGGCTGAATGTTCAGCTTATTAGTAGAATTACTAAATTTTGTTTCATTTACCCATGTCTTTGAACCTGGTTCTGTAAGCAAAAATACTTTTGTCTCTTCATTGTAGACAATTGTACTTGGTTCAGGAGAAGTCAAACTCACCAGGAGGCAATGCAATAGTCAAACTCTAGTTAGACCTGGGTAGGGTAATGTCGGGGTTTGGAAGTTTGGTAACTACAACAGGGTAATGCAAATTTACACTGAAATCCATGAAGACACATACTGCTTAACAAGAACATCTTACGCTGTCAGTGAAGTAATGTAGCTTAGTCATTGATTTCAATAGGAAAAGTAACACCATTTGTCATACAAGATTCACTTAACCTGTCTTTTTGTAAACAAAGAAAGAAGACATTTCAGGAAATTTCACAATATCTTTTTTAATTTGATTATTATTCCTGCTTTGATGGTTACTTTATTTGTCATCTGTCAGAAAATGAAACTCATTTTATACTCTTTTAATATCTGAATAGAGGTATAATGCATGTACATGGACTTGTCTTTAGGAGTGGTGCCAACACTGAGTAATTTAAATATATAATATAGTTGATAATATCTGAACAAATATTCTAGAATAAGTCACTATGGAAATGAAGGCAGGTTTCCTGTGCGGCTTACAGTATCATACTAAAATACAAAAGAAACCTGACTGGGTTTCAGTTATGAAATAATAGATACTGAGCCATTTTCAGGTTTGCTCCATATTGCCAAAGTGTTTAAACAGGTGTGTTTCACAAACTTTGTGAAACAAAAGCTCAGGTCAAAGCAAATCAACATTAGGAAGCAAAACCAGTGCTGAGTGATAGTGCTTAAAAACTGAGAAACAAGAGTGGTTTTAAACAGCAACTGAAAAGACGCTTTAATGTTTTGGGTTTTTTTAACGTGTTTTTACAATTTTCTGCAGTTATACACAGGACACTGCATCTTATGTTAGTATTAGTTCTGTCGTTTGGATTATATCTATCAAACATTAACTTTTTTCTTGTAATATGATCATGTTAGCAGTTTTTGAAGATTAAGAAAACATGCTCATGAACCAAACTTCTAAAACCCTCTATTTTTTTAATCCAGAACATTACCTTACGTATGCAAATGGGGGAAAATGGCAATAAATCTAAAGGCCTCAGTAACTTTACTTGACCAGCTATTATCCTCATAGTTTTTAGGAAGAGTCTAACCCCTTTGCAGCAATGCAAGGATAGGCCAAATATTGTTTGCTGAATTCAAGTGATGTCTATAATCAATATCCTAACTCCACCACAGCTGAGAAGGTACCTTTCTCTCACACTGTGAGCTGAATGCCTTCCATCGCCATGCAGAACCATAGTCAGTCTCCCTTTGAAACACAGCAAGGCTTGGCAGTAGCACAGGCAGAAGTATTTGGGTCAAAGACTGCTAGCAGAGGCACAGGTGGACAACGTGACCTAAGGAGAAATTAAGAAAATCTTAAGAATTCTGTATGATTTTACTCAAGTCTCTAAAACCTTTAGTTCATCTGAATTCACTTCAGGCAAATCCCTTCATGCCTTTTGACCAGAGGGCTTGTATTGTGTAGCTCTCTGACATGACTTAGGAAGATAAGACATGAACAATGGAGAGTTATTAACATGAATAATTTTCCATGCAAATTGGAAGCACCGCAGAACAATAGGATGGCTGTGGCTTAATGGCACCAGGTTTTCTAAAGGGCTGAACATAAAATATCACAGTAGAAAAATAAATAGCAAAGTCAAAAGCTACTAGAGCAAAACTGCTTTCAAAAAATAGATCAGGCAGGTGAACCACAAGATCCCTTTTTCAGAGATTTAATGACCAGAAAACACGATCGAAAAGCCAAAGCTAAAGAACAACAGCAGATTTTCTAAACTTGAAGAAGTTCACAAACACAGTGCACGAGTCTAAACATCTTCACCAGATTCACCTTCATTCCAGATGGTGAGGTCATTGGGACTATGACAAAAGCACTTGCAAAAGGGTTGCATCTATAATAACCAAATATGTTTACCCCCTTCAATAAAGGAAACAGAGAAGCAATATAAAGAGCTGAGCAGGTTAATTTTTATCCATATCCCTTTGTGTGTTGTCTTTTTCAGCAGAAAGGATGTAAGAAGGAGGAGGGCTAGCGGAAGCTATAGGTATTTGGGATACACGTTCCTTGCAGTGGGTAGTTACTGCTCTGACTTTCCCAAGACTGTATCTCTGTTATGTGTGTTGTTACAACTCACAGCTGAGCAGCCCAGCTGGTGCTAGGCCTGATGGCAATAGGTTATATTGGCTGAAATACCAATCCCAAGAAGCTCAAGGGAAAAAAACTTCACACAGCAGGTAGCTAGCAGCTGTTCCACTGGATCTTCTGTACTTTCCTTGCTGAAGTCTCTTTCATTGACACCCATGGGAGTGATCCCACAGAAATGTTTCCATTTGACATTTTGGTGGACAGTCTCTGTAGCAGCAGGATGCTGTCTGAAACAAGTAGACCTCTTTTGATTTATTCACTCCGACTGTGGGGATTATTTTAGAACACAAGTGACAGGAAATAACGTTTTCTGCAGTTCATCAGGAAACAGAATTAGGCAAAGTACTGACTTTTGAGGAACAGGAGCTATGACATCCTGTCCATGCTGCACATTTAGAGCTTCTCTGATCATGAGAGGTATTAAAAATAGAATGTTCATTAAAAGGGTTGATTTTGCTGAATCAAGTCAAACTACTATATGTCTCTGTGTTCAGAAAACCGCAGTGTAGTTTATGTTCTGTTGGAAACCAAAAAGCTGCAGTCTGTCAGGTGCAACATTCACTGAAAACAACAGACCTGTATCTCTTTCCCCTAAATCTGAAAGGTTTTCAACAAGTTGCTGACATAGAAGAGGTCATTCACCCATTTCTAGTAGTAGGGAAGGAGGGAGGAAGGGAAGGAAGGATCCCCTTAGAACAAGACTGCTGTACGTCTATGTTTGCGAAGTCTACAGTCTACAGGCTCCTGCCTCTGAGGCTTTCTGTGGTTACACAGAGGATTTCGGTCTCTGTGCACTTTCTGGCATACTTGGCAGTCTGGCACCTTCAATGCATACTTGATTCTCTACTGAAAACGTTGATGCTAAATCTTAAAATTGAGAAGCTGTTTTCCTCTGCCCATGTGAAACGAGACAGAAAGTGTAAATTTGTTTTCTTTGTGTCGCAGTGATGAATCATTACTCAATACAACAGCCAAAGCACAGGTTTTCTGCATACATGGAAGCAAGATTAATTAACCTGTTTCTCCCATACATATTTATTCAACTCCCCTTTTATCCTTCCCCTTAATCTTTGTCCTTCACTTACTTCACCATTCCTCCCAGTCCTCCTCTTGCTTGCACATCACAGCTCCAAGCCTTACTACCTTCCGCTCTCTAGAGGTCAAATGGCAGAAGAAAAAGACATGAAGAGTAGATGGGTCAAACACTAGTTACAGGTGAATGCTTACTTTCCTTTTTCTGAAACTCTGCCTTTTACCTTCACTTCTGCCCTCCAAGAGTCTGCACTTCAGCCACTGAGAATGAAAGCAACCATGGAGAAGAGTTTGATTTTGGGCCTCTTTTCCCAGAGGAGTGCTCATATTTTTCTGGATAAACTGTTTCCAGTCTGAAAATAAAGTTGATCTTTCAAGTAAAGAAAAATATCTTCTTTCTAAACCAGCTTATGGGAAGCAGTGGGATGAAGAAAAATGAAAATGAGTATTGTTGTATCTTTAATTTTTTACCAGCAAATTAATAATTTTCAATGAAAATAATATATTATTTAAAATTAGTCCATATTTTATAAGGGGAAAAACAAATCTTCCTTCCAAACTGCCTGTTCAACTGGAAGTGTTGGAGTTTGAGAATAATTCACAGGTACACATATCACATGTGGCTCTGTAAGACATGGACTTAGAAGACTCCATCGTGCAAAAAAGAAGGCTGACAAAGGACATGTTCAGAGATCTATTAAACTAGGTACCACAGGAAAAGTGAATGGGAAATGGGTGTCCCTAGTCTCTTTTCCAATGCCGGAGCTAAGGGGCATTAGATAAAACTTGCACAGAGCAGGCTTGGAACAAAGGAAGTGGTCCTTTATACATTGAGCTAAACTCTGGAAATCCTTGCTGTACAAGTGTGTATGTAAAAAGGTGCTGCATGGGCTCAATAAGCAACTGGAAAAATCCATAAAGGATCACTAAATAGGAGATCCTTTAGCAATGGAAGTCCATGAGCTACACATTATTAAAGGCCAGAAGAAGATTCTGGAAAAGTTACACTATATTCTTACCTTACCTTCTGATTCCCCCCTAGGCATCTGCTCTCAGCTACCATTGGAAAAGGGCTAAAAGGACGTGCCAGCTGATCAGTCAGACCAGACACAACTGTCCCTTTGTTCTTCAACTTTGACTCAAAATAAGGATCTTTTATATATAGCAGTATCTACTGCTCATTGAGCTCACTGAAGGTATTGTTCAGCTTTATGAATTAATGTCTCAAGGATAGTTCTACTCTGTAAAATGTTTCCAGTAATGGGGTTTCACATTTGTCATCTTCAGTGTTTCCCATCATAAATATACTTATTTTCATGTACACGATAGCATAAATCCAACCAAGTCTCTAAAGCTTGTGATGGCTTCTTTCCTTCCTGAAATTTTTCTCCAGAATACTGTATTATGTCCCTTCATATTTTCTATGCAAACTCACCACTTTCAGAGTGACTGGAATATAATGTGAAACAAAGGGAGTGCTCCCTATATACACTGAGTCAAGGTGTGGAAATCCTTGCTGCAAAAGACTGAAGTTCACAAAGAACTGAATCAAATCTCACCTCCTTTAGCTGGTCACACCTACTAGCTGCACAGAGATAAAATCCAGGGAAACCCCCTGTTCAATGCAAATGATGATGTCAGTTGTTCCTACAGGAGGAGGAATTCTTCCATGGTGACTTCAGAACAATGTCACATTTTAACTGGCCTTTGGCTCTTTTGTCTTTAGACACAGATCTCTTTTTAGTGAGCCTTCAGTGACCCTATCATGATGTTAGTTTGATGGCTGACCAGAGAGAAAGTCACTATTTCAGCAAAAATGCAGGAGAAATGGTGACAGTTGTGTGGGCAGCAGCAAAGTCAGAAGAACTACACTACTTGGAAATGAAAGACAGGCCTTGAAGTTAATTCTAGATTAAGAAACAGAAGAAAACTATCCAGTTTCTGAAACCAAGTACCCACCTTGGCTGCATCCAAACATCAGCTTGACTGGATTTTGACCTTGAAACACTACTACAGTCACTGATCCTTTTACAGTGAAGTCCAGATGCACAAACTTGTAAGGAGCTAACTCACACTCCAGCAGGTAATTCAAACTTACACCAGATGCAAGTCTCTTCCTAGGGCCTGAAATCTACTATTTATATTATAAATTTTACTTAGCAGTTGAATAAACATCCAGAATGCTGTTTAGCTGTAAGCCTGCTACACGCTTTGCATACTCGTTGTGTGCTTGTGGCATTCAAGCTACTGTTTCATCATTTTGTGGCCTCCTGACACAAAAGTAGGTCTGATAATAAAGTAGTTTTGCCTTGCCTTGAGCAGGATGTCACACTGTGTGTGGCACAGAGGTGAGGAAACTGAGTTGATCCAGCACCTACAGAAGTACATGGCATTACTAGGTTGTGCAATGAAACTCTCAGTCTCAAATATTATTACTTATGCATTTTTTTCCATCACAGTCAATATTCTGAGTAGTTTCAATTGCCACCTATGAGTAGAATTTTCAAAACCGCAAAGTGTCAGCCTAACTCTACTTCCAGCAAAATCAATAGTATTTTTATTGACTTTGTTTTTGGGTGATGGTTGCACACTATAAAGCATTTCATCTTATATTTTGAAAGTCAAAAAGAACCTCCAAACAGAAAACCCACGGCTGAAGGCATTCTGGCTAAATTAAATCTTTCTTTTTAATTCTGGCTCTGATTCTCCAGAATATTTTGAACATTGGGAAAGATATCTGACCATGAACATTTCAGACAGGCAGGGACAAAAACCTGGATCATGAATATGGATAGGTCAATCACTGAAAGGGATAGCATCTGCAAAATCACATAAGCATTAACTGTCTACGTACCAATGTAAGTAATTTATAAGTTCTCTTATACCCAGAGCTCATAGAAGTTTTTCAGAAAAGTGTCAGCTCTTTATGTGCCATACTTCAAGGGCTTATACAAAATTGCTTTTGACCTGCCAGTTCTGAAATCTCATTCACTGGCAACTTCTGGCACTTTATCCTAAAGCTGAAATCATCCCTTTAAAATAAAATGGTTGTACCATTCTCCAACATCAAACATGGTCCTCTAGAGTTTCACAATGGTGATAGGGAGGGTGGTTAAGCACTTGAACAGGTGCCCAGAGACATTTTGTGCAACAAAACCCCAACTGGGCAAGCCCTGAAAAAAAGCCACTATTGAAGCTTTGCCCTTTCACAGGTTTTTTCCCTGGACCTTCCCTCTGCCTTCCTAATGAATACCCTGTTTCTGTATTTTCTCATGATGTCTAGCCATCAGCTTTAAAAATAACACAAACAGAACTTCAAGCCTTTCTTCCAAAAACCTTCTCCACATTCTCAGTCCTTGTGACAAGACAAACATCCTCAGCTCAGTCTCACTGTTATGTACCATCTTTTACTTAACCAGCTCTGTAAACCTCTATATTTAAGCTGTATCTACATATTGCAGTTTCTTTGTACCTCAGATCTCTTACATTCATCCCTCTCTTTCAGTAATCAGGGACCTAAGATAGGGATTTGAATTTTATGTCAACATTATATCTACATCTATACACCATTTTGTGTGGGTTTGCTTTTTTCCTGCAGGTTTTGGTGACTCACAGTGTTCTGCAATTTCACAGATTTTTTTGCTTTCCTTTTTTCCCCCTTTTGTTAAAAGTCTTAAACTCTTCAGATAATAAAAAATAATTAAAAATAATTAAAAAGATAATTTATGTAAGCTAAAATTAATATTAATTCCATAGTGTTAGCTCTTCTTCCAGTTCTCATGTCACATCTTTACTACTGGATGACAGGAACGTGGTAGCAAAGACACTGGATTTAAGATTCATAAAACTTGTGGTTGTTTCTGCATTTCAGTAGGTCTACAGTGCAGAGTTTCATATGATTTAGACAGCATACTTCAGCTGGAATACATGAAGACTTTGAGACATCTAATTTACATTTTGAAAGTAAATTTCTTCATTTAAACCTGCCTTTTTTATCTATTTACCTATTGAAGTCTAAAGGTTAAAAATATCCAGAAGCTAAAAACTGCACCTCAGAAAAATGGGCGTAACACTGTTTCCTCCCTTTTACTGTTCTTCATCTAATTATGAGGATCTTAACAACTTCCCAGCAAGGAACATATTTTATTATATGTTTCCAAAACATAATTGGACATTCACTCTTTTGAATAAATGGAGAGCTTTAAGCAGAAATTAAAAAAAAAAAAAAACACAAAAAAAAAAAAAAAAAAAAAAAAAAAAAAAAAAAACAACCAACAACAGGTTGTACTGCTTCAGCTTTTAAAGGGCAGCCATTTAAGAAATGCATCTTTCCTTATGCTGCAGCCTTTCAGAAGAGATTCCCACTTTTTAAGAGAATCAGCGAGAGTAACTTCTGTCATTTCTTCTTGGTCCCGCAAGTTAGGCTAGGAAATGCAGCTGAAACTAAAATCTTCCATACAGTTTCTGTTTTCTGTGAGTATTTTTGAATATCAAGTGACACATGTGGGTGGGGGAACTTCAAGATTAGTTTTAATCAAATCTCAGCTTCTGCTGGAACTTCCCAAAGCATTTCTCACCCTTTGCTTCTGACTGAAACATTTTGCTGGGTTTGGGTGCATTCCAATTAGAACTTAAAATATTTGATTTTGGTTTGTTGTCTTGCAATGTTCCAAGTACTCCCAGGTTTCGTTTCATCATTCAGATCTATCCCTTCAGTCTTCTATCCTGAAGTTAGCTCTAAAATGTTACCTTTGTATCTGAGGTACAGACCACATTCAAAAAATTCTTCTGGTGATTTCCAAAAGACTTCTAGTCTGAATAAGGAAATAAAAAAATTATCTTGTACCACAGGCAATAAAGACAGAATTAACAGGACTGAAGCAAATTGAACCTATACTGACAGCAGCTTCTCAATACTCTTTCAGAAAGAAAAGATGAAAGGTAGCTTCACTATGTTTCTGCATAGAAAGATCACTCATTCCAGTAACAATCAGCAGAAGAACTTTCTAATATAGGAGCATGGGTTCATAAAGTGAGAGTTAGAGAGTGAACAAATAATCCAGAACAAAGTAAATTCTTTTTAACCATCTTCCTGTGATGAAAAAAAAACAATATTCATAAAAGAAAAAGGCAAATGTAAACTTAGAGCTAGAATTTGTGAACAAAAGAAAGATACTTGTGGGAAGAGGTTGATTTCACTCAAAAAAATCCCAGCAGGGAAAAAGTGTTAAAATAGTCCTTACAGCTATTTATTGCCTAATATAGTGGGTCTCCTTTCTGGCTGAGAACTTTCAGGATATTATAGAACATGTACTAAATCATACCAGAAGCCACCAATTTCTTTCCAGTGATAACAGATTAAATACATTGTGATTTTCCTCCTCATTTTAGCTTGCCTTCAGTTGCTCATGCCTTTTCTTTCACTTTCTCCTTCTTCTCACCTCACAAGTGTAAGTTTTCATCTGCTTTCCTCATTTAACATCTTCTCTTTCCATCACGATCCTTCCCTATTCCATTTTCTCATCTATTTTGCACCTCCTTTCATCACTCCCTCTCTCTTTTTTCTTAACCTTTTTCTTGTCTATCTGTTTCTCTTCCCCACACAAATAACCTTGATTATATTCTGTCCTTATTTCTGCTACTTCTACAGATTTTCTCTTCTCATCTCTCTTGGAATAAGATTCATTAGGGAGCAGGGAAATATAATTTAGACCAATAAGGCAAAATACCTAAAATTATGGCCAACATTCACATTCAAGAAATTGATAGAAATACGAGCAGCATATGTCTCTTCAAAATCAGTGCAATGCAAACATAGCTCTTCCTGTTGATTTTCAAATGTATTTTTTCAGAACTCTATCAATTATTTCTAGCTGTTGATTTTCAACATCTTGTTATTTTTCTTTTTTTTCCCTATGCACCTTTGCATAGGTGGGGTTTTCGGTTTGGGTTGGGTTTGTTTTTTTCCAAACCATCTAGTCAGTTTTCTTTACAGGCATTTTAATTTCTTTCAACTAACTCATCCTATACTACCAGTCTTCTTCCTTAACTAACTACAGCTATTTCTTGCAGGATTTATGCTTGAAACACGGAAGAGCTCTTTCTTTTAGAATTATTTAGTAACATGGTCTCTACTTAGCGAGTACACCTAACTAATGATGTTGGATACTCCAGGTATGTTGCACATGGCACCTCTAAGCACACTGTCTAGAGCTGGTTTTTTAATTACATCTCAGGCCTTCCCCAGTTCAGTTCCTGGCAACTGAGTTCAGCTGAACTGTTTTCACCATTGTCTCTAGTGACTTCTCCTTAACTGAAGCTCACAGTTCTAGCACTGCAAGCTTCTCGTTCATGGTCTGCCAGTTGTTCTTGGCACAACTACAACGTCATTTCTGAAAATTTCACACTTGTTGGCTTCAGGGTCTCCATTCTCTCCAAATTCTCCTCCCTCCTCTACAGCAGCAAGATGTTTGGAGGCAACTTCCTTCCGCTCCAAGGGGGACAGGGTGTTCTGTCAAACCCTGGGTTTGGTTCCCTTAGCTTCTTCTGCCACTTATCTCTGAATAATCACTCCCCCCGTGCACTTAACGACTTCATGCTCATCATTTACAAATCCACATTTTGACTCTAAGCATGAATCATTTTAGCCAAGCTAACAACTCAGCCTGTTTTTCTGACAACTTGCTGTGGGTGTGTGATCACCAGTGTAAGCTTAATATGGTTAATCGTTCTCGCCCAATAATTTTTTTCCCTAACTTTGGCAACACAGTCTTGCACCACGCCAGTGTTTCAGCAAAGCCGAATTTTTTACATTAATACTTTTATTTCATCTCCTTTCTTGAGACACCTCTTGTTCTTGGGGTCTCTTTAATCATATTAATTATAATCCTAACAGTAATCTTTTTGTAGGACCCATCATGGTCTAGCCCTAATCTACTAATTGTATTGCTTGCTTGCTATTGAAATGCGTAGTATGAGAGGGTCCTTCTAAAGAACTTGTGATATAGCCAGCTGTCAAATTTTGAGATCTACAACACTGTATATTCTTCTGTCCTACATATGTGTTCCTTAATGTTTCTCCTTAAAATGGTCCTTTGTTGTGCTTCCTAATTATGATAACAGTAAGATCAATTCAAGTTCCCTCTTTCTTACCAGACTGGGTTAACACTGCTGTGTTTTTGGGTTACTCTTAGATTGTAAGCTCTAAGAGGAGAGAACCCCCTTTAGAGCAAAGGGTTTTGCAATCCTTGAGTAAAAATTCTAGTTTTAATAAATTGTATGCAAATTAATAATATCTTGTTCTTGTATTATTTTATGGTTCTGTACAGTATTTCTAAATACTATAACACTTCTGTGAATTACACATTTTCCAAATACAATTTGCTTCTACAGTACCCTGGCTGAGATCTGTAAATGCTTGCACAATTCAAATAATTGTCTACCAAATTAAACAATTTAATATTATTTACTTACTAGAGCAGATGCATCCCTTATTCTACCATAGTCTAGTAAAATGAGTATACTGTAAAGAATCTACTGCAATGGTGAAGTGTACTGCAAAGAAGGGAAAAAAAAAGCCTACTGCAGATAAGTTTTACTATAATTTCAAAGCACAATACCATACAATATTTATTTTCAGTGTGGACACCCTGGGAAATCAATAAGCTATTAATAAATACAGTACAAATTCAGAGTTCTGATGAGCTTCCCTAACACTTCTGAGTAGATTTATTTTAAAACACTTTTTTTATAAATCAGCATCCAGTGCATATGTAGACAGAGATATATGTCTACATATGCCACTATTGGAACATGAGTGCCAAGTGAAGGGACTACGCTGTTGCATGGCCAGAAAAAAAAGAAGCTCTTTACATATAGAGATTTATTTAACCAGTGAAGATTCTTGATCTATATGAGATTTTACAACAGTGTAATTGGACAGAGCAGCTACAGAGGAATATCCTAAAACTGCTAGAAAATAAAAATGAGAATTGGCAACTAAAGTACATTTATAAATATATCATGTAACAACTTACTATACAGAAACACATGTAAAAATTTTAGGAAAAGGTGGCAATGATAGAAATAGCCTAAGCAATGGAAATTCTACATATTATACAAAATTCTTGAGAAGCAGAAGTAATTTGAATTTTAGATTTTTTTTTCTGAATTTGATTTAATGAGCTTGCTCTCATTAAATGCTCTATGGCATACTCTGAGTAATGTAACACTACACTCTGCAGAGTGACATACCTGATTCATTTAAGGAGGCGTCAAGGTAGTAAAAATACAAGAAACCTGTGCTTTTTACCTTTCAGGGAAATTCTTAC
Organism: Lophotriccus pileatus; assembly: GCA_035583135.1. Taxonomy (NCBI): domain Eukaryota; kingdom Metazoa; phylum Chordata; class Aves; order Passeriformes; family Tyrannidae; genus Lophotriccus; species Lophotriccus pileatus. The sequence goes on along the minus strand of JAWWES010000081.1, from coordinate 67,077,125 downwards.
AGGATCCAAAATTCATCAACACTTTTATCATCATTTGAATATTTTTTAATACATCTTCTGCTGTCACCTGCCTTATAATTTTTATAAGATGGGAAAAAACCAGCACTGTAATTTTTTTTGGAACAAAAGTGATCTTACTTTTTCTAGTAAGATCAAACCACTAACACTGCCATTACCATTCAGCTAGAAAATGATATTGTGGTCTGATGATCCCATGAAAGAAATAGGAAAACTTTCATTGGTTTGGATAGGCTCAAAACAACTTATTTTTCTGAGTTGTTCTCACAGAACAAACTGCTTACATGGAGGTAAATGTATATATGGATTCTCATCCTAAACACAATGTAGGATGATGTCCACAGTTACCTAGACCTAGTGATGTGTTAGATCAATGGCATAATGCCAGTAATCAAAACTGAACCTGGAAATAAATATTGAAAGAAAGGGTTTGACTTCTAGATATACAGACAAGCAGCTGAGCTACATGGCCTTCTTCCCATCGCACTGTACCTGCCCATGTATCCCTGCATAACATCTCACCAGATTGTGATCCAATGTAGTATATGAAATTTCTACATCCCAGCTAGTGTAACTAACCTTTATTTTTTAATTCTGTAAACATCAGAGGCCTCCTCTCTTCTTCTTTCACCTGGTGAAATCTCGACATATTTACTCAGACTTTCCCCACTGCTTTATGAGGCAAAAGTTCCTATCACTTCCCACAACTAGCTTTCACCAATTTTCCAGACTCATTATTTCCAGGGAGTGAGATCAAGGTGGCCAGCTTGTTTCATCACGAGATGAAACTAATCTAAGCTACTAGTCTTAGCTCTCAAGTCTCAGGTCTTCCAATTTCAGTTACGTCTATTGGTGTGCACTGCAGATTGCCTACACAGATACCTTAGTTTCTCTGAAGCAATTTCTAGGTCCTTTACATCCCTCTCTCATCTTGTCCAGCTGCCTGGGACTCCCCCAGCTGTGGCTGAATGTGGATTTCCCCCTAAATGGGGAGGTTCCTCAGAGCAGAGAGGACCCATGGAGAAATGAATGCAAGCCTTCCGTTGTACTGAGCATTGAAAAGATTCCCCAAAGGTCTAACAGAGGGACAAATAATTTCTTCCCATGAAGTACCTTGTCTCTGAATCTTGTGCTCACACTTCAGAAAGAAGAAAAAAAAAACCAAAACCACAAAAAGGAAAGACTTTCATATATATATATA
>JAWWES010000081.1:67056259-67068649 GCA_035583135.1 Lophotriccus pileatus | reverse complement strand
GCAGGCAGGCAGGCAGGCAGGCAGGCAGGAAGGAAGGAAGGAAGGAAGGAAGGAAGGAAGGAAGGAAGGAAGGAAGGCCTTTTAAACAACTTCTCCTTTTTCACAAGCTCTTCTTGCAAGAGCTCTTGCAGGCCAGCATTGTAAAGTGAGAAGCTACAGAATCAGGATGCAGTTTGATGCAAACAATTCACAACATCGGATTTTCAAACCCATGGGGCTCAGTATTAAGTTGGGTACTTTGAAAAGCTTGTTGCTGCAGGCTTCTTTTTCTCCCCAGTAGTTACATGGAAAAGACACTATACAACAGAGCTGAGCTCAACTCCTCTGCAACAGTTCCTCCATAAAAGTGATGATGGAGGTTCTGAGATGTCTTGGATCTGTTTGTTTTGTAATAGAGACAACTACCAGGAGTCTTAATATTGTTTATTAGGAATATTAAACTAGCCTGTCCCATGGATCAAATTCTACAGAGGCAGCTATTGGCGAGGTATGTCCACTGAAGTTCTGTCACTGGGTTCGTATTAGATTTAGCGACAGAGATGGTTCAAATCTCAATAAATTCAGCTCATCCTTCCATCTTTTAGACTATAAAGATGAGATAAAGACATGAGACTTTTTCTGAACATAGCTTTATTTCTGAGATAGAGTTTTGGAATACAGACACTGAAATATGACTTCATGAAAAATTTGGAAAAAATCTTTTGACTTCTCTTTTATACAGGAAGTGTCTATGGTTACAGCTGTACCTACACTGTCTGCAGTAATTATGCACACTGTTTCATAGCTATTTTAATTAATGCTAATCTAGGACCTCTTAAACTGTATGGAGACTTCTGACAGTGAAAAAATTGCCAGTAAAATTTAAGGTATTTATGTCTGTAAGAGAAATGGTATCCTGGACTGCATACATTGGCTTTAAAAACACAGGCTATCAAAGAGTAAAGCTGATGTTTCATAAACCTTGTACTCCACAGATTTTAAGACTAAGGGAAGACTCATCCCCAAGTTAGGGTGAGGCCTTCTGTTGACAAAACAATGATTTCATTTATTACCAATAGTGAAGATTTACATCTAAGACTCACAGTCTTAGTTTCATGCAAGTTATTTAGTTTTGATTCTGGGTCTTACTGCAGACTTGTTCTTGGTTTTCATGCCAACAGCTGTTTCCCTGTTAGTCCCGTACTATCTCTGAATGCAGCAAAGATTGCTCTATTTGGAACACCACACACAAAGGGAAACAAAGGCTCACTTTCTCTTCTTTCACATTGCATGACATCACTTACATACAATCATTTCTCTCCACACCCCCACACTTTTTGTTTAAGAACCAAAATTATTAATAACTTTTGCCGCATGATATTGCACAATCTTGGGATCTGTAGACAGTTAGTCCTTAAAGCCCAAAGCCCAAACATAAACATGCTGTAGCTCAACCCTTGGCTCTGCGTATGTCTTTCTAACTCTAGAGGAAGCCAGAGGAAACGCTCTTGAGCGGTGTCTCTCAGACATGGCAGCAGTGCTGCAACATATGATTTCTGCTAGATGCTGCTGGCTCTGAGCCATCTTCCCTGTTACACAACATGCCTCTCTGTCCCCTAGTGCAGAGGGGTTAGGTATGTTGTGCAATACACTTTCAACCTAAACTAGGCTTCTGCACAGCCCTCACCTGTGAGTTCTGCTGGGGGCCAGGAAAAAGTGATGTGTGTTTGACATCTGGCTAGACCACTGCTGTTTCCTTCTTATCACATAGATTCTCCACCCCTGGAAGAGGTCTCAGCAGGGTTTAGGGGAAGGCAAACAGCAAGTGATGCTGAGGGAAAACAATATGTGCACAAAAAAATTTGTCAGCAAGGTGCTTGCAAACGCAGATCTTGGAGACATGAATAGGCATCCCCACATCTGTTAAATGGTATTTTCATAATTTTTATATGAATCCCAGCATGTAATTGTAAGCAGGCAGTTTTCCAAAATACTATTGTATTGTGGAAGTGGGAAAGCAAATAATCAATGCTATGGAATACACAAAGAACTATTAAGACATCATTTTCTCCAGAGACCTTTCAACATAGTGAAAGAATGACTTTAGGTTTTATTCTGCTCCAGGGGGGCAAGTCAAGCAAGGAGACTGGATATGATAATCAAAATGAAATTCAAATTTGTCTTAGAGAACAATACTTTCCAGAAGCAATGTCATGAAGAGAGGACATGGGCATTAGCAAGTCAAGTATCAACCCACATCAGAAACCATAAGAAGAGCTTCAGGAGCATTACCTTCCATGTGCACGCACACAAAGAAATGAGTCACTGCATCACAAGGGATGAAACCATTACAGTTAGTTAACTGCAGGCAATAGATTCACACAGCCTTGCTCAAAGTCATGCCCCAGCACATGTAAGGCTCAGCAAAAACCTGGCGTGTTTCCAGCAGGCCTGAAAACACTGCTGTGCTTCAGAATATATTTCCAGGGAGAATGGTTTGACTAAATGCCTCTGCAGTGTAAGCACCAACAGCTACAAGGTTATGTAGGCAGTTCAGTGCTTGTTCTATGATTTTTGTTAGAGCAAGGGCCAGAGGAACCCAAATGTGATCTATAACCAATCATATTAGTACTCAATTATATGCAAGTCTGCATATAAGTAGTACTATGTACTACTACAGATGAAGTAAGAAGTTTGAAATCTGCCAAGAAATATATATGTTTGAAGGAGAGCAGCACAGACACATCTTGGTCAAATGTTTTGATAGGCAAAAAAAAAGGAATAAATTGGTTTCTGTTAGTCCCAGGCTAAATGTTCCTGCTCAAATCCTGTCATATCACTAATAAAGCAGATGACTAGCTATCCACAGATATTAATAATTAACTTATTATTTTTTAAACTCAATCTTATGACTCATTTACATAGCCCAGGAACACATAGTGCATGTTCCTGTTCCCATTTCTCTCATGTTTCTATTTATGTTTTTTTTTTTTATATCCTTTCTTCCAGTTAAAAAAAAACTTGGTTGAAGAGATCGCACTATTATATGGCAGTAAGACCTCCTAAGATCAGCTCTAAACCACCATCAAAACTTATAGCTCTGCTCTGCTGTGAAGCAACATTCAGCCACAGCCAAGGTATTCTTGAGCTGGGAACATCAAGCTTTGTCACCCTCAGGCCCTTCTCAAGCAGAGGGGCACAATTCTGTCAGCCTTCCTACCACTTGTGGACTGTGATTTCCCAGAGTGACAGCAGAAGAAGGGGAGGTGCCCTTCCTCCCCTCAGTCTCCTGAAAGTGGGTATCAGCCTACCTTTTGAAATAAGCATTCATGACAGTCAGTAATTTCATAACACTAATGCCTTAAAGCCTCTTTTTTTTTCAAAAGTAGCCTTCTGTTTCTAGGTGCTTACTCTGAGCTCGCTCTCAACAGCTGCCTACTGCCAAGGGGTGTCTAAGAAATGTGCTGGGACAGGCGCTGTGTGGTCTTTTGGCACACCCATCCTATCTGTTTCAAGACAGGCATCCAAAAATCAAGATAAATTAACTTAAGTGAATGAATGTTCAAGACAGGAGTCTATGGAAATTTACCCTGGCCAAGGAGATTGCCAGTGGTGGAGATGAAGTGTTCTTGCTTCCCAGTCCTGCACTTATCCTCCTGACTGTCCTACCTCGATACCAAAATAATTTTTCATAATTATGTTCATTATTACAAACACTACTGCATAATTTTTCAGATACAATTCTGCTTCTCTTGCAGGGGTTGGAGAGGGGGGAGAAATGAAGCATATCCTGCTATGCTATCTTCCCACAAGGCAAAACTGCAATAGTGAGGGATTCTGTTATGGGACAGAGCAATAAAAAGGGAAGAAAAAGAAGACCATGATGCTTCTTTATCCAAAAATGTAGGAGAATCCTTTAGGTTGAGTGTTTGAGTTTGCAGAGACAGGAGAGGGAAAGGAGTTTTTTGGCTTTGACTGCTGCATAGCAGCTGCTACATTGCTCACCAGGTTGAGGCCCTGAACCACAGCAGTTAATCCCAGAACAAACTATTTGGGCTTGTGAGGTGCTGTGACACAGGATGCTAAATGACAATAGGCCACAGAAAAGGTCAAAAAACCCAATAGGGGAAGCAATGCACACATTCAGTGCTGTGAGAGCTGTGCTGAGTAGCTGCACGGATAACTGAGTTTGGGGGATTTCTCAGCCCTGCTCATTGCTCTTGGGGTTTGCAGTGCTGCAGGTAGCAAAGAAGAAAGGGGGAGGGGAAAGGACAGCACAGATGTACAGTAAGGAAGTAATTCTAAAATGTGATGGTGCTGTGGCAGCTGCATCACTAGTTAGGGGGCTATGGGGAAGTAAGTTTGTACTTCTGCCTTTAGCAGAGAAGGTCTGGGAGCAACTGGGGATACCCCACAGCAATGTGAAAAAGAACAAAGAAAAAAAAAAGAAAAGTATGCATATAGCTATATGATTAATGCCACTTGGTGCATGGGACAGATCCCTCTGAGCCACACGCTAGTTTTTGCCAACTATGTCAAGCAGACCAAGCTAGAAGCAATGTAAAGTAGTGGGGCACCCTGAGGTGATCTTAGATCCAGAACTGAGCTTAGTTCACATTATAGCAACAAACTCAGTATTTATCAAACCAGAACTCTCAAAGAGTAAACACTAAGCACCTGCAAATCACTGAATTGACAACTTGTATGAATATGTAATTTTACATCACTCTAAGGTACCTCAACTCTGCCATTTGCTGAAAACTTGTAATGTTTGCTCTGTAAAACTGTAATAGCCTACCTTTCAGGGCAGCTTACCAAGCCAGGTTCTGCAAGTGTACTGGAAGAACACCTCCTTCTGAGGGAATGCCTTCCTCCTTTGTGTGCATGGAGAGAAGGCATATTTGGGCAGTGGTTACATCTCTGTGAAGTCTACTCTTTCACACCTCTGATGACTGGGATCCTGAGAAGGGAGGAATAGCTGTCAGATGTGGTAATGCTCCAGTCCTGCAATGGCTTACATTATATATTAATATTATAAAAGCTAGTATTTATCCAAGAGGATCACAGCCTAGGCCTGCTGCAGTCACGAGCAGTCCATGGCAGCACTTGGGCTGGGGTTGAGAGGTTGACATACAAGCAGTGTTTTTCTGGGAGGTTACCAACCAAACCCCAAGTGCTAAAAATAAGACAGCCCCTTTGCTGCCTGCAGCCTACATTCAGAGAGGGGCAGTTCACAGAGAAGAGCCAACATGGACATCCAGGCATAGAGGCATCAGGCTTGGGAGTCACAGGGCCACAGAAAGGCAGAATACCTGCAGCTAGCCAACATCAATGCAAAAGCAAGTAATATCAGGAATATGTCTTGAATCATCTGCTTCCCCAACCATTTTGGCACATCCTGGCTACCCACAGCCCTCCACTCCCATACCTAGAAGCTGTCATATATCTTTTCCCAAGTGCACATGTGCCAATTTTTTTATTTTTCTTTTTCTATATTATAGCCCAATGATTAAGATTGGAATTGAAACCCCGTCTCCCTGGAGAGGATTTAATCACAGATTTCATGCTTCAGGACACCTCAGTCACCAAACCCCCAGATACTGCAGAAGAGAAGGAGGTGAGGATGGGGGGAAGGCAGGGAACCTCCGTGATGAAGAGACTCCAAGCTGCAGAGGAGAGCTGAGGCAGCAGCAGCTGTCACACAGCTCAGCTGTAGCCTGCTGGCTTGCCCTGCTAGTGCAAACAGAAGTTTGGATCCCAGCTCTGGCTCCAGGGACCATCCCTGTGTTTCACACTACAAAATCATTACCTAAAATACCCCATGTCAAAGCCTAAGTCAGAAAATTTTCTTCAGGTGGATTTTAAGCATAGCAAATTGGCTATGCTTTCCAGTATCACTTTTCAAACAACAGTTTTAAAGGGCTGAAATTTTGCACATAGGCAGACTGGAATTGGCTGTACCTTTTTGCTGACTCTCCCCTAGTCTCTAAGCATCGGTTTGCCTATCCTTCAAATATAATTAATTATTCTTCATTTGTATCTAAGACTGTGACAATATATGTTCTATGAGTAAACCGTTAAATGTACAGGTGAAACTCAGGATATCAAGTTTCTTTATCTGACATGTAAAACAGGTCAAGAAAGGATGGTGGAGATAAAATAGCTGCTCAGCAGAGCCAGACAGAAACGAAGTGATGAAAAGGAGTCATGAAATAAATTTGAAAGATGGCACGTGTAGGACAAGCATCCACATACGTCAGTATCTGGCAAACACAAGAAAGATTTGTATTAATTCCCTATTTGTTTTGCAGCTTCACCTATGGAGGAGAAAACAGTGGTATGGGGGTGGATCTACTGCTCCGCGCGGCTCAAGGACTTTAAGGCGTTTCAGGGTGCTGTTCTCAGCTCTCCAGCACCCTCAGCTGGACTTCGGCAGGGCGAGCCCGTCCTGCCTTTTCTTTTGCTCATCACTGGCTGAATTAGTTGGTGTCAGGGCACTAAAGACAATGAAACATTTCTTTGCTCCTGTTGAAGCCTTAGAGAGACTTTTTTTTTTTTTTTTGCAGAAATTCAGAGGAGCCTTATGTCCTCTGCATAAAACTATTCTTCTAAGCTAAATAACTGGATTTGTTTTGAAGCCAACCACCCCTGACTTTCACACTATTTGCAATGCCAGGTTGTTAATTTTGAGCCTGGATGCGTTAAAACAATTTTCCTTTTATTAACCTTTTACCTTGATGGCTAGCATTCAGATCACAGGAGGATATGTCCCTGTACAGGACTTGAATCCCATATTATGACTTGATTCCAAGTCAGTGAAAGTACTGGTTTCCAAGTACTCAGCAGTACCTGGAAAGCAATGACCAAGTTACTGTCATGCATACATCCCATAACAAACCTTGCCAGGATGAGGTCATAGCACCTTGGGCAAGCAAGTGCTCCCTCTTCATTTTCCTGGCTTTCTCCCCACATGGTTTGTAGGTGCCCAGAGGGACCTGTCAGCAGATGTTTCAGACAAGTACCCTGGCACGTAAGAGGAACCTGTAAAAATTCTTTTGGAAAGAATATCTGAAATTAGTTGCTTTTGAAATACCTTATGTCACACGTACCACTGGACTCACCAGAGGCAGCACCTTGTGTACCTGGTGCTGCCACACTACAGTGGATCAGCTGTTTAGAATTATGTTATCCCCCACCACAGCAGACTTCAGCCAGCAGCTGGGCTCCTTTCCAGTATCACTTTTCAAATCTAAAGAAGCATCAACTTGAATATGGAAACAGAATGCCAACATGATATATATTATCTTTTCTCCATAATGACAAATGTAAATCCTACATTATGGATAGAAAGTAACTTTGATGCGTAGTGACTACAGAAACAGGTCGTCCAAGTTTTTGTTTCATCCAAGGGAAGAATTACTGACACAGAAAATCTACTTTTCCCTTCTCCACCTCTCCTCTGAAAAAAACACCCAACCTTTAAAATTCTGTTTGCAACTAGTGTTCAAAATCAAATAGGTAGAGCTGTAGAATATCAGCAGATTTTAAAGTACCCTCTCAGAAAACTATGTTCAGATGTATTCAAGTTTTTTAATATCACAGCTAATACGTTGCCACTATCAGTTCAAATACTCCATAAAGTGCCTTGCCTTGAAATCAAAACTGCTTATTTATTACCTCTTTAAGTACCACTCTATATTTACATGAAAAATTCCACAAGAAGTTGAGGGAGAGTGCAGACACTTCCTATTGCCTTCTGCTATGGGGCAAAGAAAAACAGTCACATTTAGCAAAGATTCTCATTTTTCAGATGTGAAGACAAATCCTAGGTCTCATGTGCTTTACACACAAAGACTGAGTCCATAGTCAGATTTGAAATTTCAGTCTCTGTTTGAAAGAGTATCTCAGGCCAGGCTAGTCAATCAAAAAGTACAGCAGATATTAACAATTTGAAAGTAACAAATTTGTATTTGAATGAACTCACTTCTTGGCAAAAATCTACTAGCAGAAACTGCAATTAAGTTTCAAACAGACAAAAGCCTTATATAGATATTTCATTTATATACTTTCATAGTGTTAAATATTTAACACCAAAATGTTTAAAAATAAGCTAAACAACTGATTGTTTCCTGGGACACTATCCCTGTTCATGGTTTGCTTTTTATTTAGAGACTATATTATGGGCTTGTTAACCCCAGAGGTTACTATTTTCAATTTCTGTTACTAATTGCCATACAGAGAGGCTGCAGGTCACAGTGAGAGGCTGTTAGTCACACAGTCCTCCTGCTTCCTTCCTTCCTGTTGCACAAGCCTGTCAACTTTTCTGTTCTAAGGACATAGACCAATATAAGAGTGACTGTCACCTTTATTACCTGATAAAACAAGCCTAAAAATAGCTACAGTGTTATTGTGACACATACGGGGATACAGACAAATGCAAATATATTTTCTGTTGGATATTACTTCTCACTTTCTCTTTTTTTCTTCCTTTTCAGTGCAGAACCACAGTGCTCACTGGTTTCAACTGTTCTCCCAGTTGCTGTGTTCTCTGCAAAAGCCACAGAAAACTTAATCTTAAACAAGATTTCTCTGACACTAACAATTTGTTAGCATCGTTTTTCCTTCCTGATTATTATCATTGGCAACAAAGGTTTTTAAAACACTTCATCTAGAACAGAACTTAAGGATTAAAAACTCGTCCTTGGTGGAGGTTTCACTTCTGCTTGTGAAAAAGCAAAACCTTGTGCCGGGCGCTAGAGGGCACAATGAATATCCTTGGGATCCAGGGTATCTTAGAACCTTAATATACTACACCAAGACAGAACAATGTGTACAACAAACTTCGTATTAATCCTAGGAAAAGGCATAAGAAAATTTAAAATAATTCCTGAATAGTTATATTATAATGAATTTCTTTTCTAAGACCAGTGACTGTACCCTGCACTCTAACCCATGGTACATAGTTTATATGAAGAAAATGCACACACACACACATATAATATTAGCATTTCCACAGGTTTTATATAACAACTAGTATGGATCGCAGAATTGTGTGCTGTATCATCTGATAAAGCAGGGGACTGGGGGGCAAATGTTCACTTAGTTCAAATGTTGAAGAAATCAATTAACCTAAGTGCTGTATGTGTTTGTACTTTACAGTGGCATCTATAATGGTTTTGATTGTGGTTATGACTCATTTCATTGTTGGCTTTAAGCAACAAACCTCACTGTTTCCGAGTAGTATAGTTCCTGAATGCAAGAGAGTCTCATTATATCCAATAATGTATTTTTAGCATGCAGATTTTAAAGTTAGGCCATAAATTAACATAACTTGGAGGCAATAAAATGTGTTAGTTATTTTCTCTCTCTTAGATGTGCTTGAAATACAGGATTTTCTTATCTTTCTCCTATAATTGACTCAAAATTTTTATTTCAATGCTTGCAAGATATTAGAAGAGAATGTAAAAAAAAAGCACTTTGTTAGTTTTAGGTATTCAGATAATCTTTTACATACTCCTGACAATAGCTATGGCTTGAAAGACTGTGGGAGTCCAAGTATTCTAAGAGTGGAGGACAGCATTCATCTCCCTGTAATCACCTAGTGCTACCACATGTCTGCTGTAAGCCAAGTGGTGGGTCTCCTTCCACTAGCATTGAAGAGAGGGGAGGGATTTTCTTGATCAGTACTTGGCATGTTTTTGCCTTAGAAAACCACCTAGGCTCACATCAAAATCTTGAGCCCCATTTTGCTATAAATATCATCATGCTAGGGCTACTTTGCTGCTTTTCTCATACTTTCTATTTTCTTGGGTGCTTTGTTTGTCTTTATTTTTCATATCTCAGGCTTTGCCACCTAAGGTTAACTCATCTGACCAAACTCTTTTCCTTCCGTTAATGCTAACTGTGTTACCCTGCAGTAGGAATGAATGAGTTCTCAGAGGGAACTTTGACAAAAATTATTTTCTTTCTAGGCCAGGTAAACAATAAGAATTAATAATAAATTAAAAAAAATACAGGCTTAAAATCACATAAATGACAAGCAAAAATGAGCTCCCGCTGCCTTAAAAACTTTCACCCAGTTGATGACTAATCTTCAGTAAAGAAAGCATGGGTGTTTCTTCCACAGCATAGTAGGAGCTGTGTATGCACCCAACTGCTGCTGCATGTTAAAGTGTTCATCAATGCTTGAGACAAAGTCTGGAGCCTTCATGTTCCAAGGTCATCCCAGTGCCTAAGTAATAAAGTGCCTGCATTTTTCTTTATTGAAACCCAAAATATTTTTCTGCACTGAAATGCCTTCAATAAGAACTTATGATGTGCCCAATTCAGAATAAACAACCTGCAGTTTGATGTGGAGGTCACTCTTTAAGAATGAGTGGTTGGTTTCCCTGAAGCTGAAGGCAGAATTAAGTCCAGGTCATGAACTTCCTAAATCAGTGGACAATAACTGTGCAAATATTGCAGCTGTATTAAAACAAAAAAAAGGTACCTCTGCTCTCCTCACCCATGTGTTCAACCCCTGTCCCAATGAAAGCAACATTCCTTGTTCAGTTTTTCAGAGGAAAAAAACACCAAAAACAAACAAACAAGCAAAACCAAAACAAACCAAAGCAAAAAAAAGTTATTCATCTTCACTAAAGGGTTTGGGGCTACAAATCAAGAATAAAAGTATTTTAAGTAACAGTTGAGAAGTGTACCTAGAATATATCTGAAGAATAGGATTGAAGCTACCAACATATGCTAAATTCCTCCTATAGGTGAGTCATTATTAAATCACAAGGATTGTTTCTAACTTACATGGGAACTAAGACCAGCACAGACTCAATGCTTCTCAGGAGGCTAGATCAGTAAAAGTTATTTTTAGTCTCTGTGAATCTTAAGGATGCTTGTGGGAGACAAGCCAACCAACTTAACCTCACTTTTAAAATAAAGGGTTCTGAGATGACTACCACCACACAGCAGGAAAATCTTATGACAGATAATTCCAGACAGACATTCAGCTCAACACTCTGCAGCAGTAAAAAAAAAAAAAAAAAAAGGCGCAAATTTTACAGTAGGAATTATTAAGACCACAAAGCATAAAATCATTTTACCACGGGAAATCCAAGGCACATCCATAGTGTGAAAATTATATGTAGAGCTCGTTCCCTTGCTTTAAGAAATGACACAGCAGGAAAAGGGCAGAGAAGAGCACTAGGAAGGACTGGAAGTGCAGAGCAGTTTCTGAACAAAGACCCCCCCTGAAGAACAGTCAAGAAAAGAAGTGATTCAGCCAGCACACGATGCAGATCCACAAAATCAACAGAGGGGACAGAGAGGAAGAGTATGGACTGATTCTTCACTGTCACTCAAAGAACAAAAACTAGAACTAAAGGGTATCAAACGAAGCTGTCAGAAACCAGTTGCAGAGAGGAAAAACAGCCGAAGCCGCGGCCGCGGGCGGCGCCGATCCCGATCCCGATCCCGATCCCGCCCCGCGCTGGCGCTGCCCCAGGGCCCGGGCAGCGGGGCCGCCGGGAAGAGCCGCTCCCAGCCTCGCAGCAGGTGTGCGTCGGGCCCCGAGGAAAAGGTGAGGGCGTCCCGGCTTGCTCTGGGGCCTGGGATCCGGGGGCCGCTCCCAAAACGCTTTCCAGAGGGCGGCACGAGAGCGGTAGAGGCGCGATGGCCCCGGGCCGGGGCAACCGTATCAAAACAGCGACTCTCCTCTAACCTGTTCCTGGTGTTTCTCTCATTTGAGTTCTCAGACCATACCAGATTCTCAGGAGAGAAGCTCCCCAGCGCTCCCGGACAATGGCAGGTAAGAGCAAATGCGAACAAAAATGCTGCTCGCTCCAGGCCTGGGCAAAAGGGCACCTCAGGGATCGGGCCTCGCTGCCGTGTTTAGTTGTGACTTGGAGGTCTTACTTTTTCAAACCACTGAAATTACTTCAGTAAGTGGTGCCTCGGAAAACTCCAGGCCCCCTCAACTCCAGTGAAAGGGGAACAATCTGGCAGCTTTGCAGAATCAATCTCTTTCAGTCAATGAATCCATCAATTACCATCCTTGGGAGCTTGTGGCATCTCCAGGGACTGAGCTGCCTTTTTGCTGAGATGGCAGGAATAGCAAAGAGGTCACTGCTCCTGATATTCTGGAGTAAGTTATGGAGCAAGAGTTTTCAGTGTTCATACATGCCTTGAATTTATGATAGTGTTTGATCTGAAAGTTTTAATAGTATTTTTTGCAAAGCTCTTGTTTCATGGGCACTATGCTCCCTGGAGAAAGAGTCACTACTCGTAAATTAGGTTAAAAATGAGCTGTTGTTTCTTCAAGCATTCAGCTTGGGTTCTATTAGTTATCCCTAACAGGCTAAAATTGCATGTCACTTAGCAGGTGGAGCTCTGGGATGTACATCAGGAGCTGTGTCATGGAGA